>OZ037736.1:1893531-2523875 GCA_964035505.1 Watsonalla cultraria | reverse complement strand
CAACGTTATAATACCAAACATCTTAATTATATTTTTCGTCTTTTTGAAAGGTATATATCGTTACTTAATATGAATTTGTGGTATTATTTTGGATCGCGTTGTCGGTTTAAAGTTCAGTAACCCCAAATGTTGGCGATTTTGGTTGGATATGTAAAAGCGTCTATAGAGGTGAGTGTAGGAAGAAAAAAATGCGAGTTGATGCTAGTATTGTTATTTATATTGATTCAGTAACAAAACGACTCTTTTAAGTGACGTTGTTAACCGATCGAGGTGGTATATAACTCAGTCAGTCAGTATATTTGAATAATTACACATTCTGTCTGTCACCTTAGAGCCGTTGTGGCCATGGAGTTTGAGCAGTCGCCTGCTACGCAAGTTTTTCTAAAAACTTAATTGTAGTAATTTCACCCCACGTGCTTTACGTTGAATTAAAACATCGCGAAGACACCTGCATTTGTCTGAGAAGTAATTCAAAGATCTTCAATCTGTATACGGCGATGGACTCACCCTTTGTCACGTTGATACTCAAACATATTCGGTGAAAATTGGGTGTTGTTATTACTACTCCTCTGCCTACCCCTTCGGGGAATACATGAGCATATATTTTTTTAAATAATTATATCGTAATCCCTTTAAGAGTTTAACATTTAGGCCTACTCTCTCTCGAATAACACGGCGAGGCCTAGTCTAATTTCTTTGATAAAAGAGATACTAAAGTGCGTGATTTAATCCCGAATTTAAAACGTTATAAAGATCCACAACTATAATTGTCTGCCTTCTGAATAAGTCATGTCTCATTAGCATCAGGAATCTATTAGAGTGCTATCAAGCAACCCCTTTTCAGAGTTCTCAATGCCTTTGAAAGGACGTAAAGCTGAGCTCAAGCTGGGCTTCTTTTGTGCGGTTGCGATTGTTAACTCCACAGTAATATGGTGGCTCCATATCCCAGGATTATCCAGACAATACCAGCGTGTAGATTTAGCCGTGACTTGTATGGTCATCGGGTTAGTAGGTTTATGCTTTGTCAGACATCTATAGATTTTATATAGACCTAAGTGATTTACTAGGTATCTGCGTCCGCGACGTATATAGGGTCCAGAATTTTAGACGAGAATTTTTGGCACAGCGCGTCGGTAGCTGGTTTTATGAATTTAAAGTTAGCACCCCATATACTACTAAGTTATGTATAGCTTATGTTCATCTTGAAAGTCCATTTAAGCATTCAAGGAATTTAGAAATTTCCTAACTTAAGCTAAGTTAATATTATTAAAATGTTTACTTCACTACGCCTAATGACCCCGCAAATGCATACTAAACTTGTGTTACTCTAAGTGAATTGTAAATTCGTAAGAGAAATAAAGTTCTATAACCATAAGTACACTGCCTCGTAGGTTTGTAGGAACACGAGGGTTCGATCCCCGTGTCGGGCAAATTGTAATTGGGTTTTTCCATCTGTAGTTTCTCAGTAACAGCCCGGAATTTCTCAGTATGCCTAAGTGCCCGGTGGCAATTGAATCGCAATCTATGACATGGAACTCAAACATAACTGGCGAAATGTGGGTTCACCATAAGAACACCTCTGCTTACCCCATTTAGGAATACAGGCATAATGTATAATGATAATATGAATCAGCGCAACGATATTGTACTGGCAGACGAACTATTGGAAATATATTGGCACCGTACTATGTCCATAAATTATCATATTGTTTTGTACAGCAAAGATTAATAGGCTAACCCTTATCCAATTTCATGATTCGTACGCGCAAATTTATTTATCTATTTGCTTAATGGTTTATGTATTGAATTAGTCGGATCTGGCGAAATATTAGTTGTTAGGATCCCCAGGGATTGATAGATAGATGGATAAAACCCATATTCCGCCGAAGATGACCTATGTTCCAAGTATGGGTTATGACACATTCAAACGTCGAAGACCTATTAGCGTGGTTCAAAATGAGTTGATACGTTTTCGCAAGTGGCTTGCGGTTGAATTTCAAAGGTGACGAATCCACACATTTCAAGCTACCAAATACGCAAAGAATATTGTAAATTTTTTTATATGTACATCTATACTTGGGGGAAAACTTCAAAAGGTCCTCGACCGCCCTGGGAGAGACAGGTCAGGGTGTGGCATTTTTACCGCACTAAAAACCGCCCGGTGGCCATTCTCCGTGCTAAGGGGGGACTCCGAGTACTCTGATAAACCGGTGTCCCCCCCCCACACTTTGCACATTCCCGGGGCACCTGTATCGCCTCCCCTGGAGACCTGGCTGTGCAAGGCAGCGCGAGCCACATCACGCTGCCGCCTTCCCGGGCCCGCGGCTCGGTGTCAGCTCCCACCCCGACCACCGCCAGTAGGCCCTCCGGCCCCCTTAGTCGCCTCTTACGACAGGCAGGGGATACCATAGCCAAATTCTTAGAACCTGGTTATTGGGTAAAACTTGGAGTACTTATTTCAACGTGACATGGTTTTTATCCTCATCTGTATATCTGTTTATGCAGGCTTCATCATGATGTCTTCCTTCACCGTAACTACCTAAAGCTCATATAACACTAGCTATGCCCCGCGGTTTCACCCGCGTAGATTTAGTTTCATCCTTATGGTCGCGGAAACCTTATATTTTTAATAAATAAAAGGTAGCCTATGTCCTTTCTCAGGGTCTAAAGATTGTCTGTGCCAAATTTCATCAAAATCGGTTGAGAGGTTTAAGCGGGAAAGCGTAACAGACAGACAGACAGAGTTACTTTCGCATCGCAATATAACATTAGTTTCCACATGAAAGTAGTTAAGACTCCCATAATAAGAACATACATACATTATAATGCTCACGCCTGTATCCTCGAAAAGGGTAGGCAGATTTGTACCAATAGGACACCCAAATTCTGCCAGTTATATTTAAGTCACATGTAATAAAAGGTGAGTTTATTGCCATTAGCATGGCACTGATCCAAACTCTGGGCAGCTGCTGGGAAAAATTCAATAACATTTTACCCAACCCAGGGATCGAACCTAGGACCTCGTGTTCCGCAGAAGCGTTTGCGACCACTAGACCAACGAGGGAGTCATTATAATACTATACGTATGCATAAATAAAAAATGGAAAATGGCCGCATATATACACTATTATTATTTGCCTCATTTTATCAAAATTGGTACTCTTTACACATGAGCCTACTAACCTAATTCCCCGTTATGCTTCCATTTGTACCACTAAGGCTGGTCTAATCAAAAGTATGGCAACGTTTGACCTCTCAAAGCATCCCATACGGACCGTTCATAACAGAAAATCTTGTTTTTCCCTAAGGCACCATCTGTGACGCCGCTAATGAATTAACTTTGGTCCAAGGGTACCGCGTGTAAACCAAAACTTTGGCACAAAACAAAATGATAAAAGAAGCACGGCTTCCTCAAAAGAAACAATTATAGCACAATAGTTTGTAAGAATATATATGTGGATGTATGTTTGTTACTCTTTCACGCAAAAAATACTGAATGGATTTTGATGAAACTTTACAATAATATAGCTTACATATCAGAATAACCCATAGGCTATGATTTATTAAGATATTGTGTGAATTGTTCAAAATATTGAGATAGCTCACATAAGGGTAAGTACCTTGACGACCGAGCTGTGCTCGGTTTCTATATCTCACAGAAAGCTAAACTTTGTCCCACAAAAGGAAAAACTTGACGTTTTCTCAAAAAGCTAGTAGAAAAAAAAAATCAAAAGAAAAAAATCGGACCGGTGAACGTCAGTCCCGAACCGGGGTATTCTAGTTTCGTTATCACCTCGTAAGCTGACAGCCTCACCTCTGAGCTATCATAACTTGACAGTTGTCGGCGAAATTTACTGTCGTATTGTATTGATATTTTATGAGTTTTTCAGTGCATGAAAATATGGTCATAACGATGTTTTCTGAAAGTGAAACCTAGCTAGATACATTTTTTGCCCCCGAACCCTACATACAAAATTTCATGAAAATCGTTGCATCCGTTCCCGATATCCAGATTATATATATACGAGCAATTGCTCGTTTAAAGGTATAAGATTCCAACAGAAACCTTAGAGTGAGGCACCCGTTAACATGTGTCATTTGGCTTGTGCCTTATACAACCAGTTGTAGGGGGCCGAGCTTTACTCTAGTTTATATTTTGAGACTGACTATAAAACTTGGCCAAGTTAAAAATTTAAGTAAATCTGCAACAGTTTGTTACTCAGTTAATGGTGCTAAAGGTCGAACTTTCCAACTCTGTCTAGTGACAAGATTTAAAAAAAAACTTTTTTATCAACACGCCTTTACATAAGATATTTGATGGGGTTGGCAGGCTGTAATACTAGATACTATCTAATGAAAATATATCACAAATATCTGTACTTTTCACCGAAGATGATTAGGTAGGTACCAACGTGATAGATGGTGAGTCTATCGCCGTCTCAGGTCCGCCGTCTTTGAATAACTTTGGAGACATATGCAGGTTTCCTCACGATATTTTCCTTCACTGTGAAGTTAAATTACAGCGCAATAGCTTTTAGAAAAACTCATTGATACAGGACCAAGGATTCAAACATGCGTCCCAGCCACCATATCTATTTAACTTGTGATTATTTTATTCAAACCTAGCTGTCCTGGTGAACTTCGTACCATCTAACAGCCGATTCTTTAATTATTTTGTTAGTACGTATCGATTTTATTTTTAAAAATTTCTCTCATTAGGAACCATTCTCGTACTTCAAGGAATATTCTAAAAAAAGAATTAGGAAAATCGGTTAAGCTGCTCTTGAGATTTGCGCTGCGCAACACGTTCAGCTATTTATTTTTATATTATAGATGTAGGTTCCATATTCCATTCTAGACGAAGCAAATTTTTGTCAGACTATTTTTTTCTAAAAGACATCAATACTTACGAGATTACAGAACGATTTCGCTCAAAATCTGTAACCAAATCTGTAATGATGCCCAGAACATTAGGCGGGAATCTAGTTAGTCAAACGTCAATCGACAAGACTCCGTTGTAGTCGAAGTTTGGAATATTACGAAGTCTTGGAGCTTGAATAAAAGACGGGCCTTTTGTGAAGGAAGCCGGTCTACAGGCTTCTATTACAAATGCCTTTGCCCACGGCACAAGTTAAAAGCGTAGAACTTCCTTAAATTTGTCAGATTTGATGCCTGCGTCAGGGCAAACAACTAATTTTCTTTCAAGTACCAGAATTTTAAGAGAGGGGAATAATGGGATCTCCTGTTCGATATTTGCAGCTACCCTGGGGGTCTATAACTCCACCGTACAGAAGATACCAGCCATATAACCTTTGAGCACAGGGCTATCATTCTTTATGCGGTAAGTAACGCGCGAGTGATTTGACATTTATAGGCTGCAGTAGCCGTTTATCATCAGGTGGACTGTAATGTAAAGGGTCTTCAAAGAGCTAAAAACACCCACATTTCAACGAAGACGGTCAGGTGCCCACGAGGCAGATTGTGAGACCAGCGCCGCCGTCCTTACTATCCACGTTCCTCATGCCGCTTTTATTCACCCTTCGCCCGAGGTTTATATTACTGCACCTAAATTCTTAGAAAACTCATCATCAATACGAGCTCACAGACACAAATACCTTTACGATTTACTTTTAGAAGTCAAGAAACCTTAATTCTTATATTTTAAGATGTCAAAAAATACTTAGTAAATAGTTATACACACACCCAATGTTTAGAATGGTTTCTCTGTTCGTTTTTAATTTGTTCCATATTCAGACGAGTTATAACTCAATGTCAAAGCCATTTCACTTGGATATATTACCAATTTTACTTCTTCAAGATCTAAATTCTGCGTTCAAAATTAGCGGATCTTATCCATACATACAGATAAATAAAATTGAAGTGTCTGTTTGTAATTCCAAAATTACAGCTTTTCACTCAATGCATATGAAAGTATACACGCTACTGATACTAAAAAACCAAGTTTTAATTTTTTTCTCTGTCTGTCTGTCTGTCTGTTTGTTCCAGGTAATCTCTGAAACGGCTGGATGGATTTTAACGGAACTTTCACTGGTAGGTAGCTGACTATGATGAAACTAAATATACGCGGGTGAAACCGCGGGGCACAGCTTGTTTAATTTATTTGTCTCCATGTTGCCAACTATTTAGCAGATAATTCAGATGAATCATTCCCTTGTCGCCGATTCCCCCTACGCCGATTCCCGTTACGTCGAGTCTCGCTATGTCGAGTCAAACCAATTGCCGGCTACTTAAAGTCGAGCGAGTGCGTACAGATGTGAGGACAATTGTTAAAATGTATTTAATTAAATAAAATTGTATTTTGGTTTACATACTTATTTTATTACTTACTTACCAAAGAATTATTTGAGTTACGGTACTAGGACAACATGACTGCGTAGGAGACTAATTAACTTTGTTAGGTTATGGGATCCTGGTATTTTTTTATATTTATCATGTTTTCCCCTTAGGTACATTTTCTTTCACCTCTTCATTGATCTCCACTTTGATAATAGAACGGATTGGACAGTTACCTATCAGCCAATTTTAGTAAGAAGCATAGGGGTAAAGCTAGTCTTACAGACATTTCACTGAGCAACCTCCCTACCTTTAGAATAAAACCATTCTTCCAAATCGAAATGAAACGTAAATAAATGGGAAGGTCGCGTACAAAATGGTGAATATAAAATATCTCGTTACTCGGATACATATGCGGCTATCAATAGGGATCCAGTTAGATATAATAATAAATTTCAATACACAGGTCTGGTATGTATTTCACTTTGACTACGATTTACGTAAGCTCAGCGAATCCGGTAATAAAATAAGGCACGTATTGTGTACTCTGCCTGTATTATGCGTTTGACACATTCGCAACAGCACATTTGTATGGGAAATTAAATGCCTTTATGTAGTTATAATTTTGAGTAAGTTTGAGCCTGACCTTCGAGTCTTCAACTTATATTAGCTGGACTTAGGCCTCGCCTAATGAGTGCCATAGACACAAAAAAATATACTGTACAGGATTAAATGTGTATTATATATACAGCAGAACATTTTAATCATGTATACTTATATATGGAAGAGGAAAAATGGTTGGACACTTGATACGACACGACAAGCTATTACAACTAGTACTGGAAGGAAAAATCGAAGGGCGAAGAGGAAGAGGAAGACCAAGGAGAAGCGACAAGGACCAACTTAAGGAGACAGCGGGTGTAGTGTCGTATCAAGAGGTCAAGAATTGTGCACAAGAGAGAAGAGTGGCGATTGCTCCACCGACAAGAGCAAAGCTCTTAAATTAAAGAAGATTTATAAAGAGGAAACTTCCATACTCACACGCGCGGGTGCCTCCGCGTGACGTCCGCTAGCAAAAAATAAGTGACAGATTCTAACATTATAATTCTGAATAGGTTCTCTGAATATAGAAATCCCAGATAAATGAAAGTAGGTACGCGTTTGGGAGTAGCATTTTTAGGGTAAAGTCTAGATTTGGGGCAACGCTATTAGACCGTATCTCCAGACCTTGGATACATAATCACCTTTTCAGGTTTTCACGGATCAATCGCTACAATACTGTGATGGATGGAGCAATCTAATTTGATTAAGTTACTTATTTGTTGGCAACTGCGTCGTTGGTCTAGTGGTTAGTAGGTTCGTCTGCCGATCATGAGGTCCCGGGTTCGATTCCCGGGTCGGGTCAAAAATAAATAATTGGGTATTTCTGTCAAGAAACACACAATAAAATGCCCGGAGTTGGGAAATTGGCGGTGTTTACACCCCCGTGCCTCGGAAAGCACGTTAAGCCATTGGTCTGATGCCTGATCTCTCTCCGGTCGTGTTCTGATTGCCTCCCATCGGATCCCTATGAGAGTGAGGGAATAAAGAGTGCACCTGTGTTTGCGCACACACTTGTGCACTATAATATCTCCTACGCAGGTTGCTGATCTCCGTTGAGATTAGCCGCCGTGACCGTTCGGTAGTAATAAGTGATAATCATTTCCCTGGCCTTTTCCCATACATTTTTGGGGTCGGCACTTGATTTAACCCGATGTGGATGATCACCTGATTTTTATACGAAGCGACTGCCATCTGACCTTCGCAACCCCATTTAGGAGGAAAATCTGTGATCTGGGTTAAACCAGTTGTCAGATTATTTTTTTTTAGGCCTCTGACTGACCTGTAATGATTGCCAAAGATGTTAAATTGGCAACCGGGACCGACGGCTTAACGTGCTCTCCGAGGCACGGAGGGAACTCGGGCGGTCACCCATCCAACTACTGGCTAGGCGTATGGTTGCTTAACTTCGCTGATCGAATCATATGCGCAATAGCATCTGTGCCACGAGCTCCTCTCTAATAAGTGATAATGTAGCATTCAAATGGTGTAAGCATTTTTACAATCGGACCAGTACTTTTCGAGCCATGTTTGCATAGTATTGGCTCAAAAACTACTGGTACTGATACTTACATACAAATCTTTCCTCTTTACAATATAGTATAGATATGAGCCTAAGCTACTGCTTGTAACATCAGCTATATGTCAGTGATAGTCTTGTTATAATCGGTCCAGCCCTATCCTTACTTAAAAGAATCATTTTTGTAAGTAACGTTTATACTGTCGTATACATTACTGAAAAGTTATTAATTTGGAATTACAAACAGAAAAACAAATTTTATTTAGCTACTAGCTGTGCCCCGCGGTTTCACTCGCGTAGATTTAGTTTCATGCTTTATTACACGGAACCCTAGTCTATATTTTTCTAAATAAAAGTAGCCTCAGTTACTCCTTGAAACATTATGTTGCTTCAGAGATTACCCGGAACAAACAGACAGACAGACAGAAAAAATAAAATAAAATCCTTTTCTGTAACATTACCGTGTACACTTTCATATGCATTTAGTCAAGAGGTGTAATTTTTAAATTACAAACAGACACTTCAATATTATTTATCTGTATAGATATAGATTGAAACCTTTAAATGATCAAAGAAGGATATGGTATAATTATGTTTTCATATTCCAAACCACACGGAAGTATTTACTTTACACAAACAAATAATCGGGTACAAAGGAAATGTCACCACTCTCGCTAATTTCTCACGGGAACAACTTAGAATGCGTATGTGCGCGTTGAGTCATCTTCTCATTCAGAATTACTCACAATGTAAGCTTGAAACATAACATGCGCAATGTTTATCATGTGGCCCATAGGACGTGAGTCAGTTATATATCCTACTTAATCTATACATACATACAGATAAATAAAATTGTAGTGTCTGTTTGTAATTCCAAAATAACAGCTTTTCACTAAATGCATATGAAAGTATACACGCTACTGACACCAAAAAACTAAGTTATAAAAAAATTCTCTGTCTTTCTGTCCGTCTGTCTGTTTGGTGCCTGACTGGTTGGACAGATTTTAACGGGACTTTCACTGGCAGGTTATTTTGGCAGGCATTTTAAGGTTCCGCGACAATAAGGATGAAATCTACGCGGGTGAAACCGCGGGGCACAGCTAGTACTATATATATGTTTTGGATATTACTCTGACAATGAGTGCAAAAACGCCTGAACGGCATGAATGTATGAATGAAATATTTTTTCGTGTTCAGGACCGCCTTCAATGACAATACTGAACGAACTTTATGGGATTCGACCAATTATAGTACTGCCGCTTTATTCACTAAGGTTTCTCAGCATCGAAATCGACGACGAACGTTGGTTTCAATCATAGGAAATTGATACATAATACATAAAAGATAAGGTTCATTTTCGTATCTTTAAAACCGACACTCGACGATGAGTGCGACGCTGAGAAACCTTGGTGAATAACACGGCTGTTCCATGCTGTATTGGAAATTATTTGATCTCGTGGAAGCAGGATTTGGAAACTAAAAAAAAACATTACCTATAGTGCACTTTCACATTGGACGATAACTGTAACGACACGATATCGTCGGACTAGTAGTTTGATGCAATTACTATTAAACGCTTTCACACTGTGTCGGTGTAGTCAAGTATCGGCGGATATCGTGGCAGTGGGAAAGCGCTCATTGCCTCTTTAAAGTGTTTTTAATTAGCGCTTACATTCGTAGGAATCAGGAGTAGTCCTGTAAGAATATCAAGTGTGAAACCACACAGGTTAGGGCCATATCGAATTTTCCTGTTAATAATAACGCATTTTTAATAATGTACCGACGTCCACCGATAAGAGCACTTTAAGGAAAACCACAGCGAATTCTGATGCAGTTATATACATTTTAACAGTAAAAAACCAGAATTTGATGGACCAATCATGGGTTGTGGGTACCAAAGACTTTCTCAAACCGGCAGATGAAATTAAGAGAGCTTTATGGACTAGAGTTGTGCTAGGCGCGTCTGCGTCTGTCTGCCCTTGACGTAAAAGCACAAATTGCAAAATGTTTTCCCCAGCTGTGACTGAAGACAGACAGATGTTCAAAATATCTTTATTTGATTACACTTCTTACAAAGTACTTTCAAATCGTCAGAAGGACAAGAAAAATACATTATACATGATTATAAATGTTACCACCGGGTTCGGAAGGTTTTGGTGAGAAGAACGATAGACAGACGGACAGTCAGAGAAAAAACTGTAAAATTGCTTTGTTAATTCAGTACCGTATATAGGTACATTCTATTCATATTGTATGTTTTTAGTGAATAGCGCTTATTTTAGAATTACAAACAGACACTTCAATTTTATTCATCTGTATATTATAGATGTACAAGAACCTAAAACGTTTGTCCCATATTTAATATCGATACAAAGTCAATGTACATACAGTAGATATTTCAACACTGTAAGGCGTTAATTCAATCTTTATCAGATACTAAAGTATAAGTAACGTTTATAGTCGTTTCTGTTCGCGAGAGAATATTACTCCACACATTATACTGTAACGACTTTTTAACATCACTGTGTCACTCTTAAAGATCGGAAGGGAAAAGCATTATCTTAAGGTGTATAATCAATGAAGAAAAAAATCGAATACTACATCTATACTCTATACAGATAAATAAAATTGAAGTGTCTGTTTGTAATAGCAAAATAACAGCTTTTCACTAAATGCATATGAAAGTATACACGGTACAGACACTGAAAAACCAAGTTTTAAAATGTTTCTGTCTGTTTATTCCGGGTAATCTGTGAAACGGCTGGACCGATTTTAACGGGACTTACACTGGCAGGTAGCTTATGATACAAGGAGTAACTTACGCTAAATTTAATTGAAAAAAGAATAAGGGTACTATGAAAAAAAGCATGTAACTAAATCTACGCGGATGAACCGAGGGGCACAGCTAGTATTAAATATTAATTTGAAGTCCGCTTAAGTTTAATCTAATCTATACTAATATTATAAAGCTGAAGAGTTTGTTTGTTTGAACGCTCTAATCTCAGGAACTACTGGTCCGATTTCAAAAATTCTTTCAGTGTTGGATAGTCCATTTATCGAGGAAGGCTATAGGCTATATTTTATTCTCATAAAAATTAGGGGTCCGTAAGTAAATTGCAATTTTCTAACTTAAGGTGTAAAATCGAATACCTATTTATGCGTACGCTGCAAAAACTATTGACAATAGAACAAAATGATGTACTACGGGTTTGTAGGTCTTATTAAGATCTACAAAAAAGTCCGCGAGAGCATATATCTAACTCTCATAGTTTAGTCACAATAACCACTTTAATGTTCATAAAAAAAAATTATCGCCTGAAGAAAGAAACTACGTTAAATGTGTATCATAATATTAATTCTTATCCGAATCAAGCATTATGCTATCAAGGGTATTCATTTAAAAGTAAAATACTGTTTGTTTTATTCCAATAGGACATTGCGTTTAGAAATTATCACGAGTATAAAAACGCAAAGAATTGGAACCTAATATTGAGTTATTTGCCAAAGAGTAATCTCTTAAACGGCTAGACCGATTTTAAAGGGTCTTTCACTGGCAGATGAATGGTTGATTGGAATTAATGGTTGGTTGGAATGACTGGCAAATGTTACAGGGAGTACCGTGGGCTTTTTATTTAAAAAGAAAATTTTGGGTTCCGCAGTTATCAAATTAAATCTACGCGGGTGAAACCGCAGGGCACAGCTAGTTTTAGAGATAAAATTTAGGTAATGTACCAATTAAATTGTGTGCATTGACGTATAATAGGGCCTATCTAACGGGAAATACTGAAAATTATATGAAATTCAATGTAAATTGATAACATTATCCTGAGCGTATATAAAGCTTGCCTTGACACGAGCCGAGCACGATACGAGCTGGCAATCGGTGATCAGTGACCTGACTAGGGCTGATGATGACCATGCTATGTTATAAGGTGAGTTTCTTTTTTACCTCTATTATCATCCTCATCTATATCTATACAGGTAAATAAAATTGAAGTGTATGTTTGTCTGTATGTAAATCCAAAATAATAGCTTTTTTCTAAATGCATACGAAAGTATATAGGATACTGACATAAAAAAAAACTATTTTTAAATTTGTTCTCTGTCTGTCTGTTTGTTCGTTGTTTGTCGTTGTGGTGAACTAAAAAAACTTTGCCGTGTTTGGTGTGTAATGAAAGTGCATAATTTCAGTAGTTGGGTTTAATTATTAAACTGCATTTTTTAGATATTATGTCTGCTATTGGCCCTTGAGGTGGCGAGAATGAGCTGCAAGGTTTTGGGCAACAAAGACGAGAATAGTGAAAGCTTTGCTACTCCTACTGGGCATTTTGCAGCTAATGATACATGTAAGTCCAATCTATATTTATAAAAATAAATCCCTACTTCCCTTGGTCACGACATCACGTGTCAACGGCTGGACCGATTTTCACGGCACTTCACTAGCAGATACCTGATGTTTCAAGGAGTAACTTACGCTAATTTTATCTAGATAACATTTTAGAGTTCCGCAAAATAAAGCACGAAACTAAATGTGAGTGATATGAGTTACTTGCCGGCTCTTCTCAGTAGGTAGATCAATTCTTCGACATTTACAAGTGCCTTACCACAACCTAAACTGAAAAATTTTTTTTTTTCATTCATTTTGTCCAATCATTGTTGAGTTTCTTGCCTGGTTGTTCTCAGTAAAAGCAACCTTCCGAACCCAGTAGTAGCATTTATAATCATGTACAGTTAAATTTTTTGTGTTATTCTGTGTACTTTGTAAGAAATCTAATCAAATAAAGATATTTTGCTTGGTATCTATATATTTTATATACCAAAAATACCATAAAAAATCAACACCAACGTAGATTTTTTTTTTAAGAATCTGTATTTAAAAGCACTTTGTCTATCTGCCTGGTAGAATCCTTTTTCTTGAATTATATAGTAAACTAGCTGTGCCCTGCGGTTTCACCCGCGTAGATTTAGTTTCATCCTTATTGTCGCGGAACCCTAATATTTTTAAGAAATAAAAGTAGCCTAAGTTACTCCTTGAAACATCACCTACCTGCCAGTGAAAGTCCCGTTAAAATCAGTCCAGCCGTTTCGGAAATTACCCGGAACAAACAGACAGACAGACGGACAGACAGACAGACGAAGAAAAAAAATTATAACTTGGTTTTTTAGTGTCAGTAGCGTGCATACATTCAGATGCATTTAGTGAAAATCTATTATTTTGGATTTACAAACAGACACTTCAATTTTATTTATCTGTATAGATTTATAATTACATTTTTTTACACTAAGGAATTAGGTACTTTAACAATTATAGCATTACAAACCCATTTAATGCTACGAACTAATACGTCATTGTATGAAAATAAAATCGAATAACGCTTTCCCGTTATTTGTACCGTATTTCGTATTACCGTATTGTAGGTAAACCTACCTTACGATACCTACTGACAATATGCTAAAGATGTAACTAAGCGGAATTTCCTCAAAGCTTTGTAGGTATGTTTCAAGGAAACTGTTATTAAATTCCATAATAAATCTAGTAAAAACCTCCTAAAAGGACCAAAGAACGAAAGTAAATCATACTATGCTAGTTATAAAATGTAAAAAATATCATATTCTGTCAATGCACACGCAAAATAAATTATGAAAATGTATCAGTTTAGAACTCGGCAAGGCACTTATGAACGTCAAAGACCCGACCACCTGAAGAATAGATATTATTGAAACGTTTTAAACCTCACAGATCAAACCGAACAAGATCCTGTAAAACAAGCAAATACTCTGGGTGAATCTGGACTGTCCGTTGACGACGAAAATGTACATGATGATACTGGCAAATCTAATGGAACAATGGTAAATGCGACAATTCCTGAGAATTCTGTAAGCGGAGACATGAACAAAACCATGACAACCCTAGTTAAATATACAGTGGAGATCTGCAAGAAGTATGTCAGCCGAAGCTATCAAGTTGACTCCTACTATAGACTCGACGATGAAAATCTCAAACATATGAGACCCACCAATGGTGCCTTAGAAATGCATATTTCTATAAAAGCAGTCAGTGATGGATACGTCATTCTATCACCGATTCCTAATCCGGTTGAGAGGAACGATTCTGTTTATGAAATTGGTAAGTCTTTGTTCTTTCATAATTCTTGAGGGTTCCCTTATCACCATCCTCCTTTAAGAAGAGCCCAACAGGTCATTCGCTTGGGGGATCACGGTGAAGCATGTGAAGACATTACACGTACACCCCTTAGTTAGCGACCAGGAGGAACACCGTGGACTTTAGTCGGTGCGTGTCTGATATAACACAACCACTTCACCCACGGCGGTTATTATACCCATAATGGATTCTCCAAATAAAACAGGAAGGATTGTAACTTTTAATTTAGCTTTATCTAGAGAGAAACAGGGATGGTTAAAGCCAACAGTCAACGTAATGATCTCGTCGAATAGCGTAAAAATGATTTTTACCTATCAAATTTTAAAAAAATTGTCATAGCTTAAGTCAGTTGATACAGCCCAGGTTTATTTTTTCCAGGATTTGGAAGTGGCTACAATGATAATTTGAATATCAGAAGATCTCGACTAGCACAGTTAGTCAGTTACGCATATACTCCGGACATACTGTCTGCAACTGAGTTTCGATCATTCTATATCAGGATATCTAAAGGTACGGGTTAATTTAATAAAATTATATTCATATTATTATTAACTAGCTGTGCCCCGCGGTTTCACCCGCGCAGATTTAGTTTCCTGACTTACCTGACTGTACTCGTATACTTGTTTGCATCCAATGTCAATGCTTCAAATCTTGGTATAGTTATAGCACCATATAGTAAAGAATGTCTAAGGGTGATCCATAATATTATTGAAATACTTATTCCTCAGATGGTGTGATCGAAGTGGGTAAAGAAGGATCTAAGCCCTACGTCCGGTACTCGGACCCTAATCCCCTCAACATTACTTACTTCGGCTTTTCCTCGTGGGATGAAAAAGAAGCTGTTTTTCTCTATGATTGTCCGCCTGGGAATAACCTAGATCATGGTATGCCGATAGTACCTATAAAATAATTTTCTAGAACTAACTAAGTTTGGACGTGATTTGTGATATATTCACCAATAAAACTTTTACCGCTTTGGGAAGGTTTAAAGATATCCAGAACTTTCAGAGCTCTTCATAACAATAACATTAATGTAAGATACTACTCTATATTGAGGAGCTCGTGGCACAGTTGCTATTGCGCATATGATTCGATCAGCAAAGTTAAGCAACCATACGCTTAGCCAGTAGTTGGATGGGTGACCGCCCGAGTTCCCTCCGTGCCTCGGAGAGCACGTTAAGCTGTCGGTCTCGGTTGCCAATTTAACATCTTTGGCAATCGTTTCAGTCTGATAACTGATTTAACCCAGATTGACGATTTTCCTCGAAAAAGGGGTTACGAATCAGAAGAGAAAAAGGGGTCGGATGGCAGTCGCTTCGTATAAAAATCTGGTGATCAGTCACATCGGGTTGAATCAAGTGCCGACCCCAAATACATGGGATGAGGCCAGGCAGATGATGATGATGAATACTACTCTATATTATAGTATAATACACTAAGACCGGTTGTAAGTGGACATGCCAAGCACATATTTTTTGCGAGCGCAGTGACCAACAATGCTATTAAAACTGAAATAAAATGTTTGAGTTGAGTTTAAATTTTTTATCTAGTAACCCTTATTTTCACAGAATTAGAATCTCACACCAAAAACCAGTCGAATTTTAATGAGAAAGAACCTGAAGCGACGAACTATGACGAAGATTATTATGAAGATGTCGATAACTCGGAAAATGACTCGATAGTAAATAATACAACACGTGATGTGACTAAACAGATTGGAGATGAAAAAAATAACATTACTAATATACCTGATCAAGAACATATCGTCAATATGACTATTCTTGATCTAAAAACTCTACATGAGGATAAAGAAATTAATAAAACTCTTCTTAGCACTACTAGCTATCCTCAACATACCAATAAGGTAAGCGGCCTTGCTTCTAATGAAACTAAAGGCTTTATGGGTGACGAAAATAATAAAACAATTGCCATCACTGTCCAACACCAGCATGATGAATTGGAAAACGCAACTGCTTCCAAGGACACAAAACAATTAGTGTTTGAAAAACTCAACAAAACAGTAGCCATCTCTGTCACACCTCAGCATGCATTGGAAAACGCAACTACTTCCACTAAAGAGATAGTGGATGAAGAACTTAACAAAACAGTAGCCTTCCCTGCTACACCTCACCATGAGACATTGGAAAACGTAACTGCTTCCAAGACCACTAAACAATTAGTGTTTGAAGAACTTAATAAAACAGTTGCCGTCTCAGCCCAACCTCAGCACGATGCATTAGAAAATTCGACTATATACAATAACACTAAACAATTTGTGTTTAAAGAACTTAAAAAAAGAGTAGCCTTCTCTGTCACACCTCAGCATGCATTGGAAAACGCAACTACTTCCACTAAAGAGATAGTGGATGAAGAACTTAACAAAACAGTAGCCTTCCCTGCTACACCTCACCATGAGACATTGGAAAACGTAACTGCTTCCAAGAACACTAAACAATTAGTGTTTGAAGAACTTAACAATACAGTGGCCGTCTCTATTCAACCTCAGCATGATGCATTGAAAAACTCGACTATATATAATAACACTAAACAATTAGTGTTTAAAGAACTCAACAAAACAGTAGCCTTCTCTGTCACACCTCAGCATGCATTGGAAAACGCAACTACTTCCATTGAAACTAAAGAGATAATGAGCGAAGAAATTAATAAAAATGCTCTTAGAACTACTGGCTATGCTCAACATACCAATAATGAAAACGAACTTGCTTCAATTGAAACTAAGGACCCTATGAGTGACGAAAATAATAAAACTATTGCAATCACTGTCCAGCATGATGTATTGGAAAAGGCAACTACTTCCAATGAGAATACAGAGATAGCGGGTGAAGAAGTTAACAAAAATGTTATTTGTTGCATCGATAATACTAACCACCACACGGTAAAAACACCAGATCTTAAACCGCAGAAATCATGTGAAGGTCATGGGAATAAAGATATAGTTAAAAAAGATATTGGAGAACAAGACAATGAGGTTACAATAAAGATAAGTGGAGCTGGCAAAAATGGAGTTGTTTTTGCCCACTTTGGTCTAGCTATCTATGGGGACCAAGCAAATATTCCTGGATATATAGACCCTTATGGCAGGCAATATGGCACTTACCCATATCCTTATTTTGGTCCTGACAGACATGCTTATGACAGAAACGCGCCCCAAAGTATCTCTCGACAATAATTAATGCTAGTTTGATATTGGAGCGAGCATTAATAATAAATAATAATATTACGGGTTGTGAAGGTCAGGGGTCCAACTACGAGCTCTTATTGCAATGATAATTCAGCTGTGCGACAGTGACAGATGTACACGTCACATATATCTGTCTCATAAATGAGTGAAACTATCTTGGCAATAAGAGCTTATGGTACGGCCCCAGATGGCGGTGAACAACCTTATCGGGTTGAATCAAGTGCCGACCATACGAATGTATGGGATACGGTCAGGATGATGATGATGATGAATAAGTATTTATTTTAAATGTAATGTTAGTATAATATTCTAAGTCCTAATATAATTTGAATAAAGAGATATTTATTTCAAGGTTATTTGCATTATTATAAGCAGACCTCTGAAACTGAGTTTAGGTAAATATTCTGAAGTTCTATAAAAGACTTAAATCGATTATTATTCATACGCATTGACTTTCAGTATGTTTAGTGTTATGAATAATCAGTAAATCAAAGCGAATTATTAATTACTACCTGTTGGCCCTAATATCATGGTTGGCCCACGGAATCCTCATGCTTTTTTTTTAAATTATTAGTAGCCTATGTTACCCATTGTATTATTAGCTATCTGTCAGTGAAAGTTCCGTTAAAATCGGTCAAGCCGTTTCAGAGATTACCCTTAACAAACAAACAGACAGACAGACAGAGAAAAAAATTAAAATTTGATATTTCTGTGTCAGTAACGTGAATACTTTCATATGCATTTAGTGAAAAGATGTTATTTTGAAATTACAAACAGACACTTCAATTTTATTTATCTTTATTATAGATAGTAGATTATAGATGTATAGATGTATAGATAAGGATATGATATGAATGACACAGCTAGTGCTAGTGGCCCGCAGTTTTACCCTCGTAGAGCTAATTGTATGGGTGGCTTTTTAATACGTAACCCAAATTTAAAAAAAGTAGCCTAACTTACACCTTGTAATGTCAGCTATCTGTTAATGAAGCCGTCCAGCCGTTTCAGAGATTACTCGGAACAAAGAGACAGAGAGAGAAAATTGTAAAAAAAAAAGTTTATGATACTTATCTTATAGACTTTCATTTGCATTATGTGAAAAGCTGTGGATTTGGAATTACAAATAGACACTTCAATTTTATTTATCTGTATGTATGGATAGATAGATTATAATTATAAACACGTCAGTAAGTACCTATACTTATAGTACTAAGAAAAACAGCCACGAGCACGACGCTGCGATCGCCGTTAGCAACGCCGCTTACATTATCATATTCACTAACTTTGTCTACGCAACACTAACGCCACAACAATCCACGGCTTTTGATGGAACTACTCGACCTGCAGGACAAAGTGAAACATATAACAAAGTGAACAAAGTAATTTCAAAGCCTAGGTATAGTATCCATTCAATATCATAATAATGAATGCCTGTTCCACAATGTTAGCAGCATTGATAAACAACATGATTTGTTACGTCCTCGGTGAACAAACATACCTTTTGTTAAATATGTAGTGTACGGCTTTATTGGTATACAAATTCACACAAAAGGCCTCAGTGTATGTATGGCCTACAAATGATCTACCTACTTTTAATAATAATATATTTTAGGTATCAGATTATATATTTTTTAAGGTTTTAAGGTATAATATTTATAATTTTAGTTATAGTTAGTGGTTAATTGTATAGCATGAATTATAATTTCCCTCTACCTACTGTAAAAACTGCTGTTATTTTGTTGGCACGTAGATTTTACTTAGTCACTCTATTACTGAGACTTCGCTGTCCATCCGCCTGTCTGTCTGTCTGTCAAACAAATGAGCTCCGAATGCTTCGATACAACAAACTTTTACCATTTTATACATAAAACCCTTCGTGCGAAGTCCCACCCTGGCACCTGAGTGCCTAATACGAGTTTTTCACTGCCGCCGTCACAAGTCACCGCGTCAAAGTTAACGCAGATTTGTATGGGATCGGAACGGCGCCTCTGTCGGCCTAAAGATGACACTATTATGAGCTCATACAAATCTGCGTTTACGTCGACGCGATTACTTGTGACGGCGATTTTAAGAAAACTCGCACTAGGCACTCTGGCCAGTTTTTTTCCCCAATTGTTTTACCCTTTCCGAAGAATTCTTCATTTTGCGAGTGACGCTTTTAGAGTAGCTAGTATTTATATAACGCAGCTTACCATCATACGAGCTAGGTGTACCTTTCTTTTTTGTATAAAAAAATATTCCAATTAAGTTCTCAATTAACTTAGCAGTTTTAAGTTTTCCCCCAAATTAAAACGTAAACACTTAATTAAAAGACCAAACAAGAAACTAGAAGGCTCTTCAAGTAATTACACTTTGAAAAAACTCAACTTGAAGTTAGCTCAATTACAGGGCCGGCTGACAATTGATATTTGTGCTAGGGTACCGTTTGTTTAGTTAGTTGAAAACTAGTGGGATCGTGACTGTATTTAGAAATAGGACTGAGTCCCTAAATTAGTTCTGCTATTAATCTATAGTATACAGTCGTATACTATATCTTTATGTCTTAACTAGCTGTGCCACGCGGTTTCACCCGCGTAGATTTAGTTTCATGATTCATGTCGCGGAAACCTAATATTTTTAATAAATAAAAGTAGCCTAAGTTACTTCTTGAAACATCAGCTACCTGCCAGTGAAATCCCGTTAAAATCGGTCCAGCCGTTTCGGAGATTACCCGGAACAAACAGACAGATAGACAGAAAAATTATAAAACTTGGTTTTTCAGTGTCAGTAGCGTGTATACTTTCATTTGCATTTAGTGAAAAGCTATAATTTTGGAATTACAAACAGATACTCCAATTTTATTTATCTGTATAGATTAGCTTTGCCCCGCGGTTTTAGTCGCGTTTTAAATTCATCGGTGGCTGCGGATATTTAGATACAAAAAAGCTTAAGTTTCACCTTGTAACATTAGCTATCTGCCAGTGAAAGACCGGTAAGGTCTTTCGGAGAACCATCAGACAGACCGATAGACAGTTGGAGAAAAATAATAAAATAGAGTTTTTGTCAGTACCGTATACTTTCATTTGCATTTAGTGGAAAGCTGTTTATTTTGGAATTACAAACAGACACTTAAATTTTATTTATCTGTATAAATAATGATTAAAAGGCCAGGATGATGATATGTTAAGACATGATGATGATGTGAAGTTGCTCTATTTAAACATTTTGTCAATTAATAAAAAGCTTACTTCACCTTCATCCATATTATGCGATATTCTCGATAGCAAACAAGCGATTTCAATTTACAATCCAGTGCTTGTTATCTCAAATGAAAATCTTAATACGTCGTGTTAAAGTCTAGTTCACCGTGTACAAGCTTGTAGCAACGTGTCTCTTACACAATTAAGTTTTAACAAAGTTCTTGGAGCTGGATAATATACAGTTCTAGTATTAGAGTTCTGTTAAACAATATGCGAGTTTAAAACTGTGAAATTGATACACTTAGTTAATTGAAAACGAGCTTTATGTGTGTTTATCATGGTTTATTTTACGTTTCTTCGTATCATGTCGATGGCAGATATTTAATAATCAAAGTAGCCTAAGTTACTCCTTGTAACATTAGCTATGTGCCAGTGAGAATCCCGTTAAGATCGGTCTAGCCGCTTCGGAGTTTAGTCGGAACAAATAGACAGACAGACAGACGGATATTAAAAAAAATTTGTGTATTTTTATGTCAGTACCCCACACTTTATACAATTAGTAAAAGTTTTTAATTTGCAATTACAAACAGACACTTCAAATTCATTTATCTCAGCGTTATGTCGTACAAGGAAGTCAAAGTGATAGCGGACAATAGAGAGGGTTGGCAATTGCTTGACCGACAAGAGCCTGGCTCTTAAATATAGATAGTTACAATCACGTTGTGACACGTCACGCCATATATGTTCACATTTATATGATCCAGCCATAACACAAAGAGCAAACCGACAAGTTACAAGTAAGTAAATTGTTCGACCTGTTTTCTAACTTCAGTTTTCATTGTATTTACCTACTCCATGGTTGGTTTGTACGTCTTGGTTGAATAAGATGTTTTAAACTTAAACACTATTATACCGTTAAGAAGTAACTTAGAATGACTTAAGTTTTTATGTGGCGTATGTAAGCTGAACGAATAGTGATTTATGCACGTGGCGTCAATTTTTCGTCAGCAAGTGGCGTTACGCTGAGTGGCACTACGTCGGGTCTCGTTATGTCGAGCCAAAAACAAACGGCTATTGAGTATCGAGTTTGGGTATTTTGAGTGACATTATGTATTTTGAATACATACATAATGTGCATACGCCTGTATTCCCCAAAAGGGTAGGCAGAAGTGTTGTAATAACAACACCCACCTTTCACCGAAGATGATAAAGTGCCAACGTGACAAATGGTGAGTCTATCACTGTCTCAGGCACAGAAATATGCAGGTTTCCTCGCGATGTTTTTCTTCAGCATAAAGCACGTGGTGTGTAGTAAATATACGTTTTTAGAAAAACTCATTGGTACAGGTTCCGCTGGGATTCGAACTTGCGTCGCTTGCGTAGCAGGCGACTGCTCAAACCCCACGACCACCAAGGCACCTAGGCCTTGGTGGTCGTGGGGTTTGATTTTGGTATACCTACTTATTTACAAACCAAAGAAAAAAATTAGATGCGCTACTAGGACGACATAACTACGTAGAAGAATGAAGAGATGATTGAGTATGAAAGCGACACTTACGTTATGGGATCCTGATAGTTTTTTTCTTGTATCCTGTACCTCTATCACGGGTTTGCCACCGTTTTCGTTATACTCGCTAGCGTCTCCGCATCATATTTACATGAGAAATTGTACAGCGCCTCCAAGCGGTGACGTGAAGTACTAAAATATGTCATACAAATATTGTCGGAGACGCTGGCGAGTGCAGATTAGGAAAACGGTGGCTAACTTTTGATAGGGGTACTATTATCAACTAAGCTTAAATACTGAATAGGCTAATCAATCTTTAAACCCACATCACAGAAAGAGACATGACTATCTAAATCTGAGTTTTGATAAGATCACGCTAAGTAAACGTTTTTCATACGATACAAAAGGGTTCACCGCAAAATTCAACATTTCAAAAATATGAAATCCTTTAAATTGTCACATCGATGCACCAGGAATATGGCAGCAATGAAACCAAACTAAAAACACGTTCGGAATACCGGCTTCCATAATTTTTTAAAGGATGCATGCTAGACGTACGTACGTAGTACGTAGGTACGTACAAGCGTCTCAGACTAACTGGTCTACCATCATCAGTTTTATGCAGAGCCTATTAACCTTTGAACATTGACGATTCATTTTAGTGCCGTAAAATTAAACGTCAAAGCTAAGAAGTTCTTAATACGCGCTGCTTAAACGATCATAGTTGGCCCCCCGTTACCTATTCTTGGAATACGCAGGTCATTTAATTTTACATTCATACATAGGACCTGTGTACTCAGAGGGTGCAGGCACGTGTGTATATTATACCTACACCCAAATTTAGCCAGTTGCAAAGTCCAATGTAATGAGGCCTATTGAGCCTATTGCTATTGACCAGGCATTAATCCAGACCCCAGGCTACTGACAAACATAGATGACACAGGCTACAGATGCAAATCCCTTACGTAGGAAGTCGCCCTTCTCTTCAATTTCTAGTTCGTGAAATGAGAAAAATGTCGGCCAGTATTCACTAGTGACATGCCGACGGAAGTGAGTATTGTGCCGGAGCGAGACTAAAAAAACGCAAATACGTGTTCTAACCAAAAGTGACGGTCAATGGGAATATTCCATCTTCACGTTCACTGCTAACTTCGCATCTGCTGCGAATTGATCTCTCACTGCTGACGTGCAGATGCGTCGTTAGCAGTGAACGCGCTAAATATGTAGGAGTTGAACTCCGATCCAAATTATATTTTAAGGTTTGTAGAGAAAAGTCAACGTTTCGTAATAGTCTTCAAAAATCGTAACCCGAAGTAAAGTGAGGGTTGGCCCATAAGCTATAATACATATAAATTGAAGTGTCTGTTTGTAATTCCAAAATAACAGCTTTTCACTAAATCCATATGTTAGTATACACGCTACTGACACCTGAAAATTCAAAACCAAGTTTTGAATTTTTTCTCTGTCTGTCTGCTTGTTCCGGGTAAGCTCTGAAACGGCTGGACCGATTTTAACGAGACTTTACTGGCAGATAACTAATGATATAATCAACTTTTTGTATTTTAGGGACAAAAATCGTAAATTATCAATCCTAAGCGGGTAAAACCGTGAGGCACAACTGGTTAATTAATATAGCATAACCAGGCTTAACAATATTAGACAATATAATTCCAGACATAAATAAAAACTATTTGTTTTTTCGACACCTGTGCAATCTAATTTGAACAACTGAAAGAAATAAACAGTCATAGAATAATTTAATGTTTATTACTGACTTGCATCCACACACGTAAGTACATTTGCAATGACAAAATTATTTATAATTTATTTTATTTTTCTCGCAACTAGTTGTGAATCAGCTCGAATTCTAGCAGTTTTTCCGTCACAAGCTCAAAGTCACCTGTCAGTGTTTCGAGCAGTCATTAACGGCCTCATAGACCGAGGTCACGACGTGGTTATGATCACTAATATGCCAGAAGAATCGAAAGAAATCAGACAGAATCTGAAAGAAATCTCTTTAAACAGTTTTTCCCAACCTCTCGTCGAAATATACAATGTGACAGAGGGATTTGGTAAGAGGAGTGAAAAAAAAAAAGTTTTCAAAGATGGAATGGCTATGTACAATTCGTGTGCTAAATTAAATTTTAATAGCCACGTGATTCAAGATCTTATTCACAGCAACGAACGATTCGATCTTATAATTCTGGAGATCTTTTATAGGCACTCGATAATGTTTGCTCACGCTTTTAAAGCACCCGTAGTGATGATCAGTTCTTTTTACCCATATGGGTATTTAGACATAATGGGAAGTCCTAAACACCCATTGTTATACCCATCTATATATCACCCTAGCTTAAAAGACCTACCTGTTGAAGATCAAATACGGGAATTAAGCAATGAACTGTACATTGTAAACGGTCTAATAGAAAATGAACAGGTGGAGGATGCTTTAATGAAGAGCGTGTTCCCTGATATTCCAAGTATAAGAGAACAGTGGAACAAGATCGATATGTTTGTACAGAACATGCATCCGTTATGGGGAGGGATACGACCCGTACCTTTTAGTGTGGTTCAAGTAGCTGGATTACATCAGAAACCAGAAAAACCGTTGCCTGATGTAAGTTTTACTCTTTCAAACACCTTACTATCTAGTAGCAGCTGGTTTTGATAAAGGATTTTCAATCTTTGCAGGCACTCCAAAGTTATTTGGATAGTTCAAAAAATGGCGTGATATACGTGAGTTTTGGAACAAATGTGGATCGAACATCACTTACAGGAGAACAGCTTAAACTATTTGTTAATGTCTTCTCCGACTTACCATACGAAGTTCTGTGGAAATGGGATAATATTGAGGGACTTGGTAATACTACAAATATTAAAACAGGGACGTGGTGGCCACAAGCTGATCTTCTAAGTAAGTAGATTTTTTTGTAATAACTTCTTCTTCTCTATCGGCCTTTCACTGTTGAGGACGTCCTACAGGTACATTCAATAATTCTTCTCCATCGCCCTCTATCTTCGATTTGGTGAAACCTTGGTGTGACCTTCATTGGCATTACCAAATGTATGGTCTCCTAGAAGCCAACTATGATCGTTTAAGCAGCTCAAATTTAGAGCTTCTTAGCCTCGACGTTTAATTTTGCGACTCAAAAATGTAGCTCCAAAGCTAAGAAGTTCTTAATACGCTCTGTATAAACCGATGCTGGTATGCCATCTGGTCTGACTATCTTTTTGGACTACGACCTCTTAATAGTTTACCTCTGTTCTTTCAGTAACTATTATCCTTTCGGGGAAATTTGTCTTTCTTCTGGCAATACCTCTCGAGAGAAGTTTTTCAAAACCGAAAGCATTGCAAATATTTTAGATTTACAAATATTATCTTAGACTATCTGATTGTACTACCAACAGCTTCTTTCACATATTCAGTTTAGCGACCACCCGCTTTTTTTAGACATAGGGAGAAAATGGAACTGTTTCCACATCAGAGAAATACCTGCTCATTTTAAGTGTAATATTAGGCAGTCTTTGGTCCTTAATAATCTCCGCCAGTGTACTTAATAATGCTGCTGAAGTCCTTAGCACCTAATATGGATCTTTTCATTTAAGGACACCCAAATATCAAATTGTTCATAACACAAGCCGGACTCCAGTCGACAGATGAAGCTATTACTGCAGGAGTGCCTCTCCTTGGTATACCGATGCTCTTTGACCAATGGTGTAATGCAGATACGTATGTTCGCCACAACATTGGACTTAAACTCGAATTTGATACCCTTATAGAGGATAGTTTGAGAAATGCTATTGATACAGTGATCCGCAACAAAAGGTGAGGAATATATTGACATTGCAAACAGTAGGTAGTTAAATTAATATTTCACGCCAGCCCAGAAAGGGTAAGTAGTAATGTTACAGCATCCACTTTTCATCGAAGATGATTTAGTGACGTGACGGACGGTAGACGTGTCAGGCACTATTACATACAGCCTTGAATTTCTTCTCGGGCCTATTCAGGTCGTAATAACGTATGATGGGATACAACATTTTGCATTAAAGACCTCAAGGTCTTATGTATTTAATTTCACACTCAAAATATAACAAAAAGAGCCGTGGTGGCCGTGGGGCAGCAGTCGGCTGCTAC
The DNA here is from genome assembly GCA_964035505.1 of Watsonalla cultraria. Taxonomy (NCBI): domain Eukaryota; kingdom Metazoa; phylum Arthropoda; class Insecta; order Lepidoptera; family Drepanidae; genus Watsonalla; species Watsonalla cultraria. The sequence goes on along the minus strand of OZ037736.1, from coordinate 2,497,273 downwards.
GCAAGCGGCGCAAGTTCGAATCTCAGCGGGCCCTACACCAATGAGTTCCTAAAAATCCAGAATTTTAGTAGTAATTCAAAAGACAAACGTATAATGCCTGAGACAGCGTTAGGGTCACCATCTGTCACGTTGGCTTAATCATCTTCGGTGAAAAGTGGGTGTTGTTATTACAACACCTCTGCCTACCCCTTCGGATGTATGTATCCTGTAATACCTCTTTTATTTTCAGTTATCGTGAGAACATTGTGAAACTTCGTAAGTTGATGTACGATCAACCACAGACGTCCTTAGAGAGGGTCTTATGGGGTATCGAGCACGTGTTGCGTCATGGAAACGCAAGGCACATGCGATCTCCCTCAACCAACATCACATGGACGGAATACTTAGAACTTGAACTTCTGCTCATCATGTTAACGTTACTATTTCTTATTGTTACCATACTCGTATACGTAGCCTTCAAAGTGTATCGGCGAATTTTGATGAATAAATAAATAATGTTTGGACATTATCAGCGCTATCTAGTCCCAAACTAAGCAAAGCTTATATTTTTGTACTGTATATAATTTTATTGATCTGCTTAGATAGACACCAAACACCCAAAGCAAACACGTTATGTTTATCACATAAAATAAGAACTGATGCGGGAATCGAATCTGCGACACCTAGTATTCTAATCACTAGACTGACGTGCCGGCAATTTAATCGATTATATTTATTGCCCCTTAACTATCTACGTACAAAATCCTATTTTCTACATCGTAATGGCCTTATCGTGTATTCCAAAACCACTATTTCGTAAAAGCACTTACTAACGTAACGTAAGCTTCTTAAGTCCTTATATCTGTTGAGATGTATCTATCTGTATTCAAATAATACAGTCAAGTATCTGTTTGTTTTGTCAAAATAACATGCATTCTACGAATTGTATATCTATACTCTATACAGATAAATAAAATTGAAGTGTCTGTTTGTAATTCCAAAACAACAACTTTTCACTAAATGCATATGTCAGTAGCGTGTATACTTATACACGCTACTAAAAAACTCGTTGGATCAGACCACTGGGATTCAAACTTGCGTCGTTTTAGTAGGCGACTACTAAAACCTCACAGCCATCTTTTAAAAGGCATAACTCTTAAATAAATACTAAAAGCAGGTTTAGAAAAAAGGGCGTGACGATACGAATGATCATTCGAATAAAGAACATGATAAATCGAATAAGCCATTCGGAGGGTTCGATTTATACTCAGGCAAAAATATGTGGGTCTTAAATTGAAAACCTCTTCCTTTTGAAAGCAACGCCGTTATAATCGGTGTCTTGAAAAGAATTGGAATTATTCCTTTCCTTTCAAAGTGCAATTCGATTTAACTTATCCGATTTACTGAATTACTAGCCTTTTAATCGAGAAGCGATTCGTCTAGAAAAGAAGTTAGGGACAGTCAAATAGCACCTTTATGGAAATGAAAATGATTTATTCAGTTTAGGCCCTGGTAAGGCCTATGAATGACGGAAACTAGCCTTAAAACAAAGTAAACATCGCCTTACAAAGTCGCCTGCTACGCAAGCAATGCAAGTTCATATACCAGCAGGGCCTGTACCAATGAGTTCTTCTAAAAACTTATGTGCGGTGATTTCACACCACGTGGTTTACGGTCAAGGAACATCGTGAGGAAACCTGCATATGTCTGAGAAGTAATTGAAAGATGTATGTATAGTGCCTGAGACGGTGTTAGACTCACCATCTGTCACGTTGACACTTAATCATATTTGAAAGAATGCTTAAGTGACGAGTATCATAAGACTAATCCACACATCTTGAGAATTACGAGACAGGTTCCAGGGGAGATTATCATAGAGTGGGGTCTTATTTTTGTTACATCATTGCCTCTGATTCCAAGTAACGATATTATGGCGAGACATATATCTTTAACTGAGACAGAAAGCTTATTATGATATCATTAACTGTGCCGCATAGTTTCATCCGCAGTGACTTCATTTCAATTTCATTTTTTTTTATTGTAGTAGTACCGTTTCGTTTTTTTTAAAATAAAATTAGCCTGAAACACTCCTTAAAACAACAGTGGAAGTCTCTTTAAAATCGGTCCCTTTAAAATTACCCGGAACAAACAGACAGACAGACAAACAGACAGAAAAAAATTAAAACATGGTTTTTAGTGTCAGTAGCGTGTATTGTTTTTATGAATTTAGTGAAAAGCTGTAATTTTGGAATTACAAACAGACACTTCAATTTTATTTATCTGTATAGATATAGATTTTAATTGTTTTGACACTCTCATCAAATTTTATTTTTATTTTTTATTTTAATACAGTGATTTCGTTGATAATCGAAGCTCTATCGCTTCTCTCAATAAAATCCCACTAAAGCATACTTACATAGCCTGTCATTCAACAAAAAGCTGACGGATGACCGTTCTGACACGCCCCGCGTGTTTCCCTAACGACTCTCCTATTATGCACGCCTTCCCTCACAAATTCTTTGCTTACACTTACTTGCAAGTTTCTGATGGCTATCACAGATGCCTATTTGACTTCCCAGAAAATGGCGGTGTCAAGTCAAATTAAAGTGCTTTATATCTTATGGAAAATCTATATCTATACAAATATATAAAACTGAAGAGTTTGTTTGTTTGCTTGAACGCTCTAATTTGAGGAATATAATATGTCCGATTTGAAATTCGAAAATGCTTTATGCGTAAGATATCCTATTTATCGAGGAAGGCTTTAGGTTATATATCACTATGCTATCTCATTACCTCAAAGTATCTATACCACGCGGACGAAGGTGCGAGCAGAAGCTAGCTATTACATGAAATTAAAATAATTTCGTGTGTATTATTTATGAAAATCATTTGCCAGTAATCTTTAAAGGTCCTGACTGATTGACTTATATAACACCACTCAGCTTAAACCACTGTTCTGACAGACGTAAACTTTTGAGAGTGTGTCCTGAGTCATCATCCTCCTGCCCTTTTCCCATGTTATTTGTGGTCAGCGCAATGTGTTCTTCTCTTCCATTTCTCTCTATCAGCCGTCATATCTGTATTCACTCCCATTCTAGCCATATCATCTTTCACACAATCCATCCATCGTTTCTTAGGTCTTCCTTTCCCCTTGTAACCATCCACATTCATATAACACCACACAGCTTAAACCACTGTTCTGACGGACGTGAACTTTAGAGAGCGTGACCTGAGTATAATGTAGTATGTACTAAGAACAGATTTTTTTAAATTCCATCCCGTAGGAGGTAAAATAGGGAACGAAACTTTGTTTTAGAAATTTTATTGCCATACAAGCGAGCTGTGGGAAAAAGGTGTAGAATAAAAAATGCAGAATTTAATAAAACAAAGAAGGTTTTATGTACTGAACCTAGTTGGCTTTATTTTCATAAAGAAATACAGTATATATAGTAAGCAGTATGGTAACTAAGAACGAGTTGTTTGAAACGACTCACTCACATACACGTGCGCATCTGAAAGAGTACCCCTGCAAGTCGTGGCGCAGCTGATAAATTACTCAAAAAGGACAAGTGTACATTGAAAGTAAATTACGTAGTCAATTTTAAAAACTTTAGGAGTGACAACCTTCACGTTCCGATGGGGCTGTGGGGTGAGCGAGTGATCATCCCCAGCAAAGGGAAGATCTTCCAGCCAGGCGGGTGTCATGTCTGAGGAACCGCGGCTCCAACTGTTATAGTTGGAAACTTGTATATATACTGCAATGCGCTTGAAAACTCTTATTGCGCGATTTAGTTTCTCGTGTATTTGTACTCAAACTTTTTTTTGTTAGCGAGTAGCGCCATCTATGTAGCGAGTGGAGAAACGTTGCTACAGAGAACATATTCTCATTTCAAAAATTATGCCTAGTAAGTAATACTGCAGGGTAAGCCCATATATACTATGACGGCGGTTCCTTTATCGCTAGGTGCGAATGTTTCCACTCTTATACGTGACTCGAATATACAAACGACTTCCGACTTATAAAATTGTTCATACTAAGTTGGCAACCCCGAGATACGTACACGACGGAATTGAAAATGTTGCCGAAATCCTATTCAAATACATCTACATCAATACATCTATCTATACAGTTAAATAAAATTAAGGTGTCTGTGTAATTCCAAAATAATAGTTTTTCACTAAAAATAATAAAACTGTTTTTTTTTAAATAAAAGTAGCCTAAGTTACTCCTTGTAAAATTAGCTACCTGCCAGTGAAAGTCCCGTTGAAATCGGTCCATCCATTTCGGGGATTAGCCGAAACAAACAGACAGACAGACAGAGTAATTTTTTTTAACTTAGTTTGTTCACGACAATATCGTATATACTTTCATATGCATTTAGTAAAAAGCTGTTATTTTGGAATTACAAACAGACACTTCAATTTTATGTATCTGTATAGATATAGATAAATGTATATGTCGTGCATAAACGTATCAAACAGCCGAACTATAATGGCAAATCACAATTAAACCTCCTGGTAGCCTCTGACGTATGTTAAAAGTTTTCAAATCTTATAAGCTTCCTACAAACATACCTAAGGAAACGTCAACGTTGGAAGATGACGCATTGTGTAGCTGAAATATTGTAACGTCAAAACGGTAATATTAACTGTATAAAGTACTCTCAACAAATTGGGTTGGGTTTGATTTATGCGAGTCAAGCGTGACCCTAATAATAGCCTCTATGATTTATTGCATACACCACTTGCTCAAAATAGATTGGTAAACACGAAACGTGGTCCGTCTTTTCCGAAATGCATTCTGGGTCTAGCCGTGATAGAATCAAGTAGGCACCTGCTACACTACTGACGACTTAATTCCATAGGTCGGTATCAATGAGTTTTCTCTATAACATTTGTATGGTAATGTGGCGAGCGACCCCCGACTTGGGGTCCCTCGTCTCCGGGTTTCGATACTATTTTTATATCAAAATAAAATTAATGAACTGTTTTTTCACTTTTTATTCTTTCTACTTCCATTCTAGTTATTTTTTCACTGACAACTACTATCCCTTTTATTATTTCGAATTTTTTTATTTTATTTAAATTTATATTTAAATATATTTCATAAAGATTAATTATCAACTGAAAAAGGTTTTAAACCAGCTTGTAAGGCTGAGGCCTTACAGTAATAACCTCCTTATTACTTAATACTTCACCAGCGAAGGTAAATGACGTTAGAAAACCTGGTATAATAGTACCCCTATCACGAGTTTGCCACGGTTTTCGTAATCTACACTCGCTAGCGTCTCCGCCGAAGATTTGTATGAGAAATTGTACAGCGCCTCCAAGCGGTGACGTGAAGAACTAAAATATGTCATTCAAATATTGTCGGAGACGATTACTGATAAGACATTCATAGATGTATGTATGGTGTCTGAGACGGCGATTGACTCACCATCTGTCACGGCACTTTATCCTCTTTCTTCAATGAAAAGTGGACGTACCTTTTCTATCTCTTCATGGCCTTACAACTGTATCTTAGTATTCAGAACAACTCATTAGTTTAGACAGATGAGATTGGAATTTGCATCGCTCACGTAGCATCTGACTATTCAAACTACTCAGACACTACAATTTTTATACAATAGTCAAAGTCAAAGTCAAAGTCAAAAATATCTTTATTCGATTAGACTTTATACAAAGCACTTTCAAATCGTCAGAATGACACAATTTACAGGATTATACATGCTACCGCCAGGTTCGGAAGGTTGCTTTTACTGAGAAGAACCTGGCAAGAAACTCAGTAATTACTCTTTTACAAAAAACTAAATAAATCACTTGAGAAATGTAAGCCCATGGACACAGTTGCAATGCACAAATGTCGATAAAAATTAACAAAAAGAAAAGTCTAGTAGTTGTACTTATATCTAAATGCGTAGCTTGAGATGAGCAGCCCCCACAAGCAGCACCTGTTCACAAGTATGACGAGAATATAATAATTAAAGCAAGTTGCCGTGTGACAGTGGGAAAGGCAGACCAATAAACAAAACATGAATGAGTAAATGGAATTAATTAATGTTCTAAGTTGCAAAAAAAGGTAATTAGTTGAGCTCTTTCACCCTACGAAGGTTCACTTTCTGAATACACTAACACAACAATTTTTATCATACATTTCGTATGTACGTGTTTTTTGCCTTATTGCAAGATAGGTGCTTTACAAAGTAAAATTTTAATCTATATCTATACAGATATCTATACATACAGATAAATAAAATTGAAGTGTCTGTTTGTAATTCCAAAATAACAGCGTTTCACTAAATGCATATGAAAGTATACACCATATTGACACTAAAAAACCAAGATTAAATTTTGTCTCTGTCTGTCTGTCTGCTACTAACTTAGGCTACTTTTATTTATAAAAATATTAGGGTCCCGCGACATGAAACAAGAAACTAAATCTACGCGGGTGAAACCGCGGGGCACAGCTAGTGTTACTCTAAAATTTAAATGATTATGCTTAAGTTTATTTGCTATTAAAAACTAAGCCATGCCATGAAGTTTGAAGCCAACTTAACACCAACTTACATATTCATAAGTCTCGTGGACAAAGTCTTTGCCCGAATGGAAACTTAAATGAACTCTGTTTAAATAGTATATATAAAGCTAGAACTCCATATAAGAACTAGCTATGCTACGTGGATGTACTTTTCTAAAATAAAATAAGCCTAATTCAGTCCTTGTAATATCAGGGGCCCAACCATGACCTCTTATTGCAATGATAATTCAGTTGTGCGAAAGTGACAGATGTATACACGTCACATACATCTGTCTCATAAATGATTGAAACTATCATGGCAATAAGCGCTCATGGTAAGGCCCCAGCTATCTGCGAGTGAACGTCTTGTTAAAAAAAAAATTTTAGTCTATCGCCGTCTCAGTCACTACACATAGGTCTTTTGAATTACTTCCCAGACAAAGTTTCCTCACAATGTTTTCCTTCACCGTAAAGCACGTAGTATAAAGTGTTTGCACATAAGTTTTTTTTTTAAAAACTCAATGGTACAGACCACGCTGGGATTCGAACTAGCGTAACAGGTGATTGATAGAACCCTACGGCCACCACGGCTCTTGAAAATTTCTAATTTAGTAAAATGACTGGATGTTTCAATTTGAGTAATTTCTCGGCTTACTCATCTTGTAGTTCTATTAAGTTACTCAAGTTACTTAGTTAGTCCAAAGATCAAAGTCACTTCTAAAGTTATCTTCAAATGTAATTCCCAGGAATTAGTTTTATTCTAAAAGGAATTTAATTTTATATTATAATCTTTATGTTTCCTTTGAAATTTCAGTTATATTTTTTTGATTTAGAAGTCAGGAGTGGTACTATTGCATGTCGTATCGACTCGATACAATCGGTGTAAAGTATATCCTATTCTCCTTATGTCATTAGCTATTAATCAGTGAAAGTCTCGTCAAAAATTTCCAGCCGTTTCAAAGATAAACCGGAAGAACAGATAGGCAACAATAATTATTTTTGTCGTTGTACGTACTTATACACTTTTGTGCCTATGCATGTATTGCCATATTTTGGGGTTCATATTTTATACAGCCGTTTCAGAGATTAGTTGGATCAAACAGACAGACAGAGAAAGATTTTTTTTATTTTTGTCTGTACCGTACATACTTGCACACATTTAGTGAAAAGCAAATTACAAGCAGACACACAGAGAGTCGCGTAAGTTTTCTAAATCAACATTGTTACAATAAAAGACAGAGTAATAACTTTGTGCCACTCGATACCCAGACTAGGACCGCATACATTAATGCTATTGAAAGGGACGCAGGGACACACAACTGCCTATATTAGGGCGAAACCTTTTCGACCGTAGAATTTATCAATTGACCGTATTAAAGAGAACTTAGCTTTGATTACCCAAAAAGCCTGCGTGTTGAGTTTTTCCAAAGTGCCTAATGGTGGCCAGATGCGTGATAATTTTGCTAAGGACTTCACTTGGGTGAAAAGTTGTGAAAAAAAAAAAATTACTTGGTGTAATAGCCATCTCTGCAGTACCCAAAGGTTGTCTGGTAGAGAATGCCTATGGCATTAAGTCCGTCTGTATCTTACATTCATAGAATTATAACCATGTGCAAGGTCCTACATGGAAAATCAGATGCTCCGGGGCTACATGAAGAGTTGTCCAGGATATTTGTTCCTAACAACTACATACGCGGCCGGAGACAATTTATTAGCAGTGGATACAAGTCCGTACCGAAATTCGGTAGATCATTATTATTAAGTTTCGGAGATTACCCGGAACAAACAGACAGAGAAAAATTTTAAAATTTGGTTTTTCTATGTCAGTACAGTGTATACTTTCAAATGCATTTAGTGAAAAACTGTTATTTTGGAGTTACAAAAACATCAATTTTATTTATCTGTATATATATAGATGTATAGATAACAGTCGCCCCCTGTTGCAATAAGTAACTCTCCGAATACAAGCGCGAGCATATTATGTGTATAAAAAATTATGGCCATAATACAGTATCCACAATTTTTGATATAATGATGAAAATGTTTTTCTCCCGCCACAGTTTTTAGGGAGTTTTAATGAGTTTTTAAGTAGTAAAGTATTTTGTTGGGAAAGTTAAATACTGCGTTGTACAACGGTAGGAAGTGAACATTCACAGTCAGGAGAAGTCTATAAATATGAGTTCACTTTTCAAATATCATACACCCTATAATCTATATATATGCCTGTAATGATAGTGTATGTATGTAAATAAATAAAAAAAAAAATTATCCCTATTTCCCTTGGTCACGACATCACGGGTGAACGGCGGGACCGATTTCTATAATATTTTTTTTGTTGCGTTCGTTATTGTCAGGAGATGGTTCTTGTGAAAGAAAATTGCTTGGAAAAATTTTAAATGTAAGAATACTTAACCACCATATATAATTAATTTCTTCTTAAATCTAACCTTAGCGCTTTAGACAACAAAAACTTTTTGATGTAACCTTATGACGTTTGACATAGAATTGACGGAATACGTGCTGCATTCTCATAATTAAGACAGGACAACGTCTGTCGGGCCAGCTAGTTTTAGATAAATAAGAATAATATAACGATCCACGTAGCAGTTATGTTCCTAACAGTACACACTCGGTGTGAAGTAGCAGGCAATTGTTTTTGGCTCGACATGAACAGACTTTAAAATTGTATGAACGAATAAACCTTAACTGTACCGTTTAAAAACCATTGCTTTTTGAAATGTCGTGTAATGTGATATACATGCTTACTGTCATTCTCGAAGGGGGAGGGCAGAGGTGCACTTAAAGGTACCCACATTTGGCAAGTTATGTTTAAGTCTCCTCGTGTTCGGCTAATCTCTGAAAGGGCTACACCGATTTTAACAGGACTTTCACTGGCAGATATCTAAAGTTACAAGAACTAAAGATACTTTTATTTTTTCTGCGAAATAAAGCCACCCATGAAATTAAGTGAAACGATTACAAAACATCGCGTAATATACTCCTTAATCTCCAAAAGTACCTAATTTCATCTATTTTTGTGATACGGATTCCAAAAGGAATGGACATTATTTAGACCGAGTTTGGTAATACCCTCTTATATTGATGACAATCACAATGATATTTTCACATCATCAGATAAGTAAAGAATATAATTATTGGATTACATATAAAAAAGTGATAAAATCACTTTGCCATAAAATTCCCATTTGTCACGCCCCAGTATACAATCTGACAAGTGAAAAATGCTCGTTAAAAAATATTCATTTGTATCACGCACCAGAAACAAATTTCAATTATTTTCACGAGAGAAAACGTACATTTTGTCATAATTTAAACATAAAAACTGAGTGCAAATGCACTGCAACTCCTGTTTCCTGCATTTCATTTGACTTCAAAATATATATAGCGGTCATTAGCATAACGGCCATTGTCAAGGATTGTGATGGTAAGCTTGTAACCAATTATTTTATACACACAATTTGTTCGGGGGTAGACCAACCTTCCTAAGATTGCAGGAACTAAATTAAACTAGGGTTCATATCCAAAAGTTTATTATAACCGGCAAGGTCGAAAGGTTGCAAGATACTCAGTAATTACTCTTTTTAATATTTTGCAATTTAAAAAATACAAAATAAATCACTTAGGAAATGTAAGCCCATGGACACAGTTCCAATGCAAAGTCTAGTAGTTGTGGGTGAGGGGAGATGACTAGCCACCCACAAGCAGCACCTCCTCAACCATCATACGTTTACATTGTAACTACACGGCATTGTATATAATATCCGAAAATTATTTATTGTCTAACAGAAACCATAATTAAGGTCCACCGATATTTCATTTTGCTACAAATTTCGTTAGGGGCACAATAAAATTGGGCAAACGCGAATGTTGACAGGTCAAGGAAAAGGCCCTTTATTTTTGCCCCAATCGGATTTCGTGCGAACTCTAAGGGTGGATTATTTATATACAGTAATATCAGCAAAATTTTTTTGGTCTAATCATTTTTATTTCTTACCAAAAATGTTGGCTTCGAATAAAATAAAATAATATTATTCTGTTCTTATTTTGTGTGATTCTAACTTTTTGTTTAACTAGCTGTGCCCCTCGGTTGCACACGCGTAGACATAATTTCATTGCTATTTTATTAATATAATTAAATGAAAAATGCTACCTTTGTTAACCCTTGTATTAACAGCTATCTGTCAGTAAAACTCCCGTTTCAGAGATTACCCGGGAGAAATAGACAGACAGTCTCTTTTTTATGTCCGTTTCGTATTTACTTTCTTATGCAATTCGTGAAAAGCTGTTAATTTTGAATTACAAACAGACACTTCAATTTTAATTATCTATAGCTGATGTTGTAATATAATATTAGGGTTCCGCGAAATAAAACTTGAAACTAAATCAACACGGGTCAAACCGCGGCACCCAGCTAGTCTTGAATTAAAATAAGCATTCATTCAATTAATTTTATAAGCTACATTAACAAACTAAAAAAACGGTCCTTTCTTTTTGCGTTTTAATTAAACCGTGTAATTTTTAGCTAGAAATAAAATACATAACCTTTTTCAAACTGGATTTATCTCAAATCCCCGCTGATGGAGGCTAGGGGTGATCGTATCATCGCGCATGAAAGGCGCTGAAAATTGGGGCCTACGTCACCGAATAAAAACAATACAAAAGACCGTCACTCCCTCGTTGGCCAAAAGCTTCTGCGAACACGATGTCCTGGGTTCAATTCCCGGGTCGGGCAAAGTGATTTTAACAATCTGGATTAATGGCAATAGGGACACGGGACATAAAAAAAATAAACCCAACGATTAAATCATGATCTGAAAGATGAAATGAGAGTGATTTAGAAGATAACCCTGTTCTTTATTCCTATACGCTTCGAACTTTGACAAAACGATATATTGTAATAGTAGGTACTAATAGTTTCATACTTTTCAATTTGCTTTGTTTTGAAAATTGTTTTTTCCATCTATAATTTCCCAGCCTGGAGTTTGGATCAGTGCCTATTGACGGCAATAGGCACCTCGCCCCCTATTACATGGGACTTAAACATAACTGGCGAAATCTGAGTATACTATATGTATATTGTTAAGTCACAACACTGACTTCCACTATACTGTGGCTACAACGCTGCTGTCATACGACGCAACTGGCTGACGTATCTAATCTGTGTCACGAACTGCATCAAGCACAGCTTGTAACTTTGTAAAACAATTTTAAACTTTAAAATATAGTGTATTATTATTATCAAACTTCTTTTTATTGCATACACACGTAACATTTGGTGATCCCGACGTGATAGTCGTAACATATATCCCTGCCTAATTTTCTGGGAATACAGCACATTATGTTTGTATGTATATTTGTAACGTACTGGTAATTAGATCTTCTTCGTGGGAGTTTGTCGTATGTATTCGTGTGACGATTCTCATCAAATGCAGGAAGCCGCCTTCCTGTTACCGTTTAATTTATTTCCAATGTATTTGTTACAGTAAAGGAATTCAAACCAAATTTCCGGTTGACTCTCAGTCAATATTTATATCGTTACTATTGAAAAGTACTACCGTGCACCGTGTGTAAAAAAACCGTGGTGGCCGTGGGGTTTAAGCAGTCGCCTGCAACACAAACGACGCATATTCGAATACCAGCGGGTCCTGTACCAAGAAAGAATTTCCCACGACGTGTTTAACGGTGAATGAAAACATCGTGGGGAATCTTGCATATGTCTGAGAAGTAATTCGAAGACGTATATATAGTGCCTGAGATGGCGATAGACTCATCATTTGTCAAGTTGGCACTTAATCATGTTCGGTGAAAAGTGCTCTACGCGCCTACCCCTTCGATGAATACGGGCGTGAGCATATGTAAGTTTGTGGAATAGACATTTTTCACGATGTTTTCCATCACATCAAAGCTCGAGGTGTGACATCCCTGTTCTTTTGTCAAAGTAACTGAAACTTATGACAAAATCAAAATTTATCGCGAAAAAATACTACGCAAATATACCAACATTTCTATAATGAGTTTACTCTTGAAATGGAAACAGTCTATTTGGGACATAATGATACTCTTAACCCAAATGATGATAGCCTAATAGAATATTCAATAAACAGAATGAACGTGATAATGAGATTCGGTGAAACAAGAAAGTGTCAAATTATGCGACAAATAAACAAATGCAGTTCAACCTGAATCTCAGATATGTTAATTTGCATCATTTTGAAATAGGCGTGTAACTTAGTGACATAAGCGGAGATGTAAGCATAGCGATTGGTGAAGTTTTTTTTAATACTTACTTCATCCGTTTATAACACCAAGAGTGTCATTCGCGCATTGTTTACAGATGCCGACGGGTTAGTACTGGCCTTAAATGCGCCCACCCAATAGCCAGGGAATTTGGCTATGGTATCCCTTGCCAAGTAGCCTTGTAAGAGGCGACTAAAAAGGACCGGAGGGCCTGCTGGCGGTGCTCGGGGTGGGAGCTTTGACCACCGAGCCGCTGGCCTGGGAAGGTGGCAGCCTGATTTGGCTCGCGGTGCCTTGCACAGCGATACAGATGTCCCGGGGATGTGCCCCGGCAAAGTGTAGGGGGACACCGGTGCGATCTATCAGAGTACCCAGAGGTTGGCCACCGGGGGGGTTTTAGTGCGGTAAAAATCCCACATACCCAGACCTGCCTCACCCAGGGCGGTTGGGGACCTTTTGAATGTTACCCCTCGTCAATAAAAAAAATAGCCTTAAGATAAATAAAATTGATTGTGTGTCATTTCAAATTTAATGAAAATGTAATTAAGAACTTTTTTTAATTTTTTTTTTCTCTTTATGTCTGTCCGTCTGTCTGAATGTTCCGGGTGATCTCCGAAACGACTAGACGGATTTCAACGGGACTTTCACTGGCAGATAGCTAATGTTACAAGGGATAACCCCGGCTATTATTTAAAAAAAATCATAAGTATTCCGCGAGCCACACATGGTATTAAGTGTATGCCTATAACAGCTATTGTTTCATAATAATTTGGTTTCTACTATCCCAAAAATACGGCTTAACCTTTTTCGACCGTTTAACGTAGAGTACCCCACATTACGGTGTATCTATGACGCAACGTAGCAGTGACCTTTGACCCGAATCCGTGTATCTCAGTCCACACTCAACATCGTCAAATAAAAGCGAGCATTTCGTATAAATTTTCGCGAGTCTCAGGGCAAAATAATCGTATTTTCGCTTCATTTGCCGGCTTCCTTTGCGTAATTTGCTATCTCCGCGTAATCATAGCCTTGATTTTATTCAGAGGTTGAATATTTTAAAAGACCCTTTATCACATGCTCTGCGAGTGTGAACATTAACCCTTAATGTTAAACTTATCTGATCAACACGATGATTTAGTAAATGAGGACGGAATATATAAATTGCTCTAATCTCGAACGCCACCATTTCATTCGTGACGTGGAATTTTAAAATATAGAACTCCAAATAATTCTTACTAATAATGTTTTTCTAATATTACATATTTTGAGTAGAAGTTTTTCTAAATCCTAAGTGCTGTTGGTGAGGTGAAGGAAAACATATAAGTAATTCGAAAACGTATGTATAGTGGCTGAGACGGTGATGGACTCGTCATCTGTCACGCTGGCACTTAATCATAATTGGCGACGTGTGGGTGTTGTTATTACATCACCACTGCCTGCGCCTTCAAGAAATATATGCTAGTCAATACTACAAATAAAAATATAGGGATTACAATAAATAACGCCAGAAAATCGCCAGATAGCAGTCCAAATCATATATTACGTACTGATAACCCAATCCCTCCCTAGGTGGCTAGCAAATATTTCTTAGCAAAGGTCGACATACTGCCGGATCTACTAAAGGTGAAGCTTCACGAACATTAACTGTTCTGAGGCCTAACCATTTTAACCTACTTAGAAAATACAGGAAGTTCTCAATTCGACTGTATTTTTTTAATGTTAGTTACAGACAGATCTATCTCCAAAAAATATCAGGAACTATATAACTCTTCTGCATGCTAGTAGAACTCAATTTTATTTTTGATCTTCTGGGATTTGATCTGCTAAGTTCACCAGCATTTGTTACATCTGTGTTTTCGACTGGGTTCCGATTTGGACGATTCTTTTTTTTATATGCAAGCTTTGAGAAATGATGAAAGAAATTTGATCTAGTTCTGAGACTGGCATCAATCACAAATGAAAATGAAAATTATTTATTCAGTTTAGGCCCTGGTAAGGCACTTATGAATGTCGAGGAATTTACCACCGGTTCGGAAACTAGCCTTCTGAGAAGAACCGGCAAGAAACTCAGCTGGCATCATGTACATTTCATTACACTAAAAATCGGGGCGAACTTCTAAAATTGTAGCGGAGACTAGTGCGTTAAGTATTTCATGATTATTTATTGAAGTTGTGGAGTCGATCTGATGATGGAGCCGAAACACAGTCGATAAAGGTCCACATCTATTTACAGCAAGTACCTGGCTCAATTCATTCGTATTGATGAGAACTTTACACCCGTAGTACTTAGTGTAGATGCACTTTGCAAAAAGTCACTGAAATGCGTGAACATTTTTAAGGCCGATTACTATTACATATATGTCAATACTAGCTGTGCCCCGCGGTTTCAGCCGCGTAAATTTAGTTTCATACGAACTTTCATTCCCTATTTTATCCTCTTAGGGGTAGAAGGTAGAGGGAGCGGATGCTTACGTCATAACATCTACCTGCATGCTAAATTTCAGCCCGATCCGTCCAGTGGTTTGGGCTGTGCGTTGATAGATCACTGTGTCAGTCAGTCAGTTAGTCAGTCAGTCAGTAACCTTTGAGTTATATATATTTAGAAGAGAAAAAATAAATTACCTCTGTGAAATAAATTACTTATTGTTGAATTTGGTATCAAATGTGAGAGATTATGTGTGTGAGTGTGTGTGAGATTATGCTTAGCTATACTATAAGATTCAAATTGTATTTCTCAGTTAAACGAAAATGTATTCCTTTGAGAAATAAATATCTTTACTCATAATGTAGCATCATCAAACACTAACTTCAAAAGTAAGATTTTTATTTCACATATTTTTTCCATAGTATCAAAACTCATTTGATTATGATAGCACCAGATAATCAGTTACAAATTATCAATTGGATCTCTCAAATCGTAGTTTTAGAGCAGTAGTAGCTACCGTACCATATAATTGGGTTATCACTGAAGTGAACCCAAAAATTTATATCGCTTTGCAACTATCATAAGCGTGATAATTGTATGCCCATATTTTTTTATCTCTTCGGAAACCTTAATTAAGATAAGCATTATGTAGGCAATTTTTATTTACATTGATAACAGTTTCGTACGTGTCTACCTTTGCAATACAAGGGGCCTACCTATGACCTCTTATTGCCATAATGGTTGAACTCTTATTATGAGACAGATGTATGTAACATGCATAAGTCTGTCACTGTCACAGTGGAACTATGATGACAATAAGAACTTATGGTAAGGCCCCAGGTCGCAATAATGATCATAATATAAGAGACTAGCTGTACACCGCGGTTTCACCCGCGTAGATTTAGTTTCTTCCTTATTGTCGCAGAACCCTAATATTTTTAATAAATAAAAGTAAAGCCTAAGTTATTCCTTGAAACATCAGCTACGTACCAGTGAAAGTCCCGTTAAAATCGGTCCAGCCGTTTCAGAGATTACCCGGAACAAACAGACAGACAGACAGACAGACAAACAGACAGACAGACAGAAAGACAGACAGACAGAAAGACAGACAGACAGACGGACAGACAGAGAAAAATTTTAAATCTTGGTTTTTCGGCGTCAGTAGCGTGTACACTTTCATATGCATTTAGTGAAAAGCTGTTATTTTGGAATTACAAACAGACACTTCAATTTTATTTATCTGTATATAGATTTTGATTTTGATTGAGGAGCTCGTGGCACAGTTGCTATTGCGCATATCATTAGATCAGCGAAGTTAAGCAACCATACGCCTAGCCAGTAGTTGGATGGGTGACCGCCCGAGTTCCCTCCGTGCCTCGGAGAGCACGTTAAGCCGTCGGTCCCGGTTGCCAATTTAACATCTTTGGCAATCTTTACAGGTCAGTCGGAGGCCTAAAAATAATCTGACAACTGGTTTAACCCAGATCACAGATTTTCCTCCTAAAATGGGGTTGCGAAGATCAGATGGCAGTCGCTTCGTATAAAAATCATGTGATCAGCCACATCGGGTTGAATCAAGTGCCGACCCCAACAATGTATGGGATAAGGCCAGGGAGATGATGATATAGATTTTGATTGTTTAATTTATAATTTTGGGACGGTTGTGCGATAATTGACTTAGTTCAAATACCTTGCTAAATGTCTAGTATCGGCAGTAGACGTAAATAAAAATTTCAACTCAGATACATACATACATTTACACACGCCTGTATTCCCCGAAGGGTATTGTAAGTACCAACGTGACAGATGTGAGTCTATCGTCCGTCTCAAGAACTATACATACGTTTACGAATTACTTCTCAGACATATGCAGGTTTGCTCACGATGCTTTCTTTAGCACGTGGCCAGAATTAACTGCGCAAGTTTTAAAAATTGCATTCGTACAGGCGTCGCCGGGATTTGAACTTGCGTCGCTTGCATAGCAGGTGTAGCGGTAGTGAACCTCTTTTTGTTAAAATGTTTTTTATTTATATAAAATTAGAATATTGATTTTTTGACACAATATGTCAGGATAGTTTTTGGAGGACAGATTCGGTTGTAAATAAAAATAGTATAATACGAAAATAAAGCAGACTCATTGATAGGAGTATAGTACTAGACTGATACAGGCGACTTCTTAAACCACGGCACCACGGCTTCAAATAATAAAACTATTAACAGTGATAATCAGCTATAAGCAGCTAAATATTTTATGTACATGTCTCCTTACCGTGATCCTTGATAAGTTCTCGCTAGTAATGCTGATACACGGTTTTACTTGAGAATAACTAGAACGCTCCATAGATGTAAAATATATATAAACGTACATCAGCTTGCTTCATTATTGTAATGTCATTCATGTAATCTATACATCTATACAGATAAATAAAATTGAAGTGTCTGTTTGTAATTCCAAAATAACAGCTTTTCACTAAATGCATATGAAAGTATACACGCTACAGACACTAAAAAACCAGGATTTAAAATGTTTCTCCGTCTGTCTGTCTGTCTGTTTGTTCTGGGTAATCTCCGAAACGGCTAGACTGATTTTAACGGGACTTTCACTGGCAGATAGCTAATACTACAAGGAGTAACTTAGGCTACTTTTATTTAAAAAAAAAACAAGGTTCCGCGGGACATCCATGAAACTAACTCTACGCGGGTGAAACCGCGCGGCACAGCTAGTCTACGGATAAGAACTGATTACAACCCATTATCAATTGTATAAAAATCTATTACAAACGCATGCTTTATAACAATCAACACTTCGCAGCAAAATGTATCGACTAAATTTATTAGTGTCGGTTCTTCAGTTGTTTTTACTATCGTCAGAAGTCAACCCAGCAAGGATTTTAGGAGTTTTTCCGACGCCGTCTATAAGTCATCAGTTTGTGTTCAGAAAATACGTCGACGAACTAGTGAAGAGAGGACATGAGGTGGTTACCATCACTCCGAACCCTAAATACCCTGACGGAGGAGCTCCAGCTAATCTAACAGAAATAGATGTGTCGTTCTCTTACAATGACTTTACTAAAATGGTAACTATTGCATCAAAAACTGAATTCAAACGAGGTGTTATAAGTGGTATCAATGAAATGGCTAACAGCACTGCTTTTGGACTATTCCTTAAAGTGTTCGTTGATGAAATAAACTCCCCAGCAGTGCAGAAATTATTGAAAGATAAAAGTCAAAAGTTTGACTTGATAGTAGCGGAATCATTTTTCAATTATCATTTGGTTATTCGCAAGTTCTTTAAAGCGCCCATTATTCTGTTTTCATCATATTTTGGAGCACCGGAGACATATGAAGCAATGGGTGCGGTCGGAAGGCATCCCATTTTATACCCAAATGCCTTCAAAAACAAGTTCAGAGCATTGACTTTTTGGGAAGCGGTTACATCAATTTTGGATGAAATAAAACTAAGGAATACATTTTTAGAAACCGATGCAATAGAGAACGAGTTTTTGAGAGAGAACTATGGCCCTGACGCACCAACTGTGCAAGAATTACGAACAGACATTGATTTGCTGTTCCTAAATTCCCACCCAATGTTTGGTGATAATCGTCCTGTACCTCCAAGCGTTATATATCTGGGAGCTCTGCACTTGGAACCTTTGAAGGAATTACCACAGGTACACTTATCTAATTAAAATTTATTTAAATTGAATACTACTTTTCGCAAACGAAAAAAAATGGGTTCTGTAGTCGAACTCTGTGTTATCTTGTTTTTTTGTGTCGTGTGAATGTAAAAAAACATTAATTTAAGAATATTAATTCGATAAAAATACATACACATTTGGTTAGTATAATATGGGGTACAGTGCTCAATTATACCAACCTTGTAAGCTTGACAGTACGCACTGAATAATAAAAAATCCTGTCAAGTTATTCTTAAAGATGGGGTTAAAACTGTTCTAGTTTAAAATTCATTACTATTACTGTTGCAGGACCTCAAGTCTTACCTGGATAATTCAAAACGAGGTGTAATATATGTGAGCCTAGGTACCAATGTACGTCCTTCTCAAATGGATAAAGACTTTTTAGATGCGTTCCTAGAAGCGTTTGAAGCTCTGCCATACGATATCTTGTGGAAATTTGACGGAGATGGTTTGGAGAATGTGCCAAAGAATGTGAAAATCCAGAAGTGGTTCCCACAAAGAGACTTGTTAGGTACGTTATTGACTTATTGATATCTTTGCTTTACACGTAAGAAAACTAAACAATCTCTTGGGGTCAGGCCTACAAGGTTGATAGCATAAATGGCCAAGCTTGTTAGCAACGCTTATAAATCACCTGAATGAGAAATATCCCAGCGCAACTATAACTTTCAAACACTTCAAAATATAGTAGGCATCCGAGCGCCAAGGTTCGGAAATTCTTAAGTTTTAATTGAGGTTTTGAAAATGAAAATGAAAATGAAAAATATTTATTCAGTTTAGGCCCTGGTAAGGCACTTATGAAAGTCGAGAATTTACCACTTTTTCAGAGGAATATCGGCACCGATGGCTAATGAAGTATCCAAAAGTATAATATGTAGCAAATATATAGTTTTATATAAGCCCTTTGATTACATTTTCAGCTCACCCAAACATCAAGTTATTTGTAATGCAAGGTGGTCTCCAATCAACGGACGAAGCAATAGACGCTGGGGTTCCTCTTGTAGGCATTGCCTTCCTTGGTGACCAATGGTTCAACATTAATAAATACGTGCAACTTGGAATAGGAGTTGAAGTTGATGCAGCTACTATGGTAGCAAAAGACTTAATCGATGGTGTGAATACAGTACTATCAGATGATAGGTAAGATTTAAATCATTTGATTTCATAGCAAAGGAATGAAAATTCTTCAGCCCCTTTTGATTTCGTTGGCATAATGTTACGTAAATTTAGGTGCTCGTAGCACCTGAGCCACTGGTTGGGTGGGGTGGCCGCCCGAGTTCCCTCCGAGCCTCGGACCAGAGGACCGACGGCTTGACGTACTGTACGTTAAGCCATCGGTCCTCTGGTTGCCAATTTAACATCCTTGCAGGCCGCAAAATTCCTCGTAAAATAATGCTCGTTTCGTATAAAAATCAGGAGATTAGCCACATCAATGATTCAAGTACCAACCCCAATAATACTTGGGATAAGGCCTGAGAGATGATGAATGTTATATAAATTTTAGAATCTATAATAGATTCCATTGGTCCTTGCAAGATAGTTACTTACCGTAAATTTAAGGATTCAAGCCTTATTTTTTTTTCCGAAATTCAGTTACAGGAAGAATATAAAACGTTTACGTGAAGTGATGAGGGATCAGCCTCAAACACCAATGGAGAGAGCGATGTGGTGGACTGAGCACATACTGCGCCATGGCGGCGGCAAGCATCTCCGCTCGCCGGCAGCGAACATCACTTGGAGTCAATACCTCATGCTGGATACACTCGCACCTTTACTGGCAGCTCTCATAGTCTTCAAAATATTGGTTGTTACTGTTATCTATAAAGTTATAAGGACTATTTTTAAACCGAGTCGTAAGGTCAAGAAAAGTTAGGTGATGTTAAAAGTATTGTGTATTTAAATATTAAGTTTAGATTAAGCCTCTTTAAGTCTTCCCACATCTCTTTAGGAAGTGAATAATGAAATTAAAATCATTCCCAGAATATTTTATTAAATTGTTTTATTTAAAGGGCTGAATAATTATTTGAAGATTTCTCAAAGTAGCATAATAATAAAAACGTTAACAATTGGTAGAAGCGGTATACTTTCATATGCATTTAATTACAAACACTTTAATTATATTTATCTGTATATGTAGATATAGAGATAGCAACTATCTGACAAACTTATTTTATGTGTTATGTACATGAGACGAGCCTCTATCTACACTATGTTACGGAGGTAGACAGAAACATAGTAAGTGATTATACTTATCATAAACGTGATGAGCGAATGTTCATTTGTATCAAAATGACTAAGCGATTCCTGTTATCTTTTAACTGTCTGAGACCGTCAATTTTGATAAGATTATTAGTAGGCAATTTACATACACTTTTTACGTGGTTGTTAATGTCTAGCATGTGATTTCAATTAAATGGTTTTATCGATACTTGTGATAATAGTTGTATGAGAATTTTACAGTTCTCTTAATACGAAGCACACAATGGTGCAATAGGTAGAATGTTACCATGGAATTATTTCGCGTTCCAGCGGTTACTCTGCAGGTAGTCAGTGCTCTGTAAAGCCAAGATTAAGAAGAATGGAGGCACTATCAGTCGGTACTCTTTTGCTTTCTTTCGAGCCAGCCCAGAGATAACGTTATAAATAAAATTATGAAAGGTAAACAATTATTAGGACATGCATTAGTAGGCTGCATTAGGCGTTAAATCAGATGGCCTGCGTTAAAAAATTAATATGATGACAGGTTATGTGTATGATAGTAAGAAACCACGAGTACCTATCTTGATAATACTTCTGAGGCTGTGGTTGTGTAAACAATAACACTACTTAAGACACTGACAACGCTATTTGGTTAAACACAGATTATTTCTTATCGTCTATATATAAGAACACGTTACACATAAATACTCCAAGTCACTTAAAATTTCGTAGCACAATGAATCGATCTACCTTATCACTGTTCATTTTGAACTTAATTTGCCTATTGTCATCAGAAGTGAACCCAGCACGGATATTAGGAGTGTTTCCAACGCCATCTGTAAGCCACCAGTATGTATTCAGAAAATACGTTGACGAACTAGTGAACAGAGGACATGAGGTGGTTACCATCACTCCGAACCCTAAATACCCTGACGGAGGAGCTCCAGCTAATCTCACAGAAATAGATGTCGTTCTCATATAAAAAAATGATAGGTTTGCTGACTAATACTGACCTTAAACGAGGCGTCATAACTGGTGTTAACGGTATGAGTAATAGCTCATATTTTAAAGAGCTTATAAAAATTGTTGTTGATGAAATGAACACCCCAGCGGTTAGAAAAATACTTGAAGATAAAAATCAAAAGTTTGACATGATAGTGGGTGAAGCACTTCTAAACTACCACTTGATAGTTCGAAAGTTTATTAAGGCTCCTATAATACTCTTCTCTTCATTTTTGGGATTTCCGGAGAGCTATCAAGTAATGGGTGCTGTTGGAAGACATCCCACATTATACCCACATTTATTTAGAGAGAAGTTTAGAAATATGTCGTTCTTCGACATGTTGGAAGCCTTATATTTGGAAGTAAAGGTGATAAATACATTTTTAGAAACAGATGAGGCAGAAAACAAACATTTGAAAGAAAACTTCGGCCCTGACGCCCGAACAGTACAAGAACTATCGAAAAACATAGATTTACTATTTCTGAATTGTCATCCTCTATTTGGGGACAACCGTCCTGTTCCCCCAAGCGTTGTCTACCTGGGCGCTCTGCACATGGAACCTGTAAAGGAATTGCCACAGGTAAATTAATAACACTTTTCAGAGTATTTGCTATAAAAATTCAATGTTCACGTTACTCTCATTACTGACACTAGTCATCATTGTATGTTTCTGCCGTTTGGGGTTGAGACTTACGGTCATAGGGGCTCGATGAGATAGTCCTTTTTAAAGATCTCTCAAAACACCTGGTTGACGTCTCTGGTGACCGTCGAGCTGTTCTTATCTCGGTCAGAGGATCAATTTGGCAATCCAGTGAAGTAACGCGGCCAACTTGCTGGGCACCATTCCCACAGACACAAAAGTATTTTTTATTTTACTAGGTTTATGTTAATGTTCAATTATTATTAATATAACTAGCTGAAGTTAAACTGTAAATTAATTAACCTATCCTCAAATTAAATAAAATGTTAATGTTTGATGAATATGTTGTTGCAGGATCTAAAGTTATATTTGGACAATTCAAAGAGAGGTGTAATATACGTAAGCTTCGGTACGAATGTGCATCCAGCGCTAATGGACCAAGACTTTTTGGACGCATTCCTTGATGCTTTTAAAGCTCTGCCTTATGACATTTTGTGGAAGTTTAATGGAGACAGTTTGAAGAGGATTCCGGAGAATGTGAAAATTCAGAAGTGGTTCCCGCAAAGGGATATGTTAGGTATGGCTACATCAATTTTATTTTAAGAAGGATAGTTCTAAACTGATGGTGTTTTTTTTTGTTCATATTAATTTGACTAAGGCTAATAAATCAGTTTCATTTTCATTAAGGATTGCCTCATATTTTTTCATATCCCAAAATTAATCCTACCAACCTACTACCAACTTAAATCCAAACAAAAGTGTCATTTTATTTGTTTTTCAGTTCACCCAAACATCAAGTTATTTGTAACACAAGGTGGTCTCCAATCAACGGACGAAGCAATAGACGCTGGGGTTCCTCTTGTAGGCATTGCCTTCCTTGGTGACCAATGGTTCAACATTAATAAATACGTGCAACTTGGAATAGGAGTTGAAGTTGATGCAGCTACTATGGTAGCACAGGATTTGATAGATGCAGTTAATACTGTGATGACAGATAAAAGGTAAGCTTCTAATCGTAATAGTATTATAGCTTTAACCATCGAATATGATAATTAAAGTAAAGACAGTATATCTTACCAAAGCTATGTGAATATTTATCAGTATGTTTTCCGCAAATATTTGCCTTCTGTAACCATTTTAATCTCTTTGCTGATACATTTCTTGTGTTTTATTTTTATTAACCTCTAA
This sequence comes from Watsonalla cultraria, assembly GCA_964035505.1. Classification (NCBI taxonomy): domain Eukaryota; kingdom Metazoa; phylum Arthropoda; class Insecta; order Lepidoptera; family Drepanidae; genus Watsonalla; species Watsonalla cultraria. The sequence continues at coordinate 2,473,363 of OZ037736.1, read as the reverse complement.
TTTTTGGTTCCAAATACAGTTACAGGGAGAACATAAAACGTCTCCGTGGGCTGATGAGGGATCAGCCTCAAACACCAATGGAGAGAGCGATGTGGTGGACTGAGCACATACTGCGTCATGGCGGCGGCAAGCATCTCCGCTCACCGGCAGCGAACATCACTTGGAGTCAATACCTCATGATGGATACACTCGTACCTTTACTGGCAGCTCTCATAGTCTTTAAAATATTGGTTGTTACTGTTATCTATAAAGTTATAAGGACTGTTTTTAAACCGAGTCGTAAGGTCAAGAAAAGTTAGAAGAATAACAGAATAGTACGTAAGTCGCTAAGATAATGTTCATTGTTCAGTTGAATCTTTTGTCCATTGGTAGGAAATAAAATAAAAAGAATGGCAAACTTACTTATTTTATTTTTTTGTTTTCATATGAAAAATTCTTTTGTTCAATTGCATAGCTATTAACTATGTTATCTGTCCACTGTCTTAGCTCTTTAGTTAGATATCTAGCATTTAATTTTACTAGTTTAAAAAAAAATGCGAATTTCAAAATTCTCTATGAAAGAAGGCTACAAGGGAACAATAAGGCTTTGGTTTTATTTTGCATAACATTAGTAAGAAATTTCACTATAGGTAAATAATTTTAAGACACAAGATTTTCAAACTAAAAAAATTGCTACAGTCAAAAATTTCAAATTCAAATGCTTCTTCGCCTAAATTACTGTTGTTGTGGACTGAAAGTACCGACACAAAGACTTGTTAGGTTGCAGGTAATTAAAACAGAATTATGATTTCACACACTTTATTTGTTATACAAGAACTACTGTTAGTGCAATAACTCTAATATTAAAAGGTTTTACTTATAAAGGTTATACTTATTTAGCCAATATTACTAACAAATTTTGAAACAGATCTATGTATATTTCAATACGAGCAGAGACGGTCATAAAATTTGATACAAAGTGCGCTTCTAAGCAAACCTCTTTTGCATATTTTTTTCTTGTTCAGTTACTTGATATCTCTTTTTTGCCTTCATTTTGTGGACTGAATGAACCAACGTAAGGATATGGCCGGTAATGGTCTTGATTCTGCCTGTTGTCTCTATATGTAGACGTGTTTGCTTTGTCTCCATAAATAGCTAAATCTAAATGTGCAAAACGAGCTCCTTTTATGCCTGTTCCACTAATCTTTAGCGTAATCTCATTCTCAGTTTTGCTGGACTCTTTTTGATTATTTCCATCTCCACATGGCACTGTCGTGATATTGCTTACTGACGTTTTGATACCAAGGTCGTGTTCAGGTTCACTTTTGCTACAATTTTTTCCAACATACAAGTTTGTATTATTCAGCATGCTGGCAACTGTTTTGTTATTGCCTTCATCCAAATTCAGAAGTGTAGGATTCATGTGAATATCTTTTCCAATATTTTTTTTGTCTGCATCCTCAGGGACAGCAGTTTGACTATATATTTTTTCGTCTACAGAGACTGTATCATTGTGAGTATAATTCACATTTTCGTTTTCTTCTACATCGACTGATTGATATGTCTTGTTGGAGCTGTTTTTATCATTTTTTTCGGAAAATCCTTCATCTTTTGTATTGCTACTGTTGTTATCAATATTTTTATTCATATTGTCCACAACTGGAACTGTTATGTTATTAAAAATGCTGTTATTAACATTTTTGTTAATTTCTGAGTCCAAAGACGAGACTTTCGTCATCATCGCATCATCATCTATAGTTTTGTTAACTGCTTCGTCCAAAGATGAAAGTGTCTAATTGGAATTTTCATCACTTAGTTGATTATTTATTTCTTCATCCACAGACGATCCAGTCTCATTTACTATAAGTTTCTGTTCGGGTTCGATGGTGCTGTTTTCAACTTTATCGGTATAGTTGTCCTCAATAAATAGTTCGGTTACATTAGAGTCACTTCGGTCAGTCAGTAATGATCCTGTAAATAGATTGTTTCTATTGATATTAATTCATTTAAAATAAAAATAAAAAAAATGACCTCTTCCCAATTAAGGGTTGCGTGCCGTACGGGAAAGGAATATTTTAGGAATAAGTTGAAATGAGACTAAATCCAATAGAATTTGAGTCATATTGACATTGATGATGACAATATTGACAATAACTTTTTTTGGTAGTAAGTCCATTCGGGTTTCATCCCTTATGAGAAAATGTCTTTCAGCTATTAGATAGTAGTAAGTATTAGGTAATTCGAGTTTAGTTCTAAACAGCACGGAACGGGCTGCGACCCCTAGCACAGTTTGTCGTGCACAGCATAAAGGCACCAAATGCTTAATTTGAAAGATTCCTATTAAAATTAGTATTCCATACCTTGTTCGGAGTTATTTCCAAGCGGACAATCATACTTGAAAACAGCTTCTGTATTGACCCACGAAGAAAAACTGAAGTAAGTAACGTTGAGGGGATTAGGATCCGTACAACTGACTAGAGGTGGTGAGCCTTCTCTCCCCACTTCAATCAGACCACCTGATGAATAACAAGCATTAATTACAATAAACAATAAATCAAAGAATTCAGCAGGATTTGGGAGGAGCATCTGATCCTACTCATCCTATACGTGAAGGAATTATACGAACCCTTCTTCTTTACACTCATATTACATGGCCAGTACCGCGTACAACCATCCTCCCAGATAAACTTCCTCGTGACAAAAATACAACACTATTGTCATCATCATCATCATCCTCCTGCCCTTATCCCATGTTATTTGTGGTCGGTCAATGAGTTCTTCTCTTCCATTTCTCTCTATCAGCCGTCATATCTGTATTCACTCTCATTCTAGTCATATCATCTTTCACACACTCCATCCATCGTTTCTTAGGTCTTCCTTTCCCCTTGTAACCATCCACATTCATAAACAAAACTTTTTTGGCGACGTTATCCTCGTCCCTCCGCATAACATGTCCATACAATACAACATTATTGTAAGGTAACAATATTAAGCTAAGATCTTCTGTATGATAGAGTTACAGCTCGCAGTCAATCATAGCTACGGTAACTTGTTGCTACTTCAGGAGTATAGTAAAGCAAACATACCTTTCGAAATCTTGATGTAGAATGATCTAAACTCAGTGGAGGAGAGCACGTCGGGGGTTTGCGCGAAACCGATACTATTAACTTGTCGGTTCCTTCGGATATCGGTGTACTGGTTGGAACCTGAGCCGAGAGCTAAAAAAATTAAAGAGTTAGCTTTTCTTGGTTGTAATCAGGATCATATTGCTACGTAAGCGACGCAAGTTAGAATCCCAGCGGCATGTACTAGAGTTTTTCTAAAAACTTATGTGCAGAGATTTTACACCACGTGCTTTATGGTGAAAGAAAATATCGTGAAGAAACCTGCATATGCCTGAAAAGTAATTCAAAAACGTATGACGCATGTAGGTATAGCGTCAGACATGGCGATAGACTCACCATCTGTTACGTTGACACTTAATCAGCTTCGGTGAAAATTGGGTGTTGTTATTCAGAATAACACCTTTGCCTACCTCTTCGGGGAATACAGACGTGATCATTATCTTTAAAAAATACCTCCTTGCTTAAAAATTAAAGCACAATTATGTTTACATGCTCACGCCTGTATTCCCCGAAGGGGTAGGCAGAGGTGTTGTAATTTTCAACACCCACATTTCACCGAATATGTTTAAGTGCCAACGTGACAGAGGGTGAGTCCATCGCCGTCTCAGGTACTATACATACGTCTTTGAACTATTTCTCAGACATATGCAGGTTTCCTCACGATGTTTCCTTCACCGTAAAGCACACACAATTATGTATATCGCATGAAAATCATAAAAAGCTTAAACTCACCAATTTCATAAGCTGGATCGATTCTGGCAGCTGGGTGCGGAGTCGGGGACAGGACAATATGTCCATCACTGGCTGCTTTTACAGCAACATGAAGTACGAAGGTTCCATTGATGTACTTTATTTTAGTAAAATTCTTATCACCTACTCTGAAGTAATCATCGACTTCATATTTCCGGGTAATATACTCGCAGTCCGCGGCCACTGTAATGTAACAAAGAAATCACATTTTGAAAATGGAACTACACCTGACTGCGAGTTTTCTTAAAATCGCCGTCACAAGCCGCGTCGACGTAAATGCAGATTTGTATGGGCTCAGAGGCGCTGCTGCGATCCCATACAAATCTGCGTTAACTTTGACGCGCCGACTTGTGACGGCGGCAGTGAAAAACTCGCACTAGGCACTCTGATGCCATATTGTTTTTTTAAGATGTAGCCAGAAATGCCCATACATTTATAAGTTAATTCGTTAAATAGATTTTTATTTTTTTTTTATATTTGTTCTATGTCCATCGCTTTTGAAATCCGTATCACAGAAAGAGATAAAACTACTTTTAAATATTCATACCGTACTAACGTCATTCAATTGTTTTGCCTTCCCGGAACCTTTCCACTAACACTTAAACTTTATGGTATGGTATTTATTAAAGTTCAAATTGACTTTTAAGTATAACTAATCGATTGGCAGTATAGATAAGTGTTGTTTTGTTTATATTATAGATTCTCCCTTATTCGAAAAACATCGCCTAATTCCTTGGATCAAAAGCAGTTTTATCTCTTCCTGTGATACAAAGGGTTAACAAACCCATATGTTCACAATGTTTCGTCAATACTCTAGTATTTAATTGGCAAGTGCAGCTAGTTAAGTATCAGGATAAACAATAATTCTATAACAACAATAATCTTCAATCGTAACGAGAACCATATATCAGATAAAAGTAAACAAGAGACGACCGGAAAAAATTCAATATCTTTTTTAAATTCTTGGACGCAAGTAAGTAGTGCCATATGCACTTCTTACTACTCTGGCCTTCTTTCTTATAATGGTAAATTAAACAATTGGTTTAAACCAAGTCCATGCTAGATCTAGGCTTGGTTTAAACTATGTTTTGTAATGAGATCGATTGTGCAATCAGTTTAAAGTGTATTATGTAGGCAACTTACAGCAGGTTCTTAACACCGCTAGGAACACGAACAATCGTGATAAACCAAAGACAAGATATTAGTATTGTTTTATAATTTATCCTTCAGTTATCTTTATTTTCACAATTTTCCGGAAGGTATTTTCATGGGGGGTGATTGCACTTTTGAGAGAGGAGAATTGCACCTTTCTTTCCTCACCGAATTTAATTAGGGTGTCAGAGAGATGTTTACTTATTTCAATAAGGTGGCAAACAAGCAAGTGGTCCATCTGATGGTATGTGGTAACACTAGCATGACCGACCGACTGACCTTGTAAATATCACCAGATCAATTTTGGCGGAATCGGAATTGTCGGTCGTTCAATAATTAGTATCTCAAGAGCAGAGTGTTGATCAGTCGCTCCATCAATTTCGAAAGTGGCGAGGTGATGGCGATCCCCCTGTATTTCGTCGGGTCTGATCAGTGGCGATGAATCTTTCGCCGTCTCTCAGACAGCATATACAACTTTGAATTTTTTTTCACTACCATACAGGTTTCCTCACGACGTTTTCATTGTCCAAACCAGAGAAATTGGATATTGCATCACTTCACGAAGCAAACATTTATAGTCAATGGCAACTTATTGTGATCTTACCCTATTAACCATAGTGTAGCTCTACTCAGAATCCAATGGGTACCAGATCGAATCCAATGAGGGTTTATATATTATGTATTATCGACACATTCGTTGTTAATTAAGATAAAATATAATAATTTAGGTTTCCTGTTGCATACATACCTACACGACTTGTTTACTGTAAGCCGTAAAAGCATGATTATTATATTTCAGTTTTTCTAAAAATTATTGGTAATGATTTCACACCACGTGCAGAAAAAAATCGAGAGGAAACCTGTATATGTCTGAGAAGTAATTAAAAGACTTATGTATAGTGCCTGTGACGGCGATAGACTCACCATCTGTTGGCACTTAATCATCTTCGGTGAAAAGTGGGTGTTGTTATTACAACACCTCTGTCTACCCTTCGTGGAATACAGTAGGTCTAAAACGGCCACTTTGGGAGAATCATAATGTGATCCGAATATGATTCAGGAATAATTCATATTTCGCAATTCACCTGTTTGTCACTTTCCTATGAAGATTCCTAAAATGGTCCACAAAATATGAATTGCTTTTGTGAAAAATAACAGAACCATTAAAAGTTACATAGGGACTAACATCTACAATTATTGTAATCATTCGTGAATCATAAATATGAATTGCACTTAAGTGACCATTTTGTCATTTCGGTGATGAATCATATTCGGATCACATTATGATTCTCCCAAAGTGGCCGTTTTAGACCTACAGGCGTGAGCATGTGCATGTATTCTGGCAATTTGAAAGTACTTGGTTAAAAGTCTAATCATATAAAGATATTTTTGAGTTTGAGTTATGTTTATTCCGCAACATAAGACGCTCTCAAAAACATTGTGTTATGTTTTATCATAAATTGGTATTCAAATTTAACTAGCTTTCACCAGTGACGTACAATTTTAGAATGATAGGATCATAGGTTTAGCTATGAAAATATGATCAGACAAAGTTACTTTTAAGTTGTTACTTTTTTATTAATAGCACAGAGTTTTTAATGTAGGTATTAATTACTGTAAAATAATAATGAGCATAGGTTTTAGAATACTTAAAATAAATAATATAAACCGTTATAAGTTAAGTAAACTGCTGCTAATTAGTTAAATTTTGCAAAAAACAGGAAAATTTTATTAATAACTAGCTTTGCTCTCTGTTAGTCTTGTAATCTCAAACGCTACTGCGTAACACGAGGGTTTAATTTAGGCCCTCGAGAATTATTGAGGTTTTCAAACTGTAATTTCTCAATAGCCTGGATTCTGGATTACTGCCTGGTTATTGACAATAAGCGCACCATATGGGACTTAAACATAACTTAGCGAATTGTGGGTGTAAGTACTATAAGTACAACTACGACAAGGTTCTTCAGGGAATACAAGCGTGAGTATAATGTAGCTTTGCCTGCAGCTATGCTTGCGTGATTTTTACGATGCCCATAGCTAATGTACCTACCCTACCAGTCCATTCTAAACGAGAGTGTAAGATTTTTCGATGGGTATTTTTTTTTTAAGTGAGTTTACGATTCCTTGAAGAAGGTCTTCAAGGAATCGTAATTTCTTTACAATATTAATATTGGAGAACCCTATAGCTCTACTTTATAGAATATCTTAGTCAAATAGCGCTTTCAGGAGGAGTGGAAGTTGACTGTTATAAAATAAGATCATTTTAAGAAACATTAAGTGCAAGAGTCAGTAGGCGCCTACCATCAACGTGCGGATTTCTTCTCATTTTCACAGACACCATTACAGATGTCGCTATTTTGATCTTACAGGATTTCGCGTTAACGTCAACGCGAGTTTTTGTAGATTAGTCTATATATCTGTGAAATAGACCGAAGTATGCCTCAACACTATCAGGAACATAAATAGTTACATAAACTAATCTATATGCATTACATCCCTACTTAATATTATAAATGCGAAAGTACTATGTCATATATATACATATGTAAGAACTCTGTCTGTCTGTCTGTTAGGCTTTCCCGCTTAAACCTCTCAACCGATTTTGATGAAATTTGGCACAAACAATCTTTAGACTCTGAGGAAGGACATAGGCTTCCTTTTATTTATTAAAAATATTAGGTTTCCGCGACCATAAGGATGAAACTAAATCTACGCGGGTGAAACCGCGGGGCACAGCTAGTAGACAATAAAGTTCAATTTCGTATCTTTGAAACCGGCACTCGACGGCGATTTCGTCGCTGGGAAACCCTACAGAATAATGCGGCTGCTATGTTCACCAGAGTCAACGTGACGACGTATGACCACGGTATTGAGAAAACTCGCACATGGCCCTCTGGTGTCCTGCAAGTCTGGATGATGGGGAGTGCTCGTCAAGTTAGAGTAAATATGTGCATTTAGGTCATATCCTTCTAAAGCTATGCAAATTACTATACTACTGATTGATATCGCTGACAGCACTATCTTTAAGATTAGAATTGATTAATTCTTATCATCTGTATAAGAACGTTACGGATAAATACTCCAATTCAATTCACATTTAGTTGCAAAATGTATCGAACAACCATCTCGGTTTTAATTTTTTACCTCGTTTGTCTATTGTCGCAAAAAGTGAACCCAGCAAGGATTTTAGGTGTGTTTCCTACGCCATCTGTAAGCCACCAGTTTGTGTTTAGAAAATACGTCGACGAACTAGTGAAGAGAGGACATGAGGTGGTTACCATCACTCCGAACCCTAAATACCCTGACGGAGGAGCTCCAGCTAATCTTACTGAAATAGATGTGTCGTTCTCTTACGAAAAAATGGTAGTTATGCTGACTACTGCTGACCTTAAACGAGGCGTGATAACTGGTGTCAAAGGTATGAGTAACAGTTCGTACTTCGAAGAGCTAACGAAACTTATTGTTGATGAAATGAACCACCCAGCAGTGAGAAAAATACTTGAAGCTGGGAATGAAAAGTTTGATCTGATTGTGTGTGAAGCATTTTTGAACTACCACTTGATAGTTCGAAAGTTTATTAAGGCCCCCATTATACTGTTTTCCTCGTTTTTTGGATTACCGGAGATTTATGATGTAATGGGTGCTGCTGGAAGACATCCCATATTATACCCAAGTTTATTTAGAGAAAAATTTAGAGACATGTCGTTTTTCGATATGTTGACAGCCCTTTATTTGGAAATAAAGTTAATAAACACATTTATGGAAACGGATGAGACAGAAAACAAATATTTGAAAGAAAACTTCGGCCCTGACGCTCCAACAGTACAAGAACTATTAAAAGATATTGATTTGTTATTTCTGAATTCCCACCCTCTGTTTGGAGACAATCGTCCTGTTCCTCCAAGCGTTGTTTACCTGGGCGCTTTACACATGGAACCTGTAAAGGAACTGCCAAAGGTAAATTAATTTAACCGTATCAGTATTTGTATCTCAACCTTCAAAATTCAAGTTTGATAGGCAGGAATATTTCCTTCCAGGATCTTAAGTCATATTTGGACAATTCAAAGCGAGGAGTAATATACGTAAGCTTGGGTACGAATGTGCATCCTTCGCTGATGGACAGAGACTTTTTGAACGCATTCCTGGATGCTTTTGAAGCTCTGCCTTACGACATCTTATGGAAATTTGATGGAGACAACTTGGAAAGAACACCGAAGAACGTGAAAATTCAGAAGTGGTTCCCACAAAGGGATATGATAGGTATGTGGTTGTAACCTATTTACTTATAAATTGATCTAACTACGAGCTAAAGCATCTTTTGATAACCTGTAAAACATGCCCCTGAAGACAAAGATCTGCTGGCTCCTAGTCTTCGGTCTAACTAACTTTACTGAATTAAAACATAGTACTCTATTTTATTACAGTTCACCCAAACATCAAGTTATTTGTAATGCAAGGTGGTCTTCAATCAACGGACGAAGCAATAGACGCTGGGGTTCCTCTTGTAGGCATTGCCTTCCTTGGTGACCAATGGTTCAACATTAATAAATACGTGCAACTTGGAATAGGAGTTGAAGTTGATGCAGCTACTATGGTAGCTAAGGATTTGATAGATGCAGTAAACACTGTATTGTCAGATAAAAGGTAACCATCTAATGGTTAAGGTTTTATTATATAGAATTAAGTAAAGTCAGTAGAAACTCTTTGACCACCAGATTCTTTTGAACAATTTTATAACTGTGTAATGTGAATCATCAATAATTTTACTTTTTACTCGACCCAGTAAATAGCAAAAGAAACGCGGTATTTGTATCCTAAGGTATAATTCCTCACATTCATCTTTAATTTTCGGACGAGCTGATGGTACATGCAACGGACTTATTTATGTCCTTACTTTTCTTTTTGAATCCAGTAGCCTAGTGCGGTGGTATTTTAATATAAAGTTGAAAATTAACACTTCCAATTTCATCCATCTCTCATTACTGTTCTGAATACAGTTACAGGGATAACATGAAACGTCTTCGTGACGTGATGAGGGATCAACCTCAAACACCAATGGAGAGAGCGATGTGGTGGACTGAGCACATACTGCGCCATGGCGGCGGCAAGCATCTCCGCTCGCCGGCAGCGAACATCACTTGGAGTCAATACCTCATGCTGGATACACTCGCACCTTTACTGGCAACTCTCATAGTCTTTAAAGTATTAGCCAATATTCTAGTTTGTAAAATTCTTCGAGCTCTGTTGAAACGTAATCGGAAGGTAAAGAAAAGTTAGAAGTGTAGCAGAGTAATGGATAGCTAATGTATTTTGTTATGTTTGTGTTCATTGTAGATTTGGTTAGAGAATAAGGAACATTTTAAGCAAGAATTTATTGCGACCATGGTTTGTGAGGACCCCAAACTATTTAGCTATGTAACTTATGATTGGCTCTGTGAGTCTGATCAGTTTGAGAATATACATAAGGTAGCTTATGAGAGCGGTATTAGATTAACAGGTACTAGGTTATTTAAGGATGAATTTGGTTTCAACTGAATTTGAAAAGCCTTGAAGAACACTGATATTACTTGGATTGATAGCGTGTAGTGTTAACATTTCGCAATGCAGATACTTTAATTTGTTACAATCGTTACAGGTCAGTCAGAGGCCTAAGAGAGTCTGACAACTGGTTTAACCCAGATTGCCGATTTTCCTCGAAAAAGGGGTTGCGAAGGTCAGATGGCAGTCGCTTCGTATAATAATCAGGTGATCAGCCACATCGGGTTGAACCAAGTGCCGACCCCAAATACATGGGATTAAGGCCAGGGAGATGAGATACTTTAATTTGTTATCATATCATGGATAAGTATGTAGTACGGAACCTTCAAGCAACAGGACTAGGTTTTGATAAAGTCACTCAGGAATGGTAGTGCAGCTACTTTTGCTCAAATTAATGCACAGATAATTATTGAAACCTAGTGTTACAGTGCTGCATTTTGAAAAAAGTCGCTGAAATTTAATGCTATGCGGGGCTCGGGAGTGTTGGATAAATGAGATGACTTGTTAGGTGCAGTGTCGGTCTAATACTGTTTCTTACTAAGTAATGCATACAAGCCACGGGAGGGGGTACGTCACACACTACATAAGGTAATAAAACTTTAGATTAGTCTTTAAGCTAGTCTGTAGCTATTTTCCTTGCCATTTTTATAAGTATAGAATATTGTATGAAAATCGAATATCTAGTGACCTAGTCGCCATGTCCTTGCTTAGTGCTGCTTAGGCAGCCTGTATCATCATAAGATCGATCTTCGGGACCTTGCCTACAGGGACTCCTTTTAATAATATATTTTAGGTTATTATATTAGGTTATTATATTTAGGTTATTTTAGTTTATATATTTATTTTTAAGGCTGTGAGTGTAATATATAAAATTTAAATTAAAAAAAAAAAAAAAAAAAAAGATCGATAGAAGACAACGGTGCTCGATCTGAACGCATTGGCAACATCAAGGCTTTACATTCAAGGCCAAGATAATTTAAAACTTGAAATTATTGAAGCTTACTTAATAACTATTGATGCCAGAGGTGATTAGGAACTGTAATCACTATATCGCAAGTCCTGATCTGTCAATTCAGTCAATGAGTTTTGAAGGTTATAGAGATTTTTAAGGGTATACAAATAAAAGTTTTGAGTGACTGCATATCAAAGTTTTGACAAATCATGATTTCAATCCACCTTAGTATTTATTTTAACTACGTTTAGATTAATAAAAAAAACAAATCATTGTTGTGACAACAATGTCAAATAGGTTAATTATGAGATAAGATGATTTTATTGTTATCACCAACATTGAAGTTTGGAACAATAATTTGTAATCAGATAAAGGTATCTTTACAATTTTACAAAATTCATGTATACACAGGACACCTATTAAATCACAAATGATGTGTTAAGAGTTGGATATCATTGCACTCTCTTCAAAAATCGAAGATGGAAGTTAATATGATACAATTATTTTGTGCTTCAGACATTTGAATATCGGAATGATATTATAACTAGCTGTGCCCCGCGTAGATTCAGTTTCATCCTTACTGTCGCGGAACCCTAATATTTTTAATAAAAGGTAGCCTATGTCCTTTCTCAGAGTCTAAAGATTGTTCGTGCCAAATTTCATCAAAATCGGTTGAGAGGTTTAATCGGGAAAGCGTAACAGACAGACAGACAGAGTTACTTTCGCATTTATAATATTAGTAGGGATTGTGAAGCGTGCAATTTATCAAAATTTTCAAATAATTAACTATTAACTATAACTAAAAATTCTAATTGGTATTCTAAAGATAAAATGTACAGTTTGAATATTTTGTTAATTTTGTTATTTGAAAAAGTTATTTTGGTATGTTTTTATCTTTTCCTTATGCTAAACGATTATTAAGGCAAATTTAGAGAAGGAAACCGCATCACTAGATGAATTTTACTGTGGGGCTAACCATTGATCATGCATTACCTCCGAAAAGGATAGATCTTCCAGCAAGGCGGGTGATTTGCCTGGGTAGCCACAGATTTGGACCTTTTCTTTCTTTCTCTCCCTTCTAGATATATGTTGTATGTATGTGCTCAATTGCGTAAATAATAAAACAAAACATAAAAAATATATTCAAAGTCATCAGTCATCAAATCAGGTCGATCTTAGTTTAATTTAAATTTCTTACAAACAAACTTTTTGTTTTGAAAAAATATTCTCAAAATTTTGTACAATACCAAGAAGATCACGATAGAAATAGCTCCTAAAGCGAGTAAAAGGGGCACAAATATGTCCAACATTAAGTATTCCGTCCAAGTAATGAAAGCTGCTGGTGATTGGAGATGCTTCCCTCCATGGCGCAGTATGTATTCGACCCACCACATTCCACGATCCATAGGCTTCATCGGCTCATCATTCAACACGTTGCGTAAACGTATAATATTCTCCTTGTAACTGAAAACATTGAACATTTTAATCATGAACATTTGACTGATGAAGGTTGAGCTGAAGTACTTTTGAAGATACCGTCATACCTGCTATTCCCAGCAACAGTATTAACGGCTTCAATCAAATCGTTAGCATTCATAGTAAATGAATCAATTGCCACACCGATCTCGAACTGAACGTATTTGTTAACATTAAACCACTGGTCTCCAAGAATGGGTATTCCAACTAGAGGCACTCCTGCGTCTATTGCTTCAACCGTTGAGTGTATACCACCTTGAGTTACAAACACTTTGATGTTCGGATGCACTGAAATCATTACATAAGACATAATATTCTCAAATATGTGTATGGATTAAAAAAATGGACTACAGTCCAAAAATGCACAGGATTGTTGTAACTTCAATATTTTACCCTGCTTCCTTAAATTTTAAAAAGTAACCATCTGAAGCCAATCATTAAGCAGTATAACAACATACTCAACAAATCTCTTTGCGGAAACCATTTCTGAACTTTAACATTTTCTGGGATACTCTTCAAGATATCGTCGTTCGCTTTCCACAGGATATTAAATGGTAGTGCTTTGAAGGCATCTATGAAAGCATTTAAAAACTCCTCGTCCATTAAACTCGGGTCTACGTTTGTTCCTAAGCTGACGTAAACTACTCCATGTTTTGAATTATCTAAATATGTTTTTAAATCCTGTAAAAAAAGAGATGATTATATTGTATGTTCTATACTGGCCACCGCGGTCTATCAACACATTCAATATCCCCCATGTTGTACAGGCTTGGGATGCCAGGGTCACTCAAACACGTAAAATAAAATGGTCTTTTGTTCAATTCTTACCTTCGGGATTTCCTTTACTGGTTGCATGTGTATACCACCTAAGAAAATAACGCTCGGTGGAACAGGACGGTTATCGGCAAAGATTGCGTTTCCATTCAATAACAGCATTTGAACGTTCTTCTGCAATTCTGCCACAGATGGTGCGTCATGTCCAAAATTCTTTTTAAGAAGTTGGTTCTCTTTATCCATTATTTTTTGTGAATCAACATACAACTTATAATCAGTGTATATTTCATAGAGCAAATCAAAATAGCTGAAATCCCTAAATTTCATCCTCAAATTATTTGGGTACAGAGTAGGATGCCTAGCTACTGCTCCTATTAATTGAAAACTAGTCGCTGTTCCATACAGAGAAGAGATAGCTATGATTGGTGCTTTGAATATGTGCGAGACGATCATGTGGTAACTCAATAAAGCTTCAACAATAATCAAATCAAAATGTTGGGCCTTGTCTTCCAAGAGTTGTTTGACCTCAGGGTGGTTCAGTTCTTCTGCAATAATGTACGTAAAATATTCAATCAACTTGTTAGTCATGATTTCTATATCATTGATTACTCCGCGCTTCAGCAGTGGCTTTCTTATTTCCTTGAGATCGTAAATAAAGGACACATCAATTTCCCTGATGTTAGGATGTTTCTCTTTCAGAGGATTAGGTGTAATGTTCACGACCTCATGTCCTCTCTCAGCCAGTTCTTTGATGAAAGCTTGAAACACAGCCTGATGACTGTAGGCTGGTGTTGGAAAAACACTGAGTATTCTCGCTGACTCAACATTTAATGTTATTAATAATATTAAAATAAAAGGATGTATTATAGCACACATTATACACTACCGGCTACTATGATTGTTACTGATCGAAGGATGCTAAAGGTTACGATAGCTGTTTGATGATAACATTGAGATTGTTATGAACAAAGAAATGCAGATAAAGAATTGCATGATATCTGGGGCTTATCATAAGTTCAAGTGCATTTTAACTTTCACAAAACTAGATTGTTATCCAATGTCGGATTTATAACGAGAACAACTACGAAACAAACTTTTACAACTTTGAATCGCTTCAACAACTTTGTTTGCTTTGGATTATGATAATTCAAAGTGGTAAAATTAGATATTTTATAATTTAATCAAACAATAGGTATTTCTATAATTATAGTAAATTTTATTTTCGAACAACATTTCGAATAGATTACAAAGCTCAAAACTGTCCATCATTTATATTTAACTTAGGCTGTTCACAATATCTGGTTTTTGTTTCTTCATACTCAAGGAGAAACCGGAAAAAGGCAGTTATAACAAGTTTCAAAGAATAAAATTGTTTCGTCCAACCGCCTTAAGCACAAATGTCTTTAGACTATTAATCTATGTGTACCATATTATATACATATAGTTTACATTGTATACCTTGTTGTTTTTGGCCACGACGTTTTCCTTCTTACTTCCCTTTTTATGTCTTATTTCGTGATTATGTAGAGAAAACATGCAAATTTTCTTCTTAAATAAATTATTTATTAGGAGTTTAAAATCGCCTCATCTATGCAAATCTAGCTTAATTTAGTTTTCTTATTACCAGACTTCTTGCCACCAAATATTATCCTCAATATCTTACAGAATACCAAGGAGGTCACGGTCAAAATTGCCCCAAAACCAAGCAAAAGAGGCACAAATATGTCCAACATTAAGTAATCCGTCCAAGTAATGAAAGCTGCTGGTGATTGGAGATGCTTCCCTCCATGGCGCAGTATGTATTCGACCCACCACATCCCACGATCCATAGGTTTCATCGGCTCATCATTCAGCACGTTGCGTAAACATATAATATTCTCCTTGTAACTAAAAACATTGAACATTTTAATCATGAACATTTGACTGATGAAGGTTGAACTGAAGTACTTTTGAAGATACAGTCATACCTGCTATTCCCAGCGACAGTATTAACGGCTTCAATCAAATCGTTAGCATTCATAGTAAATGAATCAATTGCCACACCGATCTCGAATTGTACGTATTTGTTAACATTAAACCATTGGTCTCCAAGAATGGGTATTCCAACTAGAGGCACTCCTGCGTCTATTGCTTCATCAGTTGAGTGTATACCTCCTTGAGTTACAAATACTTTGATGTTTGGATGCACTGAAACCAATACATTTAATCATTTCTATGCCAGATACGTATAATATGTTTCTGTTGGATTAGTAAAGTAAAGGCAATCAGAAAAATTTGGATTTATTAATGTGACATAGAAGGAAGCGAACAAAAGAGCACAGGAAAACCAGAAATAATAGAATGTTATTGGGGTTATCCAACAGTTCCCAAGTATGTGTATGGATCAAAATCATTATGCCTGAATAGCATTTATCGTTCTATTCATTGAAATTATCATCATCATTTTACTTACCCATTTAAAAAAGGCACTAGTAGTATGCCAGTTCTAAAGCTACAGTGACTGCTGATAAACTGAACGTGTTTACTAATATGGTATAGGAACTATAATTATCGCGGTCATAGTCCGCCGTGATGATTATAGTTCCTCAGTTCTCAAAGAACCCGAAATATTTCGTTTTGCATTCTTTTCTCATCATGGTTTCCTAGTATACAAACAACTTACCCAACAAATCTCTTTGCGGAAACCATTTCTGAATCTTCACATTTTTTGGAATCTTCTTCAAGTTAGCGTCGTCGACTTTCCACAGAATATCAAATGGTAGAGCTTCAAACGCATCAATGAATGCATTCAAAAAGTCTTCGTCCATTAAACTTGGTTCTACGTTTGTTCCCAAACTGACGTATACTACTCCACGTTTTGAATTGTCCAAAAATGTTTTTAAGTCCTGTAATTAAACTCGGTTGTATATTTCAAATAAGGGGCCTAACATTATCGTTAAAGCAGTGACATCTTACTAATTTATATCTTAGACATTTAATATTAGTGTCACAAAATGAACGTCAAAGCTGAGAAATTCTTAATACGGTCTGCTTAAACCGATGATGGCTTCCTGGTCACCGCAGTTTATTAACAATAGCATGATTATCTAATGCGCGTTGCTAATCCTGGATGTTTTTGTCATCTTGAGGAGCTGTATGCTGTACACACTTGGGAAACTAATGCTAGGGTCAATCAAACAGATTGCTATAAAGCTAAATTCATACAAAACACGAAAAAATTCTGTAAATCATCATCACCCTGGCCTTGTCCCATATATTTGGGGTCGCCATTTGGTTCAACCCAATGTGGCTGATCACCTGATTTTCATCCGAAAAGACTGCCATCTGCCTTCGTAACCCCTTTTTTGAGGAAAATCGGCAACCAGTTGTCAGACTTTCTTAGGCCTCTGACTAACCTGTAACGATTTCCAAAGATGTTAAATTGGCAACCGGGACCGACGGCTTAATGTTCGCTCCGAGGCGCAGAGGGAACTCGGGCGGTCACCCATCCAACTACTGGCTAGGCGTATGGTTGCTTAATTTCGCTGATCCAATCATATGAGTGATAGCAACTGTGCTCCTCGAAAAATATACGTAAATAAAATGGTCATATTTTGTTCTGTTCTTACCTTTGGGATTTCTTTTACTGGTTGCATGTGTATACCACCTAAGAAAATAACGCTCGGTGGAACAGGACGGTTATCGGCAAAGATTGCGTGTCCATTCAATAACAGCATTTGAACGTTCTTCTGCAATTCTTCCACAGAAGGTGCGTCAGGTCCAAAGTTCTTTTTAAGAAGTTGATTCTCTAATTGTATAATTTTTTGCGTATCATCATAAATCTTATATTCAGTGTATATTTCATAGAGCATATCAAAGTAACTCAAATTTCTGAATTTGGTCCTCACGTTACTTGGGTATAGCGTGGGATGTCTAGCTGCTGCTCCTATCAAATGAAAATTTTCAGCTATTCCATACAAAGAAGATAGTGCTATGACTGGTGCCTTGAAAACGTGCGAAACAATCATGTGATAGTTGAATAAAGCTTCCACAATAATCAGATCGAAATGTTGGGTCTTGTCTGCTAAAAGCTGTTTGACTTCAGGGTGGTTCATTTCTTCTGTGATCATATAAAGCATGTATTCAGCTATCTCATTAGTCATGAATTCTATGTCACAAATAACTCCACGTTTCATTTGTTTCTATTCCATTCCCTTGAATTCGTTGAGAGCATTGTATATAAATGACACGTCAATTTCCCTGATGTTAGGATGTTTCTCTTTCAGAGGATTAGGTGTTATGTTCACGATCTCATGTCCTCTCTCTGCCAGTTCTTTGATGAAAGCTTGAAACACAGATTGATGACTGTAGGCTGGTGTTGGAAAAACACTAAGTATTCTCGCTGACTCAACATCAGTACTAATTAATAAACTTGTAAGTATTAAACAATATTTTATTAAAAATAACGACATTATGCCTGCAGTTCTAAACTGATACTGAATCAAGGTTAGATAATTTGATAAAATTGATAACGTATTTAATTCTTGTGGCAAGGAAATACAGATAAATAATTTCATGATTTCTAGTCTTAATCTATATATACATGCATTTACATAAATAAAATTGAAGTGTCTGTTTATAATTCCAAATTGACAGCTTTTCACGAAATACATATGAAAGTAATTGTAAGTAAGATTATAACGGTATAGGTATATATAAAAAAACTGTTTTTAATTTTTTTTCTCTGCCTGTCTGTTTATCTGTTTGTTCATGATAACCTCTGAAACGGCTAACCTGGAGTAACTAAGACTTTTTTAAAGTAGTTCTTTGCAAAATTAAAACCCACGAAATTAAGTCTACTCGGATGAAACCGCAGGGTACACCTAGTAAATAAATAAATTAGTCCCAACTCCATATTGCCTTGTCGCAGATGTTCGACAGGAAGTATAAAATGAAATTCTTACACAGTTGACAGAAGCAAAGAACGTGCATGGAATATATTGAAGAATACTGCTGGCTTGCACTTCATTTTATACGAGTATGACACGACGGTGTCATATAAAGCGTATTAAAGTCATTTATCAGTTGAATTTGTTGAAGGAT
The DNA here is from genome assembly GCA_964035505.1 of Watsonalla cultraria. Lineage (NCBI taxonomy): Eukaryota > Metazoa > Arthropoda > Insecta > Lepidoptera > Drepanidae > Watsonalla > Watsonalla cultraria. Next base: position 2,454,535 of record OZ037736.1, on the reverse strand, counting down.
ATGCAAAGCAAATATTGGATAAAGATTTCTCCATATCCAGATTTTTATATTGAAACTAGCTGTGCCCCGCGGTTTCACCCGCGTAGATTTAGTGTCATCCTTATGGTCGCGGAAACCTTATATTTTTAATAAATAAAAGGTAGCCTATGTCCTTTCTCAGGGTCTAAAGATTGTCTGTGCCAGATTTCATCAAAATCGGTTGAGAGGTTTAAGCGGGAAAGCGTAACAGACAGACAGACAGAGTTACTTTCGCATTTATAATATTAGTAGGGATGACACGACGGCGTCATATAAAGCGTGTGAAAGTAATTTATCAGTTGAATTTGTTGAAGGATATGCAAAGCAAATATTGCATAAAGATTTCTCCATATCCGGATTTTTTTATTGAAATGAACTAGAAATCAAACTAATACTTAATCTTATATATGAAAATTAATCCCCATTTCCCTTGGTCACGGCATCACGCGTAAACCCCTGGATGGATTTTAGCGGGACTTTCTCTGGCAGTAGCTAATTTCAAAGAGCGTTTTAGGCTAATTTTATTTAGAAAACATATAAGGGTTCCGCCACTACGTGAGTGAAACCGCGGGGCATAGCTAGATTTTTTATAAAAATTATAATAGAGTAAATAACATAACATAACATATGCTCACGCCTGTATTCCCCGAAGGGGTAGGCAGAGGTGTTGTAATAACAACACCCGCTTTTCACCGCAGATGATTAAGTGAGAACGTGACAAATGGTGAGTCCATCGCCGTCTCAGGCACTATACATACGTCTTTGAATTACTTCTCAGACATATGCAGGTTTCCTCACCGTAAAGCACGTGGTGTGAAAACATAAGTTTTTTAGAAAAACTCATTTGTACAGGCCCCGCTGTGTTTCGAAACTCAAGGCCACCACGGTTCCTAATAAATAAAAAATATCATTCTTCAGATTTTGTTTAATGAAATGATCAAGCATATAATTAAACTGATATAAATGAAGTTTAATTTAAAGGACATCAATTAATTTTGTTTTATTAATGGCAATTCATTTTCCAAATCAGTGTTAAGTACATTTTAACGCTAGCTTGAAAATGCCCCAAGAGTGCCACAAAAACATTACCTACCTTATAAAAATTGATTTAATGCTGCCAAAAACGCTAGTACTGCAAAATATAGTCATTCAGCATGTTTTAAATTATTATGATAAAACTTGTAGTCTAGTATACGAGTACAATTCTTGTGTCCCGGTGTTTCTTACCAAACTCCTCCGGCTGGACCGATTTGTACGAAATTTTAAATGCATATCGGATAGATCCGAGAATAAGCAAACATCTTTTTTTCATATCCCTAAACAATAAGGGTAATCCACCAAAAAAATTACAATAGATCGCTGTTATAAAATAAACATGTTAATTTTGTTTGTAAGAATTATGCAGGATAGTAAATTGCGTTGGCAAATACATCAGGCGCGAAATGTTCAGGCAAGCAATCTATGTATATATCTATACAGATAATTCAAATTAAGAAGTCTGTTTGTAATACCAAATTAACAGCTTTTCACTAAATATTTATGAAAATAGATTCGGTAATCGGTAAAAATATTAAGATTTGTCTCTGTCGCACAAATTACAAAAGCAGTGACAAACGTCCAAAGTTCCCGTCCCGTCACGAGTTTGGAGCGCTCAATATTTGCGCATTACGCGCTTGCGCCATGCATGTTTCTATCTACAACCTATTTTTGTCCACTGCTGGTCATAGGTCTCCCCTAATGAATACCATAGCGCCCTGTCTTCGGCTTACCGCATCCAGCATCTGCCTGCAGTCTTACGCATCCCACCTGACCGGAGGGCGTCCTACACTACGTTTGCCGAGTCGCGGTCTCCACTCAAGAACTCGTTTACCCCAGCGGTTGTCGGTTCTTCGCGAGATATGGCCGGCCCACTGCCACTTCAGCTTGCGATTACTTTGGTTCTCTGTCGGATGTATTTGTAGTGAATCCTATCCTTCAGAGAAATTCTGAGCATAGTTCTTTCGTAGGAGCATAGTCCATAGCTCGCTGAGCGACTTTAAACTGGTGGACCAGCCCTACCGTGAGTGTCCACGTCTCAGCTCCGGGTCATTACGGGTAGGACGTGAGTGTGACATTTTGAACAATTTGTTCCTAGATTCCTTACTGCTTTTAAAGCTTATTTATTTATACTGTGGTAATGATTACATTTAAATAACGTCGGGTATATAAAATGTCAATTTCGTTGGATTACAAATTACATCACAATTTTGTATGTAACGAACAAATTATCATAATTTTCATACTGTGGTTGTTCGGAAATATGCATAATTTTATTTGCAAATAAACTATTCAGTATTCAGAAATATAGTGACCAAAATATTTGATTATATTTTATTTATTTACTTACCAACTTGTGTGTGACAGAGAAAAAAATTTTAAAATAGTTTTTTTTTGTGTCAGTATCGTATATACTTTCATATGCATTTAGTGAAAATCTGTAATTTTGGAATTACAAACAGACACTTCAATATTATCTGTATAGAAGATATGGACTTTTAGATAAATATGTACAAAATTGTGGCTACGCAACTTACTCCACTGATAAATATTTGCGCAATAAATTACACAAAGTTACGTGTGTAAAGTTTTTTGTGCGATACCATATCGTTTAGGAACACCAAGGTACGCACTTCCCAAATTCCCGTAAAATATTACCTTTGATAAAACCAAACAAACTGAACTGAGTATAATTTTGTTTGGTTTCATTAACGAATAAACAAGTTACTTCCAGATCATGTTACAGAATTTTGACTTAATTGGGGCTGATGAGAGTAAAATAAATACTGGTATTATTTATTACTTTTATTTTCGTTAGCTAAAGTCTTCTACCAAAAAAAATATTCTATAAATTACAAATTTCAAGCCCTGAAAGACTGAAATCAGCCTATCAGAGGGCCTAGTGCGAGTTTTCTTAAAATTGCCGTCACAAGTCACCGCGTCGACGTAAACGCAGATCTTTAGGCCGACAGAGGCGCTACTTTGATCCCATACAAATCTGCGTTAACTTTGACGCGGTGACTTGTGACGGCGGCAGTGAAAAACTCGCACTAGGCACTCTGGTCGTAGAGATATGTAATTGGCAGAGTGTGTTCTTGGTGAGATGTAAATGAAATACCACTCCCAAACGGATGAAATAGAGTTTGGAGGTTTGTATATCTTAACAATCAAACAATAATGAAGGGATGTTTATTGTGAAGGAACAATTCAAAAGTAAGCATACTATTTTAGTGGTTAAAGGACTTAAAATTCTTTTTTTTATCTTTCTCCAAATATAGATTATTTTTTTCTTGTATAAGAATGATTCCATTTAACCTATTTCAAATCCTCTTATTAAATAACATTATTCTAATGTCGTGGGGTCTGAGCAGTCACCTGCTAGAGACGCAAGTTCAAATCCCAGCGGGCCGGTATCGATTAGATTTTCTAAAAATTTATGAGCAGTGATTCCACACCACGTGCTTTACCGTGAAGGAAAACATCGTGCATATGTCTGATAAGCAATTCAACAACGACAGTGTCTGAGACGGTAACGGATTCACCATCTGTCACGTTGGCACGTAACCATATTCGGCGAAAAGTGGGTATTGTTATTACAATATCTCTGCCTACTCTTTCGAGGAATACAGGCGTGACCATATGAAAGCTTAAACTTATACCAATATATTGCTTGTTGGGAATAGTCAATAGTTGAAACTTGAAACCTGTTATGTTAAACTAAGACCACAGGCTAAGACTAATATTGACTTTCAGTACGTAGTATGCCAGAACACGAACTATGGACGAAGCAATTTAACCGCATGATCCAAATTGAATCAACGATAATTTAACTAATATAAGTGTATTAAGTTTCTCTTAAACTTAACATATATTTTAAATCGTGACTAAAATTCCATAAGTCTGTGAAATAAAAGATCGGAGGCAAGTTATAGGTGCGTTTGCAGCAGAAATGTGTGAGTGTGCGTCCAGGAATCACGGGTAGCGGAAGGCTTATGTTGGACTCGCACCGACTAAACTCCACGGTGTTCATCCTGGTCGCTAAGTGGGAAGGTGTACGTGTTAAGGCTTAGTGGGCGTACACCCCGTACGTGTTTAGTCTTCACATGCTTCACCATGACCCAGTGACTGGTCTGTCAGTCCCCTCTTTACGAAACCTTTCACACAGTGGGAGGGTGCGTCGGAACACAAACGCGGCCTTCTAGCGCGAGGACCATGTGTCTGGAGAAGGAAGCTCCTTCGAAAACGAGCAGTGCGAGATCATTTGGTTGGACGTGAGATGGTAAAAAGAGGAATTATTTGAAACAATTCTAAAGCGTTATTTATCTTCGGTGAAAAGTAGGTGCTGTAATACTTTTCACCAAAGATCATTTGGTGTCAACACGATAGATAAGTCCAGTTCCTGTCTCAGTTCGTTCAACGACCTCCGTATTATCTCTCGCTATCAGCTTTGATAACTTTGTAACGGGCAATAAGTAATCTACTTTGGAGTAATGATAAGCGTAATTATACATTAAAACAAAATATTTTGATAGACGTACTATTTTTTTTAAAAATAAATCAATATGGACCTAAAAAGGAATCTTAGTAAAACAATCAACACTTCACGTCAAGTACGATGCAGAAAAACCTTACAGAATAATGCGGTGACCCCCAGGTTGAGCTAAGTGATATTGGGATTTTTCATCTGTGAATTTTCCTCCAAACCTGATATAGCCCACGACAGGCTCAATAAAAACAAAACGAAACACTAATCCACCTTCTTTATTGTCTTCGTTTCGTAACTCTTAAACAGCCTTATCACAAAGTAAATAGCACCAGCTATCATAAGACAGACAGATAATAAACCTAATAAGAGTATAGACACGAGTTCTAATTCCAAGTATTCTGCCCACGTGATATTGGCTGCGGGTGCCTTTAAATGTGATGCTCCGCCGTGTCGTAGCAAGTGTTCCGTCCACCACACGGCACGGTCCAAAGGTTTCATTGGCTGGTCGTTAATGAGGGTGCGAAGTCTTGCTATGTTGTGACGGTAACTGGAAGAATTACACGGACTAAGAGGCTGATCAAAGATCTAACGGTTATATCCGTCATGTCATGACAGGATAATATCGTAGCGGTAGTAAGTCGCCTGTTACGCAAGCCACGCAAATTCTAATTTCAGCGGTCTATACTAAAAGATTTTTCTAAAAACCTTAATATTATGCACAGCATGAGCTTTTCAGTGATGGACAATCATAAGAAAACTTGTATAATATATCTGAGGAGAAATTCTAGACGTTTGATGGTGCCTGAGAAGACCATCGTCTCACCATCTATCTTATTGGTATCTAATCAACTTCAAACTTCAAAAACCAGCCGTTTCAGCCTTCAAAAACGATGCTCGATGAACCTTTTGAATTGAGCAGGAAATCAGGGACGTCACAAAATGTTTATTTTAGTGTATTTCTTGGGCTCTTCAAGTAGTGAAGGTTGGTTGTCAGCTGATGTAACTTTGCAAGATAAGACGAAAATACATGAATACTAACCTCTCATCATTAATCACAGTGTTAATAGCGTTCCTTAATTCATCTTCCGTAAGTGTTTCCATCTCAAGTTTCAGTCCAATCTTGTGGTACTGATATTTCTCGGCGTTGTACCATTGGTCAACGATGATTGGTATAGCCACAAGAGGTACTCCAGCATTTATGGCCTCGTCGCTTGATTGGAGACCTGCTTGGGTTATGAATAATTTTACCTTAGGGTGCCCTGGAAAGTAAAGTCATTGTCCGTGAAAATAGATAAGAGCTTCTAAACAAGCAAATTTAGCATACGATTCTTCTTTTTTTTAAATGGTTAAGAAAAATACGAACACGAGGCGGGACTCGAACCCACGATCTCTGCAATCCGTGCAGTTGCTCTTCCAACTGAGCTACTCGTGATCCTACTACTTCTTTCCCTTGTTCCTCCGGTACAGGGGCCGCCGTGACCATTCTTCAAGATATGAAAAAGATTATAGAAATAGCCGTGGTGGCCTTGGGGTTAGAGCAGTCGCCTGCTACGCAAGCGACGCAAGTTCGAATCCCAGCGGGGTCTGTAACTATGAGTTTTTCTAATAACTTATGTACAGTGATTTCACACCTCGTGCTTTACGGTGAAGGAAAACATCGTGAGGAAACCTGCATATCTCTGAGAAATAATTCAAAGACGTATGTGGCTGAGACGGCGATGGACTCACCCTCTGTCACGTTGGTACTAAATCATATTCGGTGAAAAATGGGTGTTGAAAATAACAATACAACACCTCTGCCTACATTTTTTCCTTCACCGTGACGCACGTGGTTTGAAATAATATATATGTTTTTCGAACTAGATGACTGCTTTAACATCAAACCTCGGCTCTAGAACAATATTTTAGAGACGTGAATCATTTACCGTAGAGTTATTGAGTATTCTGTGTTTAGGCTACCAGGCTATCACAGAAGTAATGAATTTAACGCCTTATCGAGGCATTACGTCTGCTTTTGGGACACGGCCTATTGACCTGAGATATCTAAAAATACTGACTGAATAGTGACTGACTGACTGACTGTCATAGTGATCTATCAACGCACAGCCCAAACCACTGGACGGATCGGGCTGAAATTTGGCAAGCAGTTAGATGTTATGACGTAGGCATCCGCTAAGAAAGGATTTTGATTAATTCTACCCCCAAGGGGATAAAATAGGGGATGGAAGTTTAAACGCAGATTTGTATAGGATCGGAACAGCGCCTCTGTCGGCCTAAAGATGACACTATTGTGAGCTCATACAAATCAGGGTTTATGTCGACGCGGTGACTTATGACGGCGATTTTAAGAAAACTCGCACTAGGCACTCTGCTCGCTAACTGTTTTGTTATTATAAAATATACAATAAAACTCACTCAGCAGGTCTGATTGTGGCAGCCACTTGAATATTCTAATATTGTTTGTTTTTCCCGGCAATTCATCTTTATCCCATTTCCAAAGGACATCGTACGGTAACTCCGAGAACACTTTCAGTAGAATTTGAATCTTTTCTGGTTGGAAAAAGGATGGTTTTACATTGGTCCCGAAGCTGACATAAACAACTCCATTTTTAGATGAATCTAGGTACTTTTGGAGATCCTGGAACAATATCATATTTCTCAAGATTTTTTGTGTCACTATTACTTATGTTACAGAATAAATCTTTACATCTATACAGATAAATAAAATTGAAGTGTCTGTTTGTAATTCCATAATAACAGTTTTTCACTCAATGCATATGAAAGTATACACGGTACAGACATAGAAAACCATTTTTTTTTATTCTCTGTCTGTCTGTCTGTCCGTCTGTCAGTCTGTTTGTAACTTATTACAAGCACTACATAATATAGAAACAAATTAAAAATGTATACAGATAAATAAAATTGAAGTGTCTGTTTGTAATTCCAAAATTACAGCTTTTCACTAAATGCATATGAAAGTATACACGCTAATGACACTGAAAAACCAGGTTTTTAAATTTTTCTCTGTCTGTCTGTCTGTTTGTTCCGGGTAATCTCTGAAACGGCTGGACCGATTTTAACAGGACTTTCACTGGCAGGTAGCTGATGTTTCAAGGAGTAACTTAGGAAACTTTTATTTATTAAAAATATTAGGGTTCCGCGACAATAAGGATGAAACTAAATCTACGCGGGTAAAACCGTGGGGCACAGCTAGTAAATAAATAAATCGCGTCAGTAGAAACGACATCATTCAATAAGAATAATTTATTTAATTTTATGTCCCACAGCACCAGCTGGTATATCAAAATTATTGAAATGGAACAAACCTCTGGTAGTTTCTTCTCTGCTATCTGGTGCAATCCACCCATATGTACCACTCCTTGGGGTACAGGTACATTCCCCTCCCAAATAGGGTTAGTATTAAGAAACAGCATGTTCACATTATTATAGAGCTCCTGCCAACTAGGCTTGTCTGAGCCAAATAAAGTATCTAGTATCTGATTATTCAAATCTTCATACTCAGTGTTGTAATAATACATCAACCTATAGTGGTAGTACAACTCTCTGACTTTCTCCCACAGTGTAAGGTTGTAAATCCTTTGACGTGTGATTCCAGGGTAGAGAATCGGATGCGTCGGCGCACCTATAGCTTCATAGTTGCCATAAAAGGCCCCCAAAGAGCTTACTTGGATCACTGGCGCTTTGTAAATATGCGACAGACTTAAAGTTGGTCTCACACATGCTTCTAGTAACAACAAATCAAAGTGTTTCTCATTTTTAAATACATTTCTAACTACTTCATGTTCCATTTGCTTCAGAAATATTCTCGACAGTAACCGCAGAGCCACTATTGTCGCATCTTGATCATCTGCATTCCCTCTCGATGTAGAAAAGAATTCTTGCCACGTGCTATATGAGACATTATGCACGTCTATTTCAGTAAGATTGGGCGGTGTCTGTCCATTAGGAAACGCTGGGTCTGGTGTGATGACAATAACCTCATGACCTCTCCTAGCAAGTTCCTGAGTCAACGGTCTAAACACAACCTGATGACTGATCGAAGGAACTGGAAACATAGCTAAGATCCTCGCGGACTCACTTAAAGTAACTGTACTTAATAATACGTAGAGTAAGTAACGTAACATGTTGATCAGATTTATGTTCTTGTTATACTGGCTTTGGCACTTCAGTTCCGCGGTTTTATATATCATGTTTTTTGCTTGACCTGGTAACATTATGACTGTATAATGATTTGCTTGATGTTTGATATCATATCATAAAACATAATAATCTTTGTAGCAGCTTTTCTCCGATAGCAGCATAGATATCACTATCACTTTCCTCTTTATGATATTAGTATCCAGACTTACTCCAGACTCCAGTATTTTGTTTTTCAAACCATTTTTTGTACCCCTTGATATTGAGCGGTAATAAACTGCAGAACTAAAGAAACCGGTTGGCATTGAACTTTGCATAGTAGGTATTATCTATACATCTATACAGATAAATACAATTGAAGTGTCTGTTTGTAATTCCAAAATAACAGCTTTTCACTAAATGCATATGAAAGTATACAAGCTACTGACAATAAAACACCAAGTTTAAAAAAAATCTCGGTCTGTCTGTCTGTTTGTTCCGGGTAATCTTTCACTGGCAAGTAGCTGATGTATCAAGGAGTAACTTAGGAGCTAACTACTTTTATTTATTAAAAATATTAGGGTTCCGCGACAATAAGGAAGAAACTAAATCTACGCGGGTGAAACCGCGGGGCACAGCTAGTTGTCTATAAAAAGTCAGTCGTTAAGCGGACAATACTACTACCTACCTACTTGTTTTATAAACGTAAACTTTTTATGTATATAAGAAGGTACATGGATATTTGTTATTTTAATGAAACTTTATATACATCAAGATAACACAAATGAAATCTATATCTATACATCTATACAGATAGTTAAAATTAAAGTGTATGTTTGTGATTTCACATTAACAGCTTTTCACCAAATGTATTTGAAACTATATAAGTACAGCACTTAAATAAAAAAGTGCCAAGTGTAACATCATCATCTCCCTGGCCTTATCCCATACATTGTTGGGGTCGGCACTTGATTCAACCCGATGTGGCTGATCACCTGATTTTTATACGAAGCGACTGCCATCTGACCTTCGCAACCCCATTTAGGAGGAAAATCTGTGATCTGGGTTAAACCAGTTGTCAGATTATTTTTAGGCCTCCGACTGACCTGTAACGATTGCCAAAGATGTTAAATTGGCAACCGGGACCGACGGCTTAACGTGCTCTCCGAGGCACGGAGGGAACTCGGGCGGTCACCCATCCAACTACTGGCTAGGCGTATGGTTGCTTAACTTCGCTGATCGAATGATATGCGCAATAGCAACTGTGCCACGAGCTCCTCTAAAAAAAAGTGCCAAGTGTAACATGCAGTAGTGAAAAGCTGTTATTTTAAGACTACAATCTATACTTATAAAATTCTCAGTCCTGACTGACTGACTGACTTATATATCAACGTACAACCTAATCCGCTAGTCTTAGAGACATTACATTTTAAGGATGTGTTCTTTGTAAAGTGTTGGTATACACTAAGAAAGAATTTTCTGAAATTCCGCACATAATGGGCTTGAAAATGTATGTGTGAAAGTGAAAAAGATTTATTCAGGTAAAGCACTTATGAATGTCGAAGAATTTACCACCGGTTCGCAAGCCCTTCTGAGAAAAACCGGCAAGAAACTCAGCTGGCATCAAGTACATTTCATTACATCTATACAGATAAATAAAATTGAAGTGTCTGTTTGTAATTCCAAAATAACAGCTTTTCAGTAAATGCATATGAAAGTATACACGATACTGACGCTAAAAAACCAAGTTTTAAACTTTTTCTCTGTCTGTCTGTCTGTTTGTTTGTTCCGGGTAATCTCTGAAACGGCTGGATGGATTTTAACGGGACTTTCACTGGTAGGTAGCTGATGTTTCAAGTAGTAACTTAGGCTACTTTTATTTATTAAAAATATTAGGGTTCCGCGACAATAAAGATGAAACTTAAACTACGCGGGTGAAACCGTAGGGCACAGCTAGTACTAAATAATGATTAAGTGCAATAAAATTCATATAAAATTATTCACAGTGTAGAGATCACAAAATGTCACAAAGATCACAAAATGTTCTTTGCAAGAACAAACGTTGACAATACTTAGGCCAACATTTGCAGGATAATTCTTACAGTCAAAGTATAGCAACCCGAGCGATAATTCTCAGACACCCTTAAGATAAATCCAACGGGCGCTAGCAACTTTCAAAAGTGGTATTAAACGAGGAAAAAGTTTGTTTAAATTGTTGAGATAACGCTCAGGACGTTTTTTGCTCGTGGTTTGTTTAGACGAATCTTGCGTACCAAGACATGTGATTTTGTGCATGTCTGCTTCTAGAGGCAGCTTAAATAATGATTAGTAGACATTCAGGCCCAAATTACGCAAAAATTGTGGATTTTCTTATTTGAAAGTAATAATAATAATAATCAAATCATCTACATCATTCGCTAAAGCTACTGGACCTTCAACCTTCATCATACATAAACATGTAAAAGGCTGCCATCTTAAATACATGTAGGATTGTCAGAAAGTTCATGGATATAACCGAAATAGAAGACCCAACCAATACCAGACACAATCCATCCCAATGATACTCACTTGGTCTTGACCCGTGGGTATCATTTATTACCGGCCTCGGCTGAGAAAAAATAAACCAACATGAAAATAATAATAATAATATTTATTTGCCACAGTAAGTAAGTACACAGTTAACACACATAGTCATATAGGTAAATGTTACAATGGGTAATTATTACAATAATATTGAATAACTAGCTGTGCCCCGCGGTTTCACCCGCGTAGATTTAGTTTCATCCTTAGTGTCGCGGAACCCAAATTTTTTTGATAAATAAAAGTACCCTAAGTTACTCCTTGCTATATTAGCTACCTGCCAGTGAAAGTCCCATTAAAATCTGTCCAGCCGTTTCAGAGATTACCCGGAACAAACAGACAGACAGACATACAGAGAAAAAAATTAAAACTTGGTTTTTTAGTGTCAGTATCGTGTATACTTTCATATGCATTTAGTGAAAAGCTGTTATTTTGGAATTACAAACAGACACTTTAATTTTATTTATCTGTATAGATGTGGTATTGCCGCAGATGGCGAAACTAGGCGGAGTGCCTGTAATATAGACATTTGAGCTCCCCAACACAGAATATCTTTTTTTTTTCATTTAGTTCTTTGTAAGAAGTCTAATCTAATATCCAAATTTTGAATTTGAATTAAATTGATACTATCCTCCTAATATCAGAACATCGCTTAAGATGAAAATTTGGTTTAAAAAAAAGACTAAAAATTTTTTTGCCCAGGTTTGGTTCAGTCTTGGTTTAAAACATATTAAATGGTTAAATGGGAATTTAGAATGTAGTTTTTGGATAGTAAATAGCCTATAGGTTAAACGCGGAGAAAGCTGCCAGCAGAAGCTAGCGAGCTAGCTTTATTAGAAAGGTTCTTAAAGGAAAATTCTAAGATTTTCCAAGTTCTCCAGCAACGCTGTTAGCGGTACGATGTCCAACGAAGTTAGTACAGCGTCACTGAATGACTTTCAAAGTTTGACGGCATTGACTTCTGTTGTAAATCTTCAAGCTTTTCCATATTTCTTACAATTTCGTCCGTTTTTTAAGTATTTAATAGATTTACCACATGGAAAATATAAATCTGTTGTTTATTCCAAAAAAAATAATTGCTCAATCCTCCCCAGAAGGCGCTACGCGTTCGCTGCTAACGACGCACCTGCGCGTCCAACTGTTAGAGAATTTACGAAGAAGACGAAATTTCAGCAGTGAATGTGTTAAAAACACACCTGTTTTCACCGGAGACGATTATGCCCCAGGCACCCGTATACTATATGTGCCTGAGAGGATGGCTTTCGGGGTCTTTGGAAGTCTTTGCAGATCTGCAGGTTTCCTCGCAATGTTTTCCTTCGCAGTGTAACTCGTGGTGTGACATTTTATTCTTAATTTGTTGAAAACCTGATTAGTACTGACTGCTCGGATGTGAGTCGCGTAGCAAACGACTGCTTGAACCACTAGACCACCACGGATTTAAGGAAAGTATGTGAGTTCAGCTACAAATAAATAATAAAGAAGATTCTCAAAACATAAACCAATATATTTTAATTCTTATTCCAATGACAACAGGTACAAAATACAAATATCTAAGAGTTCAATCACAGAATTTATCTAAGCCAGTGCTTAAGTTTAAGGAAGAGGATGTTCTCATCAATCCAGTGCCTCATGGCTGACACCTTGGAGTAGACGCCAGGGTAGTCAGGCCGGGCGCAGCCAAGACCCCAGGACACCACTCCAGCCAGCTTGTTATTATACACCAGAGGACCACCGCTATCGCCCTGGAAGACAAATAGATTCAAGAATTACTTCTTTTGTTTTGATCCTTCGTACGTAACATCGCCGTCGTACTAAGAAAATTATATTTTTAAGGGGTTTTAAATAGTTTAGGAGTAGGTAATTCAATGATTAACGTTGGTTAAATTACAAGCGGTTTGGAAACTAGACCCCTGCCGTTTCCTAGCCACAACGCGGCACTCTTCAAATACGTTATTATTGTTTTGTTTTCCTGTGCACGTTCTTAAAATACTAGTATCTACTTAATTGTATTTATTTATAAACTAGCTGTGCCCTGCGGTTTCACCCGCGTAGATTTAGTTTCTTCCTTATTGTCGCGGAACCCTAATATTTTTGATAAATAAAAGTAGCCTAAGTTACTCCTTGAAACATCAGCTACCTGCCAGTGAAAAACCCGTTATAATCGGTCCAGCCGTTTCAGAGATTACCCGGAACAAACAGACAGACAGACAGACAGACGGACAGACAGACAGAGAAAAAAATTTAAACTTGGCTTTTCAGTGTCAGTAGCGTGTATACTTTCATATGCATTTAGTGAAAAGCTGTTATTTTGTAATTACAAACGGACTCTTCAATTTTATTTATCTGTATAGATTTTTACTTAAATGGATTATGGAATCGGATATGTAACGTGGTACCAGTAACTCGCACCACAACGTCAAGAAACGCAGCGTTGAAAGGCTATCTTTACTTTGCAACTCCACAAAACAAAAATGGACAAAACCTAGTCACTCTGTTTACAAAGACTTTTATAAAAGCACTAGATATTATAGCTTTTATGAGTCTAAAAATAAGGGTGATTTTTAAATGCTTCATTAAGTTACCTGGCATGCGTCTTTGCCACCTTCTCGAATACCAGCGCAGAGCATTCTGGACGTGATGCTGTACATCGGATTGTAAGCATAGTTGCAGACTTGTTCGCTTACTTTAGGCACCAAAACCTTTTGCAATGTTGATGGATAACCTCCACCTTCCTGGAAAAGTAAGTGAAATTTATACCTGACTAGCAAACGCGGCGAACTCCGTTTCGCCACCAGATGACTTCGTGTGCGTTCTAGAGTCAGGAAGGAAAATCCGACTTATTTTTATATAATAGATTTTTCCTGAATATTCTTTGCTATAAACCTCACGGAGCCCGAGACCTTTCCAACGAATGCAAAACCGTGGAAATCGGTTCGTGCGTTCTAGAGTTATAGCGTCAGGAAGGAAAATCTGACTTATTTTATATAGTAGATTCCTTGTACTGGAAGGTGACTTTAGTGGTGTAAGAAGAGAATGGACATTCGAAATTGGTATTATTTTCCGAAGATTTTCGAAAACAAAGTATTACAATGTGTGGATACTATCTTCATCGCATGAACCATTTTTTTCATCACAAATTGATGGTTAAAGAAAACATCGAACACTAACCTACACATATCTGAGACTAAATCCAAAAAACGTTTGTGTATTAAGTAGTCCATATTAGTGTTTCTCTGAGAAAAGATGATTGCCTGATCCTTGAAAATGAAAATTATTTATTCAGTTTAGGCCCTGGTAAGGCACTTATGAATGTCGAGGAATTTACCACTTTGATCCTAGACATTAGTTTTCTTCGGCTAAAACTATTCCTCTGCTGCTTAACCCTTCAAAAACCCTAAGGAATCCGTGAAGATATACAAACTTACCCTTGTATTACCCCAGCCAGTGACGGTAGTAAGTGCACCATCATGAATTTCCTCGCCAAACTCAGACATTTCAATAGGAGCTACTTCATCACGGTATGTTAAAGGCTCAGCTAACCATAGGATAGCCATGTCATAGTCCATCTTTGAGTAGGTGAAGCCTGGATGCCAGATTAAGTCTCCAACTTTGTGGAGCTCTCCACCGTTTGAGGATGACGAGGAACCAACTCGGACTTGATAGTCACTGGGACCGGAGCTGAAATGATATAAATTTGGGTTTATAATAGAAGATTTGGCGTGAAGCTCAGAATGACTAAACCAAAATTAACAAAAAGTCTTTCAATCTATTATATTTATAGCAAGTCATAATCAGGTATGGAATACACATTGCTATGGCAAATTCAAAATCGAAATATCTTTATTTGATAAGACTTCCTACAAAGTTCTTTCAAATCGTCAGTTTAATGCAGGATTATAAATGTTATCACCGGATTCGGAAGGTTGCTTTTGTTGCGAAGAACATGGCAATTCTGCCACTTTTCTTAGCATGATCTCGAAAGAGACAGGTAAATGTTTTTATTTGCAATTCGTGATATGGAGTACCTACTGTTTTTGGTATAAAAAAAAATGGAACAAGCCTGGGTATTAAATTACATAATTGTCACCCATGTTCGTTTCCACGGCGCAAAAATTATTGTGATGGGATAATAGTAGGGGATTTATAAAGATCCTAGTTACTTTCAAATATCACCATTTTAAGATAAGCTACTACAAATTGTTGTACTAACGAGTTTGACAAACTTAATTCGAGTGCAGTTTTGAGATAAGATTGTTCAGTCTCATGTGAATGACTTTATGAGTGATCTTCGGATTTATCATTAGGGTAATTATATACTCGTTACTACTTGAAAGCTGAATTAACTCAAGGGTTTCATTAACGAACTCTCTCTAGCTGTGCCCCTCGGTTTAATCTCATTTAGTTTCATGCTTAAATTTCGCGGACCGACAGACAGGCAGAAAAATTTTAAACATTGGTTTTTTATGTCTGTACCGTGTATACTTTCATATGCATTTAGTGAAAAACTGTTTTTTTGAAATTACAAACAGACACTTCAATTTTATGTATCCGTATAGATGTATAGATATTACGTTACATCATCTTGTTACGCCAGACGTGTCACTTGTGCTACTGTGCTAACTGTATGTTACGCAGATAGGTTTGATCGGATCTGATGTATTGTGTGCCAGACACTATTCATGCCGTATGCATGTGTAGTGATCATTGATTTCTTTCTCAGAGTTATGCTCGGTTTCTTCATGGTGTGGAATCACACCATTCAAGTTTGAGAACAATTCTTTGGTACAGATCGCTGGGCTATGAGCTTGAATCGTTTGCAGACAAATACTCTAAGCCGTGTCAAATTAATAAAAGCCATGGTGGCCCTGGGGTTTGAGCAGACCTGCTGCGCAAGCAACGCAAGTTTAAATCCCAGCGGGGCCTGCACAAATTAATTTTTCTAAAGACTTAGGTGCAGTGATATCACACCAAGAACTTTACGATGAAGGAAAACATCGTGAGGAAACCTGCATATTTCTTTCATTGCCAAGTAATTCAAAGACGTATGTATAGTGCCTGAGACGGCGATAAACTCACCATCTGTCACGTTGGCATATAGGTGAAAAGTAGGTGCTGTTATTACAAAACCTCTGCCCTACCCTTTCAGGGAATGCAGACGTGAGCATATGTATGTATGACTAATCACTCGACTATTTCGAACATCATGGTTCTTGCAGTAAATCTCTTACAAGTCTCAATACTATACTGGATAGGTGACATGACATACCCATAGACACAATGTGCAGCAGTAATGATGATGTCATTGTCCACAATAGTGCCACCGCAGCTGTGACGGCCTCGGTACGTGATGGACACTTGGTACGGAGCACTGCTGATGTCTATGTCCTCACCACCAACTATTCTTACATCCTCGATGGATTTTGCAGTTGGTGATGACCCTGTAATAGAAGAAAAAAAAGTAATAAGTCAGAAAGTTTATAATTTGAAGCGTTTCTAAACACCAATATTGCTTTAGAATGTGATTCGTAGAATTAATAAAAATTATTAACTTTTTTTCGCTTGGGGTATTTATATTATTTTATACCTAATTCAGTAGGCAAAAACATAGTAATAACCGAGATTCTAGTGAAACTTGCAATCAATCACAAGATCAAAAATATTCTTACAATGTACTTTTAAATCGTCAAAATGTCATAAAAACGTACACTGTACAGGATTATAAAATCTACCTCTGCGTTCGGTAGGTTGCCTTTGTTGAGAAGAACTCAGCAAGAATCTCAACAATTGCTCTTTTTAAAAATAAATTTATTTATTTAACGGTCATCCCGATTAGGGACCTACGGACGGACGACGGGATCTACAGATCTTGTGATGTGTGATGTGGATCACATTGTAATCAATCCTAACCTGCTTATCGATTCGAGAAGTCGAAAAACCGTCAAACAAAAAAACAGTTTAATTAAGAACCATTTTCCTCCTTATTTAAAATGCATTTAATAGTAATTTATATTTACACTACCTGTGCCCTGCGGTTTCACCTGTGGTGGCTTTATTTCGCGGAACCCAGTTTTTTTTTAATTTAACCCTAGGTTACTCCTTGTCACATAGGTATCTGCCAGTGAAAGTCTTGTTAAAATCGGTCCAGCCGTTTCAGAGATTTGCCGGAACCAACAGACACATAGACAGAGAAAAAATTGTTTTTTTTATGTCAGTACCGTATATAATTTCGTATACATTTAGAGAAAAGCTGTTAATTTAGAATTACAAAAAGACACTTCAATTGTATTTATCTGAATAGATATAGACTAGCTGTGCCCCGCGGTTTCACCCGCGTAGATTTAGTTTCATGCTTCATTTCGCGGAAACCTAATATTTTTTATAAATAAAAGTAGCCTAAGTTACTCCTTGAAACATCAGCTACCTGCCAGTGAAAGTCCTGTTAAAATCGGTCCAGCCGTTTCGGAGATTACCCGGAACAAACAGAAAGACAGACAGACAGAGATAAATTTTAAAACTTGGTTTTTTAGTGTCAGTAGCGTGTATACTTTCATATGTAGTGAAAAGCTGTTATTTTGGATTAACAAACAGACACTTCAATTTTATTTATCTGTATGTATAGATAAGCAGGTTAAGTCAATGGCCTGTGTTAAAATACATATTAATTTCCAGCTGTCTATGAATTCCTCTTAAGTACATCCCATAATTTTGAACGCATCGTTTATGACATGCTCAATTTGGTATTAGCTGACGCTGAGCTGCAACAATTACTCAAAGACAGCGTGTAACCCTCTCACGGCGCTCGACGGGCTTGGATTAAGTGCGCCGGTTTATCATAAATGCTCATACATGTAGTAAATGTTCAATTATGATAAGAATTAACATTATATTACTATTCAAAACATGAATAAAACTCATTTATTTAATTTCAATAATCTTTCCAAATGTAGGTATTTTTTTAAACAGTAAGCTGTATGAAATCGAATTTGAAAGAACTATAGTTATTGTGTTTCTGCTGAAAATTATATTATTCAACAATTTTTTGCTTTTCATTCTTTACTCAGTATATATAAACCAAATATTAATTAAAAAAGAAAATAATTAATTTTATGTTTCGAACGTGCGTTTTTTTAATGATATTGTTAATTATGTATCAAAACATTGTATTGGTGCCAAAATCTGGTATGGGATATGTTATCTGTGTCACTTGTCTATGGTAAATTTTTGAAAAAACGTAAAAAAAAAAATTGTGTTGAATGCAAGTTCAACTCTGTTGATTCAATAAATAGATAATCTTAGAAAATCTTCGTAGTTAAAACCAAACTCACCAACGAGTCCGATGATGAAAACACAAAATATAAACAAAAGCATGATGCCTCGCACCTAGCACTGATCAATGGTCCCTTGAATGACACTGCATTTATACCTTACGGTTACAAAAGATTATTAGGTCAACATAATTAACAGATAATTTTGGTCCTTCACACTAATTCTTAACAAGTGACTGATAGCGAGATACCTTACACCAAGGATCACAAATATTATTGTCTAGATACGGCTTTTGGTGGTACCTAAATAAGATGAAAAATAATCGGGCTGAGTACGAGTCCAACTCGCGCACGAAGGGTTTCTTACCATGATCTAAAAAACGTTCTGAGTTACACGATAGAAGGATTTGGGAAATTTACGTTTTTTTGTGTTATTTCTTTGTTTTATTTCCATTTTTAGTTTATTGTATATTGTACTAGCTGTGCCCCGCGGTTTCACCCGCGTAGATTAAGTTTCGGCCTTATTGTCGCGGAACCCTAATAGTTTTAATAAATAAAAGTAGCCTAAGTAAACATCAGCTACCTACCAGTGAAAGTCCCGTTAAAATCCGTTCAATTTTATTTATCTGTATAGATGTATAGATTACTCACAATTGTAAAATTACTTTTTTGAAAAGAGAAATTACAGAGTTTCTTGCCAAGCTCTTTTCAGTAAAAGCAATCTTCAGAACGACACACGAATTACAGCTTTTAACTAAATGCATACGAAAGTATACACGCTACTAACACAAAAAAACCATGTTATAATTTTTTTCTTTGTCTGTCTGTCTGTCTGTCTGTTTGTTCCGGGTAATCTCTGAAACGGCTGGACGGATTTTAACGGGACTTTCACTGGTAGGTAGCTGATGTTTCAAGGAGGATACTTTTATTTATTAAAAATAGTAGGGTTCAGCGACAATAAGGATGAAATTAAATCTAAGCGGGTGAAACTGCGGGGCACAGCTATTTAATAATATAGCCTATATTACTCGGTGATAATTTAGCATTCTACTCTATCTAGTCACGTGTCGTTTTCAAATACACGAAATTGAACTTTATCGTCCAAGTTCATGTGTCAATTTCCTTTGATTGAAACCGACGCTCGAGTTGGACGCTGAGTAACCTTACAGAACGACACGGCAGTAGTTTCCGAACCTATTAGTTCTCTCTCTTCTTAGTCGGTCACTCTTGGCAGAGTGGTCGTGGTTGATGATGGTGCAACTTGATTGGCTAACGCAGCCCCTGCGATGCGTCTCCACTTGTTGCGGTCGTTAGCATCTCTGGAACTCTGAACTACGGAGGTTTTAGTCGTAGCTTTAATGAGGTCAGTCCAACGCGTAGGTGATCTACCGCGCGACCGCTTTCCCTCCACCTGTCCTTGGACAACCAGTCGCTCCATAGAGTATTCCTTTCGAATAACGTGTCCAAAATATTTGAGGATTCGTACTTGCACAATCGATGATAATTATATTACCTATTAGTTACAAACGAAAAAATCATACTTCATTTTAATATTAGATTCATTTAGAATTTTTATTACAAACCGAAGATGATTAAATGCAGACAGATGGTGAATCTATCGCCGTCTCAGACTCTTTGAATTACTTCTCAGACATATAATACAATTTGTCACTATTGTGAATATTTATACCTATTATCAAATTTGATTTTGTATGATGATTTCATTATGATTTATATTGTTTCGATGTTATGTACATGATGCCTGGCTGAGTTTCTTGCCGGTTCTTCTCAGAAGGCTAGTTTCCGAACCGGTGGTAAATTCTCGACTTTCATAAGTGCCTTACCAGGGCCTAAACTGAATAAATATTTTTCATTTTCATTTTCATTTTTCATTATGCAGGTTTCCTCACGATGTTTTCCTTCTCTGTAAAGCACGTGGTGTGAAATCACTGCACATGTGTTTTTAGAAAAACTCATTGACAGGGGCCTTACAACGAGCTCTTATTGCCATGATAGTTTCACTCATTTATGAGACAGATGTATGTGACGTGTACACATCTGTCACTTTCGCACAACTGAATTAACATTGCAATAAGAGCTCATGGTTGGGCCCCAGGCCGCTTTGAATTTAAATTAGGTGATGAATAGTGTTAATTTTCAACGCCGTATCTAGTACGAATATAATATCTATGTCTAACACTCATTTGATCATTTTGAAGTACAGGTGAACGAAATAATAACAATGGGATAGACAATGCTAAGTGATTAGATAAGAGAAGTTCTTGACCTCTTAATTGTTTATCTAAAGCGTGTATTTATTGTTCTTGATAAGGAATTTGAAGTTCATTGCAGGCTAGATTTACTACAGACTAGATGTGCCCTGTGGTTTCATCTGCGTAGACTTAAGTAGGTACATGGATGGCTTAATTTCACGAATTCATATTTTGTTTTAAATAAAAGTATCATTAAGATTCTTCCTTGTAACATCAGCTTTCTAGTAAAATTCCGTTAAATCAGTCTATTATATTATATTGGCTCGGTCGGCCGTTTCGGATATTAGCCGGAGCAAACAGACATATAGACAGAAAATTAAAATTTAGTTTTTCGCATGTAAGTACAGTATATACTTTCATATGCACTTAGTAAAAGCTGTTAATTTTGAATAACAAATACCTAAATAACGGCTTTTCACTAAATTCATCTGAAATTATATACGTTACATCAAAAACCAAAAATTTTCTCTTTTTGTCTGTCAGTCCGTCCGCGGGGAATAGCTAATCTATAAAAAGTGATTTATAGTCAGCTTCGATGATACGTGACTGAACACCAGGGGTCCTACCATGAGCTCTTATTGCCATGATAATTTGACTCATATTATGAGACAGATGTATATGACGTGTAGACATCTGTCACTGTCACACAGCTGAACTATCATTGCAATAAGAGCTCATGGTTGGGGCCTTGAGCTGTGTTATTCTGATAGGAATCTCAACGAGAAACTCGAATTCTAAGGTCTGTTTCAAAAACACAAAATTTAACTTTATTGTGTTACTAGCTGTGCCCCGCGGTTTCACCCGCGTAGATTTAGTTTCATGCAAGTTTTTTAAAATAAAATTAGCCTAAAACACTCCTTGAAACATCATCTATCTACCAGTGAATGTCCCGTTAAAATCCATCCAGCCGCTTACGCATGATACCGTGACCAAGGGAAATGGGGCTTGATTTTTATATATTAGATATAAGATATCTGCGCCCCGCGATTTCACCCGCGTAGATTTAGTTTCATGCTGTTTTTTTCAATAAAATTTACCTAAAACACTCCTTGAAACTTGAGCTATCTGCCAGTAAAAGTCCCGGTAGAATCGGTCCAGCCGTTCACGCGTGATGCCGTGACCAAGGGAAATGGGGATTCATTTTTTATATATAAAAATATACCAATTTCCTATGATAGAAATCGACACTCGTCTTAGAGTTCGTCACTGAGATACCTAAGAGAATAACCCCGTGGAGGACCTACAAGTATGTATACACGTTCGACGTGAGCTTACAAATAATTCGTCGAAAATAAATAATTAGTCCTTTCTCTGAAAATTGGCATACAACATGGTCATTAATTAGTAGGTATCTAATTACTGCCAACCGTTATAACACCCACTCATATTATTTTGAGTGCTGTAATATACATGCAACATACTTGTTTCTGATAATTAAATAATTACAATTTTAGCATTAATTTGTTATTTGATTATTGGATTAAGTTTATTGTAAATTTTGATCTTAATTTTAAATTAGTTTGTGTAATTAACTTTCTTTCTTTGGGAATACAAAATTACAGTAGTGTTTCACTCGAAGATAATTTTTAATTCACATTGAAGCAAAACTTTAGAATACATAATAACATAATGATATGATACATAATGCATAATGATCTCCTACCGAATTTCAGTTACGGAGGCTAATATCAACGGGGATTAGCCACATGTGCACAAGTGTGTGCGCAAACACAGGTGCACTCTTTATTGCCTCACTCTCATAGTCCGATGGGAGGCAATCCGACACGACCGGAGAGAGATCACGCGTAGGACCAACGGCTTAACGTGCTTTCCGACGCACGGGGGTGTAAACACCGCCATCTTCCAAACTCCGGGCATTTTACTGCGAATTTCTTAAACACCCAATATCTATTTTTGACTCGACCCGGGAATCGATCCCGGGACCTCGTGATCGAAAAGCGAACCTACTAACCACTAGACCAACGAGGCAGTTCAAATACAAAATTATTCTCCCGCGGGTATGCCCCGAAGGCGTAGACAGATATGTACTTATAGGTACATGACCCATCACGCGGTTTCACCCGCGTAGTAGCTAGACACCCACCTTTTGTCAGATATGTTTCCGAGAAGTCTCAGAGAAGACCCATGTAATAGGGGGCGAGCCTATTATAATTAACCAGGTACTAATCCAGACTCCGGTCTGCTATTGAGAAATTATAGTTAGAACCACCAGACCACTTCTCTTTTCGACGACGACCTGGGAGAGGCAGGTTGGGATATGTGGGATTTTTACCCGTGGCGATCCTCCGTGCTTAAGGGGACTCCGGGTACTTTTACAGACAACATTTTTTTTTTTTTTATTGACGAGGGGTAACCTTCAAAAGGTCCCCGACCGCCCTGGGAGAGGCTGATCGGGGTATGTGGGATTTTTACCGCACTAAAACCCCCCCGGTGGCCATCCTCAGTGCTTTGGGGGGACTCCGGGTACTCTGATAGATCGCACCGGTGTCCCCCCACACTTTGCCGGGGCACATCCCCGGGGCAGCTGTGTCGCCGCCCCTGGAGACCTCGCTGTGCAAGGCAGCGCGAGCCACGTCACGCTGCCACCTTTCCGGGCCCGCGGCTCGGTGGTCAAAGCTCCCACCCCGACCACCGCCAGCATGCCCTCCGGCCCCCTTTTAGTCGCCTCTTACGACAGGCAGGGGATACCATAGCCAAATTCTTAGCCCCTGGCTATTGGGTGTTTACAGACCACTAGACCAACCAAGCAGCCTCAAGTCTTTCCAAAGTAGTTACTTGTTATTATGGAACTAGCTGTGCCCCGCGGTTTCACCCGCGTAGATTTAGTTTCATTCTTCATGTCGCGGAACCCTAATATTTTTAATAAATAAAAGTAGCCTAAGTTACTCCTTGGAACTTCAGCTGCCTGCCAGTGAAAGTCCCGTTAAAATCCGTTCACCCGTTTCAGAGATTACCCGGAACAAACAGACAGTCAGACAGAGAAAAATTTTAAAACTTAGTTTTTTAGTGTCAGTAGCGTGTATACTTTCGTATGCATTTAGTGAAAAAGCTGTTTTTTGAAATTACAAACAGTCACATCCATTTTATTTATCTGTATATATGTATATGTATAAAGTATAGATGTATATATATATAGATATAGATGTATAGATGTATAGATTACAAACAGACGCTACAAATTTATTCATCTGTATATAGACAAAACATACATCTAAAACATTTGACAGAGTTACATTTTGAGTGATATAACCTCTAAGAATTCAAGGGAAATAAACAGTATTTTGGACAAGGCAGCCACTGATAACCTTAAAAATAAAATATTAGTAGAGGTGTGTTACCTCTGCTTATATTTAATTGTTTATTTATTTATTTTATTGGGTAATCACTAGACAAACGATTTTTGGATTTGTTTTATCATCTCTTAAGAGATAACAAAACGATGCCAAGGTAATTAGAACACTCAATAGGTTGTTTCGCAACGATGAGTGTCAATTACGTTAATGATATTGCAATCACGTGTTTGTAATAATTACTAACCTCTGCCCTCGACTTCGTCCATGTGGAAAGTTACTTTAAACCGTGAATGAAAAAAAAAATAAAAAATATTTTTTCAGTTTGGGCTCTGATAAGGCATTTATGAATCTCGAGAATTCACAACCGGTTCGGAAACTAGCCTTCTGAGAAGAACCTTTTTTTTTATATTTGTTTAAAATTTTATTCACCGTAGTTTACATGATAATCGATTAAAAATATAGTACTAACACTAAAAACCATACAATTTAAATATTATATTATTAAAGGGAGTCCCTGTAGGCAAGGTTCCGAAGATACTGGCAGTATTCCCCTTTTGGATGGCTAAATTAATTCTTTGTCCGAAGTAGCTGCCAGCTCTTCGGTCTCCTGTGATGTCGACTAACCTTTTGTGATTTCTTTAAAAAGCCTAATAGCGCTAGGACCCCACGGACCAAGGGTCTCGACACCTAATGGGACAAAATCATATTCGGTGCCCAGACCCCTTAAAATTAAAATATTAAGTGTTGGTACACCAAATTGGATGCAAAGGTGATTGGTCTTAGCGTAATGATATTAAATAACCTAATAGAATTTTCAAATACGACCAGTAGTCCCTCTGAACCATATACCTCTCGTCATCTATATCCACATTGATATCATAAAGAGGAAAGATTTGATTGTTTTTTTGTTTGTTTGTTTGCATTGAATAGGTTGCGAAAGACTTTATCGATCTTGAAAATTCTTTAATCTGGATAGCTACATCATCAGCGAGTAACATAGGCTATATTTTATTCCCGTACTCCCACGGGAACGGGAACTACGCGGGTGAAACCGCGTGACGTTAGTTTCTTATATGCAAGGTACCGGGACACAGTGTATGAAGATTTTTTGAGAAGGTAACATTAAGGATTCGGGACTTATTTTAGCGGGTCAAAATGTAAAGCACCAAGATCAATCCCATTATATCCCACCTCTGTTATTTATAGTAATTTACTAGCTGTGCCCCGCGGTTTCACCCGCGTAGATTTAGTTTCTTCCTTATTGTCGCGGAACCCTAATATTTGTAATAAATAAAAGTAGCCTAAGTTACTCCTTGAAACATCAGCTACCGCCCAGTGAAAGTCCCGTCAAAATCCGTCCAGCCGTTTCGAAACAAACAGACAGACAGAGAAAAATTTTAATACTTGCTTTTTTAGTGTCAGTATCGTGTATACTTTCATATGCATTCAGTGAAAAGCTGTTATTTTGGAATTACAAACAGACACTTCAATTTTATTTATCTGTATAGATATAGATATTATAGTGTTAAAGAATATATTTTATATATATATATAGATTATATATTTTATAGTGTTAAAGAAACTTCGAGAGGATATTGCTTCCGATTTACCCGAAGAGTGTTTTGTTTACTTTCGCTTATCTTAACGCGGGGGTTGTTCCATTTCTACACATACGTTGTTTATGTGCATACTATTCACAGTTATTACACCTTTGACTTTGGAAAATGACCTTTATTCCTATAGAGATAAAAGTGCTGTCAAAAGTTCACTTTTACTTTCCAATTTCACTTCAATAATGCAATAAACACACACATACACTTATTCTCTCACTCTTATAGTCCGATGGGACGGTAATCCGACACGACCAGAGAGAGGCAAAAAACCCTATATTTATTTTTGACTCGACCCGGGAATCGAACACGCGACCTCGTGATCGGCAGGCGAACCTACTAACCACTAGACCAACGAGGCAGTTAAAGTAAAAGTTATTTATCAAATTTTGTGATGGAACTCAAAAGATTAATTTTAATGACTGACATCTAGTATACTGTAAATTCTGTGATTCTGTTATAGACCACAAAGATAAAAAAAAAAAAATTATGTCTTTACTTTAAAAACAATCTTTCAAATTTCTGCATTTCTAATTTTAAACATAACATTACCTATTCATTTAATTATATTATATTTATTAATATGGCAATATCATACCGCAGTTGTCATTTGTAACTGTCATGTGTATCATCCGTTAAATATAGAATCAATTGACATTCAGTCACCGGCTATTGCGCTCGCAACAGTAAAGTGCGTGTGGAACTACCCTCGGTTTTAAAATAAAATCGAACGTCGCGTGTGTACAAACATAATATTTGGACCAAATTCAGCGTGATCTAGCTATCATGAAGACAATGAACTTACAGTGACTGTGTGTAGTGGCTGGGATTTTTCGGACTCAGATACAGTACGAAGTAGGTAGGCATGAAAGGTTATTACTTAGTAACTTAAGGCGGCGTCTGGGTGACGGGTCACACACTCCCCTCTACAATGGTTGATGAGAGCGATGACTGGCATTCATGTCATACTTGTGAACAGGTGCTGCACTTGGGGGTTGGTTATTTATAAACTAGCTATGTAAGTTTATTATGAACTATCTGTGCCCCGCGGTTTCACCCGCGTAGATTTAGTTTCATCCTTATTGTCGCGGAACCCTAATATTTTTAATAAATAAAAGTAGCCTAAGTTACTCCTTGAAACATCAGCTACCTACCAGTGAAAGTCCCGTTAAAATCCGTCCAGCCGTTTCAGAGATTACCCGGAGCAAACAGACAGACGGACAGAGAAAAAAATTAATACTTGGTTTTTTAGTCTCAGTAGAGTGTACATTTTCTTATGCATTTAGTGAAAAGCTGTAATATTGGAATTACAAACAGACACTTCAATTTTATTTATCTGTATAGATGAAGTATATATGCCGTACACCATACAGCTGCCAATTAATTTCGTCATGCAAATCCATCCCACGGTTGTCTGTAAGATATTGCCTAGTGCGATAGGACCGCTATTTGTACCTATAATATAATGTGATCTATGTGTAACTAAATACTTTCTAAGGTGTACAAGGTGTACAATAAAGTATTAATAAGTCTATACATCTATACAGATAAATAAAATTGAAGTGTCTGTTTGTAATTTCAAAATAACAGCTTTTCACTAAATGCATATGAAAGTATACACGCTACTGACACTAAAACACCAAGTTTTAAAAATTTTCTCTGTCTGTTTGTTCCGGGTAATCTCTGAAACGGCTGGACGGATTTTAACGGGACTTTCACTGGTAGGTAGCTGATGTTTCAAGGAGTAACTTAAGCTACTTTTATTTATTAAAAATATTAGGGTTCCGCGACAATAAGGAAGAAAAAAAATCTACGCGGGTGAAACCGCGGGGCACAGCTAGTAAATATATAAAATAAATATGTAGATAAAGGTTATCTTTCTATTGGAATTTGAGCATAGGAATGTCTATGTGGTTATGTTTATAACTAGCTGTGCCCCGCGGTTTTACCCACGTATAGTTAATTTCATGGGTAACCCGCGAAACCCTATTTTTATTTAATTAGAAGTATCTGAGTTACTCCTTGTCACATTAGCTATCTGCCAGTGAAAGTCCCTTTAAAATCGGTCCAGTCGTTTCGGAGATTAGGCAGAACTAACAGGCAGGCAAAGAAAAAAATTATTGTACCGTTGTATTCAACATACGAACATATGCTCACGCTTGTATCCCATGGAGGGAGGCAAAGACCACAGTTTGCCATGTGTCACTCACATGAATTTTGTGAAATGCTGTAATTTTGGAATAACAAACAGACACTTCTATTTAATTTATCTTTATAGATGGTATAGATTTGAATATTAATTCATCGCTGTCGATCAATTATGTTATTTTGTATAGTTATTCTCTAAAATAATCGCAAAAGTACGAGGTGTCAGCTCATAGTTACTCGTATTGACGCATTGAATTGTAGACTATATATTTGACTAGCTGTGCCCCGCGATTTCACCCGCGTAGATTTAGTTTCACGCTGTTTTTTTTAAATAAAATTAGCCTAAAACACTCCTTGAAACTTAAGCTATCTGCCTGTGAACGTCCCGTTAAAATCCATCAAGCCGTTTACGCGTGATGCCGTGACCAAGGGAAATGGGGATTCATTTTTATATATACAGATTATTCCACGAAAACCTAGAACTAGATGCCGAGTAGAAGTCAGGCAAATAGTTAGCAGCTTATGATTGCTTATTCTGGGAAAAAGCGAGGTACAGTGACTTATTGTAACTTGATCACTCAAGAAACGTAATCGGACTTTGAAAGGAATCTATATCTATACATCTATACAAATAAATGAAATTGAAGTGTCTGTTTGTAATTCCAAAACAACAGCTTTTCACTTAATGCATATGAAAGTATACACGCTACTGGCACTAAAAAACCAAGTTTTAATTTTTTTCTCTGTCTCTCTGGTTTTATTTCGCGGATGCCTATTTTATTTAGCTATCTGCCAGTGAAAGTCCCGTTAAAATCGGTCCAGTCGTTTCAGATTAGCCGGAAGAAACAGATAGAAAGGCGGACGGAGATTTTTTTCAAAATTGTTTTTTTAATGTTAGTATCGTATATACTTTCACATTGTGTGTGTTTTCACAATTTAGTTAGCATTAGATGCCTAATAAACAGCTTTTCACTAAACAGACACCACAATTTTGTATTTATTTGTATAGGCTAGCGGTACCCCACGGTTCCAACCGCGTACCATCCCTATTTTATTTAGCTATCAGCCAGTAAAAGTCCCGCTAAAATCGGTCCAGCCGTTGAAGAGGTTAGAATCAGACAGAGAGACAGACAGAAAAATATTTTTTTTATAAATTGGTTTTTTAGTCGGTATCTTATTCATATGTATTTAGTGAAAAACTATTTCTTACAAACAGACACTTCAATTTTATTTATCTGTATGTATAGATATAGATATAGATGTATAGTTTGGGAGTCTGGTGCTAACAGAGCGTTAAAATTTACCGTTGACCATAAACCCATAGAGAAAATAAACAAAAGATATTTTCCCAGTAAACAAGACCACGATACATGTAGTTGTGAACGCGAGTAGACGAGCTAGTGAACCGTTCATAAGCCCATACCTATATCAAAGGGCCTTTAAAAGAGATTCGTGATCGTCAGACGGTTTTCATTAAAAGTTAGGTGAATTTAATACCGTTGTTGCGCAGAGTTCCTTTTTTGTCACGCGTTGGATATCGATTCGGCTTTTCCTGTGACTTTGTTCAGTTATCTTTGCACGTAAATATAATTGAAGTGTCTGTTTGTAATTTTAAATTAACAGTTTTTCACTAAATGCATATTAAAGTATATACGATACTCACATAAAAAAACCACTTTATATATTTTTTTTCTTTGTCTTTCGATCTGTCTGTTTGTTTGTTCCGTCTAATCTCAAAAATGGCTGGACCGATTTGATCGGCACTTCCACTGGCAGATAGCTAATATTACAAGGAGTAACTTAGGTTACTTTAATATATTTACATGCTTAGGCTTACATTACTCTGACAGAAAACATGACGAGTGGCTTTGCTCACGCTATAATAATCACATTTAAAAAAAAAACTTCTTTTCATACTGCTTAGTAAGATAGGCTTTTTGACTATGGCAATGGACTCACCATATGTCACCTCGACACCTAATCATCTTGACAATATTGTACTTAAGTATAACCCCTGTCAACCCGTTCGCTACCCATCTGAAACGAATGAATGAATATTATTACGAAGTACGCAATACCTTTAAATATAACAGCAAACCCGAGAGCTACAATTACTTACGCCGATGTGAGTTTTTGATTTGGTAGGGTTATGTTGACTTTACTCGCGTGATGGAATTTCCAAATACCCTTTAATAATAATATGTTTATATCTTCTGACGTTACCAAAAAGGATAACATTTACTTGAGGTTTTATTGGGTCTTCATGTTAATAAATGTTTGTATGCTATGGGCAACATATACGGAAATATTACTTCGGAGAATTAATAACAAAACAAGCTAATTATTTCTTAAGTTGAAATGGATATCGTGTTTGATTAAATTTTAACAATTTGAAAACAATAATCGATATTTTTAAATTAACTGCTGCATTCTATATTGTTTTGCGTTCTGTTGTATTTTATCTATACAGATAAATAAAATTGAAGTGTCTGTTTTTAATTCCAAAATAACAGCTTTTCACTAAATGCATATGAAAGTATACACGATACTGACACTAAAAAACCAAGTTTTAAATTTTTTCTCTGTCTGTCTGTTTGTTTCGGGTAATCTCTGAAAGGGCTGGACGAATTTTAACGGGACTTTCACTGGTAGGTAGCTGATGTTTCAAGGAGTAACTTAGGTTACTTTTATTTATTAAAAATATTAGGGTTCCGCAACAATAAGGAAGAAACTAAATCTACACGGGTGAAACCGCGGGGCACAGCTAGTACTATACTAAATATAAATACATGTGATCACGTCTGTGTTCCTTGAGAAGGTAGGCAATCTTAGTATACCCCCATTTCGCCAATATCTTCTGTTAAAGTTCCATGTAATAGAGGATGAGCTTATTGCCACTAACCAGGCACTAATCCAGACTCCGGGCTGCTAGACAAACCCAATAACACTATGGCCTGGTAATCGAACCCAGGACCTCGTGTTTTACAGTAGCTTTTGCGACTACTAGACCAACGAGGCAACTAAATTCCTTTTCTTTACATAAAAATCCTCGAAGCATTAATTTCTGGTTATCTATCACGCACCAATTTTACTCTTGATTGATGGAACCGCTGAGATTTGAAAATCACAGGCTTAGACCTAAATTCCTTTGCAATATTCCCTTATAATTAATGGCTTCGAATATTTTGAGCGTTCATCTGTCATTTTCTTTTGCAATCAATTCTCTGTGAATTCTTTTATGAACAATCTCTGTACAATTAATTAAAAAGTACGTTTTACATTGGGTTTCTGGTCGTTGTATCTTTATACACAAGAAGGGCTCGTGGCTATTGCTCAAATCATTACATTAGCTAAGTTAAGCGACACCAACCTAAGCCATTAGTTGGATGTGTGACCTCACGAGTTTATAGCGGCGATAAATCAGTTGTGTAGATACAATTTCAAAAACAAACAAAAGAGTGGCAACCCGCCCATGTATTCCATACTACTTATACATTATACTATCGTATCGCTACAGACCGGTGAGGTTTTATTTCATTTTTCCACCTTTCAATTCAATGGTATCCTCAATCAGTGTAATAAAACTTTATTACCTTAGCAACAAGGATCGAAATCGTTTGTAAAATGTTTTTAAGATGCGAATTCACTGGCCATCTGCTACGCAAGAAGTTTGTTTTGGCACTGGCAATCTGTTGCAGTGTCCGGCGTTTATTTGACTCAATCTTCCTGTTAAGAATATAAACAGAATTTATATTATTCTCTATTCTCTGCGCTTTTGACACGTCCGAACGTCGTCGCTTGACCTTGCGTTTTGCGCTTTTTAGTATGGAGACGTAAAACTTCATACACTCGCCGCTTGGGGCGCTTTTTAACGTTCCCATACAACATGAGGAAAATACGCAGGTGATATCGTTAACGTAACACGTCTATACAATTGTATCTATATACAGATAAATAAAATTGAAGTGTCTGTTTGTAATTCCTAAATAAAAGGTTGTCACTCAATGCATATTAAAGTATAGGCGGTGTTGACGTAGAAAAACCAATTTTTAATATTTTTCTCTGGCTGTCTGTCTATTTGTTCCGGCTCATCTCCGAAACGGCTAGACCGATTTTAACAGGACTTTCACTGGCAGGTAGCTGATGTTTCAAGGACTTGATATTTAAAAAAAAATGGGTTCTGCGAAATGAAGCATGAAACTAAATCTACGCGGGTGTATTCGCAGGGCACAGCTAGTCCGAAATAAGCATGTATATCAAATTTCAGAGATCTGAATTAAAATCAAATACAAGTTAAATAAAAGCTTGTAATAAAAAACAAAATCCCTTTAAAGCACAAAGCTTATAGGTCAACCAAATAACATGTAGTAGAATAGATTTATCACTAGTGGCGAGCACATAAGATAAATATCTCACAGTTAAGTCGAATGGTCCATTCTGACAGTATAAAGACCATTAAAGCATTCGGCATTCCAGTTCTTGCCAACAATAGTGCACGTTATCTTTTGTGAAATCTAGATTATAAAGATTTTAACGCTATTGTCCTCACAACGGTGCTATATGCTTGTGCAGTTAATATTTTAAATACTACTAAAATACTTAGTATAGAGTGTGTGAATTATGTTCGTTTTGTTAAGTGTTCTTTGCAAATGTCAACCAAATCGAAACAAATGGCAATCGTACAAGGGTAATTCTCGTAAGAGCTTTCAATTTAAATATCGTTTGTTCCAAAAAAAAAGTTCCAACCGCGTTCGATTGCAATCCTATCGAGACTTGGTAGGTAATCACGTGTTTTCCGAACGCGCTGCGATAGGACTATAACGATACGCTTAAATCGGAACGCAACTAAGCTATTACTCAATGATTTGTTGTCAGTACCATCATCCTATTTCCTACCAAGTAATATTAAACTTAGATTTAGTTACATCCTTATTGTTGCGGAACCCTAATATTTTTAATAAATAAAAGTCCTTGAAACAACAGCTACTCGCCAGTGAAAGTCCTGTTAAAATCGGTCCAGCCGCTTCAGAGATTACCCGGAATAAACAGACAGACAGACAGACAGAGAAAATTTTTAAAACTTGGTTTTTAGTGTCAGTAGCGTGTATACTTTCATAATCATTTAGTGTAAAACTGTCATTTAGGAATTACAAACAGACACTTAAATTTTATTTATCTGTATGTATAGATATCTAGATATAGAAGATGTATAGATATATAGAATAGATATACATCTATTCTATAGATAATTGAAAACGATTTAACTTAGCACAATTTAATATACGTGAATAAGCTTCAACGACACAACCGAACGATTTTAGAATTGACGCCGATTGACGGATGAGAATACGAACACGCTGTCTGCGGTCCAGATTCGACATTGCGTCGCTTGGGCTACAGGCGACTGCTCGAACTCCAAAGCCACCATGGCTCAATCGGTCATATGATCATATAGAACGTTCATTTTCAATATCGCACGGTTCAATATAAAAGAACTGAAAGGAAATGGATAATATTATATCGTTATCACATTTCACGTACATGCCAATGAATATTAAATTCTTTGCCTTTTATTAGTGTCGCAATGATCCTACTAAGAATTTTGTAATGCATCGTTGATCGGATTTCAATGAAATTGTGTTTATCGGTAGGTCTAAGAATAGACCGTTAGTAGTTAGTATCTAGTTAGTAGTCTATAGGGAGGCCTATGTCCAGCAGTGGACTAGTAGGTTGATGATGATGTATATTTCTTATGTGTATATTCGATAGGTCAGCCAAACTTTTTGTCAACATCATCATGAATTTAGAAAGAAAGAAAGAAAGAAAGAAAGAAAATAAATTTATTCATAACAACATACACAAAAGAGCGAAAAGGATTATAGTAACAGTGTTTTATACTTGTCACGAATTGGACCCAACTCAGCATAATCTCGCTGCCACGAAAATGACAACCATCACTGATCTTCCGCTAGGACTAAGTCGCGACGTAACAGCACGGTCACACTGGCAGTAGCCACAATACAACTTAAACTGAATACAATGTTAAATAGCAAAATACAGATACAAATAAATAAAAAATCAAAAAACAAATACTTCATAGAAAAATACAAATTATAAGTAAGTATAATATGCGATTGCGATGCACTGGCCAAATGGCGAATAGACCTACTGGGTAAGGCGTATCCGAAACCAGAGGACGATAAGCTCTTCCCCATGGGCAAGATTTGCCGGCTTGTTCAGGGAGTATTTGAGAAGTCAGGTACGTAGAGCATAAGGGCAAGGGCGGCACAAAAGATCCCAAGGGTCGATGTGCTTCCGGGCAACCGGACCCAATAGTGCCACAACAAGATAAGATAAGTATATTACAGTTATCATCATTTCACACATACTTGCTCTTCATGAGTAAAAATCAAACAAGAAGAGAATTTAAGAGTAATAACTCTTATCGGTGTAACTGATGCAACTCTTTCCATTTGTCTCTGTCCAGTGCCATCTCTTTGACCTCCTTATACGTCATGACAGACACCTTTTCATTAACTTGTCCCATGTATGTTAGCCTTGGTCATCCTCTTCCTCTCTTCCCTTCTACCAGTATGTTTTGTATGGGTATAAAATATGCTCACGCCATCCCAGAAGGGTCTCCGAAGGGGTAAGCAGAGTTCTAATAACAGTTCCCACTTTCCACCGATGATGATTAAAACTCCACGTGACAAATGGTGAGTCTATCGCCGTCGC
Source organism: Watsonalla cultraria (assembly GCA_964035505.1). Classification (NCBI taxonomy): domain Eukaryota; kingdom Metazoa; phylum Arthropoda; class Insecta; order Lepidoptera; family Drepanidae; genus Watsonalla; species Watsonalla cultraria. The sequence goes on along the minus strand of OZ037736.1, from coordinate 2,419,933 downwards.
GGGTACTATACATAGGTGCACCTTTGAATTACTTCTCAGATATATGCACGTTTCCTCACGATGTTTTCCTTCAGCTCGTGGTATTATAGAAACATATTTTTCCAGCCCGTAGGATTCAAACTTGCTCACGTAGCAGGCGACTGCTCAAGCTGTTGGGCTGAACCCAGCATAGAGTTTGCATTTAATAATAGTTTATTATTTATGGTTTATATTCACGCTTTACCGTTTTTCTCTCCTCATGTCACATCTTTATATCTACAAAGATAAATAAAATTGAAGTGTCTGTTTGTAATTCCAAAATATACACGCTACTGACACTAAAAAACCAAATTAAAAAAAATTCTATCTGTCCTTCTGTTTGTTCCGGGTAATCTCTCAAACGGTTGGACCGATTTTAACGGGACTAGCTGTCAGGTAGGTGATGTTTCAAGGAGTAACTTAGGCTACTTTTATTTATTACAAATATTAGAGTTCCGCGACACTAATGATGAAACTAAATCTAAGCGGATTAAAACCGCGGGGCACAGCTAGTATAAAATAAAGTCGTATCTAAATTTATATTTGCGATAACTTTCCTAATCAACTTAACACAAACCGAGTTCCTCAAATTAGCGATCAAGATAAGAGAAAGAGAATAACACCTGGATAAAATTCCAGCAATTTTCCTAAGTAACTAGGACAATACCAATCAAAGAGTAATCAAACGGTAATCAAAGAAAGCATCCTCTGAAAATGTCTTTGTTGAAACAAGTAAGAATAGCTCCGTTTGCGCGAACCGTTGGCCGATTGTCAATTTATCAACTTGACGTTCTCTTTTTCGTTTTGATTGTTTTGCTATCAATATGGTATTTGTCGGAGTAAAGTTCTATATCTATAAACTAGTTGATGCCCGCCACTCTGTCCACGTGGTATTTAATCCCGCGGGAACTTTTTTAGAATCAATCGTACCAAATTTTACTAAATTAAGTTAGTAAGTTGTCTATGAACAGGAAAGGTTTGTATGTATGTTTATAACAAATTGTCACAATAAGCACCGGAAAGATTTTAATAATTCTTTCAAATTTAATGCTACTTTATCACTGATTAATATAGGCTATATTTTATCCCCGTACTCTTACGAAAACGGGAACTACGTGGGTGAAATTGCGGGACGTCCGCTAGTGGTATATAGTACCTAAGATTTTAAGTGCCAACGTGACAGAGGGTAAGTCCATCGCCGTCTCAGGCAAACTTACGTCTTTGAATTACTTCTCAGACACATGCAGGTTTCCTTGGGATGTATTCCTTCACCGTGAAGCGCGTGGTGTGAAATCACTGCACATAAGTTTGTAAAAAAACTCATTGGTTGTTCTGTACCGTCCAAACTCCGAGGCCACCATAGCTTTCAAATAATTAAATTTATTTTGATTCAGTAAACCACTGTATTGAGCTCAAAATCTCCCTTATCCGACAGTAATTATCCGTGCATCGGTTTGCTAATATTGGGTATTGCCTGCGGCTAATAACCTCCAATCGGTTGGCATTCTAATCGCTGTATAATTATCTCATTGTAGATTTGCGCCCAGCAATTAACTTCGTTGACTACTATTTGCAAATAACCGTCTATTTTTATGAGAAAAAGTACTCTAAATTTCTCTATATTATCGTCACAGTAAAAATTAGAAGCTGCACAAGCAGTAAGGAAACTCTGTCTGTTTGTCTGTATGTTTGTTCCGGGTAATCTCTGAAACGGCAGTACCGATTTTAACGGGACTTTCACTGGCAGGTAGCTGATGTTTCAAGGCTACTTTTATTTATTAAACATATTAGAGTTCCGCGACAATAAGGATGAAATTAAATCTACGCGGGTGAAACCTCAGGGCACGGCTAGTATAATATAATATAATATCTGCAAAGCCGGATAATGACTACAATGCGTTCCCAAGAGTAAAGCATAGTAGATGTACATTTCGCCGAGGGCTCTGTCATTGCCGTAGCTAAATATAAGCCACAAGGGCACTAGAGAATACTAGTGCTTGGTCTTCACTTAGTACCACTTGACTGCTGCGAAGATGTATCGATAATGGAAATGACATGACATCCATTTAATCTTAATACCTTTAAACGAGCAATTCTTGTTTATATGTAATCTGGATCTCGAGAACGGCTGCAACGATTTTCATGAAATTTTGTATGTACGGGGTTTCCGGGGCAAAAAATTGAACTAGTTTAAGTTTCACTTTCAGAAAACATCGTTTTGACCATGTTTTCATGCACTGAAAAACTCATAAAATATCAAATACAATACGACAGTAAATTTCGCCGTCAACTGTCAAGTTATGTAAGCTCAGAGGTGAGGCTGTCAGCTTACGAGGTGACAACGAAACTAGAGTACCCTGGTTCGAGACTGACGTTCACCGGTTCGATTTGAGTAAACGTCAAGTTATTTCTTTTGTGGGAAAAAGTTTAGTTTTTTGTGAGAAAAAGAAACCGAGCACAGCTCGGTCAACCAGGTTCTTTTCTTTAAATGATTAGGAAGAATACAAACACGCTGTGCCCACGTGCTCCAGCAAACCGTGCTGTTACTCTTTCGATTGAGGTAATCGACTATCGAATTTTTGTTCCCTTAAAAATACCTTTCTACTTCCAAGCTAACGTAACAGTTTCGATGCATTCATTTTATAGATAGACTAAAATGTTTGAGAACATACTTAACCCTGTTATTGCAAAAACTACCTAAGATAGTCCTTGGTTTAAAAGTAGTTCCATCTGTTTTTGTGATAGGTTTCGAACAGGTTCTTACCTGGAGCACCCTAACCTGGCTGGCACCCACCTGATTGGAAGGTCTTCTTTTTGCTGGGGTTGATCATAATTTCGTTTTACATTTATCTATACCTATACAGATATATATTATATCAATTTGGAGTGTCTGTTGTAATTCCAAATTAACAGCTTTTCGCTTAATGTATATGAAAGTATATACGGTGCAATTACCATACCAAGAAGCCAATCTATACATCTATACAGATAAATAAAATCGAAGTGTCTGTTTTTAACTCCATAATAACAGTTTTTCACTAAATGCATATAAAAGTATACACGGTACTAACATAGAAAAACCAATTTAAAAAAATATTCTCTGTCTGTCTGTCTGTCTGTTTGTTCCGGGTAATATCAGTAACGGCTGGACGGATTTTAACAGAACTTTTACTGACGGATAGCTAATGTTACAAGGAGTAACTTAGGTTTTTTTAAACATTAGGGATCCACGGGAAACCATGAAATTAAAATCTACGCGGGTGAAACCGCGGGGCACAGCTAGTATAAACATATTTTTCTCTGTCTGTCTGTCTGTCTGATTGTTCCAGCTAGTCTCCGAAACAGCTGGACCAATTTTAACGGGACTTTCGCTGATAGATATCTAATGATACAAGGAGTAACTTAGGCTACTTTAACTAACAAAAACATAAGGGGTTCCACCGGCCCACCCATATAATTAAGTCTACGCAGGGACACAATGAGGCACAGCTAGATCGAAATAACCATAAAGAAAAATATTTACAAAATAGTTCAAAATAGCACGTGTATAAAAGGGGCGGTCTTATCACTCAAGCGATTTCTTGAAGAAAACCTTAACATTTTACCTTGATACATTATTGGAAGTATGTTTGTAACAAATTGGCTCAAAACTAGAGGACCGATTTAAAAAATTATTTCATGTTTTAAATGCTAAATTATCACTGATCAATATAGGCTATATTTTATCCCCGTACTCTCACGGAAACGGGAACTACGCGGGTGAAACCTCGTGACGTCTGCTAGTACAAAACATTTTACGTCACTTCTAGTATAATGTTAACTTCACGTAGCAGCCTTCATAGCCACTTGTCCGCCCTATTGTTGCCGGCCTCCTGAACTGCTACTTTTACAGGCAACTCTACCTTAAACACACAACTGCTGTCGTCAAGTTATGTACAATCTATACGAATATGATATCTATACGGATCTAAACAGATAAATAAAATTGAAGTGTCTGTTTGTAATTCCAAAATTACAGCTTTTCACTAAATGCTTATGAAAGTATACACGCTACTGACACTAAAACACCAAGTTTTAAAAATTTTCTCTGTCTGTCTGTCTGTCCGTCTGTCTGTCTGTTTGTTTGTTTGTTCCGGGTAATCTCCGAAACGGCTGAACGGATTTTAACGGGACTTTCACTGGTAGGTAGCTGATGTTTCAAGGAGTAACTTAGGCTACTTTTATTTATAAAAAATATTAGGGTTCCGCGAAATTACGCATGAAACTTAATCTACGCGGGTGAAACCGCGTGGCACAGCTAGTAAATAAATAAAAGTGTATTTTAAATGAACAGCTATTCACTTAATGCATGTGGAAGAATTATAACGGTATCTATATAAGAAAACTATTTTTTTCCCTTATGGGCTGGGGCCTACCATCATCGGTTTATGCAGAACTAGAGTAACTTAGCTTCAACGTTACATTTTGGTACCGTAAAATTAACAGTCAAAGCTAAAAAGTTCTTAATGCGATACGTTAAAGTTCATAGTTGGCAGATCTCAAAAATTTGTCTTCAAAACCCGATGCGGTAACGCTCGGTTTCGCGTGTTACAAAGTGATAAAACAACTTGAATACACTCGGCTAATAAATACATTAGGCGTAAATAATAATGTATTGGTTCATTAGCCTATTTAAAAATTATACGGGATTGCTACGGTTTCTTGTTTTGTTGTTTTGTCTTGAAAACTATGATTTGTAATAGCCATTAAGTACAACTGTGGTCATAATTACAAAAGCATGTGGCTTAAAAATGTTTGTAAAAATTAAATGGTAGTCAGTACCTATGCAAATAACGAAAACAACAAAAAAATATCAAAAGACCCTGATATTTATTCATAGAATTTCGTCCGACAAACTCGATGCCGGATAAGCGCCTTTGTCGAAGTCGAGAAAAATAAAATAAATTTATTTTGCCTCGTTATCTGATACAATATTTCGGTCGTTTGCGAATATTATCTAAGCAATTAAAAATAGCTGATCACGAAATGATGGGCCGGATTGCGTTACTGGATCGCTATTTTTAAAAACAACCAGACTTTGCTACGGTAAAATAATGCTTTCTCTTGTTACACGATAACTCACGCCTTCGCAACAAGGTCGAAGGGGTAAGTAGGTGTTATAACAACACCCACTTTTTAACAAAGATAATAAGACCCCAACGCTTAGAGTTAAGCTTATTTACTTTTGTGATTTATTTTGTACTAGCTGTGCCCCGCAGTTTCACCCGCGTGGACTTAATTTCGTGGGTGGCCGCGGAACCCTAATATATTTTTTTAAATCAATGTAGCATAAGTTACTCCTTGAAACATCAGCTACCTGCTAGTGAAAGTCCCGTTAAAATCGGTCCGCCGGAACAAACAGACAGACAGACAGAGAAAAATTTTAAAACTTGGTTTTTTAGTGTCAGTAGCGTGTATACATTCATATGCATTTAGTGAAAAGCTGTTATTTTGAAATTACAAACAGACACTTCAATTTTATTTATCTGTATAGATAACTCAAAATCGTAAAAATATTTCCGAAAAGAGTAATAACTGAGTTTCTTGCCGGGTTCTTCTCAGTAAAAGCAACATTCCGAACCCGGCCGAAATCATGACGTTCTGATTATTTGAAGGTACTTTGTCAAAAGCGGTCTAGTCAAATAAAGATTTTTTGATTTCAATTCAACGTGTCATATGATAATTCCATCGCCGTCTTAGGCACTGCACAGGTGAGTGAGATTTGAGCAGTCGCCTCCTACGCAATATAGACTCCCAACATAGACCGTTGGGAGTCTATATTGCGTTGCTTGCCAATAAGATTTTCTAAATCTTAAGTGAAAACATCGTGAGGGAATCTGCATATATCTGAGAAGTAATTCAAACGCGCATGTACAGTACCCTAGACAGTGATGGACACACCATCTGTCACGTTGGCACTGAATCATGTTTGATGAAATGTGGTTGTTGTTGTTACATCATCTCTGCTTACCCCCTCGGGGACCTTTCTGGGATGGCGTGAGCATATTTGTTAATTATTCTTTTCAGTAGGCAGCTGAAATAAATCTTCTTATAATAACAGCTACCTGTCAGTGACAGTGACGTCAAAATCAGTTCTGCCTAGTGCGAGTTTTTCAATAAGTGTTCCAAGTGTCCCTTATGTTGAATAAAACTTTTTGATTTTGATTTTGATTTTGCCGCCGTCACAAGTCACCGCGTCAAAGTTAACGCAGATTTGTATGGGATCGGAGCAGCGCCTCTGTCGGCCTAAAGATGACTCTATTGTGAGCCCATACAAATCTGCGTTTACGTCGACGCGGTGACTTGTGACGGCGATCTGAAGAAAACTCGCACTAGGCACTCAGTTGTATCGGACATTGGCTGAAACATACAAAGAAAAGGACGTATGAAGAGCTTTTAACCATACATTCCTTTAGTACTATAGGCTTTTACTGTCACATAACAAACAGACACTTAAATTTATTTATTTGCACAGATCTAGTACGTGTGTTGAAACCTACAAAGGTACCAATGGATGCCCTGAAACCACACAGGGTCGGCTCATGTAAATGTCACCGAAACTTGGAGAATACTCTTAAGTTAACGATCTGTTTATACAAGGCGATGTTAGTATAACGATTTGCATCAAATAACACTGATCGTTTGTCTGGGTAATTTGCACGAATGTTTTATTCTTACATTGAAATATTATTTAGCTCATGATCTTACTCGATTGTGTCAAAGTTAAATTAAGGGCAGTCTGTGTAAGTAGGAAATTCTAGCTACCTGCCTTGAAACTGTGCCCTTAAAGAAAACATCAGACAATAAGAACATTTTGTTGAATATAATGATGTAGAAAGTTTACAAAATGCCTATAAGAGGCGATGTGATCCTGTGACACGCCGGTCTATATCCGTCTAATCTCTCAAGCGGCTACACTGATTTTCACGGGACTTTCATTGACAGATAGCTGATGTTATAAGAAGTAACTTTGCTGTAAGATATTACTTTACATAGCTTGATTGTCTATCCTACGCGGGAGAAACAGCTAGCTCTTTTTTAGGTTGGTAAAACGTGAATGACACTTTTATGTTGGTGTGTGACCAACATAAAAGATCATTCGGGAGTAGTCGGTGTTTACACCCCGTGCCTTCGAAATCACGTAAAACCGTGAAACTCACGCCTTATCTCTCTCCGGTCGTGTCGGATTACCATCCCATCGGACTTAGAGGGAATAAAGAGTGCACACACTTGTGGACTATAATATTTCTTCCATAGATGGCTTATCCCCGTTGAGATTAGCTGCCGTGGCCGAAATTCGGTTAGTAGGACATTTTCGTCAGTATTATTATCATTGGAAATTTGAAAGAGATATCAGTACCCCAAGTTATCTATACTAATATTATAAAGAGTAAAGATTTGTTTGTTTGTTTGTATTGAAGAGGCTCCGACACTACTTGACCGATCTAGAAAATTCTTTCAGCAATGGATACATCATCAGCAAGTAACATAGGCTATATTTTATCTCCGTACTCCCACGGGAAAGGGAACTACGCGTGTGAAACCGCGTGACGTCAGCTAGTAGGTTTATAAATGTTGGAATTTGTTTGTTCATTTGAAATAGTATCAACACATCTTGAGCCACGCAAAAACGCATTGTGGGATAGGTTCTCTGATTGTGAAGCAAGTGGACGACACGTGACGGCGACGACTTTTCCTACGAGTACTTTCACGTCATAGTATAAACCCACCTTTGAGGTCGATACACCCGTTCGTATTCCGATATAAAGTTTTGTTCATCTCTTATTCTACACACGTCTTCGCTTCACTTTTCGCTAATGTGTATCGGCGCTGCGTCATCCAGCGTTTATTCTATTCTCTTACGTTTACTATCTATCTCATAATTTCCTACTAAACAGGGACATTGTTATTCTTTTGGCATATTTATCCACCCTTATTAAGCCTAAATAGCCACTGAACTTACCAGTGTAATGATAACAATAGAAAAGGGATCTTTTTGTTGTCTCTGTGTGGCTGTTGAAGCGGCGATTTACGAAGCAAAAAAATTTACTAATGCTCTGTAATCTATGCTCATTTCAAAGACAATAAATAGTCGCATAGATTCTGGGATAGCGAAAGATTCAACATTTATCACAATGGCTGAGTATATTGTTGATAATAGGATTTGTAAACTGATAATAAAGATTTGTATAGATATTGATATTTGGATGGTGATCCACAGACATCGGTGTGTTTTGTGTGCCTGTGGTTATGAGTCTGATCTAAGATTCAAATTAATCCAATCAAATATTCAACCTACAAGTACAGACTACCAGTTTTAATAATTAATGAATACTGGATTTATCCAGTGAATTAATACGAAGTACATGTAAATGGCGATGAAGTGATGCTAAATAAAACTATGCTCAATCTGAGAATACAACATTTTAAATTTATTCATATGTTTATTTGTTACCCGTTCATATTTTCACTACTGAACCAATGATCAAAGAATTTTGCATAAATGTTATTAAAAACATAAACAAGTCATAGGATACCTTTCATCACATATTCATATTCATATACCAGGTGTACCCCTGCGGGTTCATCCGGGTAGAGTTAAATTTACAGGCTCCGCTGGGATTCGAACTTGCGTCGCTTGCGTAGCAGGCAACTGCTCTAACCCCGAGGCCACCACGGCTCTTGATTAAACGTACCTCACACGCATATTTCGCGGCCCAACATTTGGGGTCAGTTTGGTTAGGACACGCCACAGTAATCTTTATTTATTGGCGTACGCACCAAATTCCATGTGTTCCGTTTTGTATCAGCTATTGAACAGCCTTGTGATAGCGCAATGCGTTATAAGGATTACTCTTAATGGTTCCTCCTTTGATTGCGTTTGGGAAATGCAGTCATTAATACTCCTGAGAATCTATACGCATGTTTGCGAAATTATTTGACACAGAACAACAGTTGGTACATACAAATATATAAAAAGCTTTAACCTATTTTTCTTAATTTTTTGTCTTTTATTTTATTTTTTGTGACATTTGAGGTTTAAAATATTTATTTTACATATAGGAGGATTGTTTTATGGTCATGTCATTTATCGGCCAATTAAAAAAAACTCTATTTTTATTTTATTTTTAATAACTATAGCTTAGCTGGGCCCTGCAGTTTCACTCGCGTAGACTTAAATTCAATGATGATCCGCGGAACCTTAATGTTCTTTTTTAAAATGTAAGATACTCCTTGTACCATTAGCTATCAGAAAGTGGAAGTCTCGTTAAAATCGGTCTACCTGTTTCAGAGATAAGCCGGAACAAACAGACAGACAGACGGACAGACGACGCCAAGAACCCAATTTCAAGTAAAAAAATAATCTTCCAAATCGGTTAACCCAGGCAAAAGTTCTCAAGTACAAACATATCCTATTTATAACTCGGTTAAAAAGACAGCCTTTACTATCTAAATCGCATCTTTTACCTTTATATTTACTGCAAGCTACCTTCTCCGTTTATTTGCCGACTTCATAGAACGGTAAACAAAGATTATTGTAATAAGGGTCTGTTTTCGCCATTCCAAGTGCGAAACCCTTCGGCGAATCCTTCGACGTCACTAAGTTAGGCTCTGTAGGTCTAAAACGGTCACTTTGAGAGAATTATCATGTGATCCGAATATCATTCAGAAATGATTCATATTGCGCAATTCACCTGTTTGTCACTTTCCTATAAAGATTAATAAAATGGTCGGCTAAATTTTAATTGATTTTGTGACAAATAGCAGAACCGTAAAAAGTTACATAGGGATTAACATCTACAATTATTGTAATCATTCGTGAACCTATACAGATAAATAAAATTGAAGAGTCTGTTTGTAATTCCAAAATAACAGCTTTTCACTAAATGCATATGAAAGTATGCACGCTACTGACATTAAAAAGCCAAGTATTAACATTTTTCTCTGTCTGTCTGTCTGTCTGTTTGTTCCGGGTAATCTCTGAAACGGCTGGACCGATTTTAATGGGACTTTCACTGGCAGGTAGCTGATGTTTCAAGGAGTAACGTAGGCTACTTTTATTTATTAAAAATATATATATAAAGGCATATCTAGTCATAAATATGAATTGCACCTAAGTGACCATTTTGTCATTTCGGTGATGAATGATATTCGGATCACATTATGATTCTCCCAAAGTGGCCGTTTTAGACCTACTGTTTTGCAAACGATGGAAATTGAGGATTTCCTGTTCTTATGAACAAATTGACTAATGATTTATTAATGTTCAGGGACGCGCTTCGGATGAACAATGGTACACAGACTGGAGGGTGTTGGGGCTTGTTACGGTAACTAAGGCAAGCCGCACACGAAATAATCTATACATCTATACAGATAAATAAAATTGAAGTGTCGGTTTGTAATTCCAAAACAACAGCTTTTCACTAAATGCATGTGAAAGTATACACGCTACTGACAAAAAAAAATCTGTAGTAAAAGCCGCAAGTAAACTTTAGTTTTTATGTTCGTTTCATTTGCCCCGAAGCTTACTTCCAAGGTCAAAATAAATCTTTGCAAGTCGCAATCTTGAGAATGTATTTTTCTACCAAGTTTTATCTCAAGGCTTAGCATTAAAACAACACGATGAAAGATGAAACTTTATCAACATTTTATAGAAAGAGTAAGCATCGTAACTTTAATAGCGGTAAAAAGTATCCATATTGATATCTATACATCTATATGTGTACAGATAAATAAAATTTAAGTGTCTGTTTGTAATTCCAAAATAACAGCTTTTCACTAAAATCATATGAAAGTATACACGCTACTGACCCTAAAGCATCAAGTTTTAAAAAAATTCTCTCTGTCTATCCGTCTGTCTGTCTGTCTGTTTGTTCCGGGTAAACTCAGAAACGGCTGGACGGATTTTAACGGGACTTTCACTGGTAGGTAGCTGATGTTTCAAGGAGTAATCATGGGAATGGGACTCGAAGACTCGGGGCCCCTATGGGAATCGAACTTGCGTCACTTGCGTCGCTTGCGTAGCAGGTGACTTCTCGAACCCCACGGCCACTATGAATCATTTTCTCCAGCATATTTATGTATTCTATTTGCTATTACAAAGATAACTTGTATGTAGTTACAAAGTTGTTAGGTTTCAAATCAAAATCAAATCAAATCAATTTATTAATAATATAAGTACATGACATGTCATATCGCCACCTAGTCCCAAACTAAGCAAAGCTTGTACTATGGGTACCAGACAACGGTATAACAATAATACAATAAATACCTTAAAGACTAACATACATACAACATTTATAATAAAATAATAACAATAATAATATATAAAATTAGGGTTTGGCGATCCTGCGCGCATCCCTATAACGCCGGTACACTATTCCTGTCGGCCAGAAATCCGACTGGAAGAACATGTCACGATACGTTGCAGGCACCTTGAGGACGTAGGACTTGAAGTTCGTTTCCCTCGTCGACTCAAGTCCCTGCAAGTGCAACTGCATCGTTGGCGGGTCTTTATACCAAAACTTGGTTCTTTCTTTTACAAATCGCAGGATCTCCTCCCCTGTCGTCTTAGGATCCAACCTCGATATGTATATTGAGATGGTTGGCTCCACAGCACGCAGGGTGATCTCCGATACGATGGTGGCGGCAGTACCTCGAAGATTACGCGACGGTTTCGATCGACGTTTTTTCTTCACCAGGGTGAAGCCTTCCTCATCGACCTTTAGTGGTTTCACTCCGACGCGACGCACAGGGTCAGGTTGTGGCTGACGAGACGCTTGCGCATAACTCTTCTTATTCGGCTGACGAGCAGGTGGAACAGGAGGAGGCGCAATCTGCACAGGCTGCATTGTTGATAGGCCGGGGGTCGAGGTCATCGGGCCCGGGCGGTCAATTACCTGCGCATCGGTGTCGTGAGTCGTCTTGCTGACACGTGAAGTTTGACACCGCTGGACGCCACGCGGAGTATTCATATTTCCCGCTGACTGCGATGATAATACATGCAAGTACTTATTTTTCAAGTCACGAACCCCATTTTTCAATTCAGCTACAGTTTGTTCTGAACTAGTTAATTTGGTCCGGAGGTCAGTGACATCAGCACGTAGGGCCTTGATGTCCTTCAAAAGCCTGGTGACGTCTTCATGGTTAAGGGTCCCCGGGGTCTCCATTTTAAACGTTGCGTTGACTAGCGCGAAAAATGTAGGTCAACCGCTCTTGCTGACGTTACAGACACGACTTGATTTGACTTGGTTTCATTACAAAAGCTTCTGAAAGTGCTTCGTGAGGAATTATTAAAGTGGAAAGTTGAAGTGACTTTCTGAATTCCAAAGGGGACGACAATAATGTTACTATTTTTCTCAAGCACTCAAAACCACTCGGCTGATATGGTCCATGTATTTGAATTTAAACAGAGCCGTGGTCGTCTTGGGGTTTGATCAGACGCAAATTCGAATCACAGCCTTCCATTTACTTGTCAGTCATATGCAGGTTTACTTACATGTTTTCCTTCACCATAAACCGCGTGGTGTGAAACCATTGCCATAAGTTTTTAGAAAGTCATTACTCACCCTGTTGGGATTCGAACTTGCATCGCTTGCGTAGCAGGCGGCTGTTCAAACCATACGGTCACCACGGCTCTGATATAACAAAAAATGGCAGAGATAATCAAAGTGAGTAAATTTCGCAATGAAACAGGTATAAAAGCAAGTACTTCATAAAAAGTTTTATCTCACTCAGATAATTAGCAAAACGTATTTTCAGGAAGTATGATTAGGTTTTAATGTATCGTAAAGTTCAAAAATGCCTTTTAATGATTATGGTTTTCTGAAGACGAAGTAATCCAAGGATTCAAGGACCTTTATATAGTCACAGAATAAAGTTAAGCCTACTATTATATAGCAGTACCAAATCTAAGAACAAATCTTTCAATAACACAGTGACACAATTTTTACGTCGATAGTATTTTTTACAAATTTTTTAGCGTGTAACTGGTTATAAGAATTTCATTAAAAATCTTAAGGAATTTTATTACACACTAGCTGTAGATTTTTATGTCATGGTTGCCCGCGGAACCCTAATGTTTTAAAATAATCTATGTAGCCTAAGTTACTCCTTGAAACATCAGCTACCTGCCAGTGAAAGTCCCGTTAAAATCGGTCCAGCGGTTTCGGAGATTACCCGGAACAAACAGACAGACAGACAGAGAAAAATTATAAAACTTGGTTTTTCAGTGTCAGTAGCGTGTATATTTTCATATGCATTTAATGAAAAGCTATAATTTTTTAATTACAAACAGACACTTCAATTTTATTTATCGGTATAGATGTATAGATAGATAAATATGTTTGTATTCCCCAAGGTAGGCAGAGGTATTGTAGTAACAACACCCACTTTTCTAAGTTCTAGTTTTCACAGTAAAAGCAACCTTCCGAACCTGGTGGTAGCATGTATAATCCTGTACAATTATGACATTCTGACGATTTGAAAGGTTGTTAAAAGTCTTATCGAATAAAGATATTTTTGAGTTTGAGATCATATCTGTCTTATAATAAGAATCAAACTATCATGGCCATAAGAAGTCTTGTTAAGGGCCTTACCATGAATAGAAAAGCCTTACTGTAAGGCTTCATTATTCACTAAGGTTTCTCAGCGCCGCACTCATCGTTGAGTGTCGGTTTTAAAGATATATTGAACCTTATCTTCTATGTATTATGTATCAATTTCCTATGATTGAAACCAACGCTCGTCGTCGAGTTCAATGCCGAGTGCCTAGTGCGAGTTTTTCACTGCCGCTGTCACCGCGTCAAAGTTAACGCAGATTTGAATGGGATCAGAGCAGCGCCTCTGTCGGCCTAAAGATGACACTATTGTGAGCCCATACAAATCTGCGTTTACGTCGACGCGGTGACTTGTGACGGCAATTTTAAGAAAACTCGCACTAGACACCTTAGTGAATAAACGCGGCAGGTTCTCGTATTCCGTAGTGGTCTTTGCTACCTTTAGACTAGTCTCACTTTATTTATGTTCGTAATTTGACTAACAGAATATATAACTCTGTTTGCGTTGTTTACAACGTAAACATTTACGAAACAATTTTCTCGTCAACATACACCTCAGCGTAAAATTTAGAATTTTACAATTTACGTAAGATAAGGGTTATGAAATAAGCGGTTACTATCCGCTTATGAAATCTAAAGTCTATACAGATAAATTAAATAAAAGTGTCTGTTTGTAATTCCAAATAAGCAGCGTTTTTCTAAATGTATGTGTAAGTATACATTTGAATACAATTATACATAAAACAATTTTTTTTAAATGTTTTCTCATTCTGTCTGTTTGTTCCGATTAATCTTTAAAAGGGCTTAGCCGATTTTCACGGGATTTTCACTGGCAAATAGTTGATTTTCAAGGTCCAGCTTAGGCTACATTTCTTAAAAAAACATAAGGGTCCGCATAAAACTAAGTCTACGCGGGTTAAACCGCGGGGCGGTTATCTGTTTGTTGAATTTTATTTTTAATGTTATAAATTTTACACCTCTGCCTACCCTTTCGGGAAATAAAGGCGAGAGTATTATGTATATAAATGCTTTCTCTTAAAATCTTCAGTTTCTTGCCGGTTCTTCTCAGAAGGTTAGTTTCCGAACCGGGGGTACATTGGACATTCATAAGTGCCTTACTCGGCCTAAACTGAATAAATCATTTTCGATTTCATTTTCATGTTCATTTTCAATCGCCGTCTCAAGTCATGGCCAGCAGATGACGCTGTTCCGATCCTATACAAATCTGCGCTTACGTCAACGCGGTGACTTGTGACGGCGGCAGTGAAAATCTCACACTAGGCACTCTGGCCCTACGTAGAGTTTATCCGCGCTTAGTATTCTCTCAGAAGCCTGACAGAAATTGGTCCCAACAAAATGAGAGTGATAATTCAGTTACTCCGTGACTTGCGTTAAAACAGTTTGAATACAACTCGAGACGAATGTCGGTCGAAATCGTTCAAGTTTAATTGTATTCAGAATCTATTGAGATCGTACGCTGATTGAAATTGTTCACGAATTAATTCAATTGCTTTTATTCCATTCATAACTTGAAGTTTTCGGTTTTGTTGCCCTTATGTTTTGAGTGTTTGGACGATCAAGATCGTTCGGCCCTTAATTATAAATTGAAGTTAAATCTTGAATTGAATGCCTTTGGGGATTATATATCCGTAATAAACTAATTGGAATTTTACTGGCTGAAGTTAACCATTTTAAGAGAGACTAGCTGTGCCCCGCGGTTTCACTTGCGTAAGCTTAATTCTATAGGTGACCCGCGACGCACTAATGTTTAAAAAGAAAAGTACTCTGAGTTACTCTTTGCAACATTTAGCTATCTGGTAGTGGGAGTCCCATTAAAATCAGTCCAGCTGTTTCGGAGATTAGACACAACAAACAGACAGACAGACGGACAGACGGACAGACAGAGAAGAATAAAAAAAACGTTTTTTTATGTCAGCAACGTATATACTTTCACAAGTATTTAGTAAAAAGCTGTTAATATAGAGATACAAACAGACACTTTAATTTTATTTATCTGTATAGATATGATCTCCCGTTCGAATTCGGAGCTGCCCGTCTGGGGACTGCATTTCCAACTTACAGAATTTTGCAGTCGTCTCGTTTATTGTGTTTCTGCGTAAATAAGGTCACCAGCGCAAGAGAATCTTTTATTTGCAAATATCTTCAAACCACAGGAACTATTGATAAAATTACCAGCTTTATTCACTGTTTCAGTAAAACTTTCTACAGTATTTCCCTTTTAAAAGTTCCTAGTTTGAGTAACTATTTTTCTAGTTCTAGACAAAAAAAGATAAGTGTATTATGGCGCTCAATACGAACAAGGTATTCAAATCAAAGTGCCTGCTTCTTCTTCGTAACTTTATTTTATTTGTTTCATCACTTATACTAAAAGGAGGTTTCCGAAACATATTGAGAAGATGTTCTTCCATTCATCTGCAAACAAATAACCTTTAAGGTGATTATTCAGGAAAGCGTTTGATACGGGGAGTGCGCGGGACGGAGCGATTGTGCAGTGCCCCATAATATCGTAATTCTATCAATATGTGCAATAGCAACTGTACCACTAGCTCCTCAGCCATTTTTATACTTAGTATTAGATTCTAAAAAATGGTAAGAAAAAATAAGAACACGAGGCGGGACTCGAACCCACAACTTCAAGTATAATTTTATCTGATTTTTTTATTGTAATTAATCACTATTTACTATGTAATGAAATGTACATGATGCCAGCTGAGTTTCTTCCAGGTTGTTCCCAGAAGCTAGTTTCCGAACCGGTTGTTAATTCTTCGACTTTCATAAGTGCACTATCAGGGCCTAAACTGTATGAATAATTTCCATTTTCATTTTCATAAAGGGGGAATAGGAAATATCCGACGCATGTCGTGTGTCACGAGTAGCTCAGTTGGCAGGACAACTGCACGATTTGAGAAGGTTCGAGTCCCGCCTCCTGATCGTATTTTTCCTAACAATTTTTAAGAACATTCTAGAACTTGGTATGCAAATAAATATCTTATCTTATCATGAATATGACTTACTGTTGAATGGATAGTGTAATGTGTGTGTACCTTTGGACACAAAACATTTGTACCTCATCAAAATACGAAAGCAATTCACCCACTCGTATTGGCAGGTCTGCGTGGAATCTAAAATGAGGGAATAATTTCCATCGAATCCCTAAAGGAGATCTCATTTGTAAGGATACCTCCGTTACCTGTAAGCAAAAAATAAAAATGTACAGAACTTCGGCTTCCATAATATAGACCGCAACAGTCGCATAATTTGAAATGACCAATTCTAAATTGTAATGATATTAAATGAATAACAAAATTACAATAATATAAAAAGAATCCACCAATTTAAACGCCGACGACCTGGCGAGGATCGCGGGAACCCGCTGGATGTGGGAGGCACTACACCGCTCGTCGTGGAGATCGTTGAGGGAGGCCTATGCCCAGTGGGCGTCTGTCGGCTGAAATGATGATGATGAGTTTAAGGTTCCCGTTTACTGAGACGGGGTCACGAGTATTTGCTTTATACTCACGCTTGTAGCTGGAGGGAGACAGAGACCACCGTTTGCGACATCCTACGATCCTTACTAACTTCTCTCTTTTCGTCCACATTATTGCTTTACTTCATAAATTTCGGAAGAAATGATGTGTGAAGAAATGCAGGAATGTGGTGGCTCTCTTAACTTAAGGGTAAAGAGACCTCGGAATTTGACATCTCTGAGCACATCATGGTATGGTAAACTATTGACATTAGTCAATAGTTTACCGTTTTATTGTTCACTATAAATTTATTTATTTCGTTTTACTCTAACGTTCTTATTACTGGAATTAATTTGCCCGAGATATTCGTACGTTTTTGGTGTCAGTAAGCGCGAGGGCTACCATTGTTCACTATTGTATGAAGCCGACTTTTTGATATATCTTTATTTTTCGTTGTAAGCCTTCAAAACAACCCAATCAGTATGCCCCGACATTTCTCACTTCATTATCATAACAATCTGTAATGTAAGAAATGATTTATTTTCGATTGGATATAGGTGTCTTCTCTCACATAAGTACAAGGAGTTATTAATATATATATATATATATATATATATATATACAATAGCGCTGAACTATGAAAAAAGTGAAAGTCAGACGATATGTCGGGCGTAAAACAACTCCGTTCATAAACGCGCAGCAACACTGGTTATATATTTACGAGCTACTGAAGATAGAAAATTCCATCCATCTACTGGCCTGGTTTGGAGTTGCTTTACTTGATCGAATGATATACGCAATAGCATCTATGCCACGTGCCCTAGAGTTTATCATGTTATACTCATATATTACCTGGATAAAATGCGGCTTTGATTATACTCTGAAAAATTCTCGACGCGTGGAATGGCACTTTTGCTGCATTATGCATTACCTATACTCCATTTTGCATACTTATGAAAACTGTACGGGTGTCGTCTGTTCATTGAATAGTATTTATTAGTTCTCATGCAAGTGTTTAATATAATTGACTCACATGTATTTAATTTTTTAGTAGCGCGGCTTCATTTGCTTAGAATTAATTTCGTGGGTTTTATTTTACGGAACCTTAATTATTTTATTAGATAAAAGTATAGCCTAAGTTACTCCTTATATAACATCAGCAATCGGCAATGAAATTAAAAAAAATCGAAAAAATTTCATAGATTAATTAGAACAAACAAACAGAAACAGAAAAGAAAATGCATTTACTGAAAAGCTAATGTCGCAGGCTAAAGCTAGTAAAGGACAAATGAAGCAGGTATATCAAAAGCTGAGTAATAAAACAACAAAGGTAATTCAACCAAATGTAAACCAACCCAAATCACAGCGCCCACCTTTGACCAAGCATATCATCCAATCACGACAAGCGACAATTTAATTGTTCTCATTTTGTCTCACAAACAGCGGACACACTTGTAGCATAAAACAGAAAGACGACTTCCAAAATAACTAGCTAACTTTCGCGTCATCTACCGTGTTCTGAGAGAAAGGATGTTTTTTTATATTTTTATGTCTTTAATTACCTGTGTCTAATTAGTGTTCTAATTATTTAATAAATAAATAAATCTCCCGCGTAGTTTTAATTTCAGGGGTGGCCCGCTGGAATGTTTTTTTTTAAATCTAAGTCCCGTTAATATCAGGCCAGCCGTTTCAGAGATTATCCGAAACAAACAGACAGACAGACAAAGAAATTTTATTATTTTTTTTGTTTAAGTTAGCATTGTATACACTTTCATATGCATTTAGTGAAAAGCTGTTATTTTGGAATTACAAACAGACACTTCAATTTTACTATCTGTTATATGTAATAATAGATATGGCATTAAATCCACCTGTGCAACCTGTGTATTGAAGGAAGGATTTGAATAAAATAAATTATCCTACATTTGAAATAATCACAAGAGCGCCTTACTAAAAAAGACATATGCTGGATCTTTTTTTTAAATTTGACTACCAAAGTAATAAGCCACCCTTCTGTTATCAATATTTTTGACGTATATACGTTAATTCACGTACAGTAAATGTTACCTTCGTTAGGATTAACTATAAAACAGAAGATTTCCTGTATTCACGTCTACAATACGTGGGCTCAAACGGCTCTTTAGGCCGACAGAAGCGCTGTTCCGAAGGCCTAGTGCGAGTTTTTCACAGCCACCGTCATAAGTCACCGCGTCAACGTAAACGCAGATTTGTATAGCATCTGAACAGCGCCTCTGTCGGCCTTAAGATGACACTATTGTGACCCTATACTAATCTGCGTTTACGTCGACGCGGCGACTTGTGACAGTAGCTGTGAAAAACTCACACTAGACCCTCTGAGCCATATGATATCGGATTATACTTAATGGGTCATCAGACCCCATAGCTCTCATGTCGAGATATTAGTAAGGTGTATTTAAAACAAATGATTTGTCTGTCCGACTGTCACACACGATTGCCAAATAGACCTACCTATAGTTCTTTAATGTGTGTATGGAACCCTAAATACAAACGGACTTAGTAACCGTTAAAGGAAAACTTACGAAAGTTATCCTTTCAGTCTTGAGTAAATATGATGGAACTAGAAGTAAGTCTTTACAAAGTTATACAACTAAAGCCGGATACCGTTTGGTGCCGAGTTTTGTTTCAGTAAAACTCTCCATGGAATCGGTAAGGAAGATCGAATACCTGAATCGTAGGAATTGCTGGAAAGACAAGAAGCAGAGCGGAATACAGCTTACATGGTTCAGCTTTATCAACACAATTTTTATTGAAAAAACGAACGAAACTGTGAGAAATTTGAAACCGCTATAATAATGTGTCCGAATATTTGCTGTAAAAACGCAACTACTCACTTCATCTTATCGTAAATTTTCCCCAACTGCGGAATAGTGGCGGATGGTTAGCTCATATAAAATAAAATAAAACATACAGTCGAATTACCTCCTCCTTTGTTTGAAGTCGGTTAAAAATCATAACAACAAAGAATCCCACTTCATAGCGAAATGTATGATACAAGTCGCCTGTACAATCAAAAATAAGAACTGTCAATTTTTACAAAATTTCAGCACACAAATTATATTTTCTGTAATTGAATATTCCAATTTATTCGTGTTAAATGTGCTATAGCCGGCTCAAAGCTGTGGATTACCTCGACACTGAATGACTTGACCTTAAGACCGTATCCCTGGCACTCAAGTAATTATGAGCAAAATAACGCTGGACTTTTGCCTTTCATATTTCGTATGTAAAGATAATTGTATAGTAAATGAAATTTCCTAAATAACGAGACGTCTCGGCGGTTTGGTTTGAGTAGGTGCTTCACAGGGTCTTGCAACATAAGCTACGAAGATTCAAATCTTTTTGCCTAGCGACATTTCAATAGATGCCTTACTTTAACATGACAAATAGGAGAGCAATTAAGCATCGCGTATTAAAGACTTCTTAGCTTGGACGTTTAAATTTACGATACCAAAATTAAACGTCAAAACTCAGAAGTTTTTAATACGTTCTGCTTAAACCGATGATGGTAGGCCCCCTGTTTATACCGTTTTATTCAGTGAAAACAGACATCATAGAAAATTTATAATGAAATGCCTGTTTATGAAAAAAAAAACACGAGTGCTTTGCCGATATCAACAGTAACATGAGACAGCTGAAACCCCAAGCCAACCACGGCTCTCTCGGACACGAATATGTTTGCTAATAAGTGGGTACTGTGTAAACACCTTGTTTTTTTCTTTTTTTTTTATTGACGAGGGGGAAACCTTCAAAAGGTCCCCGACCGCCCTGGGAGAGGCAGATCGGGGTATGTGGGATTTTTACCGCACTAAAACCCCCCCGGTGGCCATCCTCAGTGCTCAGGGGGGACTCCGGGTACTCTGATAGATCGCACCGGTGTGCCCCCTCACTTTGCCTTGGCACATCCCCGGGGCAGCTGTACCGCCGCCCCTGGTGACCTCGCTGTGCAAGGCAGCGCGAGCCACATCGCGCTGCCACCTTCCCGGGCCCGCGGCTCGGTGGTCAAAACTCCCACCCCGACCACCGCCAGCAGGCCCTCCGGCCCCCTTTTAGTCGCCTCTTACAATAGGCAGGGGATACCACAGCCAAATTATTAGACCCTGGCTATTGGGTGACTGTGTAAACGCCTGCCTTATAGTGACTTCTACCTGCGGATAATTCTATCTTTATTTTATTCTGTGTGCAAAAATCTCACCAACTATGCAGAATCAAACTGCATAGTAACATATCCCGTGATACACGGGATATGAATATTATTATTCAACAGCAAACAGTGTAAACGCGAGCCAATTTGCAAATAAAATTAGTATGACCAACAGCTCTAGTCATAAATATTCAGTAGAATTCATTGTAACCAGGTACTATTTTGAATTTCACACCGTTTCACCTAACATCCATACCTATCTTATATAATAAACAAATGAAATATACCTACGCTATCCCAGAAGGGTCTCTGAAGGGGTAGGCAGTGGTGTTATAATAACATCTCACCAATTTCACCAAATAAAAGTCTGTACTTAGGGTACAGTACAGGCGCTATGAGGGCTGACCTTGAATGCGCAGTAGTAATTTTATGAGTGACACTATGTTCACTGAGCGCTCATAACTGGTGACTCATAATAAACGTGACGAAGTAGGTGTGGCTGATTTCCCTCCGAATGCTGCTCGTACTAAACTAAAGTCCGCTAAAGTCAGTTTGTACTTCGGCGGAGCGTGCGTGAACCTGTCGGTGAGAGTCACGCATACATCGTCATGCTATGTGTGAGTGCACTGCAACGAAGCTTGATCTCCTGTGTATAATTACTGTATTCATTTGTTTATTTTCTTTCTTTCTGATTTCACTTCCTCATCTTTTATATTAAGGTACTTACTTTGTTATAGAATATCGCTCTGAAATAAAGCTTCACATATTCAAGTCCAAGATATTATAATACGCACCTGTATGTAAGCTGTTCTTTAACAGAACATTGAAAATGCTACTTAAATTGTATTGTATTAGGGCGTACTTTAATATAACGCGCACCCTTCGGCCAGTTAAAATTTATATTATTTACCAAAACACTCAGAGCCTTTGTCATTGAGGCCAATATTCATAACATCGCCAATGTTTGTACCAACATCCTTAAGTATAACAGTCTATAACAATGATATTGTAATACTAGGTTTGTTAGACTGCCTTTTTGGTCTAGTGGTTGCAAATGCTAGACCGGCGTCTACCTTAACTTATCTAGTTGTCTGGACTCACAATAGTGTCATCTTCAGGCCGACAGAGGCGCTGTTATGATCCTATACAAATCTGCGTTTACGTAACGCTGTGACTTGTGACGTCGGTGAAAAACTCGCACTAGGCCCTCGGATCGCAGTCTTGGGATCGAGCAAAGTGTTATTGGATTTTTCCATCTGTAATTTCCCAGTAGCAGTCCGGAGTCTGGATTAGTGCCTGGTTAATGGCAATAGGCTCACACACTATTACATTGGACTTAAAATTACTGGCAAAATGTGGATCTGTTTGTGTAGATTCCTGTGGGATATACAGGTGCGAGAAAATATATGATTTTAGTTTACCGTTTAACGTTTCTAAATAGTTGAAAATTTAATCAAATAAGTTTAAGTACGTGAGTATAACAGATACCTTTCATTTAAAAACGTCCCAAATTAGAATTTTACTTCACGCGTGTTATTAGCACACTTATTATTAGTACATCTTTAGATGTATATAATATCATTGATCTACACATTGAAAATGATCCGCAAACATTGGCGCCAAGGGTTGGCATACAGACACAATGTAATTCTATTATGTTAACGGCAGATTTATAATATAAAACGCTATTTACATACGCAGGTTTGGTGACACCTCAAGAAATTTAAATAAAACATGCAGGTCCCGTGGAGATCCTTCTTAATGAGGTCTAAGCTTTGGGTGCCCCACTTTCGGCTTATGTGGAATTTGACATATTTTTTATACTACAGGGCTGAGTTTTCAATAATTTATCTATAATTTTATCTGACAAAACGACACACAACTACTCGGCAACTAGATTTATCCGACTGTTTATTCAAAGTCAAAGTCAAAGTCAAAAATATCTTTATTCGATTAGACTTTTTACAAAGTACTTTCAAATCGTCAGAACGACATGGATTATACATGCTACTGCCAGGTTCGGAAGGTTGCTTTTACTGAGAAGAACCTGGCAAGAAACTCAGTAATTACTCTTTTAAATTTTTTTTTTTTTTTTTAATTTTATTGGTTGGTTATTTGGCTTCAAAATTTTCAATTCAAATGTATCCATGGTATAGCTATTAGTGGAATAATACTTGGAGTGCATTAACTTCAGACAGGTGAAACAAGTGTATTGTTCACACTAATGGTAGAATAGGGCCTATAGGCATTATCCTCACGCTTCGCTAGCAGAAACGATGCATAATGTACGGGAATGACACATGTCACGTGACAGATTTATGTCATTCCCATACGTTTTTTATCGCTTTTATTAGCGCAAGAACGAGAGAATGTTACTTTGTTTCTCTCACCTACTCAAAGGTTGCACTATATCCCCTACTGTTGCTATAATTATATTGGCTTACTAGCTGTGCCCAGCGGTTTCACCCGCGTAGATTTAGTTTCATCCTTATTGTCGCGGAACGCTAATATTTTTGATAAATAAAAGTAGCCTAAGTTACTCCTTGAAACATCGGCTACCTGCCAGTGAAAGTCCCGTTAAAATCGGTCCAGCCGTTTCGGAGATTATCCGGAACAAACAGACAGACAGACAGACAGACCGACAGACAGACAGACCGAGAAAAAATTTAAAACTTGGTTTTTTAGTATCAGTAGCGTGTATACTTTCATATGCATTTAGTGAAAAGCTGTTATTTTGGATTTACAAACAGACACTTCAATTTTATTTATCTGGATAGATATAGATATAGATATGTCGCGTAAATTTAGTTTCATACAAACTTTCATCCCCTATTTTATTCCTTTGGGGGTAGAATTAATCATAATCCTTTCTTAGCGGATGCCTACGTCATAACATCTACCTGCATGCCAAATTTCAGCCCGATCCGTCCAGTGGTTTGGGCTGTGCGTTGATAGATCAATATATACTATGTCAGTCAGTCTGTCACCTTTGAGTTATATATATTTAGATAGCTCCGATACTAAGCTACATTGTGACGTCACTTCAACTATAGGCCCAGTCACGTAGAAGGTTTTATTTCAAAGCAAACGCCGGTTGATACCCCGAGAGAATACGGAAACACAGGAGTATTGTCCTGAAATAAAAACTATCAGATGACCGGCTTTCATATGTTGGTGGTGCAAACGCGCGCTCACGTAGTAGCATTCTTGCACTATATCTATACAGATAAATAAAATTGAAGTGTCTGTTTGTAATTCCAAAATAACAGCTTTTCACTAAATGCACATCAATGTATACACGATACTAACACATAAAAATATTTTTTTTATTTTCTCTGTCTGTCTGTCGTGTATTGTATGCATGAAATGTTCATTGCATTAAGGCAATAAGTAAAAACTCAATTGTCCAATTTAACAGATGAACTTATCTAACGATGTGGTATGTAGGTACAGTCAATCAGAAGCCGAAACCATGAGTCACTTAATATGTAATTGCGATGCACTGGCCAAAAGATCCCAAGGGTCGACGTGCTTCCGGGCAACCGGACCCAATAATGCCAAAACAAGATAACAGACACTTCTTTTGGAATATTTTTTTCTATTTTCATGCGTTCGGGAAACAATACCATTCATGTCCGTATATAACACTGTTGTAAAAAACAAAAATATATAAATTATTCTGAAATTAAATTTTCACCGTTCCATTTTGTCCCACAATTTTCGACCATTGTAAGAAGCCGTCCTTCGGCTACTGCTATATTTTGTAGCATTGCCAATTTGTCAGACTCCACAGTCGGAATTTACTTGAATATGTCTCGGGTTGATAGCATTTTATTTACTTTGTGTGCTGTATTGATTCACGGGGATAGAATTCCTTGTAAAAGAGTTAGTTTTATTGAGGAAGAAAGATTTCGCACCGTTTTCGCGGTTGAAATACTACTTTAGTTTGACTTTTAAGATTGTATTACCTTTTCTTACATACCTACGTAATGTATGTATGTTGTGTTTATTTGAATAGTAATTCACTTGCTTCTGCCCGCGACTTCGTACATGTGGAATAGCTATTTTAAGCTAACGCTAACTTTAACCCGCGATTGGTCTATAGCCTTCTTCGATAAACAGGCTATCTAATTCGGACTTTGCGGCGAAGGAAAACATCGTGTGGGAACCTGTATATGTCTGAGAAGTAATTAAAGACGTATGTATAGTGCCTGAGACAGCGATGGACTCACCCTCTGTCACGTTGGCACTTAATCATCTTAGGTGAAATACGGGTGTTGTTGTCACAACATCTCTTTTTACCCCTTCGAGGACCCTTCCGGGATGGCGTGAACTTATTTTATTTATCACTAGCTGTGCCCCGCGGTTTCATCCGCGTAGATTTAGTTTCATCCTTATTGTCGCGGAACCCTAATATTTTAATAAATAAAAGTAGTCGAAGTTACTCCTTGAAACGTCAGCTACCTGCCAGTGAAAGTCCCGTTAAATCGGCCCAGCCATTTAAGAGATTACCCGGAACAAACAGACAGACAGAGAAAAAATTTAAAACTTGGTTTTTTAGTGTCGAGTTTTTTAGTTGTAATTTTGGAATTACAAACAGACACTTCGAATGTAAACAGCAATTTATGTGTGAGGTGCACAATTCCTCATACGAATATTCGACGGGCTCGCCAGAGTATATATAGATAATGGCAAACAGTGGCAAACAAGTTAAAATATAAGGTTTGTGTACTACATATAAGCTACGTGAAATAAGGGAAGGAATAATTTTACACGTTACGTGAGGACATCACACGAGTGGCTAAATGCTTCTTAAGTTCACACAGAGTTCTATGGTTCGAAAACCACTTTGTTCGTGCTTATTATTCTAACCATTTTTTTACTTTAATACATTAAGGCTGTTTCTTGTAAAAACCCAAGTAATAAAGTTGTTAGTATCGATACTGAATCGATCCCAATATCAAGTGCAATCGATTCGGCCAATTTGAGCTCGATAATGAACAGCGCGGTTGGATTCACGCAAGCGAATATCTGTCTGATTGTATGGGACTCGAGTGAGCTCGGAACTCGAATCGAATCGTTACGTCAGTCACGATTTTTTCGCATTTTACAAGGTGTACACTTCGTTGGATTACACGAAAGAGAAATACATTTTCTTTGAATTTCTGGTATGAATTGTAGCTTCGATAAAAAAATCTAAAGCATTTTTTCCTGTTCTGTGAATTGTCTTTGCGAGGAAATTGAAATTGCTCAATTTCATATTTCTTTATTTGAATTTAAATGTGATTATTTTTACGCTAACAATAAAAATGTAGGTAAGCTCAACAAACAATCTGACAACAAGTACAAGTACAGCCTTGTTGGTCTAGCGGTTTTAGGTTCGATTTGTGGATGACTACCCAAATACACATAAAAAAAAATATTTTTCAAAAATGTTGGCGATATCTGGTTGACCCTCTTGTCGGTTTTTCTCAGAAGGTTAGTTTACAAAAATTTTAATTTACGTAAAAAATTGGCTTTCAGTTCATGACTGCTTCACACGGACTAAACTAAAAATCACATTAAAACAAAAAGGAATAATATCCTCAGAGGTATTATGCGGCAATTTCGAAGTACCAAAGTGAAAATTTACACAAAAACTTAAAGACTCCTATTATTCTCACCACCTGGCTTCGGAGAGAATTCTTATTTTCCTTGTAAAAGAGGCGAGTTGAGCCGAGCAATGGAACTCTGCAAATACTCGCTGTAATCACGAACAATGTAACGGAGGCTTTGTTTAAATAAGGGACACATTAGAATTGAGGCTAAATTGTAATGAACACGGACAAAAATGTACGGCAATGTAACGATATTTTGCTTAAAAATACAGGTCTGCATTATATTTGCTTTGCGAAAAATTATTAAAACGGATTCTTCGTAGCTTGCCTCGTTGGGTTGGTCATATGCAACAGCAGAGAACGAGGTCCTGGGTTCGATTCAAGGGTCAGGAAAAGTGGCTCGCTTAAGTGCGAAGTTTGAGTACAAATACACGAGAACCTAAATCGCGCCATAAGAGTTTTCAAGCGCACAATATATATACAAGTTTCCAACTAGAGCATTCGGTGCCGCGGTTCCCCAGGCATGACACTGGTCTGGCTGGAAGATCTTCCTTTTGCTGGGGATGAGCATGACCAATCGCTCTCCCCACAAATTGTTTTTTTACATACATACGCGCATATGGTCACGCCTGTATGCCTTAGAGATAGATAGATAGATATCCTTATATACATCTAAAAAATATGATATCTTGACAACACATTTGTCACCAAATTTCACTATACATAGCGTTTAAATTAACATTTTCCAATCTAGTCGTTTTGACAAAACTTTTTCCAATTTTGTCTCGTCGCGTAATTTTCTCTCAACTTTCTGTATTTTCCCTTGAGCTATTTGAATTTCCGCATGTGTAATGGCAAGCGACAATTTTACATATTGTAAAGCATTTCCTTTCAGCCACCCGGGCGCGCTTCTATTTTAAACGAGTCTGTTTACGTTAGACAAAGCGTATATAAAGAACATGTTTTCCATACAAACTAACTTATTTCTTATAGCTTAAAATTGAGATTTCGTTTATTAAAATACGTTATCTATACATCTATATCTATACATAATTCTTTCTATACATATTTGTAATATTCATAATCTTTGTCTTTCAGGTATTTATTGTATTATTGTTATACCGCTGTCTGGTACCCATAGTACAAACTTTGCTTAGTTTGGGACTAGGTGGCGATATGACATGTCATGTACTTATATTATTAATAAATTGATTGAAATTGAATATATACAAATAAATTAAATGGGTCTGTTTGTAATTCCAAAATAACAGCTTTTTACTAATTGCACATGAAAGTATACACGCTGCTGACACTGGACAGCCAAGTTTCAATATTTTTCTCTGTCTGTCTGTCTGTCTGTTTGTTCCGGGTAATCTCCGAAACGGCTGGACCGATTTTAACGGGACTTTCACTGGCAGGTAGCTGATGTTTCAAGGAGTAACTTAGGCTACTTTTATTTATTAAAAATATTAGGGTTCCGCAACAATAAGGAAGAAACTAATTCTACGCGGGTGAAACCGCGCGGCATAGCTAGTATACATTATTTTTATAGTGTGCCCAGGGGGCTTACCATCATCGGTCTAAGTTTTTAGAATTTCTGAGCGTTTCATTTTGGTATCGTAAATTAAAAGTCAAAGGTAAGAAGTTCTTAATACGCGCTGCTTGATCACTACCAACTCCAAAATTACTCTTGCTCATTGCCTACCTTATAAAGAACTAGCTGTGCCCCGCAGTTTCACCCGCGAAGATTTAGTTTCATGCTTCATGTCACGCAACCCTAACATTTTTAATAAATAAAAGTAGCCTAAGTTACTCCTTGAAAAATTAGCTAGCTGCCTGCATTTTTTTCTTAGTAGTTCCCTCTGCAATCAAATCTTTAATTTATTGCATAGTTATTTAAGTACGTTGCCTCACACAGACACACAGATAACCAAACATAAGTACTTAAGAACTCAGTGACACAAATATAGGTTTAACAGGTTTTTGAACTGACAATATCACCTGTGTATTTTCCTCATTTTGTACGAGAATGTTAAAAAGCGCCCCAAGCGGCGAGTGTAGGAAGTTTTACGTCACCATACAAAAAAAGCATAACGCAAGGTCAAGTGACGACGTTCGGACGTGTCAAAATCTATTCTTAGGGCACATAATGCAAATCAATCTCATAAAAGCTAAAATTAACCTTCCTTTACATCTTTTGTAAAATATTCATCTGTATACATGAAGGTTTTGGGATATTTAAGAAGCGTTCTTTAATAATAACATCTAAACTCTTCCGAAATTCCCGTCTTGCCCTAAGGCTGTAACAGCGGAAGGTTGATTTATGCCGAAAGAGCAACACTGTAAATTTGTTTAGGAATTTGCTCAGCCGCACTTATGTCAATAATTTGTTGGGTCTTAAAGATAACTTTGAATTAAATCTATCTATACAGATAAATAAAATTGAAGTGTCTGTTTGTAATTCCAAAATAACAGCTTTTCACTAAATGCATATGAAAGTATACACGCTACTGACACTAAAAAACCAAGTTTTAAAATTTTTCTCTATCTGTCTGTCTGTCCACCTGTCTGTCTGTCTGTCTGTCTGTTTGTTCCGGGTAATCTCTGAAACGGCTGGACCGATTTTAACGGGACTTTCACTGGCAGGTAGTTAAAATCCATCCTGCCGTGACCAAGGGAAATGGGGATTCATTTTTATATATAAGAGATTATAAGTTGCTTAAATACCAGTAACAACAGCTATCTGCCATTCACAGACCCGTTAAAAACGGTCCGACCTATTCAGAATTTAGACGCAACAAACCGACAGACAGGCAAACATTTAAAAAATATGTTAGTAGGTACTGTATATACCTTCATATGCATTTAGTGAAAAGCTGTTAATTTGGAATTACAAACAGACACTTCAATTTTATTCATCTGTATAGATAGAGCTGGAGATAACCAGCCCCTCAGATCAACAACGTCTAATTTAATTTATGTATCGCAATGAAAATACTTCGAGCAATTAACAATTACGAGCAAAAAACAATTAACTAGAAGAATTCTTACAGAGATTTGTAGAAGGCTTTTTAATAAATAGACAGTGCTTTAGTGTCATAACGCCGCCTCCAGTTTAGTTCCCTTCTGTGAAGAAACCATTACAAAAAGTAATGATACTTTTTCTTCCGGCACATTTGCTCCGAGCATACAAGGAATGAACTCGGTTTATTGAACAAACTGTTACTCAAATTATATGAGATGTAGAGTCGTATTTTTATAATTGACTGGCTTTTGTTAAGATGGAGTTAATACAATATAGACTGAGTTTCTTGCCGGTTCTTCACAGAAGGCTAGTTTCCGAATCGGTGGTAAATTCTCGACTTTCATAAGTGCCTTACCAGGGCCTAAACTGAATAAATATTTTTCATTTTCATTTTCATTTTCAGACATTGATTAGTGACGCTATAAGATACATAGCAAGAATAACTGACCCATTGAAAAAAATAATTCAATTAACAAGGATTATAAATGTGCTTAATCTAATAAAACAAAAAGGAATTTTTTTTTTTGCTTGAAGACGCTAATGTCAGAAACTACAATGATCAAGCTATGACCGTTTAAGCAGCGCGTATTAAAAACTTCTGAGCTTTGACATTTAATTTTGTTAGCGGGCAAGTTAGCGGTAGCTCAAAGTAACTATTCCACGGATACGGACGGACAGAAACTAGTTGTATTTAAAATTGGAAAGAAGAAATCTAAGCGTGATGACATTATAGCTTATAGCTTCCGTCGATAAATGGACTATCTAGTACTGTTTTTTTTTTCAAATCGAACCAGTAGTTCCTTCCAGATTGGCACATTAAAGCAAACAAACAAACTCTTCAGCTTTATATATTAGTGATAGCTGTGCCCCGCGGTTTCACCCACGTAAAAATAATTTCATGGGTATCCCGCGGAAACCTTATGTATTTTTGAAATGAAAAGCAGCCTAAGTTACTCCTTGTGTCATTAGCAATATGCCAGTGAAAGTCCCATTAAAATCTGTCCAGCCGTTTCAGAGATTACCCGGAACAAACAGACAGACAGATAGACGGACCGACAGACAGAGAAAAAATTTTAAAATCCTTTTTTTAGGTCAGTACCGTATATACCTTCATATGCATTTAGTGAAAAGCTGTTATTTTGGAATTACAAACTGACACTTCAATTTTATTTATCTGTATAGATAGATAAAGAAGAAATAAAAAAGTGGCGGGGAGTAAAATGAAACGAGGTAGTTTGGGCGCAAACTCTGTGATATAAATATGCATGAATAACCTCACCATATTTAAGTCCATCCCAGGCCCATTTCCTGCCATCTTCAGCGGCCTGTCGCATTAAGATCCACATCACAGTCGTAAGAACTTCACTGACTCTTATCTTAGAAACTTTTATTAAGTTCACTAACAGTAATTAGGACCGGGGACTGAGCCAAACACTTGCCAAGTACATTTTGTTGGCGGTCTTTTGTAAACCTGCGATTGTTCGCTGCGTTTGCACTTAAACTGGGGACCTACCAGCATCGGTTTAAGCAGAGCGTATTAAGAACCGCTGAACTACATTTTGATACCGTAAAATTAACCGTCAAAGCTAAGTAGTTCTTAATACACGCTTATAGTATACTTAGTGTATGTCCTCTCTCCAAAATTGCTGTGCCACACCGGGACCAAAATTGTTAACCTAGTCTTACTGTCATCTGTAAGTACTAGATTATTATAATTTTTTTTTCATTTATTTTGACACAAACAGTCAAAATTATACAGAGGTAATATTAAGGTAAAGATTATACCTAGAACAGTTTAAATGTAAAACAGACAAGGAGTGGCCAATATATAATAAATTTTAATTGAAAATTCGATCAAAGTTAGCCCCGTGATCTGGATTACAACTGAACCAAACCAAGTGCTTTGAACTTTGTGTCTAGGACCAACATAGAGGGAAGAGACTTACTTTACTACAGAAAGATATTACTTAAAAGGAACCCCGTGAGCCCATAATTATAGGAACATTACTAGACCTGAGTTCCTAGTGCGAGTTTTTTACTGCCGCCGTCACAATTCACCGTGTCAAAGTTAACGCAGATTTGTATGATATCGAAACAGCGCCTTTGTCGGCCTAAAGATGACACTATTGTGAGCCCATACCAATCTGCGTTTACGTCGATGCGATGACTTGTGACGGCAATTTTAAGAAAACTCGCACTAGGCCCTGTGTATTCCGCAAAGAAGTAGGTGAAGGTGAACTTATACACCACATTTCTCCAGTTACGTAATGTCCCATGTTATGAAGGGCGCTACCACTAACCGGGCACTAATCCAGGCTGCTACTGGGAAATTGCAGAAGTACACACCCAATAACACTACCCGACCCGAGGGATTAAAAGGATTAATTGAAAATGAAACGTCAAAGCTCAAAAATTCTTGAAAAATATTATGAAGTGAAAAAGTTCGCATGTATGTTTGTAACGAATTAGTTCAAAAATTACTAAACCGATTTTACAAATTCTTTCACTATTTGAATGCTATATTATCACTGATTAATATAGGCTATATTTTATCCCCGTTCTCCCATGGGAACGGAAACTACGTGGGTGAAAGCGCGTGACGTTCGCAAGTTCTTAATACGCTCTCCTTAAACCAGCCTTCCAGTTCCTCTGTAACGTTTGCAACCATTAAACCAAAGAGGCATTTACAACTTGATTTTGTTAGTTATCAAAAAAGATTACCGATATTATTTTTACACGAGCGTATAATTTATATGAATCGCTGAAGTAATTTTCATTTTATAGCGCGCTGAAATATAAAGAACTACGTCAAAGAGCACAATATCCTGATTAAAGAAAACTCCCAATGTATTTTCTGAGGAGGAGAGGGAATATTGATCATAAGTAACAACCCGAGTTATAAAGAGACGTTTAATATCTTCAAGCTTTGTAACAGTATTATTCTAAGTACATTCAACTATCCGTTTATAGCCTAGACATAGTTTAAATATAAGCTTTACAGGCAGATAGGAATGTAGGAACAAATGGTTCGGAATTACACTCACACAGACGCGATCATCTACGAGAAAAGGCGTAATGACATAAGCGGAATAGGCGTAATGACAGCAAGAGGAGTCACGTCGTGGCCGATCGCGTATACGTCATTCACGTGTTTAACCGACGTTTAGATATAAATAGAACTACTAGACTTTTCTTTATGTTAAATTTTATCGACATTTGTACATTGGAACTGTGTCCATGGGCTTACATTTGTCAAATGATTTATTTTGTTCTTTTTTTAAATTGTATAATATTTTTGAAAAGAGTAATTACTGAGTTTCTTGCCAGGTTCTTCTCAGTAAAAGCAACCTTCCGAACCTGGCGGTAGCATGTATAATCCTGTAAATTGTGTCATTCTGACGATTTGAAAGTGCTTTGTATAAAGTCTAATCGAATAAAGATATTTTTGACTTTGACTTTGACTATTCGAAACGTCATAAGGACAATTCTACATTATTTTAACACTAAATAATAAAGATTGCTCATGCTTCGGTGAATACAGTTCACCGAAGATTATTAAGTGCCAACGTGACAGATGGTGCAAGACGCCTCATGCACTATACGTACGTCTTTGAATTAGTTTTTAGACATATGCAGGTTTCCTCACGATATTTTCCTTCATCGTAAAGTACGTCGTGTGAAATCACTGCACATAAGTTTTTAGAAAAACTCATTTGTAGTAG
Organism: Watsonalla cultraria; assembly: GCA_964035505.1. NCBI lineage: Eukaryota > Metazoa > Arthropoda > Insecta > Lepidoptera > Drepanidae > Watsonalla > Watsonalla cultraria. Next base: position 2,386,302 of record OZ037736.1, on the reverse strand, counting down.
GCGACTGCTCAAACCCTACGGCCACTACGGTTCTTTCTGCTATTTAGCGATAAAACAAAGATAGTCTAGAATAAAACCTTTTTGAGATCCGGAGTTTGAAGTACTCATTTCCTTTACTCTTCCATAAACCATCTATAAACTCACATTATAATGCTTTATATTTTCTCCTTGTAATACTTTTGTATCGTGTTGACGTTGGTTTTTTTTTTGTTTCAGGTAAGTACTGCAAACTATAAGCGTCTTTGTGTGTGTTTTAATAGTTCTGCGGTAATATTTAGATATTTAAACCTATATTTTACTGAAAGATTATAATACATGAAAGAATATAAGTATTTAAAAATTAACATTTAGACTTCCCTTTAAATAGCTGTATAAATAACACCATAAGCTTAACTTTAATGTATTTATTTTTCGTTCCTATACTTATTGCTTATTTTTGTAGTAAAATGAATTTAAAAAAAAAATCGAAAAAAAAATATTTTTCACGTTAAGCGTGTTTTATACCTATATATTTTTAAATTAATTTGAAGCACCAGCCGAAGCCCTGTACCAAAAAAATATTCCTAAAAAGAGTACATCCCCATAAAAACATATAATAAGGATTCAGTTATACTGTCAATATTAAACCAATTCCGTTGGAACTTTCGCTTTATCGAGACACAAGTTACAGTCATCGGACGGGCACGCTTGTTTGCCACCTTTCTTACATAAAACTTGGGAAGATCTTAAGTAAATTGTTCGATTTAAGCTACGGAGGAGATTGGTGCAATTAATCTTCAACGCTGTATTCCGATCCATTAGAGCGAGTTTTCTTTAAAAGCCAATCTAGTACAGTGGTGGGAGTCTCGTTTAGACCGGGGATGAGCTGGAATAGTTTTCACTTGCGTTATTTTAATTAATTGAGTAATTAGTGTGAACAAATTAAAAGAAAAATTCAACTAGCAGCGTTTCTCCACTCGCTACATAGATGGCGCTACTCGCTGCGACGTTTGAGCACACGAGAACCTAAATCGCGCAATAAGAGTTTTCAAGCGCATTGCTGTGTGTTTTTAACTAGAACAGTTACAGCCGCGGTTCCACAGACATGACACTCTCCTGGCTGGAATATCTTCCTTGCCTGGGGTTGGGGATTAGCATGATCTCTAGCTTTCTCCAAACAGATAGTATGTTTGCCGTGCTGCGTGACTCGACATCGAATTAAGTAAAATTAATTGAAGAAAGCTAATATCCTTCTGCAGAGTTTAAATGCATATAGTAATATCCCTTTGTATCTGCCTTGAAATCAAAATTTTCTCATAATATAATCAACTACTTAATATCGTGATACTTGCCTAATTCATAAATAATATAATTAAAATACCCGTAAACGAGGCACGAATCGCTAGCGCCGCGTGAATATGATCGATCATACTCTATTATGCTTAGAATCGATTATGCTATTGTTCCAGTCTCGGTACTTACACATAGAAAATACTTTGATTAATCGCCTTGAAAATACTGCAATAAATGTAATACATCTTACTCGATGTTGTCAAGCTGGACAGTTGCTTGCAATCTTATTTAAAGAAAGCTTTTGCAGTCATTTCAAGCCGTGCACAAGGCGAGTCGATTATTTCGATTGGAGTTCTAGTCGATTGCACGTAACAGACCTAGTTTTGTGATAAGGGAGCCTGGGCTGTACCTTTGTCAGATAATTTTTGTAAATAATCCCATTAGCATTGTACTTTTGCTACAATTAAGTAATCTTAATTTTGATCTTTGCTTTGATTGGCTGGAATTTGCCATGCTCACATATATTTGTAATATTTTTTTAGTTTTTATTTCTGACAATTGAGCATTGGAACTGTGTCCAGGGGCTTATAGTTGTATAATATTCTTGAAAAGAGTAATAGCTGACTTTCTTGCCAAGCTCTTCTCAGTAAAAGCAACCTACCGAACCTGGCGGTAGCATGTATAATCCTGTGTAATTGTGTCATTCTGACGATTTGAAAGTACTTTGTATAAAGTCTAATCGAATAAAGATATATTTGGATGGGTAGGCAGAGGTGTGACAACACCTACTTTTCACTGAAGATGAGGTGCAAACGTGATGGATAGTGAGTTCCAGAAAACTATAAACCAAAGTACTAGGGCTTCAGAAGTTGAAAGAGGTAGTTTTCAAAGATTTTAGACAATAAGTTAGTATTATAACGTAGCGTTTATAGCAGGAAAGTACCCAAAAATAAAATTACCAAGGGACCAATGGGTATTATAGTGTATAATTAACGGTTGTCACGTGGTTCCACATGCGTAGTTCCCGTTCTCGAGGTAGTACAGAGATAAAATATGCCCTGCATTACTCGCTGTTAATGTAACTATTCATTGCTGATTTTTTTCAATTTGTTCCTGTCGTTTTCAAGTTTATTCGACACTAGCGGACAACACGCGGTTTCGCCCACGTAGATCCTGTTCCCGTGGGAGTACGGGGATAAAATATAGCCTATATTAATCAGTGATAATGTAGCATTAAAATGGTGAAACAATTTTCAAAATCGGTCCAGTACTTATTGAGCCAATTCTTCTACAAATCTTTCCTCTTTATATTAGTGTAGACAGAAGAATATATATATATATATTAGCACCAAAAGTAGAAACAGGTGCACTGTATAAATACCCGTCAAGAAACGAATGTTTCTTCGAATAACAATTTCATAAACCGGTATTGTTTTCCGCTTTAGGCAAAAGAAGCAATCTTCAAATTATTCGGCGTCATTTGTTGTTTAATACTCTATTCTCCCTTGTATTTGATACACAAACATCTTCCCGTATTTATTAACAACAGAATAATCTATACTTATATTATAAAGAGGAATAGTTTGTATGTATGTAAAGAAAACTCTTTATTTGGTTTTATGGTTTAAATGATTTTTAAGAATTTAAGATAGGAAAATGTCACTGATGACAAACTGTCGCTAATGACATTTATAAATGAACATTTTGAAATATTCTTTAGATATAATTAAAGACTTTAAATGTTGTTTTTTCTGTCCTTTCAGAAAAACACAACCAGTCTTTATTCGATAATCATACCGACTATCGTCGGTACAGACTTTATTATATGTATGTTTGTAACGAATTGGCTCAAAAAGTACTGAACCGATTTTAAAAATTCTTTCACCATGTGAATGTTACATTATCATTGCTTAATATAGGCTATATTTTATCCCCGTACTCCCACGGGACAGGGAACTACGCGGGTGAAACCGTGTGACGTCCGCTAGTTTGTAATACATTATTTGCTTTCATTCGTTTACTCCGACAAAATGAAATGCCCGACCATTGTAGTATTCCTAAATATTTCTCGTTCAAGAATGAAACAACTGTGTTAATTATTTATTCAGACCTTCGTGAGGCACTTATGAACGTCGAATATAAACCACCGGTTCAGAAACTAGCCTTCTGAAAATAACCGACTAGCTGTGCCCCGCTGATTCACCCGCGTATATTCAGTTTCATCCTTATTGTCGCGGAACCCTAATATTATTAATAAATAAAAGTAGCCTAAGTTATTTCTTGATATATCATCTACCTGCCAGTAAAAGTCGCGTTAAAATCGGTCCAGCCGTTTCAGAGATTACACGGAACAAACAGACAGACAGACAGAGAAAAAATTTTAACTTGGTTTTTTAGTGCCAGTAGTACGTAACGTATAACGTGTATACCACATGCATTTAGTGAAAATCTGTTATTTTGGAATTACAAAAAGACACTTCAATTTTATTTATCTGTATAGAATAGATGTATAGATTGGATGTGGTTTTGTAAAAAGACGTTTAACTCAGGGGTAACAAAACCGATTTAAAAAAAATGTGCCTTTCGCTATTACTTCAGATTTGGGCACTCATGCCCACTTGAAATCCTCCTGTATAGGTAGTTCAAAAATGGAATAACTTAACGGTTCCTTGAATAAAATTTGCGTTATGAGATGTATAGACAATGTAAGTGCTCATACATTATTGATGTCGATAATATTTTATACATCAGGTTTGTCGATCACATAATTTTTCCCAAATTATGTGTTCCATGTGAGACAAAATTTATTCATAGACGTAACATCTATTATAATATGAAATATTATTATCTAACAGATTCCTGTAGCCTTTTGTGAAAGTGTTTTTATCACTGTTAGCTGTAATTATAATTAAGTTTAATTGTATCAACTGACTTAATGCAATAAACACATTTATATGAATAATGTAAAAATAGCATAAACCACTGCTCCTAAAGGCATTTTATTTCTATGGTGTGTTCTTGGTGAGGTCTATACGTCTATAGGTATATATATACCTATGTATATACTATAGAAAGGTTTTTCTAAAGTCTACCCCTACGAGGGTGACGCGGGGGGTGACGCAAGCTAGTGTATATCTGTTACAATCATTTGTGAAAAGGCTTTGTACTAAAATGTTCTTTAATACATTTTGTTAAATAAAAATTCAGTGAATAATTATGAATAAGCGTGCGACCCACGCTTATCCAATTAGATCCCTGTAGATGATAAGATACATGCCAACGTGAAATTCACAACTCACGCTCGATACATAATCTTTTTTCGCATTATTTGACGCCTTCAAATGTCATCCCAGATATTAGCAGGGCACCTATTTTTTTTTAAAAATCATTGGTACGGAGGAGCTCGTGGCACAGTTGCTATTGCGCATATCATTCGATCAGCGAAGTTAAGCAACCATACGCCTAGCCAGTAGTTGGACGGGTGACCGCCCGAGTTCCCTCCGTGCCTCGGAGAGCACGTTAAGCCGTCGGTCCCGGTTGCCAATTTAACATCTTTGGCAATCGTTACAGGTCAGTCGGAGGCCTAAAAATAATCTGACAACTGGTTTAACCCAGATCACAGATTTTCCTCCTAAATGGGGTTGCGAAGGTCAGATGGCAGTCGATTCGTATAATAATCAGGTGATCCGCCACATCGGGTCGAATCAAGTGCTGACCCCAAATACAATGCGATTAAGGCCAGAGAGATGATGATGCATTGGTACGGTAATCCCTACTAATATTATAAATGCGAAAGTAACTCTGTCTGTCTGTTACGCTTTCCCACTTAAACCTCTCAACCGATTTTGATGAAATTTGACACAGACAATCTTTATACCCTGAGGAAGGACATAGGCTACATTTTATTAAAAATATTAGGGTCCCGCGACAATAAGGATGAAACTAAATCTTCGCGGGTGAAACCGCGGGGCACAGCCAGTTAGATATAATCTTGCGTAAAATGTTATCGGAATAAAAATATCGATAAAAACTTCTAACCGCACTACTTACTTATCAGTTTTTTGTATACATGTCAATATCTTACCCAGGCATTGGTTTCGCATCATGCACGATAAACTCGGGGTGTTTAAAGCTACCTTCCATCTTCATCAATCTTGTCGTATGTTAGGTATTTCCCGGCCATTAGGCTGGAGAACACAGTTCATATACCTAACTCGGCGTAATTTCTTACAACAATAATGGGTTCGTTTTTAGGCTTGACAGCTATATAATTATTTACTCTCGTTGCGTGCAAGCAGCTACGGTCACAGTAGGAATATAAGCGTGCTACGTAGGACGGAATTTAGACCAAACTAGCTGTGCCCCGTGTGAGGCACTTATGAACGTCGAATAGAAAATAGCCGACACACATTACATTTAGTGTACATTTTTAGCACAAAATAAATAATAATTCATTACTATAAAGTTCATTTGCAGGATCTGCCTTTCCTCTTTTGATTTATTTCCCAACTTGCTGTGCCCCGCGGTTTCACCCGCGTAGATTTAGTTTCATCCTTATTTTCGCGGAACCCTAATATTTTTGATAAATAAAAGTAGTCTAAGTTACTCCTTGAAACATCAGCTACCTGCCAGTGAAAGTCCCGTTAAAATCGGTCCAGCCATTTCATAGATTACCCGGAACAAACAGACAGACAGACGAAAATTTTTAAAACTTTGTTTTTCAGTGTCAATATACATTTAGTGAAAAGCTGTTATTTTGGAATTACAAACAGACATTTCAATTTTATTTATCTGTATAGATTTTTGAAATAACGTTTGCTCCGACGAGCGATTAATTACTCTAAAAGTTTTGAAAATCGGTCCGTGATGCTTTAGGAGACTCAAGTTCGCATCCCAGCGGGACCTGTACCAATTAGTTTTATAAAAACCTATGTTCAGTGATTTCACACCACGTGCTTTATGGTGAAGAAAAACATTGCGAAACCATTGCATATTATGTCTTAGAAGTAATTAACGACAATGGTCCTAGAAACATGTCATTTGGAGGGGTATGTTCGTTGTAGATTGTAGATATCCGCTTAGGCGGAATTTTGGAAAACCCTTTTTCCAAAATTCCGCCTCTTAGGAGGTGATTTAGAGAGTTTAGTTTTTTTTTATACTTCTTCGCTGGTTTTAAGCGTTTAGTTTCGACGAGTCATTCAATATAATAATATAAAGTATTTTTTTTTAGTTTTGTCGTGTAAATCTACTCCGAATCTATACATCTATACAGATAAATGAAATTGAAGTGTCTGTTTGTCATTCCAAAATAACAGCTTTTCATTAAATGCATGTGAAAGTATATACGATACTGACATAAAAAAAACAATTTTCAAATTTTTTCTCTGTCCGTCCGTCTGTCTGTCTGTCTGTTTGTTTGTTCCGGGTAATCTCCGAAACGGCTGGACCGATTTTAACGGGACTTTCACCGGCTGGTAACCAATATTACACTGAGTCACTTAAGCTACTTTTATTAAAAAAAAACATAAGGGTTCCGCGGGACACCCATGAAACTAACTCTACGCGGGTGAAACCGCGGGGCACAGCTAGTTATATATAAAATCTACGCTACTGTATAAGGTCTGTAAAAATTGCTGTAAAATTGAGAAATGAATAAAAAAATATATATTCAAACAAATGTAAACACAATGATTAATAAACTCCATGCAATTTAACTTCTCGAAACCATTGGATATTTGCTATGAATGACATGACGTTTTCAGTCAGTTTCTGGATAGGAAAGTCAACCTTAATGCTCATGTGCTAAGAACGTAATTACCTTGGCTGGATGAGACAACGTGTGTGATATCGAGGTCACACCCCATCCGGGTGATTGTCCACGCTGCTACCATTGTTTTTCCTTCCATTTCATGTCTGGGGTTATACCAGAGGGAGCCATTCTTACAATATTAATTTTCCTGATTTATTTTCTGCGTAGAACTCACAATTTTTCTTTAAAAAACATTTATATATATTTTGCTTTAGATTTGTGAATCCAGCAATCATCATCTCCCTGGCCTTATCCCATACATTGTTGGGGTCGGCACTTGATTCAACCCGATGTGGCTGATCACCTGATTTTTATACGAAGCGACTGCCATCTGACCTTCGCAACCCCGTTTAGGAGGAAAATCTGTGATTTGGGTTAAACCAGTTGTCAGATTATTTTTAGGCCTCCGACTGACCTGTAACGATTTCCAAAGATGTTAAACTGGCAACCGGGACCGACAGCTTAACGTGCTCTCCGAGGCACGGAGGGAACTCGGGCGGTCACCCATCCAACTACTGGCTAGGCGTATGGTTGCTTAACTTCGCTGATCGAATGATATGCGCAATAGCAACTGTGCCACGAGCTCCTCGAGAGATTTGTGAATCCAGCAATGTGATACATAAATGTTCAGTGTCACTTTTTGCTAACTGTACTCCGCGGTTTTACCCGCGAAGAAAAAAAGTAATAATAAAAACTTTTTCTAAATTAAAAGTTCTAATCCTGAGCTACTCCTTGTAACATCAGCGATCTGCCCGTGAAAGTTTTGTTGAAATCGGTCCAGCTGCTTTAGAGATTAGCTGGGGTAAATAAACATACATAAAGACGAAAAAATAAATGTTTTATTTTTTGTCTGTCTGTCTGTTTGTTCCGGGTAATATCTAAAACGGCTGGACGGATTTTAACGGGACTTTCACTGGCAGGTAGCTGATATTTCAAGGAGTAACTTAGGCTTCTTTTATTGATTAAAAATATTAGGTTTCCGCGACAATAAGGAAGAAACTAAATCTACGCGGGTGAAACCGCGGGGCACAGCTAGTATTATATATATATATATAATATGTTGCTGTTAATTTGGAATAACAGACACTTCAATTTTATTAAGCGGCTGGATCGATTTCGATGGTCTTAAGTTGGGTGCCATATTTGGTGAACAAAATGTTACACAAAATTCAACCCATTCCAGTTATATTAATGTGTACATTCGGTCATTAATCATGTTGTCACAACACTAGAACATAAATACGTTACAGACGATAGCTTACTCCTTAATTACGATCGTTCATCAAAATCGGTTTCTTAGGACGCACATTGCTTGTAGCTTATTAACTTGTCAGATTATAATACATGCTACGTGTGTTGGTTTGTTGTTTACGAGAAGGTAATTAAGGATAAGAAGCCGTTTATAGCTTTCCCTGTTGCAAAAACATCTCTATGATAAAGTAATAAGGGTTTATTCAGACAATGCGTTGAAGCGTATCTCTCGACATAAACAATTTTTAAAATTCCCTCCTGACTAAAAAAAATATGTAAAAATATGCTCACACAATATGCTCATTCCCGAAGAGGTAAGCAGAGGTATTGTAACAACAACACCCACATTTCACCAAATATGATTAAGTGCCAACGTCTCAGGCACTATACACACGTCTTTGAATTACTTCTCAGACATATGCAGGTTTCCTCACGATGTTTTCCTTCACTGTAAAGCACGTGGTGTGAAATCACTGCACATACATTGTTATAAAAACTCATTGATACAGGCCCCGCTGGGATTTGAACATGCATCGCTTGCGTAGCAGGCGCCGACACGGCTCTTATAAAAATAAGTACTATAGTTATATCTTATACCTATATAAAAATAAATTGCAGCGCTAAAACTCGAGAATAGCTGGACCGATTTGGGTAATTTTGATCTTGATAAATAATATTTGTGGAAGTCCAGGGTGGGTTTAAACGGCGAGAAACATAACTAAATAATAATAAAAAAGGAAAATATTAAATTACGAATATACATCTTTATCTTTACTAATATTATAAAGAGGGTTTGAATAGGCTCCGACACTACTAGACCAATATTGAATATTCTTTCAGCAAAGGATAGCTACAACATCAGCGAGTAACATAGGCTATATTTTATCCCCGTACTCCTACGGGAATAGAGTTTTTTTTTTTTTACTGAAATTTACTTACAGATCTTTTGAAAGATGAGAGATTTCGTGCGAAGATATCCACCTGTTTCGTTTTAGCAATAGTATTGAAGTTTCGGATTAATCTGTTTATTGGTGAGTATAGGCCCAAATTTGACTTGTTATGAGTAGGTAAAAAAAAATTAAATCTGGAGGCTCTGGGCAATTTTGTTGGGACATTGAAATTTAATTTTTGCAAAAAATTAGGAGCTATATCTAGTAATATTATAATTTCTTATCGAGTGTCCGGTTACGAGTTGGTTCTCTCTCTCATGTTTCTGTAATAGGCTCGAGTGCACAAGATGGCGATACACGGTATAGCTCGCAATGCATGAAATCTTCCTGGCGTACGGCCAAATGCGCAGTGTATGCGCTTTTAAACACGATACCTGTAAGATACGGGGATACAATGTCAATTCGGGAAGTTATCGTAGGAGAAATAGCACTTATTCCTTGTCTAATGATTAAGTAGCTTTGAGGTTTTATTGTTTTTGACAGTTATATATTTATGTTTTTTTATTTTCTTTCATTTGGGCAGCGGACAGCATTACAAATTACAAAAATAATACTAATTACACTTACTACACAATAAGTACAGCCGGGGTGTGTCGCTAGTCTAATAATATAACAATGTTATGACGCACCATTAGATTTCACTATAGGTACATTATTTTTCTTCATTATTTCTCAGAACCTTATTAATCATGCTCATGTTGAGCCAGTCGCACTGTTTCAAGCCCCATGATTTAACAAGTCAACTGGACGCCTAAGGGGTGGAATCTAATTACATTTATCCTTCATTTTCTGCACGCATTCCTGACATAAACCAGAGATACTTGCGCGTAGCAAATGGCTTATATTTAACTAGCTTTTGCCCGTGACTTTTCACATCTACTAACCTGAAATTCATCTTCTGCTGAAACGCACAATTCTTTAAAACGCGTACTATTATTATAATTACCATGGTATTATTATAATTACCATGGAAGTTACTGCGTCGTTACTTTTAAGTCCTGGGTTCGATCCCCGCGTCTGGCAAAGTGCTATAGAGTTTCTCATCTGTAATTTCCAACAGTCCGGAGTCTGGATAAGTGCCCAGTTCATTAACCAGGCAGTTAAACTTAAATTACGAAATATGGGTGTAGGTGTATTAGTCTGCTTACCCCTGCCTACCCCACAAAAATGCATCATGATTATTGAGGGTCTAACCCAAGCTTTTAGTTGGATGGGTAACCGCCCGAGTTCCCTCCGTGCCTCGGAGATCGCGTTAAACCGCTGGTCCCGGTTGCCAATTTAACATCCTTGGCAATCGTTACAGGCCAGTCAGAGGCCTTAACAGAGTCTGACAACTGGTTCAACTCTGACAAGAGGTTACGAAGGTCAAATTAAAATCAGGTGATCAGCGACATCGGGTTGAATCGATTACCGACTCAAACAGTAATGTATGGGATAAGGCCAGGATCGATTCACTAAAGCAAAATATGTATGATGATAAAGCTGGTTGGTCAAACGACGCGACGGCCTCCTAAAGGTGCGTTTAAATAAATGCACAATCACAATGATGTATGTACCTTTATATTAGGGTCCAGTGTAATGTGAGATGTTAAATAAATTGCGGCCATCAACCCGACTGGCCGTGCCCTGTCGAATGTCATCACATATGGCTTTATGGAAATGGTCTTTGTTATAAGCGACTCACGGTTCAAAATCGCTAATAAAAAAATAGTAATCACGCAGCGTCATCTAGTGTCCAATTCCTCGTGTGATTGAGATATCTATATCTATACAGATAAATAAAGTTTAAGTGCCTGTTTGTAATTCCAACAGCTTTTCACTAATTGCGTATTAAAGAATATACGTTTCTTACATCATCTCCCTGGCCTTATCCCATACATTATTGTGGTCGGCACTTGATTGCTCGCTTGATCACTTGATCTGACCTTATGGGGGTACCTATTTACGAGGATAATCTGTAATTTGAGTTCAACCAGTTAACACTCCCTCTTAGGCCTTCGACGATTGCCAAAGATGTTAAAATGGCAACCAGAACCGACGGCTTAACGTGGTCTTTGAGACACCGAGGGAACTCAGGTGGTCACCTTATCAAACTTGGGTTATGGGAGAAAATTTTGTATGTATGTTTGTAACGAATTCGCTGAAAAAGTACTAAACTGATTTCAAAAATTCTTTCACCATTTATCCCTTATTAACATAGGCTATATTTTATATCCGTACTCCCACAGGAACTGGACCTACGCGGTTGAAACCGTGTGACGTCCGCTAGTCCCTAATATTTACCTTACTTAGATACGTGAGAAGAGATTTTTTTTTAAGATTTTTGTCTGTCTCTCTGTCTGTTTGTTCCGGCTCAAAAATAAGTAAACGAGCGGTACGGCAGCTTGTAAGCGCTTGCAACACGTGCGTCCTAATCTCCAAATCATTTAACTTAGACCGCCCACAAACCCATATCCGCCTAAAGCATTCGGCAGAAAATAGCCGGCCACATAATGTCCGGCTCGAAACGACAACCATGCCTCATCTTATTCACTCGACCGTACAGTCTAGAGTTAATTAAAATTGCATTAGACTGACAATCTGCTGCACGGTTCAGCGTTTTAATACACATTTTAGACACGGATTTGAGTAAGTAAATTTACCAGTGTCCCTGCGCATGCCTTCCTTAACATGGAATCAGTAGTACCAAAATAGTTTAGTAAATCTAAGCTAGCACAGCGCCTACTCAGTGCACTGGTGACCTTTTTGACCTAAGGCAAGTATCACTTATAAATATATTAATGTGAATCTATGCACATAAATATAACTTAAGTGTCTCTTTGCAGTTCCAAAATTTTTAAAACAGTTTTTCACCAAATGCTTTTGAAACTAGCCGAAACAAACAGACAGCCTTTTTTTATGTGAGTACCTTATATACTTTCATATGCATTTAGCAAAAAACTATTAATTTTGGAAAACAAACAGACACTTCAGTTGCATTTATCTGCATGTATAGATAGCCATCATTGCAATCAAATCTCATATCAAAACAAAACAGTTGCATCACTTAACATACCAACACACCTTCGCTTTTTGAAAACTTCAAAATACTTATAAGTACAAAATAAATTGTTTCGGAACTTCAAAATACTATAGAGGCAACAATATCGCTAAAATATTTCTCACACGAGCGAGCAGACAGAACAGTAGGTCTAAAAAGGCCACTTTGGGAGAATCATAATGTGATCCGAATATGATTGATTCATCATCGAAATCACAAAATGGTCACTTAAGTGCAATTCATATTTATGATTCACGAATGATTACAATAATTGTAGACGCTAGTCCCTTTGTAACTTTTTATGGTTCTGCTATTTGTCACAAAAGTAATTCATATTTTGTGGACCATTTTAGGAATCTTCATAGGAATGTGTCAAACAGGTGAATTGCGAAATATGAATCATTCCTGAATCATATTCGGATCACATTATGATTCTCCCAAAGTGGCCGTTTTAGACCTACAGAGCTTTTATTTCTAAAAGTATGAAATAGTTCCACAAGAAATCGCAGCTTCGCACAAACTTCCTATACTATTACCGGTTTACTCGGCAGATACTTTGCTGAAAGAAATTCCATAGTTACTCTAACTTCGTGGAACATTTACCGTATTGGCGATTGTTCTTCGTTTGAAGTATTAACTTTCTAAGTATTCTATAAAAAGGGTAAAAGTGTGGTGTGAAAATAAAAACGATGCTTACAGTTTAGGCCTTAGTAAGGATTTTATAAATATCGAAGAATTGAATGTAGGAGAACCGGCAGGAAACTCGTGTAGAACCAGAAGTACAGTATAAAATATATAAGCTTTACAAATAAGGAATAGGCGGCCTATATTCAAATTATTTTTAACATACATACATATGCTCACGCCTGTATTCCCCGAAGCTGTAGGCAGAGGTGCAGTTGTAATTATCAAAACCCACATTTCACCAAATATGATTAAGTGCCAACGTGACAGAGGGCGAGTCCATCGCCGTCTCAGGCACTATACATACGTCTTTGAATAATTTCTCAGACATATGCAGGTTTCCTCACGATGTTTTCCTTCACCGTAAAGCATGTGGTGTGAAATCACTGTACATAAGTATTTAGAAAAACTCATAGGTACAGGCCCCGCGGGGATTCGAACTTGCGTCGCTAGCGTAGCAGGCGACGGCTGTAACCCCGAGGCCACCACGGCTCTCAGGCTCTTAGGCTACTTATATAACAAAAATACATTAAGATTCCGCGGACTAGCCATAAAATTTACTCTACGTGGATTAACGCGCGGGTTACAGCTACTCGAAATATTAAAGTTTGATTACAATGTTACGTGTCACACAAATTATAAGGACAGCAGTATTCCATCCCTTATGTATGTATCACTGTCCATCCAAACGATATGAAATTTCTTAAGTAAAGAAAAATAGGAACACGAGGCGGGACTCAAACCCACGACCTCTGCAATCAGTTGCTTGAGTGATTTATTATGTATTTTTTAAAACTGTATAATATTCTTTAAAAGAGTAATTACTGAGTTTCTTGCCAGGTTCTTCTCAGTAAAAGCAACCTTGCGAACCTGGCGGTAGCATGTATAATCCTGTGTAATTGTGTCATTCTGACGATTTGAAAGTACTTAAGAACTCCAAACATATTTAAGAAAGTAGAATTAAACATGTCTATACAGATAAATACAATTGAAGTGTCTGTTTGTAATTCCTAAATAACAGCTTTTCACCAAATGCATATGAAAGTGTACACGCTACTGACACCGAAAAACCAAGTTTTAAATTTTTTCTCTGTCTGTCTGTCTGTCCGTCTGTCTGTCTGTCTGTCTGTTTGTTTGTTTGTTCCGGGTAATCTCTGAAACGGCTGGACCGATTTAAACGGGACTTTCACTGGCAGGTAGCTGATGTTTCAAGGAGTAACCTAGGCTACTTTTATTTATTAAAAATATTAGGGTTCTGCGACACGAAGCATGAAACAAAATCTACGCGGGTAAAACCGCGGGGCACAGCTAGTCATGAATAAGAAATCTGTTTACAGGGTACAGTAATATAGGGACTACGGGTAGAAGGCCCGAGAAAGGGGAGGAGGCTCTTATTGACCTTTATTTAAAACCAAGAGCTAGTAATTGTTGTTGCATCCTACAACATTATTTATGATGCTGACATAATGATCTGAGGAACTGCCTCACTGTCACGAGATCCTGGATTTTGTACCTAGGTTGGGGAAAGTGTAATTGGGTTTTCCCATCTGTAGTTTCTCAGTAACAGTCCGGTGTTTGAGCTCACAATTGGCTCGCCAATAAATGCGAAAGGAGAATGCCTGCCTTTCTGAAAACTCCATACAAAGGTATGAAATTTTGAATTGAGATGCCTAACCCTAACCCCAAAGACGGAGAAGGTCCTTAAAGAATCATTAAACGACCAAAATCGTGGCTAAAAAAGCTAGTAATTTATAAGTTATATCTTGTATAAATAACGTCCCAAAAACACGTATGGCTCCATGCAATCTCGGCAAGCATGTTCAAAAGGTTCTCGCTGAAACGCTGACTCATATCGGTTCTTTCACGAGGAAACTTTCAGATATTATCGAAGATTGACGGCCGTAGATAGAGGTTGTAGGTGCCCAGCCAATCTTTTTGCTGATCCAATATAGCTACTTGTGAAGTGAGGTGACTTGTCAATCGACAATGAGATTACGTAAACTAACTCTTTGCAGCGGCTTTGAACAGATATATTGTTTTCTACCAACATATGGAATTAAAACTCTCCACAAGTAGCTCATAAATCTTTTGATATTGTTTTTATTTCTTTAATAATTATTTTTACCAAACGAAGCCTCAGATAGTTGGTTCCAGAATGGTCTACAGCTCCGATGATGCCCCGTGCAGGGTGCGAAACACGTGTCGTGACGACAAGAGCGTGCTGCAGGCAGATCAGATGGAAGTCTGCAGGCTGGTGGACCCCCAGCACACGCTGGACTGCACTTCACTAGGATAACTATGTCATTTGTGTACGTATAATAGCGGATTAAAGCATTGTAACATTTTATAGTCTTTTATAACCATAAACATGGACTTCCCCGAAGTAAAACCTGTTAATATAATTAATCATCTTCGGTAAAAGTGAGAGTTGTTATTGGAACACCTCTGCCTAACCCTTCGGGGAATACAAGCGTGAGCATGTGTATGTTTGTAAAAACACATAAATGATTATAATATCTACGACTCGCCATCGGCCAAGACGTGACACCCCTCACTAAAATTACGCCTAGGTCGCTTACAAATCGGTAACATAATAAAGTTCAATGCCCCCTAATAAATTGTTTCAACCGAATTACAAATCGCAGAAGCGCTAAATCTTGTGAAAATGCAAAACGAATTACTCAAAGCGCGAATTCTGATATATGGCGAAACTTGGTACGGTTATACCGACAAGTTTTGCGAATGGCGAAAAAATGTGTTATCTCCAAACAGCATATGGCTTGGAAACAAGGCGGGAACTTCCAAGTGGAACTAACAAGTGAACTAGTTGTAATTTTACCACGACGAGGGTCGGACTGTTGAAATTTGACCGTTATTCCCTGGACCCCAGATATATTATGAGCGGGGCGTTCCTTCATCGCGCAATTTATTAGCCAAATCTCATGGTATACTGGCCGATATGTGGCCGAGACACGACAATATTGTGAGAATTTTTATCGTATAATATAGTGTTTAAAATATACTGCGTCCTGTCCTTTTGTGAAAGTTTTATTATGTTCTTTGGAAAACTTCCATTCGTTTTGCAGTTTGTTTAAGAAATCTTCTACGGTATAAGATACTTATAAGATAATATTGTATTGTTGTATTTTTATTCACCGTTCTGAACAAGGGGCCAACTAAGATCGTTTTAGCTACGCGTATTAAGAACTTCTTAGCTTAAACGATGATAGCTGGCCCCTGCTGTCCCCAAAATATTCATCTGGTAACACATGTGAGGTAGTGATCATGCTCATCCCCATTAAAGATAATATCTTTCAGCCAGGCAGGTGTCTTGTCTGGGGAACCGCGGCTCCAACTGTTCTTGTTGAAAACTCTCATAGCGCGATTTAGGTTTAGGCGAGTAGCGCCATCTTTGTAGCGAGTGGAAAAGTGTTGCTACAATCGTTTTTTTTCGTATTCAACATAGGTGGCAATCAAGCCTACATTTCTTCTGATGTTAAGCGGCTACTGCAGCTTATAAACAGTGGCGTGCATTGCATATAAGCAGGTAAGCAGAAGTAACAATTTGTGATCACTGAATACACTCGTGTCGCGTGTGTGTGTGTTTATGTTCGTATGTGTATCTTTACCAAGACGTACGTACCTACGCCGCGTCACATAGCTATGTACTTAACCTGTCTACCTACCTACTCTTTGTTTATGCCTACCCCTCTGAAAATCCAATGCACGCCCCTGCTTATAAACATGAACAACACATTTTTATTAGGCTTTGTTTATGAGGCTGCGATATTCTGCAAGGTACAATCCTCAGTCGCGCTGCTCCGAATTTCGAATAGAAAACACCGTTAAGCAATCTCTTGGAAGCTATTCTGAATTCCCATAACACGTAATTCTATTCATCAATCCCTCATCTAAAACCTATTCACAAAGAAAACACCATTGCCGTAATTGATTCCCGTGGAAGTTATGGGGTAAAAGCATCGGCAAGTTTCCCGCAAAACCAATTGGACCTAATGTGATCCACGCTCAATTGAATGGATCCAATCCTTTTGTAATATCACCTGAGTTCAGATTTTCAGCGTAACGAGTTATACATTATGATATGTCACGTTTATTTGGATTACAGGGAACTTGGAACGGAATTGAGAATAGAATTTAGGACGTATTAAAATTGCGTATTTGCTTACTTAGACTTGATTTGATTTGACTTTGACAAAGTACTTTGAAATCGTCAGAATGATATTACGTTGTTTGATTATGATTAGTTAATTTTTAAAGTCTTATTGCGACGGATAATGAGTCCATCGCCGTCTCGACCACTTAGACCATGTTTTAAAATAAGGGGGTAATGCCCCAAAAAACAAGGGTTGCTTAAAGAAGCTGCTAGATTTGAAGACAAAATGAATTGCGAACTCTCGGAAAAAATTCAATAATGTTTTTGTAAAAGAAAATATGAGTTCTTTTGTTAAGTGTGTGTTTATTAAAAAAGCAATAATTGAACTTGTACCATTAAAAAACAATATAAAAAAATCATAAAATGTTACAGTCAGATTTGGAGTGGTTTAACATTTTATCTAACACAATATTGTTTGAAGCAAATTTATATTTCACGTTTTTCCAACATAACATTTTTTCATTCGTTATTTTTACAGCAGCAATTCTTTACATTCGCATAATTACCCTTACATGTTTTTGCCTCGGAGCAAATAAATACATTTAGTATTAACACAATATAATAAGAGGTAACTAGTTACTTTTTATTCCGATGTAAGAGGGGCGTATAAATCTTCCATTTGTAATTTGGAGCTTGGAGTGTATCTCCACCATACAGAAGAATAAAATTCTGTTCCTGCGGTCAGTAAGGTTGCTAAGACCTTACTTCATTGGATTATTTCTATAAGATCTTCCCAAGAGTAAGGTTCATAGTCAAAGTCAAAGTCAAAAATATCTTTATTCTATTAGACTTTTTACAAAGTATTTTAAAATCGTCAGAATGAAATAATTATACAGGATTATACATGCTACCGCCAGGTTCGGAAGGTTGCTTTTACTGAGAAGAAACTGGTAAGAATCATATCACTTGCATATCACTTAAGCAATGTAAGCCCATGGACACATTTCCAATGCACAAATGTCGATCAAAATTAACATAAAGTCAAGTAGTTCTACTTATATCTAAATGCGTAGCTTGAGATGACCAGTCCCTAGAAGCAACACCTGTTCACAAGTATAACGAGAATGCCAGCCATTGTGGAGAGCAGCGCTAACCTAATACAGTACTCCCTACTCTGTTGCCAAAGAAGATTTATTTGAGTGTCTGTTGGTTATTTCAAAAAACATATTTTCACTAAATACATATGAAAATATATACAATGCTTTGACAATTACACTTGTACAGGCAAAGCCGTACATTTTGTATTGTATTATAAAACTGCACACACAACATTTCATCATTGCAAGCGCTTACATGTGCGACCTACATTCTAAGTTAGTATAGTAATTATATTTGAGTGCATTAAAGGCATTCATTGACATCGGTCGGTTTATTTGACATCCCTTACCGCCGCCCTATTGACATTGACATCATCCTCTACCCACATTGACATTAAGGTGCAGTGGTTTGACAAGTAGCCGCTACATCACTTAAATTAAAACAATACTACAACTTAAATAAATATATCTTTAGCTGTCTGTATGTCTGTGTATCTGTCAGTCTATCTATCTATATTTTATCCGGCTAATCTCGGACCGAACAGCTGGACTGATTTTGACAGAACTTTCACTTCAGATAGTTGATGTTACAAGGAGTAACTTAGGCCACTTTTAATTTAATAATTTAAATCTACACGGGTGTAACCACACGGCACAGCTAGTAAGGTAGCACCTTATAAGGTACTGTGCGAGTGACACATTTTGGTCACAATCATAGGCTGCAGTCAATCAATCAAGTCAATCAATCAGGACACTTCTGTAGTAAGAACAGAAACAGTAAGTAAACAAATTACAAGAAAAAACTATTTGGCTGGGTAATATTCTCGTAGTGACCTTGATCTCAATCGTTACAGCATCCAATCAAGCCTTATCTTTCTTAATCTATCTTGTTTCCTATAAGGTCAAGTTAAGTTTATGTACCGGCCCAGTTACTTAACCTTAATAAGCTAATACTTTGATTGGATCGACTCGCACAAATTGCTAGACACCTTTATGATCGTCACTAATCTACACTCAAGAGCAATGAATTTCAGTCACCGATAAATTACATATTGCAGTTATTAAAATTTTACTCATTTGCACATTATATCGCGATAGAAGTGCCCCAATTGTTGACAAATGTTATCAGAATATCTATTCAGATATTTTTGGTAGATCACCTCTGGTTACTGCTAACATGAGAACTAATGTTGAGTAGGCTACATTTATTGCACGTTAGTCCCAGATGACTATCGAAGTATCCAAATCATGGTAATTATTACGACGATTAGAGTAATAATAATAAGTCGTATTGAGTTGAGGCTAAAACTAAGCAAAATGCTTAGTTTTCAAAATAATAATGGTTTATTGGCGACCCGTATAAATTGCTCCTGAGTGTATTTTGAGGGTATTTTGTGGAATTAATTGGATTGACACCTTGTTAGTTATCTGTTTATAAATCTGGTCACCGCTTCTCTTTGATAGACCACAATTAGGTTAAAAGGGTAATTTTGTTCATACTAACACGAAGATATAAGTTTAGATAATACTAGTAGCCTGCAACTTCGCGTGAATCTATACAGATAAATAAAATTGAAGTGTCTGTTTGTAATTCCAAAATAATAGTTTTTCACTAAATGCATATGAAAGTATACACGCTACTGACACAAAAAAACCAAGTTTTAAATTTTTTCTCTGTCTGTCTGTCTGTCTGTTTGTCTGTTTGTTCCGGGTAATCTCTGAAACGGCTGGACCGATTTTAACGGGACTTTCACTGGTAGGTAGCTGATGTTTCAAGGAGTAACTTAGGTTAACTTAGACAATAAGGAAGACACTGAATCTACGCGGGTGAAACCGCGGGGCACAGCTAGTTAGAAGTATAATCTCAATGAACCTATTCTAGCGACTGTACACGATTTAATTTATTATATTTCAATAAAAAATTATTTCAAATATCCGATAACTCAATCAAAGAGCATTCAATTGAGAATTGGGTTAAATCGCGACACGACTTCCTTTTCACGGCGAAATTAAGTAATAGGATTGACAAAAAATGGCGGAAGATGAAAGGTAAATGAATAAAAAATAAATTTGACAGATGGTCGGTTCCGTGCCGTGGTTGCCGGTGGGACTGTCCGTCCGAATCTCAGCGGAGCCTGTACCAATGAGTTTTTCTAAAAACTTATGTACACCGATTTCACACCACGTGCTTGAAGGAAGGAAAACATCGTAAGGAGTGAAAACATACCTGAGAAGTAATGCAAATGTATAGTACCTGAGACGGTATACTCACCATACGGCTTGATACGGTTATGGACTCACCATCTATCTAGTTAGTACCTTCTACTTCCATCTTGGGTGAAAAGTTGAAGTTTTAGTATTGCAAAAGTCCAACTATAATTTCGTGGGCCCTTCTTGGGAGGCATGAGCTTACAAATAAAATTGCTATAGAATGAGATACTCGTAAGTTCTCGTTAGTTTTATGTGCACGCTCATTTGTATTGAGCAAAGGAGCACTCTTTTCACCAAACAAATGAGAGCTGCCCTTCTATAGAGTGTTGTAATAACAACACCCACTTTTCACCAAAGATGAATAAGTGCCAACGTGACAGACGTTAAGTCTATCGCCGTCTCAGGCACTATACTGTGCTTGAAATATTTCTCAGACGTACGCAGGTTTCCTCATGTTTTCCTTCAGCTGCCCTTCTGTATGTTATTCTTTTGTGAAGAATGCTTCAGCTTTCATATACTCATTGTCTTCTTAGATACATTTTTTTAATGTTTTTTTCTCATGAGTATCTAATAATATAATTAGGTTTGGCCCTGCTTCCAGGAATTAGGAATGTTTTTCCTCTTAGAAGTGGGGTTGCCAAGATGCCCTTGTCTATTACGTCAGGTTCAAAGGAGTTTCGGACGTCTCCTTGGAATATACGTTTTATTTTTAAGTGGTATTTTGAGGCCCAAATTGTAATACAAAGAATCTGCCGGAATAAATCGCTCAAAAATAATTGTTGTTTTTTAAGACGACCGGAAACCGCTGCGCCTTTTCCGTTTGCCCACAACAAATTTTCTGAAGAAATGGTCGTACAAGGCCTATTTTTTTAAATAAGTACTTTGTTCTATTCAGCGTGAGGGCAGTCTTATAGTTCTTAAAATTTACTCTTTTAATTACTGCCAAAATAATGTAGATTTATAGTTTTGAAGTTTTGGCAAACACGTGAATGACGTATTCGCAATCGCGTGGTACCTCTAACTATTCCGCTATTTCACTTATTTTGGAGTAGATGTGCACGTCTGTGCGAGTGTGTCATTTCGAACGATTTGTTCCTAGATTCCCAACTGCTTATGAAGCGTATATTTGAACTGTGACAATACTTTCTTTGTGAACCACTTAAATGTAGCGTTATTTGTCTGCAATGTTCCGTCACGTTCCAAGTCGAGCAGCTACGAAATCCTGTTACATCATCAACCTATGTTAGTCCACTGCTGGACAAAGGCCTCCCTAATGAGTGCCATAGCGCCCTGTCTTCGGCTTGCCGCATCCAGCATCTGCCTGCAGTCTTTCGCAGATCGTCATCCCATCTGGCCGGAGGGCGCCCTAAGCTACGTTTGCCGAGTCGCGGTGTTTACTCAAGAACACGTTTACCCCAGCAGTAGTCGGTTCTTCGCGAAATATGACCGACCCACTGCCACTTCAGCTTGCTAAACCAGTTACGCCCTTCCTTAAAGCTGATAACTGCACCAAGAGTCCCAAATTTGCACTAACAATATTAGTACAAAATAAACAAACCGGTTATTCCAAGGGAACTGTACAAAAGGTGTTTATACGCTTTTATTTCTATTATCTCGCTCAGTGAAATTGCGCTCGCTACCAAGTGCCATTCTACCTTTACAACGCGAAACACGTTGTATAAAGCATTGTAATATTTTGTAAAGACGTATTCATTTAATGTATTCTTAGCCTTAACAATCGTATCGCCGTTTTGATAAGCTGTCCTTGGGCGTAATGGACATTAATTTAGACGCCTGTAAGCTTATTGAATATGGTTTTGTATTGTGACGACTAATGTTTCCTTAACCGACCTCAAAAAAATAGTAGGTTCTCAATACGACTGTATTTTTTTATGTTTGTTGCCTTAGAACTTTTGCTTGGGTGAACCGATTTGGGTGATTCTTTTTTAATTTTGAAATATGATGCCTCGCGTGGTGTCTCAATTGGTTCAGTTCTAACAGTGGTATTCATGAGAAAATTGAGAAATCTTCGAAACTCGTAGTGGCCAGAATAAACCGCCTTTCAAAAAGGGAAAAAAATTATGTGATATTAATACCTTACATATAGGTATAACTTACATTTGTGTTGGTGTTTGATACCGAGTTTTGTGCTTCATTATAGGAGTTAAGTACCTATACATAATTTCACCCATTATCCCCATAGCCTTTGATCGGTACCCAATTATCATACAAATGCTCACGTTATCCCAGAAGGGTCCCGAAGGGAGCAGAGGGAGAGAGACGAAGTAGTAGGAGTTAAAAAACACCCACTTTTCACCATACGTGACATACACTGAGTCCATCGCCGTCTCAGGCACTTTACATGCGTCTTTTAATTACTTCTCAGACATATGCAGGTTTCCTCACGATGTTTTCCTTCGCCGTAAAGCACGTGGTGTGAAATCACTGAACATAAGCTTTTTTGATAAACTCTTTGGTGGGTACAGGTACTGGGATTTGAACTTGCGTCGCTCGCATAGAAGGACTGCTCAAACCCCAAGGCCACCACGGCTCGTTATATTATTAGCTATATGTATATATATCTCTGTCCGATAGATAGCAATCGGAGCCCATCAGCGAACCAAATTACATAAAGCGTTTTCTATACTCAACAAGTTTAATATCCGTTGAGAAATCATCAGTCTGACTCCGGTCGATCAATCACTCAATCGGTACGATCTTTCCGTCTCAATAGATCACGGATTCCGTACACATTCCATTCTGTGACCCTCAATCTAATCTTATAAATAGGAGCCCTTGATCCATTGGGTGACTTGAAATATGACCGCCAGCTACAACTACGTTTTATGATGTCTGTGCTAGATGGACGATCTGACGCTACTTTGTAACTTTTTTTAAATGCCTTTTTATTTTGGTGTTCCCCAGTGCTTCATGAGGGGAGAAGTGAAGTCACGTATAGTGGAACTTTTTTTCTTTATAAGATGGGCTTACTATCAGGCGGACTACCTTTGTTGTATAAGACAATCTATACATCTATACAGATAAATAAATCCCAAATACTTTATACGCCCGGGGAATCGAGCCCAGATTCGAAATAACGTTTCTGAACACAAGACCAGCGTGGCAGTCTCACTTTGGTGACATGTAGAACTTCAGTAAGTGACGGATGACAGAACGATGGTGGACGATGTGACAGACGGACGACGAAAGACGTATTGATTATTTTATATTCGTCATATTAAGAAACGAAGTAAAGAAAATTCGGTCAAACACTCCTAGTGATTTTTATTTCAATCCCACATTGATATATACTAGCTGTGCCTCGCGGTTTCACCCGCGTAGACTTAGTTTCATCCTTATGTATACATATACATATTCTGTCGCGGAACCCTAATATTTTTAATAAATAAAAGTAGCCTAAGTTACTCCTTGAAACATCAGATACCTGCCAGTGAAAGTCCCGTTAAAATCGGTCCAGCCGTTTCAGAGATTACCCGGAACAAACAGACAGACAGACAGAGAACAATTTAAAACTTGGTTTTTCAGTGTCTGTAGCGTGTACACATTCATATGAATTTAGTGAAAAGCTTTTATTTTGGAATTACAAACAGACACTTCAATTTTATTTATCTGTATAGAGATACGCGCTGCTTAAACCGATGATGGTATGCCCCCTGTACTGAAATCTACGAGGAAAGTTATGTTATATTTTGATAATGACGTCACAAAAGATCTGATACCACCCGAACTGATACCCTGTTCTGTGTGTATATAATTATGTTCATATTCAATAAGTGTTTCTCTTTCCTTAAAAGTCTTGACACCCACAAGTGTACGTGAGCGCATTGACCTGACGGAAGAAAAACCCATCAATTTTATATTATGTCAATAACCTATTCTGTTGTTGACATTTCAAATTAAATGTCTGAGACTCAATATTGTGTTTTATGAGTTCTAGACGATTCTTCGCTAGTCTAAGTCACGAAATTGAAAGGTGACAATAGGACGACCTCCTGCCATTCTTCAATTTTCTTTTTTTTCTGAATAATTGGCAAACAAACGAACAGTCTGCTTATTTTAGGCGGCTAATGAAGCCTATGAACGTATGTATCCACTAATGCATTTAAATAAAATGATACAGGGTGTAGACTTTTTAGGCGCATAGTGCACCGGCTGGTGGTATATATCAATTGAAAAATAAAATTAAAATTAATTAATTATATTAATTAACAAAATGTGACTAGCATTATTTCTGCCTCTAAAGTAGCATGTTAGCAGGTTACGACACGTTAAAAACGGGAAAACTGGTAAAATCGTCACACGCACATGAATGAATAAGTGCGAGGCTCTTTAACAATAATCTACTATACTTTTATAATATTTGCATGTGTCTGTTACCGTCAATAGAGCGTGCTTTGTGTATATATTTATTTTATGAGCTAGTACTAGAGTAGATATTCAAACAGCTCAATATGAAAACTTAATAAAAATCGTGACCAGTTTGAGTAACAGTGGGGAAGTATTTTGT
This sequence comes from Watsonalla cultraria, assembly GCA_964035505.1. Classification (NCBI taxonomy): domain Eukaryota; kingdom Metazoa; phylum Arthropoda; class Insecta; order Lepidoptera; family Drepanidae; genus Watsonalla; species Watsonalla cultraria. The sequence goes on along the minus strand of OZ037736.1, from coordinate 2,361,346 downwards.
GCGTCATAAGTCACTTTTGTGCGTAGATAAGTAAGTCGCTTACGTGTTCTAACGATATTTTTAAAAATTTGGACTAATTATTTTACTTCGACAAAAAATTAAAAAAAACTGTGTCACACTAACCACAGGAACAAATCGTTCAAATGACACACACAGACTCACAGACGCGTGCATCACTACATAGTATAAACCAAAGTCGCTTTCTCTGTCCCTATATCCCTATGTATGCTTAAACCTTTAAAACTACGCAACGGATTTTGATGCGGTTTTTTTAATAGATAGAGTGATTGAAGAGAAAGTTTTATGTGTATTTTTTCAGTGAATGACAGAGGCTATATATTTTATACCCGTGCAAAGCCGGAGCGGGCCGCTAGTAAAGTATAAGCAACCCGCCGAGAAGTCACACCAATCGCGTATACGTCATTTAAGCACGTGGTGTGAAATTACTGCACATAAGCCGCTGCCTATGCCGCTAGGATTCGAACGACTCGCTTGCGTAGCAGGCGACTGCTCAAACCCGGCCACCACGACGGTTCCTTAGTAACCATTTATAATTACTAGAAATTCAAACCATAACACCGTTATTTACCAAAGCAACAAATACATTTTCTATTTATTCAATCACGTTATCAATTTATTGCTATAGTAACAACACTCAAAATAATTTATTAAGTTCTCAAAGTTTGTTCAAGTGTTGATATTATTCTAATATTTATTGTTTAAGGAAGAAGTCTTTAATAACAGGCTGTTATTCGAAAGATAACTAATTACCCTTCTCTGTGAAACTTGTTCTAAAGAGTAAGAATCGTAGGTAATCGTAAGAAAATAGTGGGGATACTGCGCATGTTTTTATTCGCCTCGCGCCATACTGAAGTATAGACGGAGACAATTTCATAAAAAAAAAGTTTAAACACTCGTTAGAATGTATAGTTTGTACATTGGCATATGAGAGTTTATGATATCCTCTGAGTGCCTAGTGCGAGTTTTCTTAAAATTGCCGTTAAAATTTGTATGGGTTCACAATAGTGTCATCTTTAGGCCAACGGAAGCGCTGTTCCGAGTGCCTAGTGCGAGTTTTTCACTGCCGTCGTCACAAGTCACCGCGTCGACGGTTTAGTTTTTGAACTTTCTTGTTTTTAACTAAATACATTGGTGTTTTCTTTATATCTATATGTTATTTTACTATACGTGTGTATGCCACTGAGCTTCTAAACGGCTGGACTGATTCGAATGATTTTTTTTGGATGCGCTTGGGTGGTGCCTATGATGGCTCATTTTAACACATCGGTCCGTCAGATGGCGCTGCAGTCGGTATGCAGCATAACACCTGTCGGGCTAAATATTTTTTTCAGAATTTAGTAACAGGGTCCCGTTTGTTATCCTTTGATAAGGAGCCCTAAACCGAAAGATATAATTTTTTTCTAGGTAATATAAAATCATGTGTTATCACAAAATAATCTTCTCGTCATACTTGTGAACAGGTGCTGCTTGTGGGGGCTGGTCATCTCAAGCTACGCATTTAGATATAAGTAGAACTACTAGACTTTTCTTTATGATAATTTTTATCGAAATTTGTGCATTGGAACTGTGTCCATGGGCTTACATTTCTCAAGTGATTTATTTTGTTTTTTTTTTAACTGAATAATATTTTTGAAAAGAGTGATTACTGAGTTTCTCGTCAGGTTCTTCTCAGTAAAAGCAACCTTCCAAACCTGGCGGTAGCATGTATAATCCTGTAAATTGTATCATTCTGACGATTTGAAAGTGCTTTGTATAAAGTCTAATCGAATAAAGATATTTTTGACTTTGACTTTGACGTTGAATCACGAAAAAAAAAACCAAAAATCACATTAATACATATACGCTTACGCCTGTATAACATGGCGGTAGGCAGAGATCACCGTTTGCCACACGCTACATCCCACCTTACATCCTTACATACTCATTTCGCTTCGTCCACATGCATGCATCTCTTTATACACTTCCTAAATACAAAAAATCTGTTAAGTAAATAAACACAACAGTACTAAACAATCCTTAAGTGCTACTTTAAAACGCAGTGGAAAAAACGGAAAGACATTCCAAAGAGCCATTTTGTAGGAGTTTAGTTATTCCTAACTACTTTTTGTTGTGCACAGGCCAACAGGAAAGGTTTTTACAACTACTTAAGAAATGCTAAAGAAACCAAGAAAAATATCTACTTAGACTTACATTTGAGTAAGCAATTTAAATAACAACTAGCGGACGTCATTCGGTTTCACCCGTGTAGTTCCCGTTCTCGTGGGAGTACGGGGATAAAATATAGCCTATGTTACTCGCTGTTGATGTAGCTAACCATTGCTGAATGAATTTTTAAAATTGGTTTAGTAGTTTTGGAGCCTTTTCAATGCAAAGAAACAAAAAAATCTATCAAATCTTTTCTCTTTATAATATTAGTCCCAGCAAAGTAGATCGCTATACATTTATTGCGATACCACTTTTGGCAATCGTTACACGTCAGTCGAAGACCTAAGAGCTTCTGACAGCTGATCTAACCCAGGTTACCGATTTGCCTCGTAAAAGAGGTTATGAGGGTCAGGGGCCTTACCATGAGCTCTTATTGCCATGATAGTTTCACTCATTTATGAGACAGATGTATGTGACGTGTATACAACTGTCACTTTCGCACAACTGCATTATCATTTCAATAAGAGCTCATGGTTGGGCCCCAGATGGCAGTCGCTTCGTATCAAAATCTGGTGATCAGCCGCATCGGATTGAATCAAGTGCTGACCCTAACAATGTATGGGATAAGGCCAGGGAGATGAATGAAAACCAACCCTTAATACATACATGCATACACGCCTGTTTTCCCCGAAGGGGTAAGCAATGGTGTTATAACAACACAGTTCACCGAATATGATCAAGTTCCAACGTGGCAGATGGTGAATCCATCGCCGCCTAGGGCACTATACATACGTCTTTGAATTACTTCTCAGACATATGCAGGTTTCCTCACTATGTTTTCCTTCACCGTAAAGCACGTGGGGTGAAATAACTGCCCTTAAGTTTGTAGAAAAACTTATTGGTGCAGTCGCTGGGATTCGAACTTGCGTCGCTTGCGTACCAGGCGATTGTTCGAACCCCACGGCCACCACGGCTCTTTAAGTATTGGTGTATAAATATATAAAATATATTGCAAGTAAGACGATTTTTGCGCTAATTAAAGTAAATCCCGAGCTTACAATAAATGAAGCAAATACGAATTTAAATCTTATTTTCTACTAGCTGTGCCCCGCGGTTTCACTCGCGTAGATTTAGTTTCATCCTTATTGTCGCGGAACCCTAATATGTTTAATAAATAAAAGTATACTAAGTTACTCCTTGAAACATCAGCTACCTGCCAGTGAAAGTCCCATTAAAATCGGTCCAGCCGTTTCAGAGATTACCCGGAACAGACAGACAGACAGAAGAGACAGAGAAAAATTTTAATATTTGGTTTTTCGGTGTCAGTAGCGTATATACTTTCATATGCATTTAGTGAAAAGCTGTTATTTTGAAATTACAAACAGATACTTCAATTTTATTTATCTGTATAGATAGAAGTATAGATGTGCAAAAGGATTGCTAATTGCTTGCTATTTAGAAGTGCGACTTTGATTAATCGCCAGACAGGCTGCATTATAACGAGATAAAATAGTGAATCTAATAAATATTTATTTATATACTAGCTATGCCCCGCGGTTTTACCCGCGTAGACTTTCACGGATAGCCCGCGGAAACCCAATGTTTGTCTATACAGATAAATAAAATTGAAATGTCTGTTTGTAATTACAAAATAACAGCTTTGCACTAAATGCATATGGAAGTATACACGCTACTGACACAAAAAAACCAAGTTTTAATTTTTTTCTCTGTCTGTCTGTCTGTCTGTCTGTCTGTCTGTTTGTCCCGGGTAATCTCTGAAACGGCTGGACTGATTTTAACGAGACTTTCACTAAGAGGTAGCTGATGTTCCAAGGAGTAACTTAGGCTACTTAGGAGAAACAATAGGGTCCCGCGGGTCAAAAATGAAATTAACTTTACGCGGGGAAAACCGCGGGGCATAGCTAGTTTTGAATAAAAGTAGTCAAGATACTCGGTACTTAAAATCGATTCAGCCCTTTTGGAGATTAACTAGAACAAACAGACAGATAGACAGGCTGATTGGAGAAAAATCGGTTTTTATATGTAAGTACCGTATATACTTTCATATGCATTTAGTAAAAAACTGCTAACTTTGAATTACAAACAGACACTTAAATTTTATTTATCTGTATGGATTAAAATGTAATGAATATTTGAGATGGTAGACAGAATCAATAGTAGTATTAATAACAACGATAAATGTTTAATTAAAAGCTTTACTAATAATTCACGGCGTTACGATACAAATCCCTATATGAGAATATCATGAGCTTAAATTAATATCATAATCGGTATTAATCCGGCGAAGGCTTAAGCGCTGGATTACACTTTGCTACCTTTCCATATTTATAAGGGTACTAGAACAAACAATAATAAATTTAATAGTCTAATAAAGGCGGTCGTAAAACAAAACTCAAAGTTATGAGGGGTTTTAGGGTTATCCGAGTCATCTTAGAGAGAAAATCACTGCTTGTTAGCGAGGCGCGATTGCGAGATTTCAACAATCGAAAGAATTGGAGTCGGTCAAATTTCCATCGATTCGATATCCGACTCGATTGTTTTGATGCATGCAAAGAGCCGTGGTGGCCTCGGGGTTAGAGCAGTCACCTACTACGCAAGCGACGCAAGTTCGAGTTTTTGTAAAAAAAAACCTATGAGTTTTTCTAAAACCTTATGTACAGTGATTTCACGCCACGTGATTTACGATGAAGGAAAACGTCGTGAGGAAACTGCATATGTCTGAGAAATAATTCAAAGACGTATGTATAGTGCCTAAGACGGCGATGGACTCACCCTCTGCCACGTTGGCACTTAATCATATTCGGTGAAATGTGGGTGCTGAAAATTACAACACCTCTGCCTACCCCTTCGGGGAATACATGCGTGAGCATATGTATTTATGTATGCTGTTTTGATGCAAGTATAGTGTAGCACACTACACATTTCTGTATTTTCAATATGACTGTCCTTGTCGCTATTCACCGCGACCGACGCGGCGACGTTCCAATACCTTTTGTTGAGTGACCGAAATTAATTCTTCTCCGAACCTGGCGTAGCATGTAGGTAATCCTTAATAATTGTGTCGTTTTGGTGATTTGAAAGTCCTTTGTTAAAAGTTTAATCGAATAAAGAAATTTTTGAGTTTGAGTTTGAATCGAAACAATCGCGATTAACCTCTCGCCATTGCGCATCACTACCGCTTGGTACTCCCGTCACGTTGGTAACCTAATGAGCTAACCTTACAGTAATTTGAGGTTTGATCTACGTTTAATTTATCATTTCAAGGGTGTTAATGTGACAGATTAAAGGTCTGATGTACGTAATGATTTACATAATTTACGTTCCTTATTTAGAGTGGTCGCGTGGTAGCCGCAAGCGAGTTGCAGCGGGGCCTGTACCAATTTTCTGAAAACTTATGTGCATTGATGCATTCCCAGAAGGAGTAGGTGTTGAAATAAGAACACCCACTTTTCACCGAAGATGATTAAGTGCCAACATGACAGAAGATGAGTCTTTTGCCGCCATGCATTCTCTGATATATATCTATATATATATATATCTTTGAATTACTTCTTTGATATATGCAGGCTTCCTCACTTTACTTTTCTCCACCGTAAAACACGCGGTGTGAAATCACAGCACATAAGTTTTTAGAAAACTTCGATTCAAATCGTATTCGAACTTACGTCGGTTGCGTAGCGGTAGTTCAAACCCCACGGCCACCGCGGGTCTAAAATACAATAATCATTTTATCAACAAACAACGTAACAAATTGTTAAGTAATTCGAATGTTGAAAAAAAATGTTTTGTCATCCTTTGACCCGATTTGGTTACGAAATTGTCCTTTTGGCGTCATCCGTAGCAATCTTCGTACAAAAGGAATCTTTCTCTCATATTTTGTTATCTCGACGGAATAAAAATTGTATAATCATGTTGGTGCGGTAAATATGGATGTTATGAATGGAGGCTGACAAACAAGTCTTTAGACCTACCGAGGATGGATGTGTTAGATATATTGTTGCGAATTCTAAGCATTCACGTCGAAACGTATATGGAAACTCAGAATATGCTACACACAGAACAGTTATGTACATAGCACGTATTGCTTCTACTCTACACTATATAAAGAACAAAGATTTGATTGTTTTTTTGTTTGTTTGCATTGAATAGGCTCCGAAACTCCTGGACCGATCTTGAAAATTCTTTCAGCAATGGATAGCTACATCATCAGCGAGTAACATAGGCTATATTTTATCCCCGTGCTCCCACGGGGACGGGAACTACGCGGGTGAAACCGCGTGACGTCCACTAGTTATAAATATATCGACGTAATATCATGTTTTAACAGCTTTTGCCCGCGATTGGTTCTAGTGTGATGATATATAGCCCAGCCTTTCTTTTTTAAATGTGATATCTAACACAGATTTTTAAAACAAAGTTAGGACCGGTTCCTTAGACAAACTCTTTAGCTGTATATATTTGTACTAGCGGACATTACGCGGTTTCACCCGCGTAATTCTCGTTCCCGTGGGAGTATGGGGATAAAATATAGCCTATGTTACTTGCTGATGATGTAGCTATCCATTGTTTAAAGAGTTTTCAAGATCAGTCATTAGTTTAGGAGCCTATTCGATGCAAACAAACAAACAAAAAAACAATAAAATCTTTCATCTTTATAATACTAGCTGTGCCCCGCGGTTTCGCCCGCGTGTAATTAATTTCATAGGCGTTACACGGAACCCTAATGTTTTTATAAAAGCCTAAGTTACTCCTTGTATCATCAGCTATCTGTCAGTGAAAGTCCCGTTAAAATCGGTCCAGCTATTTCGCAGATTACCCGGAACAAACAGACAGACAGACCGACAAACAGGCAGAGAAAAAAAAATTGTTATTTTCATGTTACTATCGTATATACTTTCATATGCAATAAGTGAAAAGCTATTATTTTGGACTTATAAACAGACACTTCAATTTTATTTACCAGTATAGATTTATAGATATATAGATTAGTGTAGATAGATTTACGTTCTATTCAATAAATATCACCCTCTGTAAATATGGCACCAATAAAACTCTCTGTTCTGAATATTTAAAAGCTGTTAATGACTAAGTGACTACGATATTGACGCGGCTTGCGTTACGTGAATCTCGCTACTGATTTGACCCGCTAAACTCAATTTAAAATGCTCTCTAACACTTACAGGCTGCAGGATAAGTGTACAGTAGAATTGGATTTCTATTCACATGTGAGCAGATGGCACACGACTGGCGTTTACTGTAAATTGTATACTTTAATTTCCACGGGGACGTCTCTCTATGACGACCGGGTTTGAAGATGCTAACATGGGAATATGTTTGGACCATTCCATCATATTCCCCAACATATTTAGGATGATAAAAAATACATCTATACATACAGATAAATAAAATTGAAGTGTCTGTTTGTAATTCAAAAATTACAGTTTTTCACTAAATGCATATGAAAGTATACACGCTACTGACACTAAAAAACCAATTTTTAAAAATTTTCTCTGTCTGTCTGTTTGTTCCGGGTAATCTCCGAAACGGCTAGACGGATTTTAACGGGACCTTTACTGGTAGGTAGCTGATGTTTCAAGGAGTAACTTAGGCTACTTTTATTTATCAAAATATTAGGATTCCGCGACAATAAGGATGAAACTATATCTACGCGGGTGAAACCGCAGGGCACAGCTGTCGCATGTCAGAAATCTCATTACTTCATAATGTACTTGTGAATCTTGTCATAATATAAAACCCCCTCAATACAATTATTTAAGGGGACGCTACCGCGAGCGTGCTTCATAAACATAATGTAAAATTTGAGTGCAAACATTCACAGTTAATATCTATGTACAAACGACTAACTAAACATAAATAAAATAATATGAAAATGTTCTAAAAATATTGGTCTATAGAAAACTCAATGTACCTAAATAAATCTATTAACAATGAAATCTATCTTAACAAAAACTTTCCTAGAAAAAAATAATCTCATTATGATAAGGATTTAATAAAATATATACATAATCCTATCCCACCTCACCCCAAAACTTAGAACAGTACATTTACTTAAAAATCGATTGATACTCCCGACGTACATAAAACCGAAATCGAATATCTAAATGTTACTCAATTGTATTCGGCAAAGTCACTTAAAACATGTTTAACGTTACACTCCCCTTAAGTAAAAGCGAGCACGTCAGATACTGACATTATGACGAGATCAAAACGTTCATTAGAGCAATATAAAAATGAATGATTCAGCCGATACCCTACTGTGCCTGACGCACCGATAGATATTATTGACAAGGGAATATGTCGGCGGAGCATTTTCACTTATCTTTCGTTACGCTTACACAACAGTGCCACAGTACACATAATAGCAGAGAACAGAGCTTATAACTAGCAAACTAGAAAGAGACCGCTATCCATTGAGCGCGAGGTGATCCACGCTTTTTTTTGTAATTATTGTTTACTGTGTAATGAAATTTACATGATGCCAGCTGAGTTTCTTTCTGGTTCTTCTCAGAAGGCTAGTTTCCGAATCGGTGGTTAGTTCGAAATTCATAAGTGCCTTACCAGGGCCTAAACTGAATAAATATTGCTCATTTTCATTTTCATTTTATCAAAATTTACTCTTTTACTAATTGGCCTGGACTTCGTATCGCCCTTTCTTAGCTTATTAAATGCTTTTTACCTAAAATCGTTTCTGAACTTTCTCAATTTTATCAAGATCAAAATTACCCAAACGGTCCAGCTATTCTCAAATTTTAGCAAGATTAACTAAAAGCAATTCATTTTTGTTGATTAGATTTACCGTCAAAATAATATTGAACTGTCGGTTTGTAGTTTTGAAAAAGTCTGTTAAATACGTCGTTTATAGGTTATTGCTATTCTGCTTATAATCTTGTAAATGCGCGTCTGTGTGAGTGTCATTTTGAACGATTTGTTTCTAGTTTCCTTACTGCTTCTAAGGTTTATATTTATACTGTGCCTTTATGCTCATCTAATTAACGATCACAAAATGGCCTACAAAAAAAAGATTCTATTAAAACTAAATATTTAGGTAACGTATTACATAAAAATAAGGTAAGCCAATTTTATTGAGTAATCTATATCTATACATCTATACAGATAAATAAAATTGAAGTGTCTGTTTGTAATTCCAAAATAACAGCTTTTCACTAAATGCATATGAAAGTATAAATGCATACGCTACTGAAACTAAAAAAACCATGTTTTAAATTTTTTCTCTGTCTGTCTGTCTGTCTGTCTGTCTGTTTGTTCCGGGTAATCTCAGAAACGGCTGGACGGATTTTAACGGGACTTTCACCGGTAGGTAGCTGATGTTTCAAGGAGTAACTTAAACTACTTTTATTTATTAAAAATATTAGGGTTCCGCGACAATAAGGAAGAAACTAAATCTACGCGGGTGAAACCGCGGGGCACAGCTAGTTAAAAATATATTTCAATCAAGCTCATAGGCAGTATTCCTTTCATTTTATTAGCGATTGGAAAAAAAAATACGCTCTCTGCAATATTTTGCAAATTTCCATACTCGTTTGATTAAAATATTCATAGAAAGACTAAAAAGAGTGCTACGAGTATAACATTTCCAATATCAAATCGCATTCTATCTAAAAATTTTATAGATCTCACTGTATGTTTTCCTAGCGGACGTCACGCGTTTTCACCCACGTAGTTCCCGTTCCCGTGGGAGTATGGGGATAAAATCTAGCCTGTGCTAGTTGCTGATGATGTAGCTATCCATTGCTGAAAGAATTTTTAAGACCGGGCAAGTAGTTTCGAAGCCCATTCAATGAAAAAAAATAAGCAAAAAAACAATCAAATCATTCCTCTTTATACAATTCGTGTAGAATGTAAGTATGGAATATTTTTATCGAAAAAAAAACCTATATACTGTACTATATATGATCACGAGGTGTTGTAAGAACAGCAGGGGACACGTGACAGATCTATCGCCGTTTCAGGCACTATACATACGTCTTCAAATACTTCTCAGACATATGCAGGCGATTCCTCAGAAGAGTTTGGCAGAGGTGATATACCATGCCATGGGTCTCCAAAAAAAATATTATTCACACTAGTACGTGCCGAGTCCGAGCCGAGTTTCTATATCTTAGGCCATTGTATTTGTTGCTGTCAATCATTTGCCGCTCGGCATAGCGTGTGTCCATTCAAAATGTATGTGATATTAGATGACCCAAAGAACTACGTATCCACTTCTCCTTGAAATATTCACCGTTTACACCATCTCTGAACGTTCACAAATAATATATATAACTTTTGCGTTTATAATATTAGTAGGATTAGTTAGGTACTAAGATGTTCTGTTCAGATTCGGTTCGGACTCGGCTCGGACTCGGTTCGGACTCGGCTTGGACTCGGCTCGGACTCGGTTCGGACTCGGCTCGGACTCGGCTCGGACTCGGGTCGGACTCGGGTCGGACTCGGCTCGGTTAGCGTTTCATCCTTAAGCAGTACTTAATGGATATTGAAACTTGATTGAATTACATAATAGCTGATGATAATGATGATTGCAATTGAGAATAAAAATACATGAATTAATTCAGTAAACGTTTATTTTTCGTATTATAAACAACATCTGTCTTATTTTCTCGTTCTTAAGTTAGGAATTAAATAGATACAGTTTAGTTTTACAAACATACAGGCTGGGTAAAATAATACCTACTATTATACTAATACAATATGGGAAAATGTGTTATAAATTGTGATAAACGCAAATAGGTACTATGCCAATTTATGTGTAAAAAAACTTTAATAAATTTGTGGATTAATAAAATTGGTTACAATTTTTTTTTGTGCAAATATAAAAAAAAACAAGGCAGACTTACGAAACGATAGATGTATTATGTGAAAGATGATACTTATTGTAGCTTGTGAGAGAGTGAATACAGATATGACGGCTGATAGAGAGAAATGGAAGGGAAAAACACATTGCGCCGACCACAAATAACATGGGATAAGGTCAAATTATCTCTTCAGATAAATAAAAACGGAGTGTCTGTTTATAATTTCAAATTAACAGCTCTTTACTAGATGCATATGGAAGTAAATACGGTACTTAAGAGATTAGAGAGGTTTACCTCTCAACCGATTTTGATGAAATTTGGCACAGACAATCTTTAGACCCTGAGAAAGGACATAGGCTACCTTTTATTTATTAAAAATATTAGGTTTCCGCGACCATAAGGATGAAACTAAATCTACGCGGGTAAAACCGCGGGCACAGCTTGTAATTTATAAAAGCAGGCTTAAGTTCAAACTTGGATTAGATAGTTACTCAGAATTTTAATCAAAAAATATTTGAATACAGGATGTAAAATTATTTTTCTATTCAGTGAGATTGTTTACCCACGCGCTGTATAATATCGTCATATCAGCATTCGTGTCAAAACAGCTCGAACAAAATTGCTGTGAATATTCCCCTGACCCAAAAAATGCAAATTGTAAAGGGATGTACACTCGTTTACAAATATATTGATGACAAAATTATAGATACACTACCGGACGTCCCGCGGTTTCACCCGCGTAGTTCCCGTTTCCGTGGGAGTACGGGGATAAAATATAGCCTATGTTACTCGCTGATGATGTAGCTATCCATTGCTGAAAGAATTTTCAAGATCGGTCAAGTAGTTTCGGAGCCTATTCAATGCAAACAAACCAACAAACAAAATCAAATCTTTCCTCTTTATAACATTAGTGTAGATACAAAATGCGTCCCTCAGTAGCTAGATATAATGGTGTGTCATTCAATTTTAAACTTTATAGACCAGTAATAAGAATCATGTTATCAGCCGTTAATTTGAACATAGGCTTCGTTGATAATTACAACGATAAAATAACTTTAACTCACCACAATCAGATTAGTTTGACCAAGTGTAAAACTAGCTTTATAACTTTAACCAGCGTTTGGTCTTAGCGTGATATAATAGCCTTACTTGATAAATGAGCTATCTAATAGTGTAATTGTTTTTCAAATCGGACCAGTAGTTCCTGAGATTAGCGCGTTCAAGCAAACAAACAAACAAACGCCATCCAAAGATTCAAAATTATTATTCGATGAATAAACTTTAGGCTCTGTCAGTACTTTCTTTCTTTTGCTACTCTCCAAAGGTTGTTAGAGTGAGATATATATACTACTAGTTGTGCCCCGCGATTTCACCCTCGTAGAGTTAGTTTCAGGCTTTATTTTGCGGAACCCTAATATGTTTTCTAAGCAAAGCTTAAGTCACTCCTTGAAGCATCTGCCAGTGAAAGTCCCGTTAAAATCCATCCAGCCGTTAACGCGTGACGTCTTGACCAAGGGCAATAGGGATTCATTTATACATATATTGATTTGATGTATGTGAAACACTTATGTTTGATAGTCCAAATGCAATTCAATTGGACTTAACATATGGAAATGACTGCAAATTTTCCAGTTTACAAATTACATTACCCAACCTGTATTCAAAAAGTTATTTAACCATAAATTATGTTGCTTTATTCAAATATAACAAATTAATTTAACAAACAATTATACAAATTGTGTTATTTGCACAAATTGTTGTAATCGAGCGAAGCGATAAAGAATTAATTAAATAACATTGAGATAATATAATAACACAATTTGTTATTTTGCTAACATTTTTGTTTTATAAAATTATTGAAAATAAATCTTTAGTCATCCATTTGTGTATAAAAAAAATAAAAATTGTTTCCATAAAAAAAAATAAGCATTGTAAAATAATATGCAATTATACGCTCACATTAAAGTAATAATATACATTTTATTTCCTTGGTATCATAATTAGGCATTCTATCTACCTACAATTAAATTTAATTATGTACACAACAAACAAACATTACAATTTAATTATCTATTTACATGTTAAAGTTATTTATATTAATAGACAGAGTTAAGTAATTACATGGACGATATAACTTTATGAAATGAATTAAATTTTAAGGATTGTATCCGCAATAAAACTCAGTTTATGCTCGGGTTCCGTATCTGTGAACCCTGATAACTTGAATTAAGTATTAAAACGAACCCGGTGTCTATTAGATAAATTTTATAGCAACCAATTTCTATTTCAAAGTGATTTAATTAAATAGAGAATATGGATTATAAAAATGGTGGATATTCAATTAAGCAAAATCGTAGTTAGTTTTCCTTTTACGCCAACGATATAGTTTTTGTTTTAATTTAGATATATATATCGTTAATTAAGATACAAGACTAATTGCGCTCCGTAGTGTGATCCGCCCATAATATTGATATCTTTTGTTTTTTTTGTTAATATTGTTTTTTCAGCGAACAAACAAAAATTCCAAGCCTTTGTTAAGTATTTTCACGATCAATTCTCATAAATTTCTCGTGTCAACTTGTGTCACTCGCACTCGGTAAGATAATAACGATAGTCAATATTTATTTTGACACATTAAGTTTCCATCCCCAAGAATAACGGTATCTAAAGTTAATTGCTATGAAATTACGTAATACAACCTCGAGACCAATTAAGTAAATACCCGTTAAAATTTCGTCTTTTTAAGCGTTTCGAATTTTGGTCACGTTATTTCCAATGGCATTTACGATTTCAATTGAGTCCTGTTTAATTGCGGTACTCAATTCCAAAATGTTTGGAGTTTCATATTTATAATACCATTTGAAATTGCGGCTGTTTGAGAGCCAAATATAAATGTCACTGGATTAGGGTTTGATGTCTATGACACAATTTTATTTATCTGTATTGTACAGATAAATAAAATGATATTAGGACTGAGTTATATTGATCTACTATTGTAGGTCGAATCATAAAATCAAAGGGGTTGAGGTGGCTGATCCCCTGCACAGGCATGGCAGCCATAGACGAGGCCCAACAGGCCAGCCGCTGACGAACCGCGGACGCCTATGCGACCAGAAACCGCGGCCCGGTGTTAGAATCCCAACTAGTGATGCGAGAAGTTAATCGCGATTGTTTGGATTGTTTAATCATCTCGATGCATGGAGATTATTTTCAATCGTGGAAGTAGAGAGTCGGACTCGATTCCATTCGACTAATTCGGCGCGAATCGGAGCAATCGCTTGCAACAAAACAATCGTAAAACCACTCGATCATTTCTGCCAGGCCGAGTGGATAGTTGGCTCGATGGTAAACTTGAACGACTCGCAATTGCCATAGCTAATCAAATTAAATCCATGATGTCACTTAACGAGCTTTAAGACGAACACGTCGTGAGAAATATACATTATTCGTGTCGGCATTCGATATAACTCGACGTGGCTATGCACTTGATTTTTAACACTGACTGCAATATGACCTAACCACACGATTGCTTACACAATCAGCTGACCTCTAACGCTTTTGGATGTTCGATTGGCAATTGGGACCAACGGCTTAACATGATTTCCGAAGTACGAGCACACACCTGAATCCTTAAATTTCCTGATAACTTAACTTTACTGCTTGAATTATATACGTATCGCAACTGTGCCACAAGATATACATAATATATGCTCACGCCTCACGTTTGCGTAGCAGAACACTGCTGAAACCCTACGGCCAGCACGGCTAGGGATATGATATAATATATTGTCTCCAAATATCATTATCCCAATGCCCTTATCCCATGTTATTTATGTTCGGCGCAATGTGTTTTTCAGTGGTCATGTCTCTGAGTATCTTAGAATGAAATCCAATCAAGTCTCCTTGTTATCATTACGGTTATATCGATACAATTAAATCCCCAAGCTCGGTACAAACGTATTCGATTCACGAACAAATACGGCCCATCGTTCGAATAAATTAGCCTCCTTGGTTAACCGGTGCTATTTATAATATCGTGTCTAGGGAATGGCAGCCAATATATCCGAATTTCGGAATTTCCGGGACTATCTGCACGCAATACGTCTTGCCCATCAGATAAATGGACAGACGGACAGGTTGATGAATCGATATCGCATCACATTAGTTGTATTGCTTAATCTATGTACCGACGTTGCATGGGATTCTGTGATTTATCTAACTGCATTGTAGTCAATTTATCAAATTGTTAGTAAGAAAAGTGTGCTGCAGAAACTTAATCCATGCCATCTGCGTTTTTGGGTTTTGGGAATCTGGATAAGTGCTCAGTTAGGCAAAAGGCTCGCCCCCTATTATATGGGATTTAAACATAACTGGCGAAATGTGGGTGTATTATAAAAACAACTCTGCCTACTCCTGTGGGGAATACAGGCGTGAGCATATGCCTACGGTTCCCCAGACATGACACCCGCCTGGCTGGAAGATCATCCTTTTGCTGGGGATGAGCATGATCACTCTCTCTCCCCACAATTTTAGCAATAACGATTGTTTGCCACTGTTGTAGTATGAAAAATGGTGCCAAGATTATATTTATCGCGACTAGAAGTACAGGACAGAGCTCGTTAATATTATAAATGCAAAAGTTAGTATAATAATGTGTGTAAATTTTAAACAGAAGCACACGCGCGAGAGTAGCTTTAGACATTCAAAAACTTAAATATTCATGACTAACTTAAACAAGCCTCTAGCGGGAGACAAAACAGTATCTGCATTGAACAAGCAGCTTAATTATCTAAGCATTAAAGTTAAAATTAACTTTTACTGGTAGAATTGTAATCCTTTAAGAGTTTCACGCCCCAAATACGTGGAGCGTCTGTCGCGTATTATAGGAATTTAATTCTACATTCCAAGTTTTAGACGACAATTCAAAATATTCCGTTACCTA
The DNA here is from genome assembly GCA_964035505.1 of Watsonalla cultraria. NCBI lineage: Eukaryota > Metazoa > Arthropoda > Insecta > Lepidoptera > Drepanidae > Watsonalla > Watsonalla cultraria. The sequence goes on along the minus strand of OZ037736.1, from coordinate 2,345,383 downwards.
CCAAAATAGTTCTAAGCATTAATCATGTACCCAATTTACATGATTAATGCTTAGAAAAATTCTTAACGAATAACGAGGGAGTTGTGGCACATTTGCTATGACGTATTTTATATTTTGTACATAATACTGTAGCGTTTTTCAACTCGTTACATAGATGGCGCGGCTCGCTAACAATTGCAATGTTTGAGTATAGATAGACGAGAACCTAAATCGCGCAATAAGAGTTTCCAAGCGCATTGCAGTATATATACAAGTTTCCAACTAGAACAGTTGGAGGCTGGAGGCCCTTGGGTCTCGCCCTATAGTCCGGTTAAGCAGCGGAGGTAACTCCCCCCTTTTTAGACTTGTTCTTTGATAGATTATAAGTAGTCCAGACTTAGTTTTGCTAGCGAGTCATGGAACGAAGTATAATGGGAGTAAGATTACAAATCACAATGTCAGACAAATTGTGGGCAAGACAAATCAGAACGTATACCTGTAAAACTGACCGGAGCTAGGCCTAAATTCTAAAAGGTAGAGGGAAGGAACGCCTGTGACCAGACCAGAGTGCCTAATGCGAGTTTTCTTAAAATCGCCGTCACAAGTCATCGCGTCGACGTAAACGCAGATTTGTATGGGCTCACAATAGTGTTATCTTTAGGCCGACAGAGGCTATTCCGATCCTATACAAATCTGCGTATACGTCGACGCGGTGATTTGTGACGGCGGCAGTGAAAATCTCGCACTGGGCCCTCAGTACACGTAGGGAAAAATAAAAAAAAAATCATAATAAAAATCAAACGCATACCAGGCTTACTGTGAACGTGAAGGAATAAAACAAAACTAAAATAAAAATCAGAACTACAGCCTATAAAACTCAACCCTTCAACCGCTTGAGCTAAACAAAAGGCTTTTATCGACGTATTCGTATGACAGTGTGAAGTTAATTTACGAGCAGTGAATGCTCGCGTGGCCCCGAGTGCCTATAAACCAGTCGTAAAAACCCGTAAACGGTTCTGCGGGTATAAATATACGGTATTCCTCACAGGCCTTACCTGTAAGTTAAAGTTGAAGGTATATCAAGCACGTAGGCCTTTATGGAGGATACGTCATCGATCGGTACCGCATTGGCACGATGTATTTGTACCATGTGCGTTATATTACATTGACAGATTATTAGTTCTATGGGAGACAGATTTTAAAGCACAGTTAAATAAAATTGAGGTGTCTGTTTGTAATCCAAAATTATCAGCTTTTCACTAAATGTATATGCTCTCTGTCTGTCCATCTGTGTAATCTCTGACATGACTGGACCGATTTTAACGGGACTTTCACTGGCATACAGGCGATGTTACGAGGAGAAACTCAATTTGTTATTGTTTTTAAAAAAATAGGGTCCCGCAAAATAAAACGCGGGTGAAACCTCGGGGCACAGCTAATGACTAAATAAACTTTTAAAGGTCTCATAGAAATTAAAAGATTAATCGTAACCAAATATTCAGAGAGATGATGACCAATGTTGTTGTATCAATGTAATACAGCCAGAACCGCATAACATGTATAGTGATTCGAGTACTTTGAATTTGAAAAAATATTATCAGACATTTTCCGCGTAGCGTACGAACACACCGATTTTTCTAAATGTCAAAATATGTAGCATTCCTTTTCAAAGTATTATATATTTTTGACAGCCTTGTATAAATGCTAGGTAATATTATTTTTATCGTTACACTCTTGGCTACGGTCGTGGTCGTAATGTCATATTGATCGAGAAACAAAAGCTAGACTCTATAAAGAGATTCTATTGTGCACCTCTTTGGGCACTGCAGTGGTTTTAACTGTGACATATTTAATCCAGTGCACTGGGTTACCAACTCTCGCTGTAACAACAACAATAAAATGCTCTAAAGTGTGTAGAGGATTTTATCGTTGCCTTGAACGAAACTTTACTTTACGTTCGACGGAACCACTAAATGTACACCCTTTAGGCTCGATTTATTGCACTTTAACCCCAAATTGGACCAAATACAGCGCACTTTCCAGATTTATAGCGAATTGTCGTTTAGATTTATACACTGAGGGTGTGTTTGAAATCGCGATTTTAAGATTCATATCATAAAGTTCATTTTTAAGATACGTTTTAGAAGGTCTGCGACATGTATTTACTGGGGATGTGTTTGAAATCGAGACTTTAGTATTCATTTCATAAAGTTCATTTTAAAATGGATACGTTTTAGATCTCCGACTTAATTAGGTCATCAAGTCTATTCTGTGTGACGGAAAATAAGTCAAGAATTTTAAATTCATAAACACATTCAAGAAGACGAATCGCTTTATTCTGTAAGATATTTCAACTTCGATTTGAAATATACAAAATTAAACTTTATATTGTATGCAATGAATACTCATTTCAAATGATTGAAACTTACAAAATCAAAATCAAAATCAAAATCAAATATATCTTTATTCGATTAGACTTCATACAAAGTACTTTCAAATCGTCAGAATGACACAATTACACAGGATTATACATGCTACCGCCAGGTTCGGAAGGTTGATTTTACTGAGAAGAACCTGGCAAGAAACTCAGCAACAGAATAAAGCAGTAGAATTTGTAATACATTCGAGAGGTGAGTTTTTGATCCAACACATAAGTCTATTTTCTCGACTGATCTATTTGACGTCGATCTGCGCTGACACATGATTAGACAATGCATTTATTAATCGGGTTGGGACCCAATCGTCTCCTGAAATTCGCACCCTCTCACGTCCTCTAATCTATCTAAAGTACTAGAGCGTCAGAAGTTTGAAGAGGTACCTTCGATGATTTTCGAATTTATGTCAAAATAAATAAATGTTTCTCCGACCGGGGGACCAAAGTACACCTACATAGGGGCCGAATCTACAACTTCTGTTCTAAGAGACGATTATTGAGCGCCCAGTGGGTCCTGACCCTTTTAATCTAATAACAAAATAATCCAGTCAATACACAGACAATTATATTAAAAAAAAATACAGAAAATACACAAATAATATTTGGATTTTTTGACGGAATAATATTAAGAGTTACATTATAATGAGTATTCGAACTTATCGCAAGTCATGGACATTAAGGTGTACATTACGGCATGCAGCGCGTCCATAGCGCGCTGGCTATTTGTCAGCTAATGAGTAGTGCTAACATTCCCAGTGATGGACAGGAACTGGCAGCGTCTCCTCTTTGCATCGCTAGGGGGTTTTCACCTGTTAACAAAATAATTATTTAGCATTTTTTCTTGAAACAATATTAATGAACAAATGCTCTTCGAACACTCATTGAACGTTGTTTTTAGGACTAGCTAATTAAAATGTTTACAAATGAACGCCTAACAGGACAAGAAAGTGATGAGTATGAAATATACGTATAGCCTTTGCTAATCTTCTTCTATATATATCTATACAGATAATACAGATAAATAAAATTGAAGTGTCTGTTTGTAATTCCAAAATAACAGCTTTTCACTAAATGCATATGAAAGTATACACGCTACTGATACTGAAAAACCAAGTTTTAAAATTTTTCTCTGTCTGTCTGTTTGTTTGTTCCGGGTAATCTCTGAAACGGCTGGACCGATTTTAACGGGACTTTTACTGGCAGGTAGCTGATGTTTCAAGGAGTAACTTAGGCTACTTTTATTTATTAAAAATATTAGGGTTCCGCGACACGAAGCATGAAACTAAATCTACGCGGGTGAAACCGCGGGGCACAGCTAGTTTATATATATAGAAGAAAGTCGTGTTAGTTACACTACTTATAACTCAAGAACGGCTGAACCGATTTAGCTGAAAATTGGTGGGTAGGTAGCTTAGAACCAGGAGAAGGACATAGGACTTTATACCGTTCTCTTGAAACCTGAAAAAATCGTCATATAACACACTAAAGTCTGCGCGGGTGAAACCGCGGGGCACAACTAGTAAGCTGTATTATTATAAATCCATTATTAATTTTGGCGTGAAAAAATAACACACACATAGTATGTATGTGTGTGTTATTCTTTCACGAGACGGCGATAGATTCACCTTCTATCACGTTGGTACTTAAGATGATTATCTTAGATGAAAAGTGTATGTTATTATTACAACACCTGTGCCTACCCCTTTGGGGAATACAGCCGTGAGCATATGTATTTACGTAAATCATGTTATAATTATAAAAACAGCAAATTATCTTAATAAGCACACTCCCTGAGGAACATGTAACCTCCTCTGTACCTATCTAACGCTATTAATTGATGCTCATATGAATATTATACAAATAAACTATTCTACATTCTATATCAATGACTCTCTTGTTTGCTCATAAATATTCCTTAGGTAAAACACGAAAAGATATTGTTTCTAATATTCACAGATAAGGGAAAAAAAAGGATTTAGGCTTACTTTACAAAAACAAAACAGTGAAGAAAAATATGTGTTTTAAATCGTGTAGGCTATACACGATTTGAAAATTAAAATCAGATTATTAATTTTTTTAAGGTTTTTAGATTTTAAATTAAATTTTTTAAGGTTTTTAGCTATAGTTAGTGGTTAGTTATAATGAGTTCCAATTATACATTATTCAAAAATGCTTTATCAAAACTATGGTTTGACAAAATGCCTTAATCTGTTTTGTTCTAGTTTTATATCCTTTGAGTACCTCTTTAGATTTGGATTTTAAGGTTCAAATAACACTTAATGATTAAGTCTTGATAGTGTGACTGTGACAAAATGTATACTTAGTTATTGAAATGTGGTAACATTTAAATGGTTCACAGATATTTGTTATAAGCATATGTAACTAGATTTAAAATACTGTTTGTTTCCCGAAGAAAATAAAATAAAATAAAATAAAAATAAATTAGCTGTTTATCTGTATTAAAAAGAATTGTAATTTTTTAAATAAAGTACTTTATACTACTATACAGATAAATTTAAAAATACAACCTTACATATTCGCCAAATTTGAGTTCGATAGGAATATCCCACATCGGCAAGAAGAGTTTCACAGCACAGAAACACACGACATTGAGATATGAGAATATAAATAGTATTCTGTGTAGGATGTGGGTAAAAATTAAACACGATTTAAATATGGGAAGTAGGTCAAATTTGAGCTCGAATAGACTTTGGGAAATGGGTCAAAAAACTGTAAATTTTGACCCGACCAACATTCATTTTCATATTGCAAGATTGTAAGATTTCATTCAATCCCTTCGTGGGCTCTTACCTCTCAAAACATGCACAGATACAGCTGAAGTGGCGACGTCAGCTAGGGAACACGTGTAGTTCCCGGAATCATTACGATTCGCATTTGCTATGTATAGTCGTGATAGTGCACCATTCGACGTGGCTTCTGTCTTCACACTGTGAACAAACACATTGCATGTAGCTTCAATAATTAAAATAAAATAAACACCTACGCGTAGAATATAACTGAACGAACAACTCTTAAAACGTAGAAATCTATTTACAGTATCAGGGGGCTACCATCATCAACAAAAATAAGGATTGTCTTGTGTTCTACATCATCCAATAAGCATCAAACCTTTGGTAACTCCTAAGAACTACACTTGACCACAAAAAATAATAGTATGTATAACGACGAACATTAAAAAATGTCAGTGATTTTTTATTTCATTTTTAAATTGAAGTATCACCAGAAATGTGCGTCCAAAAAATCTATACTATATGATATATACGAGGGGTCAGGACCCACTGGGCCCGCAATATTCGTCCCCTAAATGTTAGCGTCCACTACCCACTAGTCCGTCGGTAGGAGAACAATCAATTATTTATTTATTTTAAGGTACCCACTCGCTTCCTGGTATATAATGTTACGAAATGATAAGGACTTATAGTCGAAAATCATTCAAGCTACCTCTTTAAACTTCTGACGCCCTAGTACTTTAGATAGATCAGAAGACGAGTGGATACCTCAAAAATTTAAGGGGACCAGTGGGGAGAGGTTGTAAATTTCAGGGGACGAGTGGGTCCTGACCATACGAGTATGTTATTTAGTTTAATAAGTTATTATGAGGAATAAAATCTAATGTAGAAGTCATCATATTATGTGTTGTTGCTGTCAGAATATTCTAGTTTTGATGGAACCGTCTACATTTGTATTGGATACCATCCCATGGTCATTTACTGGCGGAAGTGTGCCCGATATCCTTTCACGCAATAGACTACGGAACAAAATACCCAATGATAAAATTCCTGTACGGAGAACGTAACCGCGTCAAATATTACTTACGCAGTTTTTTAGGAAGGCTTCTTTAAGTTTATTTGTATCTTTTTACCAACTCATTGCAAGTAGTATGTTAAAATTTCGCTTGCATATAACTATGTTAGTTACTTTTTTTTCTGATATGAAATCCCCCTTGTAACATGAGCTATCTGCCAGTAAAAGTCCCGTTAAATCGGCCCAGCCGTTTCAAAAACAGTTTTTTTTATAAAAATGTCTTTTTTGTAAGTACCATAGGTATACTTTTATTATGCATTGAGTGAAAACCTGTTAATTTTAAATTACAAACTGACACTTCAATTGTAATTTATCTTCATAGATGTATAAATATGTATGGGTGTTGTAACACCTTCGGGTACATTCCCTTCTGCAGTGGCGTGACAATACAATGGTTAATCGTTCATTTCACTTTGTATATCTGTGCACTAGGTATAGATTTTGATACGTTGAAAAATTATCTAAGCAGCGTGGCTCAAAATGCTCGAAACCCACGGGTGTTCCTCCTCGTCGGTTTTACAGGGAAGGCATCCTTACCGCAACTATAGGTTTTAATGGGTTTTAGAGTTGAGTATATCGATTGCTTATATTTTTTCATTTTATATGGGAATGTTAAGCGGCGACTGTAGGATTTTTTTCGTTACCATACAAAATGAGGAAAATAGGCAATTGTTAAAGTGAACTTTCAAACGTGTACAAACCCATACTAGGGGTAATGCTGCAGCAATCATTAATCGCTGAACCATTCAGCAAGTCTTAACGAAACGTAGTCCACACGTTAATTCAGCTCCATTCACCAGAAACTTGGTATTTCTTAATCCGCAGCCAACATAAAACACAGATAACAAGTGAACCTAATCCCATTTATGTAATTAAATACACTTCAATGCACAGAATTCAAATCACCAATGAGTTTTTTTATTTATCTATTCATCTATACGGATTAATAAAATATAAGTCTGAATTCAAAATAACAGCTTTTCAGTAAATGCATAATACGAAAGTATATACGATAGTGACATTAAAAACCAATTTGAAAAGGTTTTCTCTGTCTGTCTGTTTGTTTCGGGTAATGGCTCCGTAACAGCTGGGTCGATTTTAACGGGACTTTCACTGCCAAATAGCTAATGTTGCAAGGAGTAACACTTTGGCTGTTTTGATTTTTTTAAAAGCATAAGGGCTCCGTGGGACATCCATGAAATGTATCCCTATGCGGTTAAAACCACGGGCCCAGCTATTTAAACATATTAGAAAAAAAGAAACTGCGGGGCACAGCTAGTATTAAAATATATTCGTTAGTGACCCGAATTCGTTGCTCGGTAGTGTAGTCAAAGCCCACAAAAAGCTGTAACAATAATCCACTCCAAACAATTCTTGAATTATATTTAACCTTACGAACGGTTCAGATACCACTCCTATAAATAGTATTAACAATATATTTTAAGGCCTCTGTAATTTCACATCACCCAAGCCTTCTTCACATGAAGAGGACAACTTTGTGATCGGGTAGGCAGTGTTACAACACCCACTTTTCACGTTAAACCATGTACAAGTATAGAAAGAAAAAAAAATTTTTTTCATAGCACAAAAATCCGACGCAGACTAAAATTAGATAAGGTTCTAAATATATGGTTAATTAAAGTACATTATAACGCCACAGACGTACATTAATTCTTGAACGACACTGTTGCTCTCTCTGTTGCTACAGGTTTTTACGTTGAGGAGCTCGTGGCACAGTTGCTATTGCGCATATGATGAGATCAGTGAAGTTAAGCAACCATACGCCTAGCCAGTACTTGGATGGGTGACCACCCAAGTTCCCTCCGTGCCTCGGAGAGCACGATAAGTCAACGGTCCCGGTTGCCAATTTAATATATTTAGCAATCGTTACAGGTCATTCAGAGGCCTAAGAAAGTCTGACAACTGGTTTAGCCCAGATTACCGATTTAACTCGAAAAAAGGGGTTACGAAGGTCAGATGGCAGTCGCTTCGTATAAAAATCAGGTTATCAGTGGGTTGAATCAAGTGCTGACCCCAAATACATGGGTTAAGGCCTAAGGTCATGAGATGATGACAGGTTATTACGTTGACGATATCGCTTGCGTTTCCTCATTTTATAAGGGAACGTTAAAAAGCGCCCCAAGCGGTGAATGTAGGAAGTTTTACGTCACCATACAAAAAAAGCGCAAAACGCAAGGTCAAGCGACGACGTTCGAACGTGTCAAAACTTATACTTGGGTAAAGTAATGTGATTTATAATGCGTGATAACGTAAACCCAACTGAAAGCTGTTCGTTAAATATGAACCAGCGAGAATCTGAGTGAAGGGATTTGGTTACGTGGGTTGTTTCGTGATAAATAACGGTGTATCCGAATATATTTACTGTTTCATTGAAGGAACGCGTGGGTTTTCTACGGGTCGAGACCCACTCTTGCCCACTCATCCCCTTAATTTTTTGAGGTTTCCACTCGTCCCCTGAGATATCTAAAGTATTAGGGCGTCAGAAGTTTAAAGGGTAATTTCAAAGATTTTTGACTTCATGTCCGTATCATAACAACAGTATACCAAGAGACGACTGGATACCTTAAAATATATAAATAGTTGACCCGACAGACGTTGCCCTGTCTTAATTATGAGAATGCAGCACGTATTCTATCAATTCTATTTCAAACGTCATAAGGTTACATCAAAAAGTTTTTATTTTCCAAAGCGCTAAGGTTAGATTTAAGAAGAAAGAAATAATTTAATACAAATATTTCCACGATTTTTTTTTAGTTTTTTCCTTCATAAGAATCATTTCCTGACAATAATGAACACAACATTTTATCGTAAACGGTCAATCCTTTCACCTGTGATGTCGTGACCAAGGGAAATGGGGATTCATTTATATATATAGATTAACTGTTCTCCTCCCGGCGGACCAATATAGGGCCGAAACTACAACTTCTATTCTAAGGAACGAATATTGGAAGCCCAGTGGGTCGCGACCCTTTTCTACGCGTGGGCGGAACACGATGTGCTTTTATTTATATACGGCCGTTTTCAATAACTTATCAAAGATTACATAATAATATTATCTATTTACAGAGCTATCCCCAGATATCTGTCAGCTTTGATCTATCCTTCAATTTCATAATAATGTTAACTAGTGATAAGTTAATGTAAGGAATAAATTATAGAGTCATTAAGATAACTTAAATGACAGATGGATGAAATATTGAAATTGAATCCTTCGCTTTCACTTGTGTATAATTTTATTTTATTTCAGGAGCTAATTAAACACAGTCTATCTTAAAGTCAATAACGGGTTATATTTTTGGAACGATGTTCCTTATCGCGCGTTGCGATAGGGGGCTAATTAAAGGGATGGAAAAAATTAAGACCAAAAGTTGTAACGATACATTTGCTATAGTTGTAAGCCGTGGGGCATGCGCGTGTTTCTCTGTCTGTCTCTCATAGACAGAGAGAAATGCATAATAATAGAAATAGACAAATGCACAAAGAAACATCGTTCTATCCGGGTGTCCCTTGACACCTCTCAAGTTTTTAATGTATGTTTTTTTTTTAATTTCGAGTGTAAAGCTTAGAGTAATTTTTCGTTCATCAATTGAAGTTCTTTCACCACATTGTTATCTATCTTCTATATATATAAAAATGAATCCCGATTTCCTTTAGTCACGCCATCACGAGTCAACGTCTGGGCCGATTTTAAAGGGAGATAGCTGGCAGATAGCTGACGTTTCAAGGAGTAATTTATGCTTATTTTATTCAGAAAACGTATTCGGATTCTGCGTAATAAAGCACGAAACTACGTGGGTGGAACCGCGTGTTCCAGCTAGTAGCTAAATAAATAGATCATGTAGGCTTTAAGTCGTCAAGTTTTTTTCGATTAATTTGAAGTTCTATCACCACATTGACATCGTTAATAAATCACTGAACAATTATTTAATTTTCATCATCATTTTAAGCAACTACTTTCCAGTTACATTTTAGTCCTTAAACAGGTGTGCAAAAGGTACAAAATCATAAATCACAACTCACAAAATTATAATACCCTTCCCTAACTTTGTCGCTTACATTTACAAATCGTCCCTTATTTATTCCACACTAATTGCCCTCGAGATTTACAAACTAGACTCGCAATTTTAATTAACTTCAAAACATAACTGACAATTGTAGGTGTAGCTGTGCCCCGCGGTTTCACCCGCTTATACTTAATTTTATATCTGGCCCGCGGAAACCTAATGTTCCTCTTTTAAATAAAAGTTGCTTAAGTTACCCATAGCCGATCAGTCTCGTTAAAATCGGTCCAAAGTGTCTAGTGCGAGTTTTCTTAAAATCGCCGTCAATAGTCATCGCGTCGACGTAAACGCAGATTTGTATGAGCTCACTATAGTGTCATCTTTAGGCCGACAGAGGCGCTGTTCCGATCCTACACAAATCTGCGTTTACGTCAACGCGGTGACTTGTGACGACGGCAGTGAAACACTCGCACTAGGCACTCTGACGGTTTGGAGATTAGACGGAACAAACAGACAGACAGACTGAGAGAAGAGTTTTTGAATAGTTTTTTCTATGTGAGTACATTTCATGCGCATTTAGTGAAAACCTGTTAATTTGAAATTACAAACAGACACTTTAATTTTATCTGTATATTTTAGGTGTAAATTAAATAACACACAATCCCCAAATAACGAAGTGGCGAGGAATTACATAAGCACTTTGATTAAAGTAAATTAATTAAGAAAGGGGCCTTTATTAATTGGTTAGCTAGTATCAATAAATCCCTCGTCTCAGCAATATTCGGGAACGGAATTTGAATAATTTATTCCGCAAATAACCTTCTGATATGATGATACTGGAAATTGTTCTCGTGTTTAACTTCGTTGGACTTATTAAATAGAGGAGATGCTAGCAAGTTGTAAAGAAATATTTGATGGGAAATCTTATATTGAGCACTCGTAATCGAAGGAAATGTATGAAGAGATGCATGAATGTGGACGATGCGAAAGAAGTGTAAGGATAGTAGCATGTGGCTCCCCTGTGACACGCCACTGCTCTCGGTCCCGAGTTAGTCTCCGCCACAGTTTCCCAGCCGTCCGCGCGATATTGTCGGCCCACCGGGCGAAGACTAACGGGCAGACCACCCGCCCGGTGGGCCGACGATAACGATAAATAAATGATAATGTTAGTAGTATGTTAATTTTTATCGACATTTGTACATTGGAACTGTGTCCATGGGCTTACATTTCTCAAATGATTTATTTTGGTTTTTTTTTTAAATTGTATAATATTTTTGAAAAGAGGAGTTTCTTGCCAGGTTCTTCTCAGTAAAAGCAACCTTCCGAACCTGGCGGTAGCATGTATAATCCTGTAAATTGTGTCATTCTAACGATTTGAAAGTGCTTTGTATAAAGTCTAATCGAATAAAGATATTTTTGACTTTTGACTTTTGATAATTTAATAAAATCAAGCTAGTTTAATTTACTTTACCTGACTCCACCTCTCTTGGTGTCATAATTGAGTAGTCTGGCTCCATGTTTCCAGCTGACCTGCCGCGCTGGCTGCGGGACCTCGCTCACAACACAACGCAGCTCTATGATAGAGCCTTCCTTGTACAACTTGTCTTGGAGAGGTCGACCACGCTCGTCCACTATCTCCACCTTTGGTACTGCACAGACAAAGAAATATACAATTATTATCACATAATGTTAAAACTTAAGACATCGGAGGAGCAAGCCCGTTCATTTGCAGAAAACGTAACTCGGCCGCCATCTTAAATGACCCGCCATATTGGAAATCAGAATGACGTCACACAGTTAAACATGCCTTGTCATCCAAATAAGTGTGTGTAAAGAAATTTCAGCTCAATCCGTTAAAGATAACAATTTCAAAATTCAGTTTATTATAGTAATCATCACCATCATCTCCCGGCCTTATCCCATACATTATTGGGGTTAGCACTTGATTCAACCCGATGTGGCTCCATGTTAGTCGCAATCAACTTATTAACTCCTTGTCCGTTATGTGCGCCTGGTACTTCGTGTACCATAATATTATCATTTCCCTGGCCTTATCCCATACATTGTTGGGGTCGGCACTTGATTCAACCCGTTGTGGCTGATCACCAGATTTTTATACGAAGCGACTGCCATCTGACTTTTGTAACCCCTTTTACGAGGAAAATCGATAATCTGATTTAAACCAGTTGTCAGATTCTTTGAGGCCTCCGACTGACCTGTAACGATTGCCAAAGATGTTCAATTGGCAAACGGGACCGACGGCTTAACGTACTTTCCAAGGCACGGAGGGCCCTCGGGCGTTCACACATCTAACTACTGGCTTGGGTTAAGTGCTTAACTTCGCTGATCAAATGATAAGCACATTAGCAACTGTGCCACGAGCTCCTGCACTAAATTTTGTATATTGTATAGTATGCAATGTAAGGTTCCATCTAGAAAACGTACATTGCAACATTGTAAATTACTAAATCTATCTATATATATAAAAATGAATCCCCATTTCCCTTGGTCACGACATCACGGGTGAACGGCTGGACCGATTTCGATAATATTTATTGTCAGGAGATGGTTCTTATGAAAGAAAAAACTAAGAAAATGCTTGGAAAATTTTGAAAATTTAAGAATTGTTAACCACCATATAAAATTATAGCGCTAAATGTAACCTTAGCGTTTTGGACAATAAAACTTTTTGATGTAACCTTATGACGTTTGACATAGAATTGACAGAATACGTGCTGCATTCTTATAATTAAGACAGGGCAACGTCTGTCGGGTCAGCTAGTTAGCAATAAAAAAAACATATTTTCATATTAACTCGATCAGAATAAGCTTAAATGGATATAAAAAACTTAAAAGTTACCCAAATTCGTGAGGATTCGTAACGCAGTAACATATTTTCATCAAGACCCCAAGCAGTTATAGCGACGTATTTAAATTTACATGAAACAGCTTCTTAACGAAAAAAAGCAAGAATAAGGAAATTCAATTTCCGAGCTCCCCCGAGAGGCGAAACGGAAGGCATACAGTTTGTTATAATGGCAAGCTGAGGAGAGTCCCTGTTGTTTTTGTTGCTAATATTTGCTGAGAATTCGTTCGAATGTAAGGTATAAAATGCCAATTATACTCAAACTCAAACTCATGTGGATATATTATTTGAGGGTATAATCAATTTCAAAAAATATTTGAATTCCATACAAATTTTCTGAAATAATTCGTTATTCTCCTACGCCTATATCTATACAGATAAATAAATTAAAGTGACTGTTTGTAATTCCAAAATTACAGCTTTTCACTAAATGCATGTGAAAGTATACACGCTACTATTACTAAAAACCCAAGATTTAAAAATATTCTCTGTCTGTCTGTCTGTTTGTTCCGGGTAATCTCTGAAACGGCTGGACCGATTTTAACGGGACTTTCACTGGCAGGTAGCTTATGTTTCATGGAGTAACTTAGGCTACTTTTATTGATTAAAATTATTAGGATTCCGCGACAATAAGAATAAAACTAAATTTACGCGGGTGAAACCGCGGGGCACAGCTAGTTATATTATATTATACTATCTACGCCATTAGTAATATTTGATAATACAAACAGCCACTTCAATCATATTTATTTTCAACATTAATACATTTTTATTCTTTTAGTTTGTGATATTATATGCGTTGTGTTGATTTTAAGATCATAAGATCGAATCCATCTGTCGTGATGAGTGCTCGTTTCACTGAAATCAATTTGCGAGAGTATCAATAAATTTTATTCTTGTTATTGTTTCATAGAAGTTTTACAACCTTTAGGATTTCAAGGGTTTTAATTAAATTGATTGATTGTTTAACGTTTTCAATGATTGCTCTATCAATTCAGGAAGCATTGTCTATAACATTTGAGTGTCTTTTTGTAATTCCTTATCAACAGCTTTTCACTAAATCTCCAATCAATCTATCTAATAATACATACATATAAATAAAATTGAAGTGTATATTTGTAAATCAAAACTAACAGTTTAGTACTAAACTAGCTGTGCCCCGCGGTTTCACCCGCGTAGATTTAGTTTCATCCTTATTGTTGCGGAACCCTAATATTCTTAAAAAATAGAAGTAGCCTAAGTTACTCCTTGAAACATCAGCTACCTGCCAGTGAAAGTCCCGTTAAAATCTGTTCATCCCTTTCAGAGATTACTCGGAACAAACAGACAGACAGACGGACAGACAGACTGACAGACAGACAGACTGACAGACAGACAGAGACAATTTTTAAAACTTGGTTTTTAGTCTCAGTAGCGTGTATACTTTCATACGCATTTAGTGAAAAACTGTAATTTTGGAATTACAAACAGACACTTCAATTTTATTTATCTGTATCTGTATATATGTATATATATCAGGTACTGCCATAAAAAAAACAAGTTTTTATTTTTTTCTCTGTCTTGTCCGGCTAATCTCTGAAACGACTGGAACGGTTTTAACGGGACTTTCACTAGCAGGTAGCTAATGTTAATTTAAGGAAAAACGTTAGGGGGTGAAACCATAGGGCACAGCCAGTTCCATAATAACAACACTCACTACTAGTTAATTATTTTTGGATATTCGTATTCGCATTCGTATTCGCAAAATTTCTGCGAATGTTTTGCGAATATGAATATCAAAGAAAAATAACAATTTGAAGATAATGTTAGGATAATAAATCAAAATTCTAAAAGTTCCTAACCTTATGTTTTTAATGCAAGAAAAAGTAACTTAACCTCATAACGCCATTAACAGTCTTCACTTTATCATTTGATATTATTTATTAATTATTTACTTTGGGCAATGAAACTTTATAATTAAATTTTCATTAAAACTTATACATTCGCATTCGCATTCGCATGCGCGAATATCAGTAGCAGACATTTGCATTCGCATTCGCAAATGTTAAAAAAATTACATTCGTAACATCACTATTCACTATCAAATTCAAGGCTATTCTTACACTTTACCCTGTAAATGGAATCGATGCTTCAAAGTCAAGCAAAGGTCACGATATGTCATTAGTATGCTACGTTGATACAAAACTTGTTAGCTGCAGAAAACAAACAACTTTGTCCTCAGTCGTCGTATTATTGTCGTAATAGACATACACTTCAATTACTATGAGGAAACTGTATGGGGAAGGATACAAGGCTGATTTTGGGGTCAGACAATATGATTTTCACAAAAAGAAAACGGACAAGTACGAATCAAGAGAATCAATCAAGAGCTACGGTGGCCTCGGGGTCAGAGCAGTCGCCTGCTACGCAAGCGACGCAAGTTCAAATCCCAGCGGGTCCTGTACCTATGAGTTTTTCTAAAAACTTATGTACAGTGATTTCACACCACGTGCTTTACGGTGAAGGAAAACATCGTGAGGAAACCTGCACATGTCTGAGAAATAATTCAAAAACGCATGTATAGTGCCTGAGACGGCGATGGACTCACCCTCTGTCACGTTGGCACTTAATCATATTTGGTGAAATGTGGGTGTTGAAAACTATAATACCTCTGCCTACCCCTCCGGGGAATACAGGCGTGAGCATATGTAAGTACGAATCAGACTCGCGCGACGGGTTCCGTACCATCTAATAATTATACAATTCTCGAACCGCAGTATTTGTTACAACACTCGTCCGAATCGGCTGGACCGATTTGTATGAAACTTTATGTGCATTCGGGTAGGCCTGAGAATGCGTCTCCATCTATTTTTCATACCTCTAAATTATTAAGGTAATCAATCCCAATCTTTATCTATACATCTATACAGATAAATAAAACGCTCGACGTCGAGTTCGAGGCTAAGAAACCTTACAGAATAACGCGGCTGCATGGCTCTTTGCTAAATATTTACATTGACTTGCAAACACACTATATTCATCATCAGCAAATATTCAACGAGCAACCAAAACTCACAAATTGCATCTGAGAATAAACAGAAATATAAGCGGGTGTTTTCCTTATTATTCCCTTTCATCTATGTTCTTGATGAACGTTTATACATACAGGCCAAAATTACTCACGTCCCAGCTATGTATGAACACCAATTGATTTAGTGGAGTAGATTGTGAGACAAGAATTAATGCGTTCGTCACGAATTCTATCCGAGAAGCGATAGTATACGCATTTGCGGTAACCTTGAATCATATAAACATGGGTTATGGTAAGATGTAGGGTATTTTGTATAAGATTAAGATCAGGATTATCTATACAGATAAATAAAATTGAAGTGTCTGTTTGTAATTAAAAAATTACAGCTTTTCACTAAATGCATATGAAAGTGTACACGCTACTGACACTGAAAAACCTAGTTTAATTTTTTTTCTCTGTCTGTTTGTTCCGAGTAATCTCTGAAACGGCTGGACGGCTTTCACTGGTAGGTAGGTGATGTTTCAAGGAGTAACTTAGGCTACTTTTATTTATTAAAATTATTAGGGTTCCGCGACAAATACGATGAAACTAAATCTACGCGGGTGAAACCGCGCTGCACAGGTAGTTATTAATATTTCGTCTACATGAAACTAGAATGAGACATGTTATCTATATGTATATACAAATACACTTGAAGTGTCTGTTATAAGATTATGACAGTATACACGTTACTAACATATAAAAAGAAAAAAATTTAAAAAAAACTGTTTGTATCATCAACCATCTCCCAGTGAAAGTCCTATTAAAATCTGTCCATCCACTTCAGAGATTATCCGGAACAAACAGACAGACAGAGTAAAATTTTAGAGAACTGAAAAATTTCAGTTCGTTTGGAATTACAATAAAACACTTCTATTTTTTATTTGTATGATGATTGTGTAAGATAAATTTATCATCTGCGATGGTTATACACGAACTCACACATAAGCGCTGCAACTTACTCTGCGTACTCATGCGTCATCGCTTGTACTTTATCGCAGCGTGTATGAATATGACAGTGAGAGCCTATGTGTGAGTATTCTGCAGTGCGCCGCTTGTATAAAGTTAAGTCTCTGTGTGTGTATTCATTAACTCGCTGTGCCACGCGGTTTCGTTGCGTAGACTTAATTTCTTGGCAGCCTAAGTTACTCCCTGTAGCATCAGCTATCTGTCAGTGACAACCCGTTTAAATCAGTCCAACCTTTTTTTAGCCGGAACAAACAGACAGACAAACAGGGATTTTTTTTATTTTTTTTATGTGAGTAGGTACCGTATATACTTTCATATGCATTTAGTGAAGAACTGTAAATTTGGATTAAACAGACTCTTTAATTTTATTTATCTGTATAATGTATAGATGTGTGTATGGTGCCTCAGATGCGATGGACAGCGAGTACATCAACTTATGTCTAACGAGCCGTCGAATAATATAATGAAATAAGGAACTCGCAAAATCGCTCCCGTTTACTGGTTTCTCAAATATTCGGGATAATTTACGTTTTCACTTGGCACACTTCCATGATCCCATATTTGATATTGTCTTCGGAATAAAACTGGCATAACTTAAAAGTTAAGAGATCACTTGATTTTTACGATTTTTTTTTTTATTTTCTTTGCAAAGAGTTGGCGTAACCAAGTATACTTAGAACTTGTTTAACAGAAGTATAATTTAGAGACATCCTGTAGTTTACGATGAAGAAGGGTACCTAAAAGGGTAAGCATAGCTATTACAATACCCGCTTGACAAACTATCCCTTGAGCCTTAAGAGTAGACGACATACAGCTGTACCCCAAGGTTGTACCCGCGTAGATTTATTTAAAAAAAATAAAAGTAGCTTAAATTACTCCTTGGAAAATTAGCTATCTGCCAGTGAAAGTCCCGTTAAAAACGGTCTAGCCGTTTTGAAGATTAGCCGGAACTAACAAACAGACAGATTGAAAAAAAATTTAGATTTTTTTTGGGTCAGTACCGCTAAATGTAATTTCATATACACGTAGTGAAAAGCTATTTTTGGAATAACAAACAGACACTTCAATTTTATTTATCTGTATTGATATAGATATTAGGTTTACTGAACAGTACAACAATCAAGCAACATAAATCTGAGCAGATATGTAGTACTGTTTACGATACATTTACTGTGTCCTTTTGGCGTATCTCCATGTGACTGTTCGCCCTCACAGTTTAACTATGCGTCCTACATACCATTACAAGTTTACGGAGAGTTACTATTTCGAGGGCGAGTTGGAGTTAGACCCTTAATCACTAGATAACGTAGATATTTATTTAGGGAAAAAACAAGAGGCACGTTCGGGTGGTTTAAGTAGGTAACATAGTAAACTGTTTTATGATTGAAAATTCACTTATATTTTACAAGTGATGACAAGCAAAACAATAGCATTCCCAAGGAGGGTAGACGTCAGGCAGGCGGCCGGTCATAAAACTGATTGCCAAATCTTTTTGCAATGTATCACAGTATAAAAGAATGAGATCGGGCTAAGGCGTCCCCCCCAGGCGACGCGCAGAGGCAGCACCCGGCTTCTGTGAAAAGTGGACTAGCGTTGTTGCATCACGGGCGGATGCGACGTAAGAAGTGAGCTCAGTGTGAAAGAGCCTTACTTGGTTGAAAGATGATATGGCTAGAATGGGAGTGAGATATGACGGCTGATAGAGAGAAATGGAAGAGAAGAACACATTGCGCCGACCACAAATAACATGGGATAAGGGCAGGAGGATGATGGATGATGATGATGACGTTTTGCTAACTTTTTTTAATAAACTTATTTTTTACTCTATTTCTTTACTGAAATTGGTTCACTTTTTTTGATAACAGAATGTATTCGTCATTCTATCTTTTCCACGTTATTCTCCAGGTGTGCAATTTTTTATTTAGTTACGAGTTGTGCCTCGCGGTTTCACTCGCGTAAACTTAATTTCACACAAACTAAACACAAAACACTGTTAAACCCCAAAACCACTACGGCTCTCAAAGTAGGCAGTGCTATTATATTTTCCATAATATATAATTCCCCGTAGCAGCCCGGAGTCTGGATTAGTGGCAATAGGCTCCCTATTACACGAGACTTAAACATAACTGGCGAAATGAGAGTGTACTACAAGTATACCTCTGCCTACCGCTTCGGGGAATACAGGCGTGAGCATATGTTTCAGTGTGTTAATTTCTAATTAATAAACAAGTTTCATACATTCCTCCCCGTGCGCCCTGAATTCCAAAGCTCTGTACTGAAATCCACAGCAT
Source organism: Watsonalla cultraria (assembly GCA_964035505.1). Classification (NCBI taxonomy): domain Eukaryota; kingdom Metazoa; phylum Arthropoda; class Insecta; order Lepidoptera; family Drepanidae; genus Watsonalla; species Watsonalla cultraria. The sequence goes on along the minus strand of OZ037736.1, from coordinate 2,325,948 downwards.
CCGCATCGAGCCCTCTACCACACGCAATTAATTTTAATATCCAGGGAGGTGATTCTCGTAAAACGTTCAATTCAAATATCGTTGAAGTTCCAACCTCGTTCGATTGCAATCATAGCGAGACTTGGTGTTTTCCGATCGCGCTTCGATAGGACTACAACGAAACGCTAAAATCGGAACGCAGCTATTCAGCTCAATGATTTGTTGCCAGTACCATAATCCTATTTCCTACTTTGTTTTTTTAAAATTGTACAATGTTTTTGAAAAGAGTAATTCCTGAGTTTCTTGCCAGGTTCTTCTCAGTAAAAGCAACCTTCCGAACCTGGCGGTAGCAAGTATAATCCTGTAAATTAATGTCATTCTGACGATTTGAAAGTACTTTGTAAAAGTCTAATCGAATAAAGATATTTTTGACTTTGACTTTGACATGTAATTTTAAACGATTAAAGCACAAATTTAATTTACGTGAATACGCTTCAACGAAACTTCGACCGAACGACTTTGAATCGACGACGATTGACGGATGAGAATACGATAACGCTGTCTGTGACCAAGTCGCTACGATATCAACGGTTTTCATTATGAGAATTAGCCCACTGGAATCTGTTTGAGATTATGTAAGAGTACCCTCTAGTTGGGTATTAAATTCCCGCTCGATATGAAAATTATGTCGAGTGTCATAACTGATTATTAGTTTAGAAATGTTGGTGGTTCTCGGAATCGGATGGATTTTCAACTAATTAATAATTTAAATTAAGATCAGGACAGCTGTAACAAAAGCCGAATTCAAAAGCTAAAACAATTTGTATTTATAGACTAGTTGTGCTTCGTGTTTTCACCACCGTATTCTTCATTTCAGGCGCCCAACCACGAGCTCTTATTGCAATGATAACTCAGTTGTGTGAAAGTGACAGATGTATATACGTCACATACATCTGTCTCATAAATGAGTGAAACTATCATTGCAATAAGAGCTCATGGTGAGGCCCCTGGTATGGCCTGCGGAACCTCATGTGTTTTTTTTAATTAAAGTAAAAAGAAAAGCCTAAGTTACTCCTTGTAACATTAGATATCTACTAGAGAAAGTCCCGTCAAAATCGGTCCACCCTTTTGGAGATTAGCCGGAACAAATAGACAGACAGACGGACAGATAGACAGAAAAAAATATTTTTTTTGTGCCGAATATACTTTTATATACATTTTGTGAAAAGCTGTTTAATTGATATTGTTAATAATAAAGTAATAATGTAATGTATAGTGCCTGAGACGGCGATGAACTCACCATCCTGTCGCGTTGGCACTAAATCATATTCTGTAAAAAGCGGTAGTCGTAACACCTCTGCTTACCCCTTTGGGGGCCATTCTGAGATAACGCGAGCTTATTTATTAAACAATATAAAGGAGTAGTTTTACGAGAAATATATTGTTGGTATCATAAAAAGACATTGATGTAGCTGTGCCCCGCGGTTTCACCCGCGTAGACTTGATGGGTGGCCCGCTATTGTGTATCTATACAGATAAATAAAATTGGAGTGTCTGTTTGTAATTCCAAAATAACAGCTTTTTACTAAATGCATATGAAAGTATACACGCTACTGACACTAAAAAACCAAGTTTTAAAATTTTTCTCTGTCTGTCTGTCTGTTTGTTCCGGGTAATCTCTAAAACGGCTGGACCGATTTTAACGGGACTGTCACTTGTAGGTAGGTTATGTTTCAAGGAGTAACTTAGGCTACTTTTATTATATAAAATATTAGGGTTTCGCGACAATAAGGATGTAACTAAATCTACGCGGGTGAAACCGCGGGGCACAGCTAGTTTTTAAATAAAAATAGAAGTAGCCTAAGTTACTCCTTGTCACATAGTTATCTGCCAGTGAAAATCCCGTTAAAATCCGTCCAGACATTTTGGAGATTAGTCGGAAGAAACACAAGAGAGTTTTTTTTTTTAAGTGTTATTTTGGAATTATAAACATACGCATGTATATATGTATATGTATGTATAGATGTATAGATAAAAAAGAGTAGTTTTATAAGAAATACACTGTTGCTATCATAAAAATACAATGTCGTATTTTCATCGCAAGTTTACCGCAGACAAGAAAATTTACGTGATCGCAACATTGTCATATTTGTGTGTAATGCTATGCATGAGAAAGTATGAAACAAAACGCAAGAATAATATAATATTATGCAGATGCTTCTCATCTCTTGGAAAATGCTAATATCGTAGTGTAGACTTACTCACGTAACATTATCCCTATTATTTAAAATTATAATATTCATAATCTGAACGTGCTGGAAATATTACTAGCGCACGTCACGCGGTTTCACCCGCGTAGTTCCCGTTTCTGTGGGATTACGGAGATAAGATATAGCCTATATTAATCAGTGATAATGTAGCATTCAAATGGCGAACGAATTTTTAAAATCGGTCTAGTACTTTTTGAGCCAATTCGTTACAAACATACATACAAAACTTTCCTCTTTATGATTTTAGTATCTAGATTAGAATTAATACAATGAATATTTTTCAGTCTGCTGACTTGCGTATTTCTTTGGTTTAAATTTAAATTGATAACTTAAACTACGTGCATTGGAATTGTGTCTATAGGCTTATATATTATGTATTAACGAAAATTGTAAAAATAGTTTTTGATAAGAGTAATTACCGAGTTTCTTACCGGGTACATCTAGGTAAAAGCAACTTTATAATCTGTATAATCATATCTTTCTGGCGATTTGAAAGTGCCTTATCAAAAGTCTAATGAAATAAAGTTATTTTTGAACCGTCTGGTTCACTTGGATCGGGGGTGACATATGACATCACGTCACACGTGACTGATTTACGTGATTTCCATACAATTTGATCTCCAGACAGGATTTATAAATAACAAACTTATAGACTTACAGTAATTCTCTAGTGTATAAAACTATGCCTCGCGGTTCCACTCGCAGAATCTCATGTTTTTTTTAATAAAAGTATCTACTAGTAAAAGTACCGTTAAAAGAGTTCTAGCAGTTTCAAAGATTAGCCAGGACCAAATAGACAAAAAAAATATTTTATGTAAATGCCATACATATGCATTTAGTGCAAAGCTGTCAATTTCCAAATTACAAACTGACACTTCTATTTTATTTATATGTATATTTGAATCTATTGAGTATAGATCATGTTGGTTCTTCCGAGAAGGTTAGTTTCCGAACCGGTGGTAAATTTTCGTCATTCATAAGTGCTTTATCTGAGCCTGAATAAGCCTGAGAACTGAATAAATACTTTTCATTTACGATTTTTTTTTATATTTTCGAATAAGTACTATTTAACTGAATTACCTATAATCCTTGCTAATTTCAATAAAAAATAAATCTCAACTAACACTTACATAAAGTTCTAAAATAACCGCTTGTGCAAAACCCGAAAGTTGGATGAGTTAGTTTCAAGTCAAAATGTTGATATTGTTTATCGGAACGGCAACGCAATCAACTCGAGCAGTTCATCAATTATGAAGGGCTGGAGCTATCGCAATAAACCTTCCAGCCACACCAGTTCATCATATTACTAGCCAGATGCTTGCCAGTGAAATATACACCGTCTCACATTACTTTACGACGCAATTTGTTGTGACTACTGGACGTCCATTCACGTCTAATGTCGTGTCTGGCGTCTTCAAGCCTTCATTATATCAGTATTTTTCTTTCTGACGTATTTATGCTTGCGGTTCTTAAGACGCTTGTTATTTTGGCTCAACTCAATAAACTAGGAATGGAGTAATATGTGGGAATTCAGCTATGCTTTTAATAAAAGAGACGCGGTGGTATGAGCAGACGCCTGTTACGTAACCGACCAGTTCAAATCCTAACAACCTGTAGGTACTAATGAGTTTTCTTGCACACCACGACTGTTACGGTAAAGAGAATCTTGAGAAAACCTGCTAATACCGTACAACGATTTATAGTATCTGGGACAGCCATGAGCTCACTATCTGTTATTCTCTGTGGTCACAATACCGAAAAATGAGGTCCTCAATTCAATGCCTGAGTCAAGAAAATTGTTAATGGGTTTTTCCATCTGTAATTTCTCCGTAATAGTTCTAAGTCTGGATTAGTGTATGGAAGATTGTATTAATAAGCTTTCCCCCAGTTACATGGGACTTTAACATAACTGGCGATATGTGGGTGTACTATAAGTACATTATACATGGTGTCGAGGAAAATAGGACAGCTGTTAAAGTATCTGATAGGGTCTAATTTTAGGAAGCAAACAAAATTATTATGACAAAAATATCTTTTCCCGTTTTCGAGTAATTGACGTTCAAAGTTGACCATATTAAGACTTTATTTTCGCATAAAAATCAGCTGTAACGTAGAGTTATTCACGTGAAATCTAGCTACGTTTTTATTTTTTTTCTCCCACTAATAAATCCTAAAATAATCACATAAAACCATTTTCGGAACCAATAACCTTCCCCTCAATTTAAAACGTTTAATTACCGCGTACGTAATGTAGGTAAACGGCTGCGCGTTTATTCAATCGCTTAAGGCCGCGAGCTCTTCGGCCATTGCCTATAACTACGTTATATATTTTACGACTACAACATAGTGATATATTCATACAACCCTACAACCTCTAGAAGACAACTGTTCCTTTTTCTCAGACACCCTGTATGTGTAGAAAAGTGCTGTGCTTTATTGTTAATGAAGTCGGCAATGCTCACAGGGGGTGGGACGATAAGGGCTAGTTACTGTGTCTCATCTTTCTGATTTTATTGGAAAGCAATTTTCTAGCCGTCACTTGCACGTTATTACCGTGGTAACGCGCAGGTTAAAATTGAGCTAAGATAAAAGTAGCCTTAAAATATTGTGGTATCAGCTACCTGCCGGTGAAAGTCCCGTTAGAGTCGACTTTCATCGCGAGAAAATATATCAGATATTATCCGGAACAAACAGGCAGGCTGATCAAAGTATTATTTGGTTTTCAATTTATCAACCGTTTAATTTACTTTCATATCCAATTGGTAAAAATCTGTTGACACTGCAAACTGACATTCAATTTGTTTAGATAATGACTTATGTTTGAGTCTTTTCGAGAAATCACACACAATTTTAACGGGAAAGAAAGTATATGAAACCAGCCAAATGCGAGTCGGACTGATTCCTCATGAAGGATTCCTTACGGCTATTTATAAAAACGGCAAACGTTTGTCGTATGGCTCCCAAATATTTACTTCATTCTGGTTTTTATTTCTCGTTATTATAGCCGTAATAAAAATACATCATCTGTGAAAATTTCAACTGTCCTGTGAACATTTTCTCATAAGAGACAGCCTGGTGACAGATGGACAGACAGCGAAGTCTTAGTAACAGCATCCTGTTTTACCCTTTAGATTTGAAACCCTAAAAACAGTTCGCAATCAAAGAACTCACCGACTACAGTAAGGTGTACTCTTCTAACGAGCGGCGGATGCGTTGATATCTGACATTCGTAGAAGCCTTCGTCTCTCTCACTGACGTATTGGATGAGAAGTCTCCAGTTGTTGGGGTGTTCGAAGGCGAGGCTGTATCTCGAGTCCGCGGAGTAGGTGTGGCGTCCGAACGAGAGAAGGTGGAGCTCTTCACCACGACGACGGACCCAGGATATCTAGAATGATAGATCATTTATTTAGATATCAGATAATGATATGAAAGTACATAATAAGTAGGTATTTATGTTATCTACTTGTAGTTACAAATTAATGGCATTTTACTAAATGCATTATCATACCGATACGGTACCTACATTAAAAAAAGCTATTTTTATTAAAAAAAAACTGTCTTTCTGTTTGCTCTGCGCAACGGCAGGACCAATTTTAACGGTACTTTCTCCGGCAGATAGCTGATGTTATAAGGAAAATTATCTTTTTATTGTTAATCCTACGCGGATAAACCTGCAAGGCACTACTAGCACATATAAAATTCAAAGTCCTGACTGGCTGAAAGAATGCACAGCCTAAACCACTTGTGTTAGAGATATGACATTTGCAGGCTGTGTTCTTGGTGAGATATAAATAAGATTACATCAAAATTCTACCCCTAGACGGGTCAAATAGGAGTTGAACATTCTTATTTCAAATCTTACTGCCATGCTGGCGAAACATCAAAACCTATACTTGAAGCGCTAAAGGGTTTGACGCAGTAGTTCAATAGCTTAGGAATGACGCCAGGACAAATAGACAGACTATTTATGAAATTATCACAATGAAATTGAAGCAATTTGCAGGTAACTTTATTGGTTCCGTACCGTTTTATGTAAATCCAGAATTCTATGCATGTTTTGAGCAAACAAAACTATTACGAAAAAGTTAACGTTAAGTTAGAAGCTAAACCTAACAACTTTAATGGCTACGTAAATCGTCTGCTTTTCATTCAAATTCAATTCCCTATGATAAAAGTTCAACTTCTATATAAAAGTTTGGTAAGGAAATGGTTTTTATACCTAAAGTTAAAATAACTCGATTGTAGTGAAGCAGTGTTTCTCCACTCGCTACATAGATGGCGCTACTCGCTAACAATTGCAAAGTTTGAGTAAAAATACGCGAGAACCTAAATCGCGCAATATGAGTTTTTGAGGGCATTGCAGTATATATACAAGTTTCCAACTAGAACAGTTGGAGCCGCGGGTCGCCTTACTGGAAGATCTTGTCGTTGCTGGGGATGAGCATGATAGAGTAATATTTTAAATCTTTGGCCTCTTGTCTCGTCATTACCAAACATTTTCTGTGGTTAAAAAGTAGTTTAATCTCTCTTTGTGATACGGATTTCAAAAAGAATGGATATGGTTATGTGCGCTGAGCTTGGTCTTATCTTTGTTCAAACCATGTTTCGTAAACGCGTAACCTCCACACACTACCTAGGCCCCCGCAGGTGACTAATCATTTCAGCCCGTTCCTAAAGATATATTCCTAAGACATTCATTACACAAGTTAGTTATATTTACACACACACTGTATAAACTTAATGGTGATAAATTATAACTACCCACTCTGTTAGGGCACAGTAATGTGAGAGGAACTATTGCCATACTATCCTAAATTAGCTTTGTTGAGATGACGGTCACGATACACATTCAGATAAATGACCCTGTCTTTTCGGATGGCTGGGCAAGTTATCTCACATACAATTCATGAAGAAGCTCTCATACATTTGGAAATCCTTACCGTCTTTTCTCCCAAGTCGTGTACTCTGCAATGAAGATGAACTCTAGTGCCAAGTTGAGCGGTCACGTTATTGGTAGAAGCATCGTCTTCGAAGATCGGTAGCGGTTCCAAGGTGGTGGTGGATACATCCTCTTCTTCCTCGAAGGCTTCCGTGAAGACCTCATGCCAGAAGGGGCCGTTGATAATCTTCTTGTCACCGGTTTTGAAGTCTGCTGGACAAACAGAATATGACATTACTGCACCGTTAATGCTCTTAGCATTATGGCACTAAACGCTCTTTTGGACTAATGATGACCTCCTGACCAAATTTTGGTCTCGGCGGCTAATCTCAATGAGGATTAGCCATCTGCGCAGGACATATTATAGTGCACAAGTGTGTGCGCAAACACAAGAGCACTCTTTATTGCCTCACTCTCATAGTGGGATGCGAGGCAATCCGACACGACCGGAGAGAGATCAAACGTAGGACCTACGGTTTCAATGTGCTTTCCTGGACTGTACCCCAAGAGGTCCTCATTTCGTTCCTCGGATAGGGCTTAATATAATGGGGTATTTACATCTATGATTTCCCAGTAGCAGCCCGGAGTCTGTTTAATGATAATAGACTCGCCCCTACATGGGATTGTACATATGACTGAAGAAAATTAGTATTATATGTACCCTTTTGCCTACCCGTTCGAGGAAAACAGACGTGAGCATTTGCCTAGTGTAAGCAGAAGAGAAGAATAAAATGAAGTTGAAGTACGATCGACCGTCTTACGCGCTTTTAATTATTCATCATCTCCCTGGCCTTATCCCATACATTGTTGGGGTCAGCACTTGATTCAACCACATGTGGCTGATCACCTGATTTTTATACGGAGCGACTGCCATCTGACCTTCGTAACCCCATTTAGGAGGAACATCTGTGATCTGGGTTAAACCAGTTGTCAGATTATTTTTAGGCCTCCGACTGACCTGCAACGATTGCCAAAGATGTTAAATTGGCAACCGGGACCGACGGCTTAACGTGCTCTCCGAGGCACGGAGGGAACTCGGGCGGTCACCCATCCAATTACTGGCTAGGCGTAGGGTTGCTTAACTTCGCTGATCGAATGATATGCGCAATAGCAACAGTGCCACGAGGTCCTCGCGCTTTTAATTATTCTGAGACCTTTTTGTCGTTATAGAGGTCAAGAATACTTAATAATTATAATTTTTCTTGAGTCTCATCGAAAACTTTCTTAATAACAATACACCCAGATTACCTACTTCATTTCAACTATTTACGTGAAGCAATTTTTTATTCATAATTATCTTTTTACTTGTGGAAAAGATTTGCGTAGATTAATTCAAAGACATTTAATTAAAACCAGACTCCATCTCCTACTGTCTTAATCTACCCAGTCTAGATATAATTGAAATTTCATTCTAGACTACACCATCTCTATTTAGAGAAAATTCACCTTACCGTTATGGAAATAAAGTTGATTTTTTCGATGATAACAGTACAGATCAAAGAATTTGCTCGACCGTGCCCTAATCGGATTGGGTAATGATCGGAAAATGGACACAGGAATTGTGGAAGAATAAAACCTTTGCTTAATATTCAAGGCACTTGTCCCAAAACAGGGAAGGTTACATGTATTATTAAGATATCCCTTTGAGATTATTATGTACGTTACATTAGGGAATGGGTTTCATTACAAGGAAGAAAGAAAAGACTGTAAAAATGAAAATGCCTGCTTACCATCAGGCGAACGGAATCCTTGTTTTTTGAGTTTTTTCAAAATTTAAGTGTCTGTTTGTAATTCCAAAATAACAGGTTTTCACTAAATGCATATGAAAGTATACACGCTTCTGATACTGAAAACCCAAGTTTTAAATTTTTTCTCTATCTGTCTATCTGTTTGTTCCGGGTAATCTCTGAAACGGCTGAACGGATTTTAACGGGAGTAACTTTGGCTACTTTTATTTATTAAAAATGTTAGGGTTCCGCGACATGGAGCATGAAACCAAATCTACGCGGGTGAAGCCGCGGGGCACAGCTTGTAATACATAAATAAAAAAATATGCTCACGTCATCCCAGAAATGCAAGCTGAAGACAGGCGCTATGGCGCTCATTAGGAGAGGCCTATGTTCAGCAGTGGACTAATGTAGATTGATCATGATGTTGATGATGATCCCAAAGGGGACCTCAAAGGGGTTAGTAGAGGTGTTATAACAACAACACCCACATATCACCAAACATGATTAAGTGTCGACGTGACAGAGTGTCCATCGCCGTCTCTAGCACTATACATACGTCTTTGAATTACTTCTCAAACATAATATTATGCAGGTTTCCTTACGATGTTTGCTTCACCGTAAAGCACGTGGGGTGAAATTACTGCACTTAAGTTTTTAGAAAAACTCACTGGTGTTGGGATTTGAACTTGTGTCGCTTGCGTAGCAGGTAACTCGCGATGTAGACCTATTAGCTACCGAGACATCGATACTTGGACCAAAAGATACGAACCCCTGTTCAAACTCTACGGCCACCACGGTTCTTGCTTTTAAAATAATAATCAAAGAAGTATATAACGTGTTTCATACGTTATATACTTCTTTGATTATTATTTTAAAAGAACATAATATGCCCAAGAGACGACGATAGACTCACTTTCCTGTCACGTAGTTATCTTCTATCTACTATAATATATTTTGATGAGATTAACGTAAAATTTTATATGCAAACCCTTTCGAGGACCCAATTCGAAAGACGTGAGGATACCTCCTTACGTACTAGACATACTTCCAGTGTTAAACCGGGCTTGAGTGTGAATACTCAACTCAAACTCAACTCAACTCAAATATATCTTTATTCGATTAGACTTCATACAAAGTACTTTCAAATCGTCAGAATGACACAATTACACAGGATTATACATGCTACCGCCAGGTTCGGAAGGTTGATTTTACTGAGAAGAACTAGTTAGAAGAAATAGTTATTGAATCCCAAAAATGATAGGTTTTAGTGCGCTTAGACTAACTCAGCCCAGCAGTCACACACGCATAATACATTCAGGATAATATCTCATTCATAGCCTTTGTGTTATTCTGACGTATAATGTATATTATTCCAAAGTTTCATTAAAATCCTTACAGTAGTTTCCATACATCCATACTTACAAACTTTCTCGTCTATTATATTAGAAGAACTAGCTGTGCCCCACGGTTTCACCCGCGTAGATTTAGTTTCATCCTTTTCGTCATTTTTTTTGAATAAATAAAAGTAGCCTAAGTTACTCCTTGAACATCAGCTACCTGCCAGTGAAAGTCCCGTTAAAATCGGTCCAGCCGTTTCAGAGATTACCCGGAACAAACAGACAGACAGACAAACAGACAGACGGACAGACAGACAGAGGAAAATTTTAAAACTTGGTTTTTTAGTGTCTGTTGCGTGTATACTTTCATATGCATTTAAAGAAAATCTTTATTTTGGAATTACAAACAGACACTTCAATTTTACCAAAAATCCCGCACTCCTTAATTTTTGGAGAATTTCAAAGAACTATTACCATGCACTGAAAACTTTGCACTCACGATTTTAAAGCTCATTTTCATGAGACCGCATTTGTAAAACACCCAAATGCTCCCGTTACTGGCGGTGACAACGCAAAAAGTTGGCTGGTACCATTGTCACGTGGTTTATGTATGACAAGTTTGTTGGAACGCGCCACGCGCCACGCGTCGCCAATAATTTGCGATGTTTATTGCTTACGATCTAGTTTAGGGATGGACAAAGTTTTTACTTCAAAATAATACAAAAAAAAAAAAATTATTTGTAAACATAGGTGGATAATATACAGACATTGAGTACATGAAATAGAATGGTACACTATGTTCCGCCAAAAGGCATAATTTTTTTTTTTTAACATTGCTAAATTTCAGTAATTATTTATATCAAACTGTAGGTAAAGTTTTAGATTATTATATAGAGATTACCCGGAACAAAGAGACGGACAGAAAGACGGAGATTTTTTTAAAAAATTGTTATTTTCATGTCAGTACCGTATATACTTTCATATGCATTAAGTGAAAAGCTGCAATTTTAGAATTACAAACAGACACTTCAATTTTTATTTATCTGTATAGATGTATAGATTAAATTATTGTTTGGTAATACAATGCCATACCTCAAACCTACGTATCCGTGATAGGCAGCTAGTAATGCTGATTGGTTCGCTGCTTACCTAACATGTATAAAGCGTACGAGAATTTATTAATTTTGATGCATACTTGTCTCGTGTGAGTTGCCCATAACACGTCCTTATCAATGATTAATTCCCCGGACTATATGGCTTCGGAATCAGCTCTCCGTCGTGGTATACCAAAGCGAGCACAGCACAGGGTTCTTCAAGAAGAGTGTGAAGATATTGTTACAGGGTTGACAATTGCTGATGATACTTCTGGCATAAGGATTCAGGCGACTGGGACCATGAAGAACTTAAACCGCGGTCCCAGTCACCTAAACATTTTTGAGTTGCAAGCAACCAAGGCCTAGGCAGGTAGGCTGTGTGCGTGTTCGCCAGCAAAGTGATATTAAAGGAAAATGTCTAAAATATTGAGAATAAATTGAGAATCTTCTCAAGTTACCAGATATTCCATCTGAGGATAGACATCGAGCATAGCTAGAACTAAAAACTAATCTAACATAATATTTCTAAACTGTCCTTACCTTAACCCTTACAAAAGATTGCAAGCAAATACCTTGTAATAAATAATCAGGATTGAAGGAGGAATTCAAAATTGTATTCGTATTGTCCGAACTATTTTACAAATTTAGAAACAAGAGTGTCTGTGTGTGACATCCATAAATATCATAATACATATTTAAATCAGGGTTGCCTCATCAATTGGGAGCTGGTATCACTCGATCGATTCGACTGATGGCTGTGTGTTCGCAATGAAATAAAATTGTATGAATTTGCGAAAAAACAAAAAAGTGGAGTCACTTTGCTAGCAAAAGTAAGCTCAAACACAAATATCCCTATTCGATTAGACTTTTTACAAAGTACTTTCAAATCGCCAGAATGACATGATTACACAGGATTATACATGCTACCGCCAGGTGCGGAAGGTTGCTTTTTAACCGAGAAGAACCTGGCAATAAACTCAGTAAAGTCTAGAAGGTCTACTTATACATAAATGTGTATCTTGAGATGACCAGCCCTCACAAGTAGCACCTATTCACAATGATGACGCAAATGCCAGCCATTGACCTCCTCAACCATTATAGAAGGAAGTGGACCCGTCACCCAGACGCCGCCACAAGCAAAAGCATTTTAGTGAGCATGACAACTCAAGCCAAACCAAACAAGTAAAAAATTAAATACTCTTGGTGTTTCAACTTTCAAGCATTCAAAGGCAGCTTAAAAACGGCCACGACCCTTGTTCGGGTCAACCCTAATCTAGTTTATGGTACTTTAAACCCTCTTTTAACTCCTCATGCGATTTTACTTACGTTATGGCTCGCTGGAATCTATCCGCGCGTATTCGAAATATGAGCGGGTAATTTTCGCTGAATTATTCAGTTTATGCGAGAAATTCGGTGGCCCGTGTACAGCTTTGAACATAGCGTATGGCTTTGTGGTTTGTTTTCAATGACTGGTGACGGTTGTGTGGCTCAATAACAACTGAATTTATCAAGCCAATCAAATTTTGCAATGGTCTTCACTGCTTTCACAGTCTAAGCCGCTGATCAAAGATACATGATAATGTGATAATATTACGAAGATTTGCAAGGAATTCTTTAAAAAAGATTTGAATACAATCTAAAAATATTTTTTTTTAATTTCAAAATGAACAACAAAAAAGAAACCATTTCTTAGGAAATGATTTTCCGAAATTCTACCCCATTCCTATTAATATTTGATATATTTAGTTGTTATATGAGATAGACAAAATGTGAGTGATACTCATTTTTGCGCTGTGTTTCAAGCTGTGCCCCGCGCTTTCACCCGCGTAGATTTAGTTTCATCCGTATTGTCGCAGAATCTTAATATTTTTATAACTAAAAGTAGCCTAAGTTACTCCTTGATACATCAGCTACCTGCCAGTGAAAGTCCCGTTAAAATCGGTCCAGCCGTTTCAGAGATTACCCGGAACAAACAGACAGACAGACAGAAAGAGAAAAATTTTAAAACTTAGTTTTTTAGTGTCAGTAGCGTGTATACTCCCATACGCATTTAGTGAAAAACTGTTATTTTGGAATTACAAACAGACACTTCAATTTTATTTATCTGTATAGATATAATATAGACTTACTACAAGAAGTAAGGAATCTTACTAGAAACAAATTGCATAATTTTTTTTTCATCATTTCCTTTGTCTGCCTGTCTGTCCGTTTGGACCGATTTCAACGGGAATTTAACTATCAGATCTTTTAGACAAGATATATATTACCTGGTATTTCGGGAGCGTTGACACATAGTGTTCTGGTAAGAAGTGAGCAGAAGACCAAGAGAGCTGCCTGCGTCATGACGTCAGCCCCGAGGCTGTCGACCCATAAATTTCATCTAGCCCACCGCCTTTGCATCTGTATCAATAGAGAAACATATTTAAGATGCTATTTAAACATATTACTATACTAGTTGTGCCCCGCTGTTTCACCCGCGCAGACTTTAGTGTGTTATATGACGATTTTTTTCAGGTTTCAAGAGAACGGTATAAAGTATCCTATGTCCTTCTCCTGGTTCTAAGCTACTTACCCACCAATTTTCAGCCAAATCGGTTCAGCCGTTCTTGAGTTATAAGTAGTGTCTAACACGACTTTCTTTTATATATGTGTGAAAAATTAAAATCCAGATTTAGGGTTACATGTAATAATAGCTAAAAGGACGTACAAATTGGCAAGACGATATTTTTTTGCCACACCAAGGAACAGCTGTCTATTTAACTAAAAATATATTGTGACGTCATTATCGGTATTCGCCAATATCACAATACATCGCGCGGGTCGCAAATTCTCTTTTAGCTTTCTTCGCAGGCCCTGGGCCTGTAGACAAAGTAAAACTCACGCTTCGCTAGTAGAAACCATACAAAATGTACGGGAATGACATCTGTCACGTGATTGATTTACGTCACTTCCATGAATTTTGTATCGCTTCTATTAGCGCAAGCGCTAGGGAATATTACTTTGTCCAAGCCTACTGTCATTACGAAGAAAGCTCTGATTCTGTTTTTATGGATGGATTCTCATTAAAAACTGATTGTATACTACTTAACTTTTGAAACGGCTACGTAATGCTGTAAATTTCTCGTCACAAGCCAAAAAAACGTGATAAACATATTACAATGCAGTCAAATTATGCGACAAAGAAGCCTAGCGAACGCAAACAAAAGATACATTTGATTGCGTTGACATAGAAGTGTGATTAATTCTCAGTTGAAAGTCGTTATAGACCTGAGAATTTGACATTCGTTTCACCTTGATACCCACACGTTTCTGAGGAATGTCGTTCATATTTTAACCGATTTCAATAGTTTTAAAGGATTTTATCAGTGTTTATCGAGGATATAGCGATATTAGACCATAAAAACATTGTAAAGATATCGTAGAGTTTTCAAGTTAACCGATCTCGATTATTTAGAAAATTGTATTATGGTCTATTAAGATAATGTATTTTTTTTTATAGAGTAATTACTGTTTTTCTTGCCAGGTTCTTCTCAGTAAAAGCAACCTTCCGAACCCGGCGGTGTACAATCCTGTCGTCCTAACGTTTTGAAAGAACTTTATTAAGAGTCTAATCAAATAAAGATATTTTGAATTGAATTTAATATTACAGGTTTGTTTGTTCTTCGGAGTGATCTCGTTAGATATGACATGTGCGTTGATATCACGCCATCCTATTAAATTTTATTAATGTGTATTTTATCCGCATAGATTTAATCTATCTAACGATGAGAACCTTAGGTACCTTCTCTGATTTATCAATAAGCATGTAATAGGAACTGTTTACGACCTTACTAAGCAAACATAAACATAAAACTGAAGGTAGGTAGCAGTAGCCGTCGTGGGAACCATGTTTAACTACCTTTTGCGACCCCTAGATTAGTTGTGTTCCTGGTAAACAAGAATATTACGTTTGGAGCAAATTTATTTTACATATTTTTGCAAAAATATAAACTTTATTACTACAATCGCTCATAAAATGGTTTCACGTTTTAGAATTAAGCTCAAATCCAAGTTGAAATTCAAAGATCGTTGCACTCTATAAGCCATTTAGAGTTTTTAATATCACGAAATTAACTCATTTCCTGATTATTAGGCGTCCTATGGAGAACAATCCAAACTCGAAGGGAAAAGAAGATCGGGTGCGACGGCTTCATTATATACATAATAGAATAAGATGTAGAAGGGAAGAGAGGAAGAGGAAGAGGAAGACCAAGGCTAACATACATGAGACAAGTTGAAGAAAAGGTGTCTGTCATGACGTATAAGGAGGTCAAAGAGATGGCACTGGACAGAGACTAATGGAAAGAGTTGCATCGATTACACCGACAAGATTTATTACTTATTAGATACTAGCTGTGCCCTGCGGTTTCACCCGCGTAGATTTAGGTTCATCCTTATTGTCCCGAAATCGTAATATTTTTAAACAAGCAGAAACATCAGCTACCTGCCAGTGAAAGTCCCGTTAAAATCGGTCTAGCCGTTTCAGAGATTACTTGGAACAAACAGACAGACAGACAGACGGACAAACAGACAGTTTTTTTTTAAAAACTTGGTTTTTTAGAGTCAGTAGCGTGGATACTTTCATATGCATTTAGTGAAAAGCTGTTATTTTGGAATTACAAACAGACACTTCAATTTTATTTATCTGTATAGATGGATAGATATAGTTAATTCATAATGAGGCCTAGCTTACTACTAAAAGTCATACAACGGCACGAGACGTTTGCACGATACTAGTTCTAAATACAAAATTGCTGAGTTTCTTGCCGGACTTAAAGGAAATACTTTAGGTTTGTTTTATTTTGGCCTTATAGGCAAAAACAATTGATATGACGTCATGTCTAATTGGCATAACAATTTTTTGTCTATCTGTTAGTATAACAATTTGTTATGGCTAATGTTAGTTGGTGTCCAAGAATACAATCTCGAAGAATTTAGAACACAAAAAAACAAACAAATTGCGAGAGTCTTTAATTCTGATAAATGTATTTATTTTTCTCTTTTGATGAAAGAGAAAAATAAATACATGTCATAATTTCGGACAAATTGTCAGAAGAGAATGCTAATAATGACTCGAGTATAATTGACAGAGCTATTAAGATCGACTTTAATCTTGTGTTTGTTTGTACAAAGGGCAGAGATGATGTTGACAAAGACATCATCTCATTCTGTGACAGACACGAGTATTTTAACCTTTCAGGCTCACGTTGAACAAGAATTTATCTTAACAAGGCTTTTGTCACAATAAAATCTATACAGATTAATAAAATTCTAGTGTCTGGTTGTTATTTCAAATTAAGATTTTTTTACTAAATGCATATAATATTATTTCATATCTGTATGTCCGAAAAACCCGCGTAGTCGTAATGTCATGTGTGGCTTTATATCGCGGAACCCCGCTATGTTTTGCAAAATAGAAGTAGCCTTTGCTACTCATTTAACACCTGGAGTGCTATCGTTATAGCAGTGACGTCCTACTAACTTCTTAGCTTTGACGTTTAATTATTGTATCACAAAATGAAACATCAAAACTAAGAAGTCCTGACTACGCTCTGCTTAAATCGATAATATGCCCCCAACGATCTGCCAGCGAGAGTCCCTTTAAAATCGGTTCAGTCGTTCTTGAGATTTTTTGTTACGTCATTACCGTACGCTCTTGCATTTGGTGAAAAAAAATTTGGAATTACAAACAGACACTTAAATTTTGTTTATCTGTATAGATTAGTTCACGATTATGGCAACAATAAAGTACAGGTTTACGAGTTATTAGAGTGACTATACCTACATAAATTAGTGAGGCTCTTCCATCCTTCTTGGGTGATTAATGACATAACCCGTTGGGTAATTTATTAAAATTTACTTCCAAGATGCGTGCTCCGATAAAACGTACACCCGCTGGTTTTAAATTAGGGTTGATAGCTATCATTTAAATAACGAACTTTGTAAAACATCATCGCCCTGATCCCCTGCATTTGTAGGGCTGCCAACCGATCCTACTGTACCCATTTGTACTAATAGCATATTATAAATAGTTAAATTGTGTTTGTAGGAGGATTATCTATGTAACTATGTAGGAACTCATCCAATTTTCTGCGATTAGTTTTATCGCGATGATAGCCTTCTTACAGTGTACAGGAGTTTATGCGATGACGCCAGTCAAACATTCGCATGCTATAATATAAGTTAGCTAAACATGTATGTTCTATTATACCTCATACCACCTTTATACCATGTTTTAGCGAATTAATATTATTATTATTATTATTCTATTGTGTTCAAAGGTGTGTGCATAAGACGTTATGTGAAATGTTGAACGCGACCAGACGTTTGTGCCCTTGTTCTTCGAACATTACTAGTATTGTTGTATTTTACAAAGAAAAAAAATTCTTCATACAAAACCGCGTAATGTAGGAATAAATTATCGTTCTTTACACATTAATAATTCCATTGGCAGTTATGTACAAAGAAGTTAATATTCTTCATACATTACTCTTTGTACGAAGTGATGGCTGTTCTTGCTACAAAGCCAAGGTTTTCCGACAGAGATATGAAGAACAAGGGATTGATCATCATTAATTTAAGAGCTAGGCTCTTGTCGGTGAAGCAATCGCCATCCCTCTCTATTGTCCGCTAACACTTTGACTTCCTTGTACGACATGGCGCTGACTTGTTCCTTCAGCTGTTGTATGTAACTAATCCTTGGTCTCCCTCTTCTTCGCTTTCCTTCTATCTTCCCTTCTATGATGTTTGTAGTGAAAGCGTCATGTCGTTATAGGTGTGCAGTCATCTTGCCCCTCCTGTTTTCTATTGTCCGGATTATCATTCTTTCTTCTTCTACTCTCTCTAATACTTCCTCGTTTGTGACAAGGGACTACTGAACCAAAATTATAAATAAATCACTCCGGTATTATTGAATCAGCTATTGACCAGCTTGTTTGAAAAGCCAATCGTTCCTAAGTGGCTATAATTTGGAGTATAATATCAGAACACAATTACAATATTATTTACTCGCGGCACAGACCAACATATATTTACTCAAATAAACGGTATGCACAAAGGTAATCAAATATTGGAATAATTTTCTTTAGAAGGGACCGAATATTTCGATATTCAAGCCCTTTTGATAAACTAAGAAATAACACAAATTGGGCGCCGGCAATTGGAATCGATGCAGATAGCTCTTTGGAATGGATCTTAGTATAAATACATTTATATTTCTTTATATAAAATACTACCTGTGCCCTGCGGCGTTAATTTCATAAAAGTAGTCTAAGTAGTAACAATCAGTAGCTTGTAACATTAGCTATCTTCGAGTGAGTCCCGTTAACATCGATCCAGCCGTTTCGGAGATTAGCCGTTACAAACAGACAGACAGAGAATTTTTTTTTTTTTTATGTTCGTGTCGTATAATTAACATTGTCGCATTTAGTAAAAAGCTGCAGACAGACACCTCAATTTTATTTATCTGTATGTATGTATAGATAGCTTTTGCTCGGTGACGTTCGCTTTTGCCGAAACATGTCTTCATACGTCATACGTACTACACACGTCAAACATGCCACCTACCTCCCACACTCACAATGTATCGTAAACGTATCAAGATTACCAGGACGATGTATCAGATTGCAGGCAAATGAAAAAGTAGACTGCTGTATGCTTGTTTATCAAAAAACTATTTCAAAACAAAATACTTCTATACTTTCTTCTTTTGTGTTCTCCTCAACACGCCCTTCATTTTATACCTATACTAGTTATGCCACGCGGTTTCACCCGCGTAGTGGCAGAACCCTAATATGTTTTCTAAATGGCCTAAAATACTCCTTGAAACATCAGCTATCTGCCAGTGAAAGTCCAGTTAAAATCCATCCAACCGTTTACAAATGATGCAATGACCAAGGGAAATGTGAGGATTGCGGTACAGTAGAAAAAAAGTCCGCCATCTTGGATGAGCCGCCATATTGGAATTAGAATGACGTCAACCATATGTAAACACTGTTCAGTTCAAACGGTTACAGATAACGGATTTAAAATTCTACTGCAAGGTTTCACACACACATATACAAATGCAAGTTAATAAAAGCTTGTTGAAAATCCTTCTTATTATTTGACTACAAACCTCTGCCGCTTACAAGCTTCCGCAACCCCTGTCAAGAGCAGCATTCGGAAAAAAATATGGAACCTAACTCAAATAACCTCCAAAATTAGAGGCCCCAAGGCACGGAGTATAGTTAACGGTAACCATGGGGTTCGGGGCAATAGTACTTGATTGCAACGGCGGAGGTAATAAGGTATCCCAGGTGCAAACCCTTATTTGGAAGGTAATCAATGAAGCGAGTGATTTGTCACGTACTTTTTAGAGGGCTGCGAGATTTGGTCTGAAGGAATTTGTAGCTTGGGATTGCTGGGACGGGAGCAATTTCAGCACAGAATAAATTTACCTTGATATTACCTACATAGTCTGCAGGTAATTTTTCTGTCTGTGTTTAAGGATTTGCGCCCAAAGTAAAGTTTTGGACGTCATCGCTTGACCTTGCGATTTTTGTGTATGGAGACGTAAAACTTCCTACACTCGCCGCTTGGGGCGGTTTTTAACGTTCTCATACGAAATGAGGAAAATACACAGACCATGTCGTCAACGTAAAAACTTCGCATTATTTGTCTGCTATCTTCTGTTAGGTGGAAGTACTCGTACGATTCGTTACTGGTAAAGCCCTATCTTAGCCGAAAATTTGGTTTGAAATGAATATTGATGATGCAAAGCGGACTAGCGATGGGCGATGGGGAGAGGTGAATCGCTATTGTTTCGATTGTTGAAATATTTCGATGCAACGTGTTTTCAATCGCAGTCGATGGTAGCGTGCCATTAAAGTTCCACTGTGTGACAGTGACAGACTTATACACGTCATATATATGTCTCACAACGATAGTAAAACTATCATGGCAATAAGAGGTCATGCTAGGGCTGCGGTGCGGGTACAATCGTGAAATGATAACATACATACATATGCTCACGCCTATATTCCCCGAAGGGGTAGGCAAAGGTATTATAATAACAACACCCACATTTTACCGAAGAGGATCAAGTGCCAACGTGACAGATGGTGAGTCTATCGCGGTCTCAGGCACTATACTTTGAGTCTTTGAATTACTTCTCAGTCATATGCAGGTTTCTTCACGATGTTTTCCTTCAGCGTAAAGCACGTGGTGTGAAATCACTGTACATAAGATTTTTAGAAAAACTGGCCCCGCTGGAATTCGAACTCGCGTCGCTTGCGTAGCAGGTGACTGCTCTAACCCCAAGGCCACCACGGCTCTAGTGAAATGATAAAATTCTGCTAAAAAAATTTTGCGCCCAATCATGACCATATTGCCTAATAACTTGTATAAGTATGCCACACAGTCAAACTATCGTGGCGATAAAAGCTTATGTCAAAGACCCTATTTCCAAGCAATAAAATCGCAGGTAGAAGCTATAGCCACATTTTATATACTGCTCTAAAAGCGATGACACAGAAACCGGTAACAATTTATAATGTATGGTATTATCTCTATTCTTTATGATGTGTTACCGCATTTGTTACCGAGCGAGTGCGTGGCCGCAACGTAATGGAAAAGTGTAAATCGTCGAGGGATCTCGAGTGGATGCACATCCATGCAAAGCAGAAGGACGACTTCCTACATTGTTTAAGATAAAACTCCCTTGTACAAGGTCTTTCTCCTCCCGACACCGTCCGCACGTTCTTATTGACCCTAACGACGATATCACATTGCTTCAGCAAGCAATGTCTCAAAAGCCAAACCGACCATTGTTCCGTCTTCGCGAGGCTCGTCGCGAACGTCATCATCCCCCCGTCCTTTGCTAGAGCCGGCGCACCGAGCCACTAGCCTTAAACATGTCCCTAAATAATGTCACTCAGATCCAGCTCCCTAGCTCAGCCCCCAGCAACGCCCTAAGCCGAGGTCCGAGATCCGCACCGGGGCGCCCTTAGCTGTGCTGCTTATTATTTAAGTATAAGCTCGGCTGGAGGCCTTTGGGTCTCGCCCTTTAGTCCGGTTAAGCAGTGGAGGTAACTCCCCCTTACCTACTGCGAAAGACCATATCCTAAAAAATCTTGTGCAAGCTCAATTTTAATCAATTCCAGCAGTCATACTTCCTACTAAGTTTTTAAGGTGAATGTTTGTAAAAATGTATATTTGTGCTCATTCACGTAAAAACTACGAAATAGATTTTGACTAAACTATATACGTTACAAAATCCGTCCCGTAACATAGTCGAAACGTCTTACATCCGATGCATGGGAGCTGGCCTGATGTATGTATTTATTTTGTACAAATCGTTCACAAACTCCCAAGCTCGTTACTAATGGTTTTATATAATCGTCTCTTTAACTGATAGCTTTATCATGAAAATATTTTGTATTTGAGATGTATTAACATTTTTTTTTAAATAAATATAATCTTAGCCTAAGATGCTCTAATTTTTTTATTACAATGTAATACTTACGATTTTGGTATTAACATTCCAGATATTATTTGAAACACACAAAATCTATTTCAAACAAATAGTTTAAGAATTTATTGAGTCACTAATAGACATATTTAGTACCTTATAATATAACTAGCTGTGCCCCGCGGTTTCACCCGCGTAGTTTTCGTTTCATGGTTTATGTCGCGGAACCCTAATATTAAAAAAAAATAAAAGTAGCCTAATTTACTCCTTGAAACATCAGCTACCTGCCAGTGAAAGTCCCGTTAAAATCGGTCCAGCCGTTTCAGAGATTACCCGCAGCAAACAGACAGACAGACAGACAGACAGACAGAGAAAAATTTTAAAACTTGGTTTTTCAGTGTCAGTAGCGTGTATACTTTCATATGCATTTAGTGAAAAACTGTTATTTTGCAGTTACAAACAGACACTTTAACTTTATTTATCTGTATAGATGTATAGATTATATAGTACCTTATAATATAATTATTTATTAACGCTGCGTCGCATTTTTCTATGCATAAAAAATACATTTTCTTTCTTTCTATATAAAACCCTTCCCATACATACATGGTAGGTACTAAGTAAGTATTCGCAGAGAAAATCACCATAGCATTATTTACTTATAATAGGATGTTAATTGAATTTCCTATGGGATTAAAAATATATTACGCGAGTACAGCCGCGGGCAGAAATAAAACCTCTTGCACAATATTTAAAAACATAGAACGACTTTGTATAATACAAACTACACAATACAGTTATTTGAATTAAACTCCACGAAACTTTTTTTTAATTAAATTAAAAAGAGTCCAAAAATAATGTCGTGTGTTAAAAGTAAAAATAAGAAAAAAACTCTTCCCGCAATGCGTATATTTCGTACACCTATGCGGTAAAGTGCGAACTTCAAAATATATTATTCCTTATCTGTCCCACGGGCGAGCACATAGGTACTTTCGCGAACACTATTGCGTGCTAAATTATTATGGTTCACACGTACAATGGCTGGCTAATTGCTTATTTAGCGGCCACTGTTCGCTGTGATAGTACATGTTTGTCTGCCCAATTCATTGAGGACGTGTCATACATATTTTGTATTGACAATTTTATGGACGCAACATGTAGTTGCTCTTTGCAGCGATATTTGTTTTCACTGCAGGTGCCCTCACGAGCTATGAGCGCTAACCTTGAAATAGTAGTCATTATATGAGTTTGTCTCTGTCTGTCTGTATGACGCGACGCGAATAAAATACATATGCTCACGCATTTACTTACAGTACACCCACATTGCGAGTTATGTTTAAATCCCACCTGGGCACTTATGCAGACTCCGGGCTGCTATGGGAAATTACTCAAGGAGTTATACCATATCACTTTTCCCGACCCGGGGTCCGAACCTAGAGCCTCGTGTTCTGCAGTAGCATTTGCGATTATAGATATAGCTGCTAACTAAGAGGATTGGCCATCTGCGCAGGAGATATTATAGTGCACAAGTGTGTGCGCAAACACAGGTGCACTCTTTATTGCCTCACTCTCATAGTCCTGATGGCAATCCGACGCGACCGGAGAGAGTCAAAATCCACGGGGGTGGAAACACCGCCAACTTCCAAACTCCGGGCATTTATTGTGAACTAGCTGTGCCCCGCGGTTTCACCCGCGTAGATTAAGTTTCATCCTTATGGTCGTGTAAACCTAATATGTTTAATAAATAAAAGGTATCCTATGTCCTTTCTCAGGGTCTAAAGATTGTCTGCGGCAAATATCAAAATCGGTTGAGAGGTTTAAGCGGGAAAGCGTAACAGACAGACAGAGTTACTTTCGCATTTATAATATTAGTAGGGATTTGTAGACAGAAAGATCCTATATCCATTTTTGACCCGACCTGGGAATTGAAACACGAGACGAAGCAGTTCAGAAGTTCTTAATACGCTCTACTTAAACCGATGATGGTACGCCCCCAGGTCTCAAAGATATATTCTCCTAAAGCAACACTAACACCGAATAATAAAGCCTTCTTGAAACTTGGTATGTGTTTTTACCAAGTGAGTATATTACTTAGTTTGTTTCTAAGATGAAAGTGTCTAGACGGGAAAAATCGGGAACAACTAATCTCCCAATATCATCACCGTACAAAACAAATTTTCAGGATTAGATTGCTTTTTAGAACTTATTAAATTAAATTAAAAAAAAAACGTTTGAAACTCTGTGGCCTTGGGGTCCGGATGCTCATCAACTTTTCAAAGAGGTTGCACGTCGTCTGGTAGAAGCCTCTCGTGACAAGCGGGCTGGCGTTACCTCGCTCAGAGAATCAGCATTGCTATTCGACGTTGCAATGCTGCCAGCCTTCTTGGCACAATCCCAAGAGACACCGTTTTGGGACAAGTTTCCTACTTGTAATTAGTTATAAGTACTGTTCCTTGTATATACACTTAACTAGCTTTGCCCCGCGGTTCCACCCGCGTAGATTTAGTTTTATGCTTCATGTCGCAGAACCCTAATATTTTTTAATAAATAAAAGTAGCCTAAGTTATTCCTTGAAACATCAGCTACCCGCCAGTGAAATTCCCGTTAAAATCGGCTGGCTAGCATACAGAAATTCGTATATTTTAGAGTGAAATGTTACTAATCTTATATAGCCTGCATCTCAAAATCCTTTCTTAGGGGATGCCTACGTCATAGTTATAGTAGCTTTATGTATGCAAAGTCTCAATCGGTTTAAAATTAACAAAGTTTCATACAAAGTTTCATCCCCTATTTTATCCCCTTGGGGGTAGAATTAATCAAAATCCTTTCTTAACGGATGCCTAAGTCATAACGTCCAGTGGTTTGCGCTGTGCGTTGATAGATCACTATGTCAGTCAGTCAGTCATCTTTGAGTCATATATCTTTAGATAGATTCAGTTTTTATTCAATAAATGTTGGTATCATTACATAAAATTAATAACCACATCGAAATCAAACTTATAGCACCCCTTTTTTTGCGTCGGGGGTAAAAATACAAACGGATCAACATCCGAGGTGAAACATTTTTTATATTAAGCAGGTAAACAGAATGCGAGAATAAGGATATTTCTGTTGAAATATGTTGTGATCACACAGTGGAGAACGGTGATGTACACATAAGTCGGGTAAATTTTAACGAGGTCCTCATTTACAGTCTTGTAACGTAGAGAACTGGCTGGGTGGTTCACATAGTCATTCGCCTACTTCAAATTCTAGCGACCTGTGTGAATTTCTTTTCTAAAAACCTAATCTCTAAAAGTTATTGGACAAAAACTGAATTATATATAAGAAAACTAATGTTTCAAGCCGTAGTGGCCTTGGGGTTGGAGCAGTCGCCTACTGCACAAGCGACGCAAGTTAGAATCCCAGCGGAGCCACAACCAATTAGTTTTTCTAAAGAAAAAAAAAACTTATGTCCAGAGATTTCACACCACGTGCTTTACGGTGAAGGAAAACATCGTGAGGAAACCTGCATCTGTCTGAGAAGTAATTCAAAGACGTATGTATACTGCTTAAGACGGGGATAGACTCACCATCTGTCACGTTGGCACTTAATCATCTTCTGTGAAAAGTGGGTGTTGTTATTGCAACACCTCTTGCCGACACCTTCAGGGAATACAGACGTAAGCATATGTATATACGTAGACTAGTTTATATAATAACATTGTATTGTTCCCAAAATAATAAACAAAATTTATTGTATTTCACAGATCATGTTTTATAAAATTTATTTGGGATCATAATTTTATCATCTATTGTGTTTCAAATTGAAAGCAATACAATATATGCAAAGGTCAAATAAATAAGCATTGAAATGAAATATTTGCCATAAACCGTTCAATAGCCAGATTGTATATATTTCAAAAAAATTGGAAATTTAATTTGAGCTGAAACGCTCCTCGATGAAAAAGTAGCTACATAAAAATATCCAATATTTGGTTCATAGACTTACATGCACTTAGTTTATTAAATGACTAGCTGTGCCCCGCGGTTTTATCTGTGTAGATTTAATTTTTAAAAAAATAAGTAAACTTACCTAAACTCCTGTCTCCTGTGATGCAGCCTTTTGGGATATTAGCCGGAACAAACAGACAGACTAACAGAGCAATTTTTTATTTAATTGTTTTTTCACGTAGTACTTTCATATTATGAATTTAGTGAAAAACTGTTATTTTTTAATTACAAACAGACATTTAAATTTTATTTATCCGTATGTATAAAGATGTATAGATAATAATCCATTATAGTATTACTGGGATCTTTTGTAAGTTAGTCGATAGACTTTCAGCAATATTAAGTGGAAATGGGTTTTCAAAAATGTGGGCGAAAAGCTAATTAAAGCTATGAAATGAACAGCATTCCTGAACGAAGACTTCGCAAGAAACAAATTATACTTTCTAGAATTCATTTACTTAGACAAATTTATTTTATTTATACACTAGCTACGGCTTGCGGTTTCAACCGCGTAGAGCTTTATTTCTCGGAACCCATTTTCTTTTTAAATTAAACTTAGCCTATAATACTCCTACTAACATTAACTACTTATCATTTTCTCCCTGGCCTTATCCCATGTATTTGGGGTCGGCACTTGATTCCACCCGATGTGGCTGATCACCTGATTTTTATACGGAGCGACTGCCATCTGACCTTCGCAACCCCTTTAACGAGGAAAATCAGTGATCTGGGTTAAGCCAGTTGTCAGACTATTTGAGGCCTCTGACTGACCTATAACGATTGCCAAAGATGATAAATTGGCAACCGGGACCGACGGCTTAACGTGCTCTCCGAGGCACGGAGGGAACTCGGGTGGTCACCCATCCAATTACTGGCTAGGGCTAGGGTTGCTTAACTTCGCTGATCGAATGATATGCGCAATAGCAACTGTGCCACGAGCTCCTCTAACATTAACTACTTATTAACCCTTGAAAGTCCCGCTAAAATCAGTGCAGTCGTTTTAGATAGTAGTTGGAAAAAACTGTCAGAAAGGCAGGCGGATAGACAGACAAGGAGAAAAAAAAATCTTAAGTTTATGGCGATGTATTTTATACTAGACGACAGAGAAAAATTAAAAAAAATATTTGTTCATGTCTGTACCGTCATATGCATACATATGCTCATGCCTGTATTCCCCGAAGGGGTAGGCAGAGTTGTTGTAATTTTCAACACCCACATTTCACCGAATATGATTAAGTGCCAACGTGCCAGGGTGAGTCCATCGTCGTCTCAAATGAAATGCTGTTATTTGGAATAACATACAGACACTTCAATTTTACGTATCTGTATGTATTTATATATGAATGTACATATAGATACAATAAAATGTATTAAGTGAAAAGCTGTTAATTTGGAATTACAAACAGATACTTCCATTTTAGTTTTCTGCTTATTTTAATTATTATTGCTTCGCTTACATACCCCCAAAAATAATGTGCTCTGAAATCCCGTAATGGGGCTAAATAGTTCCACGGTCGTACTTTAAGAAATAATGGTTCAGGTTCAAACGATATAATTAAATATTCTATGATAGTTAACCTTTTTTTTTTATTGACGAGGGGGAAACCTCCAAAAGGTCTCCGACCGCCCTGGGAGAGGCAGATCGGAGTATGTGGGATTTTTACCGCACTAAAACTCCCCCGGTGGCCATCCTAAGTGCTCAGGGGGGACTCCGAGTACTCTGATAGATCGCACCGGTGTCCCCCCACACTTTGGCTTCCCCGGGGCAGCTGTATCGCCGCCCCTGAAGACCTCGCTGTGCAAGGCAGCGCGAGCCACATCGCGCTGCCACCTTCCCGGGCCCGCGGCTCGGTGGTCAAAGCTCTCACCCCGACCACCGCCAGCAGGCCCTCCGACCCCCTTTTAGTCGCCTTTTACGACAGGCAGGGGATACCATAGCCATATTCTTAGACCCTGGCTATTGGGTGATGATAGTAAACCTGCCCAAACGGTTAGACGGCGCTGGAAAATTATGTGTTTAAATATAGACTATAACGAAATAAATTATGAATACCAACACCTCAATTTAACCAATAACTCAATTAAGTGAGGGTAAAGTATTTCAAAGGTCAATTGCTTACCTATGTTGTCCAATAAAATCCATCCAGTTGGGTCTTGCTTGTATTTTGTTTACGCATGTAAGAAATCTTTAGAATGCCTCGTTGGTCTAGTGGTCGCAAACGCTAAGTACTGAGGTCTTGAGTTCGATCACCAAGTCTGGCAAAAAGTGGTAGATTCCTCGACGTTCATAAGTGCCTTACCAGGGCCTAAACTGAATAAATCATTTTCATTTTCATTTTCATTTTCAAGTATCTGTAATTTCCCGGTTGCAGCCCAGAATCTGGATAAGTGCCCTATTAGTTGTAATAGGTTAGGCACTTGGGACTTAAACATAACTGGTGGAATGTAGATGCCTCTGCCTTTGAAGAATACAGGCGTGAGCATGTTCAAACTTTAATGATACACAATTATATGTTTTGTAACGTCGTCTGGTAGAAGCCTCTCGTCACAAGCGGGCTGGGGTTACCTCGCTCAGAGAATCGGCATTGCTATTCAACGTGGCAATGCTGCCAGCCTTCTTGGCACAATCCCGAGAGAAACCGACTTGGGACAAGTTTTCTACCTTTAATTAGTTTTAAGTAATGTTCCTTTTATATACTGTATTATTAAGTTTTTATTCAATATATGTATAATAGATTTTTTTAAAAGGATGAAACTATACCTAATTTTTTAAGCTAGAAAGAAATGTGTATAACGATGTACACGTTATATACATTTGTTAAAAAAAAAAGTATGCCAAACATACATGCAGGTTAGAATAATAAACCTTTTTATTCCTATACCGTAGTCGGGAAAAAATTATATTAAAATATGAATGAAAAAATATCACGCAAAATAACGTAACGGTGTAACACGCTCCCTTACAAATTGGAATTGTTACGGGTTATTATTTCTGGGTTATTTTAACACGTTGGCGCACTCGAAAAAATGGGAATAACACGAAAATGTCACGCTCTCCCCCTAAAGTATACCTTCAGATTGCTTTGTAGATTTAGATACACTCACGAAATATGACCCGGATTACTTAATATGATTTTACCCCGGATATTATATTTAGGGAATATGGTATGGTCAGCGGAAATTATTTTTACTTTTTTTTCTGTAACACATATTCAGGTTTTTCCGTTTAGATTTAGAACTGCTTGCGAACAGCTTGTAGACCGTCCGTAAATCAGAAAAATATACCAGTGGTTTTCTTTTAATTGTCATCCTCAAGCATCTTATCTGTTTAAAAATGTTTAAAGAGTTTCTTGCCAGTTTGTAGGCCTGAGTTTCTTCGCGGTTCTTCTCAGACGGCTAGTTTTCGAACCGGTGGTCAATTCTTCGACGTTCATAAGGCATTACCAGGACCCAAACTAGTAAATCATTTTATTTTCATTATGTTAAAACCTAAACTTGGGCTTCAAAGAACGTGAAGTAGGTACTTAGTCTTAGGAACTAAAAACGTCGAAGAGGTAAGTAAGTTTAACCAGTATATTGCTGTATATGTGACTGTCCGAGGCAAAATACTCCCAAAAGCATTGACATTGATTGAAAATTGATAAATTAAAAAAAGACGCAATAAATATAACATTTGAAAATACCCTCAATACACAAATTTAACAGTTCATTAAGGGGCTGGAAGCTTATAACGAGTTGTATAGTAATATCGGACAAAGAAGGCCGTAAAGCAACTACCCCTTAATTACCTGGACGCACAATTGGCTCATAACTTGTCCCAAACAAACAACAAGCGGAGTGCTCGTAAATTTACACACAATTAACACACACAAGCATGGTTTTTGATTAACTATCCCATTTTACGCAGCGACGGATACTAGGATATATGGACACTGAAATGTGACGAGCAAAATTTTGTTATCATTTTGAGGGTTGTCGATCCTGTAACGGTGAACCTCTTTCGATGTTTACACAGTACCCGGTTGACCTCTTGACCTGGTTAAACTTTTTCCCACAAAAAAAAAAACTTGACGTTTTCTCAAAAAAGCTAAGTAGTAGATAAAAAGGAACCAAAAGAAAAAAATCGAACCGGTGAACATCAGTCTCAAACCGGGGTACTCTATTTTTGTTATCACCTTGTAAGCTGACAGCCTCACCTCTGAGCTATCATAACTTGACAGTTGTCGGCGAAATTTACTGTCGTATATACAAAATTTCATGAAAATCGTTGAGAATTGCTCGTTTAAAGGTATAAGTATCCCTGACCTTATCCCATGTATTTGGGGTCGGCACTTGATTTAACCAGATGTGGCTGATCACCTGATTTTTATACGAAGCGACTGCCATCTGACCATCGTAACCCCTTTTTCGAGGAAAATCGGCAATCTGGGTTAAACCAGTTGTCAGACATTCTTAGGCCCCTAACTGACCTGTAACGATTGCCAAAGATGTTAAATTGGCAACCGGGACCGACGGCTTAACGTGCTCTCCGAGGCACGGAGAGCACGTTAAGCCTTCCACCAACTACTGGCTAGGCGTATGGTTGCTTAACTTCGCTGGTCGGATCATATGCGTAATAGCAACTGTGCCACGAGCTCCTCACAGAAAATATTTTAATGTTTTGTTGTAAATAAATAGCTGTGAATATTCGAAATAAATCAGAGTTAATTATTGCAGCTTCAATTATGTAGCTTATTTACTCGCTTTAAGCCCTTGGACTAGGGATGGCGATCTGAGATCAATTAATCGAATAATCGATTTTTTTAATGAACGATTCAGTGAATAGATGTTTTACCCTATAAAATCGAATCGATTTTTTTTGCTTGTTCGGAAATAAATGTATTTTATCTGTCTTTTTTATAACTGATACTATGGTGTAGTTGTAAAAACAATTGTATTTAATGAAATCCCTGCACTATAAAATTCCTATCTTAAATGCACACAGACACTCACATCTATGAGATAATATGCGATCCATGTCAATAAGGGTTGTCACGTCGTGGCCGATCGCATATGCGTCATCTACGTGTTTTACAGACATTATTATGCCAGTATATTGAGAAGTAATTTTAAGAACTTTTAATGTGACAACCCTCGCGCTCTATGGAGCAAACGTTCTTACTGCTTCGAAAGATTATATTTTTACTTAGGCATAAAAATATAATCAATAAATTCTTTCGTCTGCACTAATATTACAAAGAGGAAAGATTTGATTGCTTTTTGGTTGTTTGCATTGAATAGGCTCCGAATCTACTTAGCCGATTTTGAAAATTATTTCACCAATGGATAGCTACATCATCAGCGAGTAACATAGGCTATATTTTATCCCCTTACTCCCACGGGACCGGGAACTACGCGGGTGAAACCGTGACGTCCGCTAGTTACAAACAAAATGGTAATCAGTGAAATAAATTTTAAAATAATTAATCATTATAGATATGCCGCCATTACCTCAATCAAAAAAATCATTTTTGTGAACATACATACACGCGGTACGTGTCATAAATACATGTAATTGGAGTCCACTTGGTAACTATCTAACAATAGACTTGAGAGTGTGCTCGGGAAACCACAATTACATTTGAAGAGTACTTCACCTCACCTCATACGTAATTGGATATCGTCGTTGCACGTTCAAAAGTAGCTATGTGTTTTTTACACACTTTACAGGAGACGCAGAAATAGATTTTTTCAAAATACAAATTAAAAAAATATACATATAACAAATTTACATTGTTTTTTTTAGATTTATGTTATATAGCTATTATTATTAATAATGTCAAAATTAAACATTACTGGAAATTTTGACACATAGAGTTCACGAAATGCACATACCGACTTTTGCACGCGCAACGACGATATCTGGTAACTTAGGCTAATTTTATTTTTGAAAAAAAAACAGTCAATCGCATAGTATTTATTATTAAACCTACGCGTGTAAAACCGGGAAGCACTGATAGTGATTGAGTGTTAGTATGTTTGTAACCAATTGGCTTAATAATTTTAAAACCGATTAAATAAATTCTTTCTCCATTTGAATGCTACATTATCACTGATTAATATAGGCTATATTTTATATCCGTACTCCCAGAGGAATGGGAACTACTAGCTAATATAAAGGAAATACTAGCTGTGCCCCGTGGTTACTTACTGACTTAATTTGATAGGTGGCCCGCGGAACCCTAATGTTTTTTTAAAGAAAACTAGTTTAAGTTATTGTTCAATAACCGTGCCAGTGAAAGTCCCGTTAAAATCGGTCCAGTCGTTTCGGAGATAAGTCGAAAGAAACAGACTGACAAACAGACGAACAGTCTCTTTAAAAAAGTTTTTTTTATGTGAGTACCGTATATAATACTAAATGCGTACTTTCATATGCATTTAGTGAAAAACTGTTAATTTGGAATTACAAACAGACACTTCAATTTTGTTTAACTAGTAGGGACATAAATACATTAACATTATAATTTGGTAACCACTTGGTAACTATCTAACAATAGACTTGAGAATGTGGTCTCGGGATACCACAATTACATTTGAAGAGTACTTCACCTCACCTCATACGTAATTGAAGATTTTACAGGTACCTACGCTAAAATGACGCACCTATTACTTCCAAGTGGACTCCATTTAGTCTTTCAATGTATTTATGTTCCTACTAGATAAATCAATTGAAGTGTCTGTTTGTAATTCCCATTGTTCATGGTTGGGAGGGCTTTGGAAATGAGGATACACTCAAAATCCGGAAAGCATAGAGACTTTATTCATACTAACTTAAACTATAAACAGGGAGTGGGGGAAACCGGGACAGCTCTTAAAATATGTGATAGGGTATAATTTTAGGAAGCAATTAAAATTATTATGACAAAAATATTTTCTTCCGTTTTCGAGGAATTGATGTTCAAAGTTGACCATATCAATACCTTATTTTCGCACAAAAATCAGCTGTAACGTAGAATTAATCTAACTACGTTTTTATTTTTTTTCTCCCACTGATAAATCCTGAAATAATCCCATAAAACTATTTTTCGAAAGCATTAACCTTAATTTAAAAAGTTGAATGACCGCGTACGGAATGTAGGTAAACGCGGCCGCGCGTTCATTCAATCGCTTAAGGCCGCGAGCTCTTCGGCCATAGCTTATAACTATGTTATTGTTGGAGCTAGATATTTTACGATTTCAATATAGTGATATATTCATAAAACCCTACAACTTCTAGAAGACAACTGTTCCTTTTTCTCCACCACCCTGTATACAAAGAAAAGAGCACAATGATACCTAGTATAAAAAGTGTATAACTCCATCTAGTGACAGAAACACAAACTAAAACCGAACTTAAACTTAGGAGTATATACGCACGTAAAAAAAAATTACGAAACAAAATCTCTATCTATCTGTCTGTCTATTTGTTTGTTCCCAGCTGGACCAATTTTAACGGGACTTTCAATGGCAAATAGTTAATGGTACAAGGAGTAACTTAGGCTATTTATATATATTTTTTTTTAATTAAGGAGGCGAAAAAAATGTCTAAAACCGCGTGGCATAACTAGTTTCTAAATAAATAAAGTATTTCAAAGGATTCAAGTTATAATATTCAAAGGCTTGACTGACTTAAAACAACGTATAACCTAAACCACTGGTCCTCGAGACTTGACATTTGGAGAAATTACACTCATATATACAAATAAACATTCTGATATGATTTCTGACACATTTGAGATGGCGTAAATTGCAAAAAATATTAAATTTCGAGAATCGCAAAATTTTATTCAATATTGTCTATTATAAAATTATATTCACACTTGAGAAACCAATTTTCTTACATGAAATTCTGAGGTTTGATTGCGTGCCTAGAGCTTACCACGGTTTGTTCCCTTTAATAGCCTTACGCGACTTTGAATGACCTCACTCTATCAAATAACAAGTCAAACTAAGCATTCGCTCGATTAGCGGCACGAAGTCTATTTGGATATTAACCTGCTGCGTTTATATACACAGTATAAAAATAAGTTTTACAAGCAGTAAGGAAACTACGCCTTTTTTTTAAATAAGAACGTTTTTAAATCTATACTTTTTTATTTACCGTCAAAATAATTTGGATTTGTCGTTTTGAAGTTTTGAATAATGTCGGTAAAACATGTGAATGTTGGTGAAACACGCAATCGTCCACGACGTGACACTTCTTACTGTCATTACGCCTATTCCACTTTCTCGTAGATCTGCGTGAGTGAAATCCGCTCGAAAACTCGTATTGCGCGATTTAGGTTCTCGTGTATTTGTACTCAAACTTTGCAATTCTTGACGAGTAGCGCCATCTATGTAGCGACCGGAGAAACGCTAGTACAATCTACTACAAAGGTAGCACTATATCAGCCTCAAATTTTATCATTGCGGTAGAATATCCAATATGCTATCTGACTCTAGTCTCTCTAGTTCTCAATAGCCTGCAAAGTCCGTACTCAAACAAGACGCGCTGAGGGCATTATTAATGCTGCTACAAGCCAAATCAAACAGAATCCATGTTAGTAACGTAGGTAGATCACGGCTAATTAAACCTAAGTACGTTAGACATAAGGTTCAAATTTAACGCCATCGTCATGTTTTCGACCTCATTCTTGAAGATGTAAACACAGGTCAGTTTTCGCTGAAGATTAGGTGTCACTGTGACAGATGGTAAGTCCATCGCCGTCTCAGGCACAACAAATTTCATTGGGTTCTTCTCTCTTCTCATACATAAATTCATTTAACTATTAGCACAATATATTTTGTTTTTCGAATAATCTGTGATGGCGAGAGCATTTTAACAAGCTTTTATTTTACGTGCAATGTATGTTGGTTTGTCCGGGTGGAATCTTGCAACTTTTTTTTTTGAGCTTTAACCAATTAAGTAGAAATTTGCCATTCAAAGTAATTTTGGATGTCAATGCATGCTTATCTATGTGACGTCATTCTAATTCTAATATGGCGGATCATCCAAGATGGCGGACTAGATACTTTTTCTGCAATACCATAGTATTAGTATCAAATGAATGGGCTTGCGGAGTGTTGGGCTAAACCCAGCATAGAGTTTAAATATGTAAATAATAGTTTATTATTTATGGTTTATATTTTACTCGTTTACTGTACTCTTTTGTTTTCACTTCTTCTCGTGTCACCTATAACATACAGTCGTATTCAAAGTTATATTTGCGTTTACTTTCCTAATCTAACACTGAGAAAAACACGAAAGCTTTATTTGAAAAAGTACTTTTACCATTCATTTACATGAACATGTAGCAGAGTTTCTCCACTCGCTACATAGATGGCGCTACTCGCTAAAAATGCAAAGTTTGAGTACAAATACACGAGAACCTAAATCGCGCAATAAGAGTTTTCAAGCGCATTGTAGTATATATACAAGTTTCCAACTAGAACAGTTGGAGCCGCGGTTCCTCAGACATGACACCCGCCTGGCTGGAAGATCTTCCCTTTGCTGGGGATGAGTATGATCACTCGCATCACAGACAGATATTTTAATTGACCATACGAAAACTTATAGTAAACATCATCCTATGTTTAATCATTTTCAATCACAAGTTTTGAACATAGTACAGATAATTGAACGATAGAACTTCTGGCTATTTCCTTAACTCAAAGTTAGCAACATCCTTTGTACCCGTTAATTGTACCTTTAAGTATTATTAAGGAACACGAAACCGTTTTGTAATAAAGCGGGGTACAATTAATTTACTTATTATCGTGTTTTAAACTCGCTGTGTGAAAATCCTTTTACTACCTGTAAACTGGAATTCTAAGCACACCTAAGTGTCCAATACAGATATATAAAATTTAAGTGTCTGTTTGTAATTAAATTTAACTGATTTTACTAAATGGATATGAAAGTATATATATATATATATAGGGAACTGTAATAAAAAAAATAAAATATACTAGCTGTGACCCGCGTCGATAAGATTTCATCCTTCTTGTCGCGGAACCCTAATATTTTAATAAATAAAAGTAGCCTAAGTTACTCCTTGAAACATCAGCTACCTGCTAGTCAAAGTTCCGTTAAAATCGGTGCAGCCGTTTCAGAGATTACCCGGAACAAACAGACAGACAGACAGACGGACAGGCAGAGAAAAATTTTAAGACTTGATTTTTCAGTGTCAGTAGCGTGTATACTTTCATATGCATTTAGGAAAAAACTGTTATTTTGGAATTACAAACAGACACTTCAATTTTATTTATCTGTATAGATATAGATGTATAGATAATATCTGAACCTTGCCTATTTATTTGTTTAACTATGGCTAAAAAAAGTTGATGCAACAGAGGCTTAGAGTCAAAATTCACTTTCAAAGAATTAAAAAAAACTATTCCCAAAAATCTGAAATTGAGTCGCATCGTCAAAGGATCACTTTCGGCTAATCTTAAGTGTTAAAAGTTTAATCTGGTTTCGACTTAAGTGTCAATTTAAAAGCTGCAAGTTGGAGACATTTTTCAGATCGCTACTAATGTATCTAGGTAGGAGCTATAAAACAAAGTGAAATTCTCGAAAACACTTTACAAAGTTCTGGAGAATAATACATAGAAAAGTTGTAATAAAATTGTAAAATCTTAAGAGAATTTTAAAGCGTTGCCTTTGAAAGCTTATTTCGTTATAATTCCTAGCGATTTGTCTTTGTAATACAGATAAGTTCGAAGTTATTCTAGAAGGCTTGCGACAGTGTATCGCAATCCTTGAATATTGTATGAGGCTTGAAATTTACATAATATGAAAAGCAATGTTCCTAAGAAATGTAGGTATACAATTCACCTTTTTCTGAAAAGAGAACTATTTATTAAAATGTTCACGTCGTCCGATCGTTCAAACAAAAATATCTGAATCGACGAAGAAAAATAAAATTTATAAAATACTAGCTGTGCTCCGCGGTTTCACCCGCGTAGATTTAGTTTCTTCCTTATTGTCGCGGAACCCTTATATTTTTTAATAAATAAAAGTAGCCTAAGTTACTCCTTGAAACATCAGCTACCTACCAGTGAAAGTCCCGTTAAAATCCGTCCAGCCGTTTTAGAGATTACCCGGAACAAACGGACAGACAGACAGACAGAGAAAAATTTTAAAACTTGGTTTTTTTAGTGTCAGTATCGTGTATACTTTCATATGCATTTAGTGAAAAGCTGTTATTTTGGAATTACAAACAGACACTTCAATTTTATGTATCTGTATAGATATACTAAAAATCTTACCCTTTTCGTCAAGTCATGTCGTAGACCTGGAGGCCAACTATGATCGTTTAAGAAGAGCGTGTCCAATCTTCTTAGCTTTGACGTTCAATTGAACAGTACCATAATGAAACACTCTTCAACTGATGATGGTAGTCCATCTGTATTTATAGCATTAAAGTCCTGATTGACTGACTGACTTATTATCAACATATTTACCATCATCATCTCCCTGGCCTTAATCCCATGTATTTGGGGTCGGCACTTGATTCAACCCGATGTGGCTGATCACCTGATCTTTATACGAAGCGACTGCAATCTGACCTTCGCAACCCCTTTTTCGAGGAAAATCGGCAATCTGGGTTAAACCAGTTGTCAGACTCACTTAGGCGTCTGACTGACCTGTAACGATTGCCAAAGATGTTAAATTGGCAACCGGGACCGACAGCTTAACGTGCTCTCCGAGGCACGGAGGGAACTCGGGCGGTCACCCATCCAACTACTGGCTAGGCGTATGGTTGCTTAACTTCGCTGATCGAATGATATGCGCAATAGTAACTGTGCCACGAGCTCCTCTATCAACATATTTACCAGCCAACACATAAGTCGCTGGTCCTTGAGGCTAGAACTTTATGGGGTGTTTGGTGAGGTGCATATACAAGATAAAGTTTTCCAAAAAGAGGTTGAAAGAGAAGGAATCTTACTGCCAGTCAATGTACTTACAATTACAATACATACATAAAAGTTTGATAATGGCACTTCGTCATAAAAGTTCAAACTTTCTTACATTGAAGACGTTACATTTGGCCAAAAAAAAAAGAAAACAAAATGATATAAATGAATCAGAAAAAGGTTACCTCTTCAAGGTAGTATACCTATTAGGTATAAGGTTACTCCCCTGTTCCCTATGGGAAGCCTTATGCATAGTATGTAGTAATCACATTCAACATTTCTCAAGGGTGCTGGCACTAACTTTATCTCACAAAACTACCCTAAAAGCGAACACGTGTAACTAAATGGAATTACATATTAGAAGCTTCCGCGGATTTTACTCATAATAAAAACATACCTAAGGACAGCTCCGAATTGGCGCACGCACATTGTAGATATTCACGGTAGCCCATTCACGATTTGAAAACCGTAAAGATGTCGTAGCGACTTATTCGTTGACAGTTTGACCTTTCTGCAAAATATTTTGGCATAGTATTAAGTAACATTCTTGATAAGGTAGGCAGTGACCAGGGGCCTTACCATGAGCGCTTATTGCCATTATAGTTTCACTCATTTATGAGACAGATGTACACGACGTGTATACATCTGTCACTGTCGCACAACTGAATTATCATTGCAATAAGAGCTCATGGTTGGGCCCCAGTTGACTGATGTGTTCATTGATTCTTGTCCTAATAATTTGCACCAAAATGTATGTACCGCCCCGTTCGTCTTTTCCCTCTATGTATCAGGCGAATCTCAAGCAATATAGGAGGTCGCCCTTCCCTTGCCAATTTATTTTGAATCTGGAAAAACTGCTCACTGCTTTATGTAACTGCGAAATTATTCATGAAGTGGGTACGCACTGTGATTTGTCGCTTACTATCTCGCTCACCGGTTCGAGATTACGTGACACGTGAAAGGGGGTCATGTTTTGTTTTATAACTTCGCACCGTAAATCGATACCGAAATTCTCATAACTGCTAGAGATGAGGGAAGTCGATTAAAAGTTATCGCACTCAAATCAACTCGCGAACTGATCGTCAACCCCACGCCTAGTTGAAAATGAATGTGAAAATGATTTATACAGTTTAGACTCTGGTAAGGCACTTATGAACGTCGAAGAAGAACCGACGAGAAACTCAGCTCTAACCATGTATATTTTATTACATAGTAAATAATTATTAATTACGATAAAATCAGTATAAAATTATTCTTATACTAGCTATGCCCCGCGGTTTCACCCGCGTAGATTTAGTTTCATCCTTATTGTCGCGGAACCCTAATATTTTTAATAAATAAAAGTAGCTTAAGTTACTCCTTGGAACATCAGCTACCTACCAGTGAAAGTCCGTTAAAATCCGTCCAGCCGTTTCAGATATTACCCGGAACAAACTGACAGACATACAGACAGACAGAGAAAAAACTTAAAACTTGGTTTTTTAGTGTCAGTAGCGTGTACACTTTCATATACATTTAGTGAAAAGCTGTAATTTTGGAATTACAAACAGACACTTCAATTTTATTTATCTGTATAGATGTATAGATGAATATAATGTCATTTTGGCCCGAGCTTCTTTTTAACACTAATAACCTGTGTGCTGTGATTTCACACCACGTGCATATATCATAGACGTATGTGCCTGAAGCGGCGCTAGACTCACCATCTGTCACGTTGGCCCTTAATCATCTTCGGTGAAAAGGGGAATACAGGCGTGAGCAATCGATCGTAACCCCACCTTTCTTATCACCATACATCCGATTTTTATCATGGTAGCTTAGTAGAAGGAAAGGGAGGAGAGGAAGAGGAAGACCAAGGCTAACATACATGAGACAAGTTAAAGAAAAGGTGTCTGTCATGTCGTATAAGGAGGTCAGAGAGATGGCACTGGACAGAGACAAGTGGAAAGAGTTGCATCGGTTACACCGACAAGAGTGTCATTACTCTTAAATTAATGATGATGAGCTTAGCTTAGCATCGTTTGTAGAGTTACGATTTTTCGAACCTTGCTCATTCCTAGTAATCATGTAAAAAAAATTAACCCGTACGTTCGTGGCATTTATTCTTCGCCGGTTTTATTGGTAGCAGACGTGCCAAACCTTTCCAATCCGACACTGATTCAGATTTACCAGCGTTATACGCATCGTAAAGTGACAAATAAAAGTCCGTTTATTCACAATTGCCGTCACCGTCACATCAAAGTGTCAATAAAGACCAATATCAAATAAACATCGCGGAGTATTCCGGGAAGGCTTCGGGGATTGGGTTATTCAGAAATTCTCATTCCCGTTTGGGGTAAGGAGTTCAAAATGCAATGTTATTGATAAAAATGTAAATTGTATTAAAGAAACCAGCCCAGTGCGAGTTGGACTCCGCATTTACATCTACATATATCTATACATAGCTATACAGAAAATGTGTTGATGTTGTTTATTTATTTACTAGCTGTGCCCCGCGGTTTCACTCGCGTAGTTTAGTTTCTTCCTTATTGTCGCGGAACCCTAATATTTTTAATAAATAAAATTAGCCTTAGTTACTCCTTGAAACATCAGCTACCTACCAGTGAAAGTCCCGTTAAAATCCGTCCAGCCGTTTCAGAGATTACCCGGAACAAACAGACAGACAGACAGACAGACAGAGAAAAAATTTAAAACTTGCTAAAGCTAAAAGCCAATTACACTAATTAAGAGTAATATTAATATATTCAAACACATTCCTTCGCTCCCCTCACAATACTCCAGGCATGCTGACAAATGAAACATTGAAGTGTCTGTTTGTAATTCCAAAATAACAGCTTTTCACTAAATGTACATGAAAGTATATAAGGCACTTATATAAAAAGAACATTATCATTTACGGATTTGGAATAACAAACAGACACTTCAACTTTATAACCTACTAGCTGTGCCCTGCGGTTTCATCCGCGTGGATATAATTTTATTCCCGCGGAACCCTAAATGTTTTTTAATGAAAGCAGCCTAAGTTCCTCCTTGTAATATTAGCTATCTGCCTGTGAAAGCCCCTTTAAAATCATTCTGCCGCGATCAGCCGATACAGAGATTAGCCGGTACAAACAGCTGTATACGTGTCTCCTTTTTTAGTCAGGTCCTATACACATTCATTTAGAGTTTCTTTCTTCAGATGATGTAATATTTTTTACGAACATAAAAGCTACATGACTAAACTACGGTAGTTAGATATATGCTCTCGTGGACTTTTTTGTAGACCTTAATAAGACCTACAAACCCGTAGTACATCATTTTGTTCTATTGTCAATAGTTTTTGCAGCGCAAGCATAAATACGTTTTCGATTTCACACCTTGGGTTACAAAATCGCAATTTTCTTACGGATCCCTAATTTTTGAAAATAAAATATAACCTTTCTCGATAAATGGACATATTATATCCAACAGAATTTTTAAAATCGGACTAGTAGTTCCTGAGATTAGTGCTTTCAAACAAACTAACAAACTCTGCAGTTTAATATTAGTATAGATATCTGTATAGATTTCCTAGCCTTGCCAAGACAATATTTCAGTACATTAAATTTGACATTAAACAGACATCCCTTTATTAATTTGTATGCATAGTGAAACTAACCATACGTGTAATGTCAGGCTCCCACAGGCACGTAAATTTCAAACTCGTGAAATTATGCATAGCGGTCTTAGACAGAGTGGAAGTTATTCAAAGGTTTCGAACGAGATGCGTTGTAGGATTATAATACTAATGCATGAAACATCGGTATTTGCACACTTGGAGGCTTACACTTTACTTATACTTTGAGTATCTGTGAAAGCATATGTTTGAGTGTCTATGGAAAGACTTGCGGCGTTTCTCCACTCGCTCATAGATGGCGCTACTCGCTAACAAATGCGAAGTTTGAGTACAAATACACGAGAACCTAAATCGCGCCAGAAGAGTTTTCAAGCGCATTGCAGTATATATACAAGTTTCCAACTAGAACAGTTGGAGCCGGTGTTCCCCAGGCATGACACCCGCCTGGCTGGAAGATCTTCCCTTTGCTGGGGATGAGCATGATCACTCGCTCTCCCCACAAAGTCATATAAAAGAGGTTTTATGTGAGCATGAAGCAACGTGTCATCGAAAAGAATCAAAGAGGAAGAACTAAGAAGTGACGGATGACAGAACGATGGTGAACGACGTGACAGACGGACGACGAAAGACGTATTGTTTAACTTATTGTTTTTAAGTTGTTTTGGAAAACAATGGATTTGCCATCTATCACGCAATCTTCGGTGAAATTAGGTGTAGTAACACCTCTGCCTACCAAGGACCATTTTGGGAAGGCTTGATGAAAGCTATTAAAAAGCTTAATTAAACATTGTCGCGGCTTAAGAAAACAGACAGACCAAGGAAATTTGCACTTTTACTAAGGACTAGGGCTTAAGAATGAACTGCAAACGACTCCTCAGACTTATTTAAAAATCAACTAGACACTAGTGTTGTGCTTGGAATAATCTATAAATGATCGAATATCGATTTTAGTACTCTTCTTTTACCTCACGTACCCGGCGGTAAAATTTATAATTCATGAAATCTGAGAAAATGTACGTATTGTAAAATTTTACAAAATATATAGTTATATTTAGATTTTAAAATTATCTCAATATCTTAAAGAAATACGAAGCTAAAATAAATGTTTACTTTCATTTACTTGCAAAAAACCATTAAGAAGCTTAGTTTGATATTTAAAAAAAAAAAAAAATTATATATTTACATTCTGATAATATAAAAGTACTTCGTTGAATCAAATCAAAAAAAGGAATTCAAAAATTTAATTTGAAAAAGTTTTAAAATTGTAACGAAGTGGAAATATCCGAAAGCGTCGGATACCGGTCAACATCCCTAGAGATAACTGCGACAATTTATCACCAGGTACAAAAAGGTGCGAAATAAAAGGTTGAAGTCCCGTCACCTCCACTAAAAGCCCTCGGATTACATGAATATTTGTTAAACGTGGATCGTTTGCATTTTCGCCTCTCTTGTTTCCAACAGCTAAGCTGAATGAATACTTTCTGTGACTTTCTTTGTAAATTTTCTATTGTTGTTCTGTTATTTATTCGGATTGCTGCCACATTTTTTTGATTGTAAAGATAATAAGAGGGATGTTCGAGCTTTTTCGTATATTAATATCCTGAGTATTAATCTATACAGATAAGTAAAATTGGAGTCTGTTTGTAATTCCAAATTAACAGCTTTTAATATTTGCGTACGAAAGTATATACGGTATTTACATTAAAACCCATTTTTTCCTGTCTGTCTGTGTATCTGAATCAGCGGGGCCGATATTAAAGGGACTTTTACTGACAGATACCTGACGTTACAAGGAGTAACTTAGGCCTAACTTTTTATTATTTTTATTAAAAAAATATTTTATCAAACTAGGGTACCGCGAAACAAAGCCGCATATGAAATGTGCATACATCTACGCGGATAAAACTGCGGGGCACAGCTAGGTTGAAATATAATAATACAATTTAAGTTAGTAGGATTGAGCCGTGAAATAGAATGGTGGCATGGTGACCGAGTTGTTTGAATAGTCGTCTATAACGAAAACGAAAAGTTCCAATTTTATCGGAGTGCTTACTACTAATATTTTTAAATGAAAGCAATTAGCCGGAATAAACAGACAGACAGAGATTTTTCTTTTAAATAGGTTTTTTTCATAGGCATTTAGTGAAAAGCTGTTAACTCGGAATTACAAATAGACACTTGAATTTTATTAATCTGCATAGATAGCAGGGGCGTGCATTGGATTTTCAGAGGGGTTGGCAGGTTAAGTACATACCTATGTGACGCGGCGTAGGTACGTACGTCTTGGCAAAGATACTCATACGAACATAAACACACACACACGACGCGAGTGTATTCAGTGATCACAAATTGTAACTTCTGTCTGCTTACCTGCTTATATGCAATGCACGCCACTGAATTGGATAGTAGTTATCTTTCTAATTAACATAACATTATTCGAAGCTGGAATATCATCTCATTATTTGTTGAAACAAGTCTCAAATAATTAAGGCCTTAACAGAATTATCTCCATAATAATTATGAAAAGATATAATGTACCTAGTCTTTGTTAAGTCCCGCTAGATGGAATCTTCACGATGCTCTTCAAATTATCAAAGAATTTAAACGTACTTTGTTAACTGTAACAGTAGGTACTAGAATATGAAAAAGGGTTGAGATAAATGCTTCTTTTATAATCTCATTCAACTTATCTATACAGATAAATAAAATTGAAGTGTCTGTTTGTAAATCCAAAATAACGGCTTTTCACTAAATGCATTTGAAATTACATGAGGTACTGAGTCAGTACCACATGTCATTTCATACTGAGTCAGTACTACTGATATGAGAAAACCAACTTTTTTTTTTTTTTCTCTTTCTGTCTGTCTGTCGGTCTGTCTGTCTGTCTGTTTGTTCCGGGTAATCTCTGAAACGGCTGGACCGATTTTGACGGGATTTCCACTGGCAGGTAGCTGATGTTTTAAGGAGTAACTTACTAGGCTACTTTTATTAAAAATATAAAGATTCTGCGATAATAAGGATGAAACTAAATCTACGCGGGTGAAGCCGCGGGGCACAGCTAGTACTAAATAAATTGTTTGAGCTAATCTTTTTTTCAGTTAGAAATCTTTCATGGAAGCGATCCATACCAATCTTAATAATTAATCATTCCGTTATTGGTATAAAAGCTAATGGGGTGACTTTTTTTAATTAATATGTTGACTTGGATACTAAGTCTTTTGGGCCCAACAAAAAGA
This sequence comes from Watsonalla cultraria, assembly GCA_964035505.1. Classification (NCBI taxonomy): domain Eukaryota; kingdom Metazoa; phylum Arthropoda; class Insecta; order Lepidoptera; family Drepanidae; genus Watsonalla; species Watsonalla cultraria. The sequence continues at coordinate 2,281,367 of OZ037736.1, read as the reverse complement.
TTATAAATAAAAGCCGACGCACTTACTCTGCACAAATATAAGTGGAATATTCTTACGCCCGCATTGCGGTGGCTGTCTAAATGCACATTAATTTATGTAACAATGTTGCTACTCGTATTATCTCCAAGAGTTTAGGACCTTCGCTGTATGAGCGGAGATAAGGATAAATTAGCCCGCACATAACCTGCTCAGGCTAATATTCATAAACATGAAAAATTACTGAATAACCTGAAATATTACATTAGAAGTGCTCCGAGATTTTGCTTTAAACAGGGCTTAAAATTTTAAGGATTACGTACCTAAATGATAAAACCCTATTACTAAGACTGCTGTCCATCTGTCTGAGGGCTTAGTGCGAGTTCTTCACTGCCGCCGTCACAAGTCACCGCGTCGAAGTATTCGCAAATTTGTATACGATTGAAGCAGCACCTCTGTCGGCCTAAAGATGACACTATTGTGAGCCCATACAAATCTGCGTTTACGTCGACACGATGACTTGTGACGGCGATTTTAACAAAACTCGCACTAGGCCCTCTGAACGTCAGTCACCAGGCTATATTCCATGAATCGTGATAGTTAAACAGTTTAATTTTTTATTCAAGAACAAAAAATTACTTAAAAATTCAATAAATATTTAAGGGGAAAAGAAAAAATCACGTTTGTTGTAATGTCATACTAAATTTCAAAGATAATGGTAAGGAGTCCGAATGAATCATGTTCGGCGAAAAGTGGGTGTTGTTATTATAACACCTCTGCCTACCCCTTCGGGGAATACATACATATACTCACGCCTGTATTCCCCGAGGAGGTAGGCAGAGGTGTTGTAATTCCAACACTTTTCACCGAATATGATTAAGTGCCAAGTGTATATGTATATGTATGAATAAACTTGATATAAACATTGAAAATAACGTTCTTTGAAGTAAAAAGTAAATTATGAAACTTGAACAATCCCCCAAACATTAGCAACTGACCGCGTAAACCGAATCAAAAGTTCAGCCACGTTCCTGTAACAAGTTACTGAAAGGAAAAATTCATAATTTAAATGTAAAAAACATTTTATTCTTGGGAATAACTGAGGTATCCCGAAGGGAGAATAATTTCGGTTCGGCGTTAACATTAACATAGCAATAAGATACTCAAAAGGCTTATAGCCGTTTGATGAAACATTATCTAACTTAATACGTAGGGCTGGCGACCTACGACTGGGGACTACTGCGAATATCGAACATTAAAAAAAAAAAATCTTATTAATCTATCCCTACTAATATTATAAATGCGAAAGTAACTCTGTCTGTCTGTTACGCTTTCCCGCTTAAACCTCTCAACCGATTTTGATGAAATTTGGCACAGACAATCTTTAGACCCTGAGAAATGACATAGGCTACCTTTTACTTATTAAAAATATTAGGTTTCCGCGACCATAAGGATGAAACTAAATCTACGCGGGTGAAACCGCGGGGCACAGCTAGTACATCTATAAATACAAATAAATAAATTGAAGTGTCTGGTTGTAATTCCAAATAAACAACTTTTCATTCAACACATATGAAAGTATATACGGTACATAGATGAAAACACCAATTTTTTTCTCTGTCTGTCTGCTTGTTTCGGCTAATCTCCGAAACGGCTGCACCGAATAAAACGGGACTTTAACTGGAAGATAGCAAAATGCTTAAAAAAAAAATTTGAGTTCTATGAGTTAAAGCATGAAACTAAGATTGCGCGAGTGATACCGCGGGGCACAGCTAGTCTTCCATTAAACTGGTGTTTTTTTTTTCAATTATCTTAAGGATTACGAAGTTATAATACTTTAGTGTGTCAGATCAACATGTACGTGACGTCACAAGTTTCCACTCAGTAGTTAGCTCAATACGTCAAGTATCGCTATGGAACCAACACGAAAAAAAAGTAGCGTACTCACCCTTCCACTATAATATTCATTTTATTGTACAAAATATTGACAGCCCTATGTGATGTTTGTCTTTACTAGCGAAATAGGTATTTCAGGTATTTGAGAACCCTTCTTATGTTTTTATAATGTTCTTTTAGTAACATTATTGTCATATCATATTTATAATTTAATATTAAACCATCTAAGAGGTTTATGTCCTATCATGTTTGAACTAGCGTTACCCTGTGATTTCACCCGCGTAGACGTTTTTGAGAAACGGTTACGAAGTTTTGGATCTCGTGGCATAGTTACTAATGCATATAATTTTCATCAGAAAAGTTAAGCAACCCTAACCCAAGTCAGTAGTTGGATGGGTGACCGCTCGAGTACCCTCCGTGCTTCGGAGAGCACGATAAGCCGTCGGTCCCGGTTGTCAAATCAACATCTTTGGCAATCGTTACAGGTCAGTCAGAGGCCTAAGAGAGTCTGACAACTGGGGCCTTACCATGACCTCTTATTCCCATGATAGTTTCACTCATTTATGAGACAGATGTATGTGACGTGTATACATCTGTCGCTGTCGCACAACTGAATTATCATTGCAATAAGAGCTCATGGTTGGGCCCCTGGTTCAAGTTAGATACCGAGATTCCTCGGATGTTGGCAGATGGCAGTCGCTTCGTATAAAAATCAAAGTGATCAGCACCGATGAGTGTTAATGTTCACATCACGTGCTTTACGGTGAAGGAATACATCGAGAGGAAACCTGCATATGTCTGAGAAGTAATTAAAAAACGTATGTAGGTAAAGCGTCTGACTCACCATCTGCCACGTTGGCACTAATCATCTTCGGTGAAAAGTGGGTCTTATTACAACACCTCTGCCTACCCCTTCGGGGAATACAGGCGTGAGCGTATGTATGTATGCAATGAAACTGGGAAGCAGGTATAAATAATTAAGATGTTTGAAGTAATTCACTTCAAAAGTAACACGTGGTTCGCATTACACGGTAAAGTTGGGTCCCATCTCTAATGCTAGCATTCCTGCCATATAACTTAGCAACCGTGCTTACTTGGAAATCACTGCTTAATACCTTACTTAAGGAATTTCCCCTCTAATTACACTTAAACACAACTTCAACTAACTTACATTATTCATACAATCATTTACATAACGAATTTTAGAGCAGGATACCTAGTGACACTTTTTAAGGACTGCCTTGTTCGCAAGCGTTATACAAGGTCTTGAATTCGACTCGCGGTTCGGGCAAAACGTTATTGGGTTTTTCTATATATAACTATAGGTAAAACCGCGGGACACACTAGAGTTCATCACCCTAGTTTTTTTGAACAAAAAAGTAGCCTAAGTTACTCCTTGTAATATTACCTATCCGCTAGTGAGTCCCGTCAAATTGATCCAGCTGTTTCGGAGATTAGCTGCAACAAACCGACACACAAAAAAATTTAAAATTTTGTTTTTACCTCTATAGGTTTCAAGTACATTTAGAGAAAAGCTGTTATTTTGCAATTACAAACAGACACTTAAATTGTATTTATTTATGTATGCGAATAAAAATACCTTCACTATTATCGCTGAGAGCTCATTACTCATGACGGCACCTGTACTCCCAAATCCATTATAACTTACACCAATATAGCAATCGATTTTGGATAAACAACATTTAACAAATAACGAAAACACAATACATTCCGCTTTTGAATTCACAATTAAATTAAGTGAATTAAATCTTCCGCTACAATTAATCTGTGAAATCGTCGGATTCTGTAACCGAAATTTTGCGTTCGAATTGTATTGAATTACATTTAAATGCCCATTTCACAGTTTGAACTGGCTCGAGAAATAACTGCCTCGCTGGTCTCAACGCGAGATCCTGAGTTCGAATCCCGAGTTGCACAAAGTGTATTGGGTTTTCCATCAGTAATTTCCCAGTAACAGCTCGGAGTCTGGATTAATAAAATAATACTAGATTTTTTATTCATGACATTTTTGTTTCATTCTAATTTCTTAAAAATGGTCATTTTAAATACGAACATGAGGCGGGACTCGAACCCACGACCTCTGCAAACCGTGCAGTTGCTCTGCCAACTGAGCTCGTGATCCTACCTCATGCGTCGAATTTTTCTTTCCCGTGTTCCTGTGGTACAGGGGCCGCCTTGCGCCATCTGTTGGTCGGTGTATACAAACTCAAACTCAAAAAAAAAAGGATGAGTGTCCGATTAATGACAATATGGGCTTCATTTTGGCATGTCCAGGTGACGAAATAAAAAATGCTACAATTTTTTTTCCCCAAATTGCTTCTAGGTACAGTATACTGTGGTTTGGTGAATAATACGAACTAGGCTTTAGAGGTGACGTCATATTGAAGTATGATATATTTATCTTGACACTTGAGATGGGTTGCGTCGCATGACTCACTGGGTATTGTGGTCTCAACCAATTTATCTGTTTATTTATTCATTAGTTTATGCGGTTCGCCTACGCGTTTCTAATAATAACTGACAAATTCAGAACGACTGGAATTTCGGAGCAGCCTCAAGCGAAGATGAATAAATTAATTGTATAAACCTTTTTCAAAACAGGCTTTCCTATTCTCCTTAGCAAGCCCTTTCACCCACACTGTAGAAGTGCAGAAAAATAACTGGTCCGCCATCTTGGATGATCCGCCATATTGGAATTAGAATGACGTCACACCAAGTTTCAACTCAAACTAATTATAATTCCAAACTTTTCACTAAATGCACATGAAAGTATATTCGGCACCTACAAATTGATCTCTGTCTGCTGTCCATCTGTTTGTCTGTTTGTCTGTCTGTTTGTTCGGTCTAATATCTAAAACGGCTGGACCGATTGTAACGGGACTTTCACTGGTAGATAACGATACAAGGAGTAGCTTAGGTTTTATTTAAGAAAATAATTAGTGTTAAAAAAAGCCAGCTAAGTCCATGCCAGTGAAATCGTGGGGCACAGCTAGTTAGAATTATTATACACAGTGTCGGAGAAAAAGGAACAGTTGTCTTCTAGAAGTTGTAGGGTTTTATGAAAATATCACTATATTGAAATCGTAAAATATCTAGCTCCAACGATAACGTAGTTTTAGGCTATGGCCGAAGAGCTCGCGGCCTTAAGCGATTGAATGAACTCGCGGCCGCGTTTACCTACATTACGGACGCGGTAGTTATACTTTTTAAATTAAGGGGAAGGTTAATGGTTTCGAAAAATGGTTTTATGGGATTATTTCAGGATTTATTAGTGGGAGAAAAAAAATAAAAACGTAGTTAGATTTCACGTGAATAACTCTACGTTACAGCAGATTTTATGCGAAAATAAGGTCTTGATATGGTCAACTTTGAACGTCAATTACTCGAATACGGAAGAAAATATTTTTGTCATAATAATTTTAATTGCTTCCTAAAATTGTATCCTATCACATATTTTAAGAGCTGTCCCGGTTTCCCCGACACCCTGTATACCTAGTAAGGAGCTTAATTTTAGTAAAAACTAGCTGTGCCCCGCGGTTTCACCCGCGTAGATTTAGTTTGTTCTTATTTTCGCGGAACCCTAATATTTTAATAAATAAAAGTTGCCTAAGTTACTCCTTGAAACATCAGCTACCTGCCAGTGAAAAAAAGTCCCGTTAAAATCGATCCAGCCGTTTCAGAGATTATCCGGAACAAACAGACAGACAGACAGATAGACAGACGGACAAACAGACAGACAGACAGAGAAAAATTTTAATGGTTTTAACTTGGTTTTTAGTGTCAGTAGCGTGTATACTTTCATATGCATGTAGTGAAAAGCTGTTATTTTGGAGTTACAAACAAACACTTCAATTTTATTTATCTGAATAGATAGCAGTGTAATGATGACATTGCAACGAAATTATTGAATTAATCAGAGTTATAGTCTCATATAAACAATATTAAATGTTTTTAGCAAAGTACACACATAAATATATGTAGGCAATAAAGCCACGGCGATGTACGAAACTTATCCAAGCGTTCAGTTATAAATTACTTTGTTGGTTAGGCAACTACATAAAAACGTAAGCAAACAACAGCAAGTGAATTGAATTTATTCTTTGTTATTATATTTTTATCACTCTTTTAGCTGTGCCCCGCGGTTTAACCCGCGTAGATTTAGTTTCATCCTTAGTGTCGCGGAACCCTAATATTCTTAATAAATAAAAGTAGCCTAAGTTACTCCTTGAAACAGCTACCTACCAGTGAAAGTCCCGTTAAAATCCGTCCAGCCGTTCAGTCGACAGACAGACAGAGAAAAATTTTAAAACTTGGTTTTTTAGTGTCAGTATCGTGTATACTTTCATATGCATTTAGTGAAAAGCTGTTATTTTGGAATGAAAAACAGACATTTAAATTTTATTTATCTGTATAGATTTTGACTTCAAACTAAAACTGAAGTAAGTAAAAGCCCCTTAGAGTATCATAATAAAGCAAATAACAAACAAGTATGATTATAATCATAAGTAAGGTAATATTATATTCATAGAATATTTGAATAGACTGAGTAACTCAGTGAAAGCTTATGAAACGTATAGCCTTTTAATACTTGAAGAGATTATATTAAACCTTTATCGTACCAAAGGAACAAAGTATATTTCTTATTTAGGCTTTTACGTTTTTGCCCAGAATTATCCTTCGCTAGTTTTTTTTTAAATTCCACTTAGTCGGTAAGCAAGCATGTAATGAAAATCGTAGGGATTTCGTAGCGACTTGGTCGTTGACAGTGTTCTCGTCTACACTAATATTAAGGAGGAAAGATTTGATTGTTTTTTTGTTTGTTTGTTCTTGAAAATTCTTTCAGCAATGGATAGCTACATCATCAGCGAGTAACATAGGCTATATTTTATCCCCGTACTCCCACGGGAACGGGAACTACGCGGGTGAAACCGCGTGACGTCCGCTAGTATTCAATACATGAAAGAAAAAAGGGAATAGCTCAGCCTTCGTCGAGAAAATGTCCGATTGACTTGAGTAATTATATTCTTTAATAACTGTGCCCTGCGGTTTCACCCGCGTAGAGATTAATTTAATGGTTGACGAGCGGGACCCTAATGTGTTTAAAAATCAAAGTAGCCTAAATTACTCCTTGTAACATTAGCTATCTGCCAGTGAAAGTCCCGTCAAAACTGGTCCAGCCGTTTCGGAGATTATCCGGAACAAACAGACAGACAGAAAAAAAAAAAAATTGTTTTTTTAGTGTCAGTAGCGTGTATACTTTCATATGCATTTAGTGAAAAGCTGTAATTTTTTAATTACAAACATACACTTCAATTTTATTTATCTGTATAGATGTATAGATGTAGCGGAAAGTATGTATATACGAGTACCCAGGTATATATATAAGTCTTTGTTGACAGTTCCTACGCTGCGAATATAAAAAATATATACAACATTAGTAACAGTACCCAGTTATTACGATACATAATGTAAAAGGTATTCATTAGTCAAATAACTCTGAGAAACAGCGTACATGTTAAGTAATTGCTGTTATTTTCATTTCATTACAAGGTATTTACTTTCTAGTAATGGAAACAGTTCTACCGTATAGTGTACAATTAATTTTACGAGTCGTTTTGTATTCCATAAGACAGCGTAAAAGGCTCGTTATGTTCATTTTACGACCAAAACCTCGTAAAAATGCTTTCAATCTCACGCTATGAATAAGAAATCATAGGGACTCAACTTGTTTTATTAGTCTCAATTTAATGGAGGAATAATATTTGAAAAATGAAGATTTAACCCTGGTGGCATTGGGGTTTGAGCAACTTATGTGCAGTGATTTCACACCAGGTGAAAAAAATCATTGTTAGGAGACCTGCCTATATCTAAGAAGTAATTCAACGAGGTATGTAAAGTGCCCTTGACTGCGATAGACTCAGATATACAGGGTGTCGGGAAAACCAGGACAGCTGTTAAAATATGTGATAGGGTATACTTTTAGGAAACAATTAAAATTATTATGTCAAAAATATCTTCTTCCGTTTTCGAGTATTTGGCGTTCAAAGTTGACCATATCAATACCTTATTTTCGCATAACAATCTGCTGTAACGTAGAGTTATTCACGTGAAATCTAACTATGTCTTTATTTTTTTTCTCCCACTAATAAATCCTGAAATAATCCCTTAAAACCATTTTTCGAAACCATTAACCTTCCCCTTAATTTAAAAAGTTGAATTACCGCGTACGTAATGTAGGTAAACGCGGCCGCGCGTTAATTGAATCGCTTAAGGCCGCGAGCTCTTCGGCCATAGCCTATAACTACGTTATCATTGGAGCTAGATATTTTACGATTTTAATATAGTGATATATTCATAAAACCCTACAACTTCTAGAAGACAACTGTTCCGTTTTCTCCGACACCCTGTATAGATCTAGCGGGACCTTCACTGTCAGATAGCAGATGTTACAAGAACTATCTTAGGCTTACCTTTAGTAAAAATAGGGTTTCGCGGAAGTCTACGCAGGTGAAGCCGTGGGGCACAGCTAGTCTATACATCTATACAGACAAATAAAATTGAAGTGTCTGTTTGTAATTCCAAAATAACAGCTTTTCTCTAAATGCACATGAAAATATATACGTTACTGACATAAAAAATACAATTTCTAATTTTTTCTCTATCTGTCTGTCTGTCTGTCCATCTGATTGTCTATTTGTTCCGGGTAATCTTCGAAACAGCTTCACCGATCTAGCGGGACCTTCACTGTCAGATTACTGATGTTATAAGAAGGCTTACTTTTAGTAAAAAATGGGTTTCGCGAAAAAAATCTACGCATGTGAAGCCGTGGGGCACAGCTAGTATATGAATATAAATGAATACCACAATCAGTCCGATGCATCCGCATTCATATCCACGCCTCACATAACTCTTTTAATCCTTTGAAATTCCATCGAATAAAAGTCTGGAATGAAGCTGAGGTAGTGGAATATTTCCTTGAAAGCTGACAAAGCATTCGGTATCGATTCGACGAGTTCAATAGTGAAAAGGCTTAGAATCGAAATAAAAGACGCTCTCCTTAAAGCTATTGCGCGTCGATAGCGACAGTTACAGTTAAATGAATGGGGTTTTACACAATGTGGATGCAGTTTGAATATTAAAAAAATTAACATGCATACAACCTCTCCCGCCCAATACTTTCAAATAGGGATGGCGATTCTTTCCAAAAAAGATCGATTTTTAAATCGATTCGAATCGTAACTTGATGAATCGATTCATAAATAAATCGAGGTCAAAAAGATCGATTTCTAAAAAATCGATTTTTTCTCGAATCTGCATTTACAATGTAAATATAAATCCATTTTATGAAAAACAAGATACCATAATAAGCGATCAATTAGTATTAAAATCAGGGATTTTTTTATTTCAAGAAATTCGATGATCACAATCATTTTTTATAACAATATGAAAGTATCAGGTAAAAAAGAAAACATAATTCTACTTTCTAAATGTTATATTAAGTAATAATTTTAACAAAAAAAATACTGATTTCAAATTTTAATTCTAAAACAACTGAATAGATTAAAATCGTGTTGTGAATAGAAAAAATCGAGTGTCGATTCTCTAGGGTGAAATATCGATTCAGTGCTACATATCGATTTATAAAATCGATTTATTTGGCTCGAAAAATCGATTCTTCGATTAATCGAGCCAGTGCTACATATCGATTTATAAAATCGATTTATTTGGCTCGAAAAATCGATTCTTCGATTAATCGAGCCAAATCGATATTTCACCCTAGAGAATCGACACTCGATTTTTTCTATTCACAACACGATTTTAATCTATTCAGTTGTTTTAGAATTAAAATTTGAAATCAGTATTTTTTTTGTTAAAATTATTACTTAATATAACATTTAGAAAGTAGAATTATGTTTTCTTTTTTACCTGATACTTTCATATTGTTATAAAAAATGATTGTGATCATCGAATTTCTTGAAATAAAAAAATCCCTGATTTTAATACTAATTGATCGCTTATTATGGTATCTTGTTTTTCATAAAATGGATTTATATTTACATTGTAAATGCAGATTCGAGAAAAAATCGATTTTTTAGAAATCGATCTTTTTGACCTCGATTTATTTATGAATCGATTCATCAAGTTACGATTCGAATCGATTTAAAAATCGATCTTTTTTGGAAAGAATCGCCATCCCTATTTGAAAGTATTGGGCGGGAGAGGTTGTATGCATGTTAATTTTTTTAATATTCAAACTGCATCCACATTATGTAAAACCCCATTCATTTAACTGTAACTGTCGCTATCGACGCGCAATAGCTTTAAGGAGAGCGTCTTTTATTTCGATTCTAAGCCTTTTCACTATTGAACTCGTCGAATCGATACCGAATGCTTTGTCAGCTTTCAAGGAAATATTCCACTACCTCAGCTTCATTCCAGACTTTTATTCGATGGAATTTCAAAGGATTAAAAGAGTTATGTGAGGCGTGGATATGAATGCGGATGCATCGGACTGATTGTGGTATTCATTTATATTCATATACTAGCTGTGCCCCACGGCTTCACATGCGTAGATTTTTTTCGCGAAACCCATTTTTTACTAAAAGTAAGCCTTCTTATAACATCAGTAATCTGACAGTGAAGGTCCCGCTAGATCGGTGAAGCTGTTTCGAAGATTACCCGGAACAAATAGACAATCAGATGGACAGACAGACAGACAGATAGAGAAAAAATTAGAAATTGTATTTTTTATGTCAGTAACGTATATATTTTCATGTGCATTTAGAGAAAAGCTGTTATTTTGGAATTACAAACAGACACTTCAATTTTATTTGTCTGTATAGATGTATAGACTAGCTGTGCCCCACGGCTTCACCTGCGTAGACTTCCGCGAAACCCTATTTTTACTAAAGGTAAGCCTAAGATAGTTCTTGTAACATCTGCTATCTGACAGTGAAGGTCCCGCTAGATCTATACAGGGTGTCGGAGAAAACGGAACAGTTGTCTTCTAGAAGTTGTAGGGTTTTATGAATATATCACTATATTAAAATCGTAAAATATCTAGCTCCAATGATAACGTAGTTATAGGCTATGGCCGAAGAGCTCGCGGCCTTAAGCGATTCAATTAACGCGCGGCCGCGTTTACCTACATTACGTACGCGGTAATTCAACTTTTTAAATTAAGGGGAAGGTTAATGGTTTCGAAAAATGGTTTTAAGGGATTATTTCAGGATTTATTAGTGGGAGAAAAAAAAATAAAGACATAGTTAGATTTCACGTGAATAACTCTACGTTACAGCAGATTGTTATGCGAAAATAAGGTATTGATATGGTCAACTTTGAACGCCAATTACTCGAAAACGGAAGAAGATATTTTTGACATAATAATTTTAATTGTTTCCTAAAAGTATACCCTATCACATATTTTAACAGCTGTCCTGGTTTTCCCGACACCCTGTATATCTGAGTCTATCGCAGTCAAGGGCACTTTACATACCTCGTTGAATTACTTCTTAGATATAGGCAGGTCTCCTAACAATGATTTTTTTCACCTGGTGTGAAATCACTGCACATAAGTTGCTCAAACCCCAATGCCACCAGGGTTAAATCTTCATTTTTCAAATATTATTCCTCCATTAAATTGAGACTAATAAAACAAGTTGAGTCCCTATGATTTCTTATTCATAGCGTGAGATTGAAAGCATTTTTACGAGGTTTTGGTCGTAAAATGAACATAACGAGCCTTTTACGCTGTCTTATGGAATACAAAACGACTCGTAAAATTAATTGTACACTATACGGTAGAACTGTTTCCATTACTAGAAAGTAAATACCTTGTAATGAAATGAAAATAACAGCAATTACTTAACATGTACGCTGTTTCTCAGAGTTATTTGACTAATGAATACCTTTTACATTATGTATCGTAATAACTGGGTACTGTTACTAATGTTGTATATATTTTTTATATTCGCAGCGTAGGAACTGTCAACAAAGACTTATATATATACCTGGGTACTCGTATATACATACTTTCCGCTACATCTATACATCTATACAGATAAATAAAATTGAAGTGTATGTTTGTAATTAAAAAATTACAGCTTTTCACTAAATGCATATGAAAGTATACACGCTACTGACACTAAAAAAACAATTTTTTTTTTTTTCTGTCTGTCTGTTTGTTCCGGATAATCTCCGAAACGGCTGGACCAGTTTTGACGGGACTTTCACTGGCAGATAGCTAATGTTACAAGGAGTAACATCGAATAGAAAAAATCGAGTGTCGATTCTCTAGGGTGAAATATCGATTCAGTGCTACATATCGATTTATAAAATCGATTTATTTGGCTCGAAAAATCGATTCTTCGATTAATCGATCTCAGATCGCCATCCCTACTTTCAAATCGTCAATTTGACATAATTATACAGGAATTATACATGCTACCGCTAGGTTTGGAAGGTTGCTTTTACTGAGAAGAACCTGGCAAGAAACACAGTAATTACTCTTTTCAAAAATATTATTCAATTTAAAAAATACAAAATATATCACTTAAGTAATGTAAGCACATAGACACCAGTTCCAGTGCACAAATGTCGATAAAAATTAACATAAAGAAAAGCCTAGTAGTTCTACTTATATCTAAATGCGTAACTTGAGATGAGCAGCCCACACAAGCAGAACCCCTCCACAAGTATGACGCGAACGGCAGCCATTGACCTCCTCAACCATTATAGAGGGAAGTGGACAACCCGTCATCCAGACGCCGCCGCAAGCAAAGGCATTTTAGTGAGCATGATATGATATATCAAGACCAACGATGCCCTAAGCCGTGGTCCGAGCTCTACTAAGCACTGGAAAATAACAGATGGAAAGATTAAAAACACTTTGCTAGACCCGGTTATCGTACCCAGAACCTCGTGTTCTGCAGTAGCGCTTGCGACCACTAGACCAACGAGGTAGTCAGTATCTTATATTAATAATTATTAATCTAACTTCCGTTCGAAGGTCCGCCTGCGTGCCAGTAAGATTTCACATTCAAATTTTCAACCCCCGTTTCGCCCCCTTAAAGGTTGAATTTCGAAAAATCCTTCCTAAGTGGATGCCTACGTCATTCAAGGAATACGTACGTAAAATGTTAGGTTAGCTGTTACCTAGCCGTAAAGGTTTGACCTGTGTGTGGGTATGCTCACGCCATCCTAGGGTGGGGTCTCCGAAGGAGTAAACAGAGGTGTTGTGACAATAAAGCCCACATTGCACCGAACATGATTAAGTGCTAATGTCACGGAGTGTGAGTCCATCGCCGTCTCAGGCACTATAAGTCTTTGAATTACTTCTTCAGACATATGCAGGTTTGGTGAAATTACTTCACTTTAATTACATATTATACAAGTGCATCAGTCAATCACATTTGCCTTTTGTATACATAGATAACGATATCTCAATTTCAGCAATTTAATTCAAACAACAAATTTTCCCGCGAGTGCCATCCCTAACTGAAAAGCCGATAAAGCTAATAATGAAAGTGATTAAACCGCTTAATTATAATAGCTTTTTGATGACAAATTTACTGGTGGAATTTTAGTTGGTGAACTATAAAAGTTTCCAACAATTATTGATAAAGTTATAATTCCATTGAATATCTGGTATCCGACATATTAGCTAGGTACTAGCTGTGTCCCGCGGTTTCACCCGCGTAAACTTAATTTTATGATTGGCATTATTTTGCGGTGAAGGTGAAGATGAAGGTAGAAGGTGAAGGAAAGAAGCTTTTTAGGTGAAGGAAAACATCGTAAGGAAACCTGCATAATACGTCTGACAAGTAATTCAATGACGTATGTATAGTGCCTGAGACGGCGATGGACTCACCCTCTGTCACGTTGGCACTCAAACATACTCGCTGAAATGTGGGTTTGTTGTTACAACACCTCTGTTTACCCCTTCGGGGACCCTTCTGGGATTGCGTGAACCTATAAAAAAATCGTAGCTTTTACTCCTTGTAACATCAGGTATCTTCTAACGAAATCCCGTTATCTCAGTCCTATCTTAAATTGGACTAGCCGTTTCTGACATTACTCGGAACAAACTTTCAGACAGGAAGACAGTTTTTTTCTGAAAGTAACTACCGTATATACGTTCCTATGCAATTAAATTTACAGACACTTCCATTTTATTTATCTGCATAGATATACAAGAGCCGTAGTGGCTGAGTGGCTTAAGTAGTCGCCTGCTACGTACGCAAAACCCAGCAGTCTATACCAATAAATTTCTCCAATATTGCATTAACAATAATGCCACGTAGAACAAATCGCAAGCAGAAGCTGGATTGAAATATCTTTGTACCAAAACAATGTCGCAAAATCCGTATCTTTTATAAAGCACTTGCAACTCGATCCTTAGAGTAAGTAACATCAAAGACCATCCTATAATTCAAGGCAAAATATATTTGTCACCGTCTAACAACGTCCCTTCGTCTGAATAATGAACGTGACGCTGGATAACAAAAAGTGATATTGTTAAAAATACACAATTCACCAAACAAACAAGGTATAAAGCACTGAACACAACGACTGAGCGAATATAGCTTCGTTTTGCTTAGCTTAGTTTTTTCAACAGTACCCCATGTACACAAGTAGATTTTGACACATTAAACCTAAAACTTGACGTCTCGATGAATACTTTAATCCTTTTCAAATAATCTCCTGAAATGCTTTGCGTTTAAGGTAAAAAAAACCCGTCGCAATCTTGCCAAAATGTGATTCTCGCATAAAAATCTGAATCAAGTGAAAAACTAGTCGCAGTTCACACAAAACGAACAGTTAAATGGAAATGTGTGGAGGGCCTAGTGCGAGTTTTTCACTGCCGCCGTCGCAAGTCACCGCGTTGACACCACAGAAGGCACTATTTTAATCCCATACCTGCGTTTATGCCAACGCGACACGGGGATTTAAAAAAAACCCTGATCTCGCATCTTAAGAATCCTCCGAAAAGTATCAACACAATTTTCTTTTTCTTCTAGTCACGCTTTTAAATACAAAATCAAATAGGACAACATTGAAACCCTTAAAAACCTACCTTTAAAAGGGGGATTGCACTATGGAATACTCGCCTCAGAACCAAAGCTAAGCGAAGTCAGGTTCCCTTAGCTCACCGTGTGTCTAATGCTTTATTTCTTCAATGCTAGGTCTGTTGAGAAAAAGCAAGGAAGCGCGAGGGTCGTGACGAATGACTTGAAGTGTCATTCACACTCGTACCCAGAAATATTACGTAAACAACTTCGCATTAATCTTACCGACATTACAAGAATGGCTCTGACAGAAATTATGATTGTTCATTTTTTCCAACGGGAAAAACATGACTTTTTACTGTGGTAACAGGCACGAATTATTGCAATATGTTTCCGAAAGTTTTAAGACTTGCAACCTGAGGCATCAGAAAAGCCATGTAGGGATATTATTCTACAAGAAAGTCAAAAATCCATCATGGTGCCGCGGTGTAATAAGAATAAGCACCCAATCTTTTCTTTTGAGGCATTTTCAACTTTATTTTTTTACATACACACACTAGCTGTGCCCTGCGGTGTCACTCATACAGACTGAATTTTATGACTGGTTTTATTCCATGGAACACTAATTTAAAAAGTTGGTCCTTGTAACATCAGCTATCTGCCAATAAAAGTCCCTTTAAAATTGGTCCAACCGTTTTAGAGATTATCCATAGCAAACAGACAGAAAGACGAAAAAAATTAATTTTTATATAAGTATATACTTTCATAGTAATTTCGTGAAAAGCTGTTAATTTGTAATTACAAAAACAGACATTTCAATTTTAATTTTCTGTATGTATGTCTACGTTTAGGTATACACTTTTAAGGAAAAAAATAATTTCGCGAAAAAAAAAAACATAAAATACAGTCTACGCGGGTATCTTATGATGCCCTACCTTACGTATAGAAAATCATATTTAAACAGTTAGTTAATTCAAATAACAAGTTACATACTACAAAGTAAATGAATGCAATCTCACACATTTTCACGTCTTCATGTCCACTGCTTTGCATTTTAATTCAGCGCAATACTCCCTGCAATTATTTCAGTGCGGGCATTATTTAAATTATTGACTATATTATACAGAATACATGCTGAAAAATTCATAAAGCTCGTTTGTATCTCACTAAAGAAATATGAGACATAACTGAAACTGAGCATATATTTTTACAGCGAACAAAAGACTCGAGCATTTTAATTGAAAC
Organism: Watsonalla cultraria; assembly: GCA_964035505.1. Taxonomy (NCBI): domain Eukaryota; kingdom Metazoa; phylum Arthropoda; class Insecta; order Lepidoptera; family Drepanidae; genus Watsonalla; species Watsonalla cultraria. The sequence goes on along the minus strand of OZ037736.1, from coordinate 2,265,222 downwards.
CCTGGAGTTTTCATTCCATCCCTTTGCAGTAAAGCAGAGTTATAATTTTGTTAGATTACAAGGCCTCTGCCCGACGCTTGGGCAGAAGATATATAAATTTCGACCCTGAGCTCTTATTGCAATTATTTGTTTCTAGATTCCGTACTGCATGTAAACTCAAACTCAAAAATATCTTTATTCAATTAGACTTTTAAAGTAGTTCTTTCAAATCGCCATAATGACCTAATTATACAGGACTAGCTGTGCTCCGCGGTTTCTACCGCGTAGATTTAGTTTCATCCTTATGGTCGCGGAAACCTAATATTTTTAATAAATAAAATGTAGCCTATGTCCTTTCTCAGGGTCCAAAGATTGTCTGTGCCAAATTTCATTAAAATTGGTTTAGAGATTTAAGCGGGAAAGCGTAACAGACAGACAGAGTTACTTTCGCATTTATAATATTAGTAGGGATTATACATGCTACCGCCAAGTTCAGCTTTTACTGAGAGGAACCTGGCAAGAAACTCTGTAATCATTCATTTAAAAAATATTCATCATCATGAATTTAAGAGTAATGAGACTCTTGTCGGTGTAACCGATGCAACTCTTTCCATTAGTCTCTGTCCAGTGCCATCTCTTTGACCTCCTTATACGACATAACAGACACCTTTTCTTTAACTTGTCCCATGTATGTTAGCCTTGGTCTTCCTCTTCCTCTCCTCCCTTCCACCTTTCCTTCTACTATGTTTTTAAAGAAGCTGTCAAAAATATTATACAATCTTAAAATACAAAATATATAACATTAGAAACTGTGTCTATAATAGTTAAAGTTAAGCAAAAGTCTAGCAGTTCTACTTATATCTAAATGTGTAACTTGAGATGACCAGCCCCTCTCATATACTGTGACATCATCCTCGGTGCAAAGGGTTTATACGTTATAGCTTATTTACATACTTTTGAGGTTTTGTTCGTTCGATGCGTTCAGTGCGCGCTGCTTTCCGTGCGTTGGTACTAAGGTAGGATAGTTGTATATTTATGGTGTTATTATACCTACCAAACCATTCAGGTACCCTAATAGGATGGCGGATGGCGTGACTCAATTAATTTTGAAATTTTCTAGTTTCATTGCAAAATAAAATTGTTAGTGTAAGCGTTACAGAAAAATCTAGTTAGAAAACTAGTGGAACATTTCCTTTAAGTTCCCGTCTTGCAAATCCCGCACGCAATTAACTCAGTATGTTTAGGGCATAAGGTCTCTTATACTGAATATAACATTCAGGCCACGGAGCTTTATCACTCAGGAAGAGTATATTTATTTAGGCACTAAATCCCAGACGACAGACTCGAAACTTTATGGGCCTTCTTAGGGACTCTCTTCCTCGGCTTAATAAAGATAAACAGTTAAGATCCAGTATACCATCCTCTGTTCTTATTAGCCTTGTGTGGAAGAAACATCCTCGTATACTCACTTACATGTGCAGGCACGAGTTATGAGCGCTCATCGAAAATGGTGATCATTTATCTTATTCGCGCCCCGCCACACAGACACAGTGAAACCGCGTGACGTCCGCTAGTATTTTACAAATCTTCACGTAAATTAAATAAATTCACTTCTAAAGTCCAGAATGTACTTAAAGATGGACGAAAAAGAAGTGGTTGAATAATCCTTATTATTCCCTTTTCAATATGTACACTATTATAGCATTAAACCTTTTAACTACAATCCGAATAAAATAAACTTTATCTGCAAATAACATAAGGATCAAATTCCAATCGTTCCCGAAGTGAAAGTTAAATGAGTTCCGGGAACGTTGTCATTGGAATGCGAAACAAAATTTAATCAGTAGGTAATAAGGGGGAGTAGGAAATTAGCTACCCATTTCACTCTGTTTGCAAAACGGGTGACAACTTAGATAGCATGGGCGGGAATGCCTTTGGGAAGTAGATTGTTCGAAATACGAAACTTGACTGTTGGATAATCTAAAACATGCCGGCAATGTAATGTCTACTGTCACTTTGACAGTGTCAATGTCCTTTTGACATTTGAATTCTGAAGGATTAATTGACAATTTTTTTTTTATTATTGAATTTTTATATGACGTAGGCAAGTAATGCAACGACATAAAGTCCATGTTCATATGGCATAAAGCATTTAAATTGGAAACAAGACGAGATACAAAATCAATCTTGGCAGTGTTATCGAGCGGCACGAAGTCTGATCTAAAACAAACATTATCGTTCCTTGCTACTTCACGCTGAGTCGGGAGTACAGACTTGACCCAAAATGGAGAAGATATTATAGCATAAGTAAAACCTATAAGATTTTTTATGCAATGAGATATATTTTGCAATGGAAATTATTTTTCGGCCACATCTGCCGCGTTATTCTATAAGGTTTGAAACCGTCACTCGAGGTCGAATGTGACGCTGAGATATCTTATAGAATAATGCGCTGCGTGATTTAAGAAAATAATCGCATTTATCGGGTGCAAAGCCGCTTGCAATGCAATATCTATACTATACATACAGATAAATAAAATTGAAGTGTCTGTTTGTAATTCCAAAATAACGACTTTTTACTTAATGCATATGAAAGTAAATACGATACTAACATAAATAACCAAGTTTTAATTTATTTTTTCTGTCTGTCTGTCTGTCTGTCTGTTTGTTCCGGGTAATCTCCGAAACGGCTGGATTGATTTTAACGGGACTTTCGCTGGCAGGCAGCTAATGTAACAAGGAGTAACTTAGGCTACTTTTATTCATCAAAAATATTAGGGTTCCGCGACAATAAGGATGAAACTAAATCTACGCGGGTGAAACCGCGGGGCACAGCTAGTTTGGAATAACAAACAGACACTTCAATGTTATTTATCTGTGTAGATTAGAATTTCAAGAATTCGGGACATTTCTATTTCTGTCACAGCAATTGAGAATAACAGTATCCAGTGTTTTCTGGACGAAATCGAACATCGGATTGTAAATATATTTAAGTTCATTCAAACTTTTCCTATTTACGTAACCAAGGTCGCTTCGGAAGAAACCGGTTTAGTTTTCTACAGTTTTCTGAATGTTTCAGTACAGAGAGCCAACTATGATCGTTAAAGCAGTCAGCTACCTACCAGTGAAAGTCCCGTTAAAATCCATCCAGCCGTTTCAGAGATTACCCGGAACAAACAGACAGACAGACAGACAGACAGACAGACAGACAGACGGACAGACGGACAGAGAAATAAATTGAAACTTAGTTTTTCGGTGTCAGTAGCGTGTATACAATCATATGCATTTAGTACAAAGCTGTTATTTTGGAATTACAAACAGACTCTTCAATTTTATTTATCTGTATAGATGTATAGATTAACAACCTTTCGCTTAATGCATTTAAAAGAAAATACGATGCTTACAAAAATATATTTTTTTATGAATTTTGCTCTGCCAGTTTCTCTGACTGTCTATCTGTTTCTGTAACGGCTGGACTGATTTTAACGGGACTTTTACTGGCAGCTGATGTTACAAGGGATTGTTCCACTAATCGCCATTAATGGACCAGGCTACTTTTTTGTAGTAAAAAAAATCACAAACTAATCCTACACCTTATTGATGTATTCCTTCACCGTAAAAACCACCAAAAACACCGCACGTGGTTTGAAATCACTGAGTTTTTAGAAAAACTCTGGTACAGGCCCCACTGGGGTACGAAATTGCTTATCGCATTGGTATCGCTTGCATAGCAGGCGATCACAGCTCAGGCTCTTCAATCAATATCAATATTCTTATATAAAACTAGCTGTGCCCCGCGGTCTCACCCGCGTAGATTTAGGTTCATGTTGTTTTTTTTACTAAAATTAGCCTCAAATACTCCTTGAAATATCAGCTATCTGCCAGTAAGTCCCGTTAAAATCCATCCAACCGTTTACGCGTGATGAAGTGACCAAGGGAAATGGGGATTCATTTTTATATATAAAATATAGATAGATAAAAGTCACTTTTGTGATAGTCGTAAAAAAACGTTACCCTAAGTGAAGTGTGGGCGGATCACTAGTTCAATACAAATTGAACTTAAGATCAAACAACATTGTAACACAATAGTACGACATCCCCTGATTGCCAGAAACTAGGTCAATTGCAAAGTTTCTAGCGACTCACTTATACTGAATTGGGACAAATGTAACCACCCGGAGAAAATCCATAGTTTGATTGAAACTAATTGTATTACTACTTCATTATCAAAGTTGGTTGGTCCTACTTTAGTTCAATAGATATATAAACTCGGTATTTATTGAGGCGGCTACAATATCTGGCGATAAATATAACACATCGACCTTAAGGAACTAAAATTGGCAAATTCCAAGCCGATTTTTTTTGGGGGCCGTCATATGTTTTGAGCGCTGGCCTTGAATGTGTAATAGTTATTTTTTTGGGTCTTGTATGCAACAAGCACGAACAAAAACTTGCTCACTTCATCATCATCTCGCTAGCCATTATCCCATACATTGTTTGGGTCAGCACTTGATTCAATCCTGACGCTGATCACCTGATCTGAAGGGGTTGCGATTGCCATCTGACTTTCACAAGCCGTTTAGCGAGGAAAATCGGTATTCTGGGTTAAACCAGTTGTCAGACTCTCTTAGGCCTCCGAATGACCTGTAACGATTGCCAAAGATGTTCAATTGGCAACCAGGACCGACGGCCTAAAATGCTCTGGTATGCACGGAGGGAACTCGGGTGGTCTTCCGTCCAACTACTGGCTTGGGGGGTTGCTTAACTTTGCTGATCGAATGATATGCGCAATAGAAACTGTGTCAGTAGCGCCTCGTATAAAAATCAGGTGATCAGCCACATCGGGTCGAATCAAGTGCCGACCCCAACAATGTATGGGATAAGGCCAGGGAGATGATGGTATGTGCAATATTTATCGGCGGGTACTGTACTTGTTTATCACCTTGTTTACCTACGCATTATTGTAGTTAGTTATATCAGCTCAACCACCTGACAATACGGAGCTTCTCAATACAGGCCCACACAGTTTGGCTTTTTAGAATATCGTCGTCTGTAGACCACCGGGAGATATGCTGAGACAGCATCCCGTATTATCTAAGTTAGTTTTAATTAATATTGTTAGTCTGTAAGCTATCGTCGTACATTAAGCACTTACTTTTAATTTTGTATTTGATTTTTAAAAACATACATCGGGTCCGTCGTGTTTTAAGTAGTTATCTTATCTTATCTTGTTGTGGCATTATTGGGTCCGGTTGCCCGGAAGCACGTCGACCCTTGAGATCTTTTGTGCCGCCCTTGCCCTTATGCTCTACGTACCTGACTCCTCAAATACTCCCAGAACAAGCCGGCAGATCTTGCTCATGGGGAAGAGCTTATAGTCTTGTTTAAGTAGTTAGAAATCAATAGTTTGTTTGAATATTAATGAACCACTTACCAACAGTCCAATTAAAATAATTACCCTGCTTATTATTACAAATAAACGCTAAAGTAATTAGAAATATTTTGTTCCAAAATGGAGAAGATATTATAGCATAAGTAAAACCTATAAGATTTTTTATGCAATGAGATATATTTTGTAATGGAAATTATTTTTCGGCCACATCTGCCGCGTTATTCTGTAAGGTTTGAAACCGTCACTCGAGGTCGAATGTGACGCTGAGATATCTTATAGAATAATGCGCTGCGTGATTTAAGATCATTGGCAGATCTTGCTCATGGGGAAGAGCTTATAGTCTTGTTTAAGTAGTTAGAAATCAATAGTTTGTTTGAATATTAATGAACCACTTACCAACAGTCCAATTAAAATAATTACCCTGCTTATTATTACAAATAAACGCTAAAGTAATTAGAAATATTTTGTTCGTTCGTGTCGAGGGACCTCTAAGTGAAAAATAAAATATATTTGATTAAGTCCCCCGACGCGTAAATGCGTGTAGCATTATATTTTCAGTGTAACTTTTATATAATTACTTATTTGTTTTTTTAGTTCATAAGTTTTTTAATTTTTAGCCATTTTATGATTTAAACTACAATAACTTTTGAGTCAGCTTATAATTATTTACACCACTAAGGTTATAAGCCTACATGTCTCTACGTTAACGATTTCGCCTGCGTATTTCCTCACTTCGTATGGGAACGTTAAAAAGCGCCCCAAGCGGCGAGTGTAAGAAGTTTTTCGTCTCCATACAAAAAAAACGCAAAAGCAAGGTCATGCGACGACTTTCGAACGTGTCTAAACCGCAGATAGATACTGTTTTTCCCCAGATAGACTCGGGCTCGGCTTGGGCTCGACTCGAACTAGGCTCGGACTCGGCTCGGACTCGACTCGGACTCGGCTCGGACTCGGCTCGGACTCGGCTCGGACTCGGCTCGGGCTCGGCTCGGACTCGGCTCGGACTCGATGACCGACAAGATTAATAGAGTGAGTCATCTTAAATTGTAAAAAAATACCTAACACTAACGGACGTTACACGGTTTCATCCACGTAGTTCCCGTTCCCGTTGGAGTACGGGAATATAATATAGCCTATGCTACTTGCAGATGATGCAGCTATTCATTGCTGAAAGAATTTTTGAGATCGGTCAAGTAGTTTCGCAGCCTATTCAATGCAAACAAACAAACAAACAAAAAGCTATCTAATATTTCCTCTTTATAATATTAGTGTAGATAATAATGCTCGGCTCGGGCTCGGCCCGGACACGATGACCGACAAAATGAACAGAGTCAACTTTAAATGTGCTAAAATTACATTAAACGAAGCCTACAATAACAACTACCATCTATCTTGTGTACATTTGAAAACAAATATACCTCTTCAAAATAACATATTGTCGCGCATCTGTCCGTCCTCATATATAGTGACGTCACATGACTCCGTAAGAGGCTTATGGAGTCAAATCTTAGTAGGTTTACTGAGAAAATAGGACGAGGAAATGCGGTCAAGAAAGTTTTCATATCAGTGGTAATATTTAATACAAAACAAGCGTCTGTCCCTAGCTAAATTTAGGCGTTATACTCGTAGTTATCAAACGTCTAGAATCTCTTGCCACGGACAGGATCTACTGGCTTGTTCAGGGAGTATTTGAGGAGTCAGAGTGCCTAGTGCGATTTAACTTAACATCTTTGGCAATCTTTACAGGTCACTCAGAGGTCTAAGAAAGTCTGACAAATGGTTTAACCCAGACCACAGATTTTCCTCGTTAAAGGGGTTGCGAAGGTCAGATGGCAGTCGCTCCGTATAAAAATCAGGTGATCAGCCACATCGGGTTGAATCAAGTGCCGACCCCAACAGTGTTTGGGATAAGGCCAGGGAGATGATGATTAAACTAAGAGGAAAGATTTGATTGTTTGCATTGAATAGGCTCCGAAACTACTTAACTGATCTTGAAAAATCTTTCAGTGATAAATACCAACATCATCAGCGGGTAACATATACTCATTTTATCCCCGTTCTCTCACGGGAACGAGAACTACGCGGGTGAAACCGCATGACGTCCGCTAGTATCGAATAATTGTAATTTACTCCTACAGTTCTGTTAAGCCGATTGTAGTTTCATTTCTACTTTTAATTAAACTATTATTAATCAAAGGGTAACAAGAAGAGTGAAATTCCATACCTACAGGTATACCAAATAATTATAGTAATTATTTTCTTCAGAAACCAAATATTACTGAACGAAAATAGATTTTCTTCGAACTATCATGATCTATATCTATACATATATCTGTTAGCTGTCTGTTAGTTCTTGCCATGGCAACACTAGCAAACAGCCTACATCCCTATTTGTATTGAGCATTCCATATCCAAGCTCAAGTCATTCTCTTAACGTTCACTCAGTTCAATCATTCAATCATTCATTACATTTTTACCGACAAACGCTCTCTCTGGGCATTCTCAGCCGAGACGCGGCACGAGCAGTACAGAGATTGCATCTGTAGAGGTTATAATCGAATAAGGTGCAATTTTACTTCACAAAATGTAAGTACTGGCCTTTATTGTTATATGCGTATAAGACAATATGGCAGGAATTGTAAAATTCAAATAAACAATTGCGTTGCTCTGAAAACAAAGATTTATTTAAGTATTTACACATATAACAATAATAATAATAATAACATATAACTTAAATCATACTATCTTACCTGAAAACAAAGAAACGACATTTAAAGTTTATTCTTTAAATTAGTCAATTCCTTTATATACAATAATATTAGTCCAACGACTCCATTTTAAATGAGTTCTGTCTACTTGACACAAAAGCTGTTTAACCAACCATGTAGGCTGCCATCACTCATAGCGACATCTATACGTTAAAGAGTACACAACACGAACACTGTATACCGACGGAATTTGTAATTCCAAAATGACAGCTTTTCACTAAATGCATATGAAAGTATACACGCTACTGACACTAAAAAACCAAGTTATAATTTTTTTCTCTGTCTGTCTGTCTGTCTGTCATCTCTGAAACGGCTGGACAGATTTTAACGGGACTTTCACTGGTAGGTAGCTAATGTTACAAGGAGTAACTTAGGCTACTTTTATTTAAAAAAAACATTTAGAGTTCCGCGGGAATAAAACAAAATATACGCGGGTGAAACCGCAGGGCACAAAATAAAAACTAACTAAATATTAATAAAAATAACATTATTTATATAAAAATTTAGGGAATATTAGCTTTAAAAAAATTATTTTACTACAAATAGAAGCACAAATAATAAGCGGAATTATTTAATTTTTAAATTTATATGTAATTCACCAGCCGATGTTCTGTGCAAAAATGTGTCGCCTAAAAAGACTACACTTGTATATTTTTCAATTGGCAACATTGATATGATATGAAACTGGTATCGGCACTGTTGCCAGTTTCATTACGAAAATTGCTTCCGATGCACAGCCCCACAGATTGCAGTATTCATAAGTTATAAGCCGGTCGCTGCGAGTGATCTTTATGGCCTGCAGGTGTACGAGCCTGATTTATCCTCCATAAAGTACACCCAACAAAATTTATGGACATTTACCGCACTGTATCTGTTGAAAATTATAGTTTGTTGCACTTAAACGTCAATTTACGAGCGTTAAGCTCTGAAGGTACTAACATGCGGTCTTGAAACTCCAACTCAAAAATATGGATTTGAGTTTTTAGGCGAACGTTTATGGTATAGAGCTTCGGTACGTGGTATAAAAAAATACTTTTTTTTTTGTTATTTGTAATTTTGTTTTTGGTGAAGTGAAATGTGAGTGTTGTTATTACACTAACTCTGCTTATCCTTTTGGGACCCTTCTGAATAACGTGAGCATATTTATTTACTACTAGCTATGCCCCGCGGTTTCACCCGAGTGGACACGCAGAACCCTGTTGCTTTTTTTAAATAAAAGCCTAAGTTACTCCTTGAACATCAGCTACCTCCCAGTAAGAGCCCCGTTAAAATCGGAATTACCCGGAACAAACAGACAGACAGAGAAAAATATTAAAACTTGGTTTTTTAGTAGCGTCTATACTTTCATATGAATTTAGTGAAAAGCTGTTATTATGGAATTTCAAACAGACACTCCAATTTTATTTATCTGTATAGATGTATAGATTAGCACCGAAATAAACCATTGTAGTATATATTCTGACAAAAATAGAACATGGAATCCTACAAAGTAAAATCCAGATTCTATTCAATATTGTATTAAAATGTATATTTCGTCGTGTCAAACGAAGTGTACTACATAAACAATTTTAGTACCTCTACTCTGCAAGCAACCATAGACATCAAAACATTGTCAAAGGCCTACAATCGATTGTCTATTGGCAAACCGATTCAACGTGGATCGAGTGTGGATCCAACACTTTTTACTGAAGCACACTACAAAATTATTGCAATGTTTGTCATGCGTCACAATACGAACCGGTTAAACCGGTTTATACTGCCTGCGGTCGGTTATATCCGCGCAATGCTGGATTAGTTTGCTTTGAACAAAGTTTGGTTGTTGTTTTTGCTAGTTTTTACAGCTCTGTTGTATTGTTTGTATTATTTATTAACATTTTGGACATAAAAGCTTATATTATTTATGTGAACGTGAATACTTTGAATAGATTTAAATATACTTTAACCGTATATGTAGATAACAAAAATTATTGTTTCATTAATATGTATCTAACAGTAGTATTAAGCTTATTTTTTGCCCGATTCGTGATTGTTTTGTTTAAATTTCGCTTTGACCATCCCCGGTGACAAAGCCATTCAAATTAAAATGTAAGCCTTAACAAATTGGTACATCGTCAAATAGTATAAAAACACAGGTCTTCGCAATTATAGATTTATTACATACAGATGATTTGATTGATGCTTTCAGGAGCGATTGGGAGAGGACTGCTGAGGACAGAGAGAGTTGGAAAAGTGGAAGGGAGGCCTTTGCCCAACAGTGGGACACGACAGGCTAATAATAATAATAATACATACAGATATATAAAAAATTAACAGCTTCTCACTGAATGTGTATAAAAGTGTACGTACAGGACTGAAATAAATAAAAAAACATTTTGCTTTCTCTCCCCGTCTGTCTGTTTGTTCCGGCTACTCACTAAACGGCTCGACCGATTTCAGCGGGTATTCCACTGGCAGATAGCTAATGAGATAAGGAGTTAGTTAGGCTAATTATATTTTAGAAAAAAAAATCTTTAGTAACATTTTTCTTAGGATTTTTACAAGAAAAACTATTTTACAAATAACATGTTGGTATCCTACGCGGGTAAAACCACGAGGAACAGCTAGTTTATAATATAACAAGCTATGCTCCGTGGATTTGAAATAGAAGTGCTTATGTTACTCCTTGTTATATCTGCCTTTTCTAAGATTAGGAACAGACGGACAGACAATTTTTTTTTATTTAAGTACCGTATATATCTTCATACGCATTTAGTGAGAAGCTAAAACAATTACAAACAGACATCATAATTTTATTAAAGTGTATATATACAGGATAATCGGTATAAAAGCTCGCGTTCAGAACAGGCTATGGGTCACGGTAATCCCTTATTCTCCGAAGCCCCTTGTAAGTACTAATAGCATTAAGGCGTTGTCTATTAAGCCAAGGTATCAGCGATTTGAAAGATCCAGACCTACATAAAAGGACGGGAAGGCTATAAAAATTCATGGTGCGTTAGACATGAAACAAAATGTAATCTCTATTAACCTTTGCAGGTAAAAAGAAAATAATATTCGTCCCCATCTATGAGGAAACTAGCGACATCTACGGTCGTTTTGCTAACTACATTAGGTTTTATTGCACGTTTATATTTTTTGGATAGCAACACTGCTAGTTTTATCCCATCTTTACGTGTACGAGTGAGATAATGGAAAAATAAATGGGAACGTTTAGTTTCCAATAAAGAGAGTAATTTTTTTTTTTTTTTTTTATTTAGGTTCACCAACAATTTGTTACATTTATACATACAGTTGTTGCATCTGAAACTTATAAACTAAATGTACAAATTACTTATAAGTAAACACAGCTTGCATAATATTAATCGTGTACAACTTAAAAGAAGACTAGTAAATGTTTGAGTGGATCTCTGTGTGTGTGTGAGTGTGTGTGAGTGTGTGTGTGTGTGAGTGTGTGTATTTGTGTGTATTTGCTATTTTTCGTGTGTATGTGTGTATGAATGTGTTATAAGTATTGTTATTAAGTGTGGCTTATTATAACTTTGATTCGAGGTGTGTGCGTATATTTTTACAAAACATTTTCGGGGAGTCAAAATGGATATCAGAAACATCACTACACTCATTTAGTAACCTGCTGAGACGTGTAACAGGAGAATTTGCACCAAGTATTGTTCTACGCAAAGGAGGGTAGAGAGGTGTTATTTGTCTACGGGGTATTCTGTTGGGCACTCGGAATTTGAATTGGGATAATAACTGCGGGCAGTCAATTTGGTTCCGGAGAATCTTGAATAAAAATAGAATATAGATTTGATCTCTTTGATAGCGAAAGCATTCTGAAGTGCCGTAACCTCTCGGTATAGGATATGATTTCCTTTGCCTTCCCCACAGAGTAAGTAAGGTGCCAGAGAAAGCGCTTTTGCACCCTTTCCAGGCGTAGTGTATGTGTTGCGTAGTGCGGACGCCAAACAGTGCTGCAATACTCTAGAGTGCTTCGTACAAGGCTATTGTATAAAATAATTTTCGTCGTTGGATAGCGAAATGTTTTGGTATTTTTAATAACGAAGCCTAGCATTTTGAAAGCTCTTTTAACTGTGTGATCGATATGCGGAATAAAAGTAAGTTTTTTGTCAAAAACGACACCAAGATCTCTGATCACCTCCAACTCCTTGATAATGTTATTTTCTATGTAATAATTTGACACCACCAAACTATGATTTCTTGAAAACCTGACAAAGGAGCATTTCTTATGGTTAAGTTGCATACCATTCATTTTACACCAACGTACAAGCCTGTCCAAATCTTGTTGAAGCATCATTTGATCCTCCAACGTATTGATTATTCTGCCAAACTTTAAATCATCCGCATAAATGAACGATTCAGAGAAATTAAAACATGATGTTATGTCGTTTATAAAAGTGATAAACAGAATGGGGCCTAAATGCGATCCCTGGGGCATGCCAGATGTTATTTTGTATGACTCTGATTGGTATCCATTTACAACAACATAGAAATGTCGGTCTAATAAGTATGATTTGAGCCAATCCAGCAAAGCGCCAGATACACCATAATTTGATAGTTTATGACCTAAAATCTTATGAGGGACTCTGTCAAATGTCAATCTATACATCTAAACAGATATTGAAGTGTCTGTTTGTAATGCCAAATTGCTTTACGGCGAAGGAAAACATCGTGATGAAACTTGATATCTGAGAAGTATTTCAGAGACTTGTGTATAGTGGCTGAGATGGTAGACTCAACATCAGTCACGTTGGCACTTAATCAACTTTGATGTAAAAAAATTTTTTAAATTTAAGTAGCCTAAGTTACTCCTTGAAACATCAGCTACCTGCTAGTGAAAGTCCCGTTAAAATCCGTCCAGCCGTTTCTGAGATTACTCGGTACAAACAGACAGACAGGCAGAGAAAAGTTTTAAAACTTGTTTTTTTAGAGACAGTAGCGTGTATATTTTCATATGCATTTAGTGAAAAGCTGTAATTTTGGAATAACAAACAGAGACTTAAATTTTATTTATCTGTATTTGTAGATGTATAGACTAGCTGTGCCCCGCGGTTTTACCCGCGTAGAGGAAATTTCATGGGTGACCCGCGGAACCCTAATTTAAATTAGCCTAAGTTTCTCCTTGAAAAATTAGTTATGCGCCAGTGAAAGTCCCATTGAAATCGGTTCAGCCTTTTTGAACAGTAAGAGAAAAAATTCATGTGCATTTAGTGAAAACCTGTTATGTTGTATATGTTTGTAAAGAAAACATTATAGTTCCGCGGGCCATCAATTAAATTTAATCTACGGGGGCGAAACCGCGGGGCACAGCTAGTTGTGGCATAATTTTGAGGATTAAAATTTTTTATGCTAATAATGTAGTCTACATAGAAACCGTAAGTTAAAAAGCCTTAACGTAGTACCGTTTATTTCTATATACGTACGAACACCCTAACTTTCCATAACAATATCATCTCTCAAGCAATATGTATAACGCCAAAAACTAAGCTTCAGAAAAATAATGTTCCAAATAATAAAACAGGAAATTCTCGTATGTTCGCAACATTGGAACGGAGGAGGAAAACATTTTGTATACTGATATAATAAATTAAAGCCTACATATGGTTCCGGGCGCCGTATTTGTTAACACAAAAACGCATGACAGGCTATACCATCGTCGAGCTTTCCTCGGTATACAAGTACCGCAAAAAGTCACTAGATGGCGCTAAAAGACTGTAATTATAGTTACTTTAAATAGTCGCCGTTCCCAAACAAAGTTATATTATCTGTTTGAACATCTACATAAAAAAAATTGCTCGCGCCATCCCAGAAACCCTTCTGAAACCGCCCTGAAGGGGTAAGGGGGTTGTAACAATAACACCCACTTTTCAGTTTCACCGAAGATGATTAAGTGCCAACGTGACAGAGGGTGAGTCCATTGCCGTCTTAGGCAAAGTGCCTAGTGCGAGTTTTCTTAAAATCACCGTCACAAGTGATCCCGTCGACGTAAACGCAGATTTGTATGGACACAATAGTGTCATGTTTAGTCCGACAGCGCGCTGCTTCGATCCCATACAAATCTGCGTTTACGTTGACGCGGTGACTTGTGACGGCGGCAGTGAAAAACTCGCACTAGACACTGTGATATATCTTTGAACGATCTCTTATTTATATTATTCTGGTTTCCTAACGATGTTTTCTTTCATCGTAAAGCACGTGGGGTGAAATTATTGCTATTAAGTTTTTAGAAAAAATTAGGTACAAGCCGTTAGGATACGAACCTGCGTAGCAGGCGACTGTTCAAATCCCACGGCCACCACGGCTCTTAGTTACGGTTTTTAGTATCATGTAGGAGGGCAATCGTTACAGGTCAGTCGGAGGCCTAAAAATAATCTGACAACTGGTTTAACCCAAATCACAGATTTTCCTCCTAAACGGGGTTGCGAAGGTCAGATGGCAGTCGCTTCGTATAAAAATCAGGTGATCAGCCACATCGGGTTGAATCAAGTGCCGACCCCAAATACATGGGATTAAGGCCAGATTAAGGGAGATGATGTTGGAGGTGAACTCCAATCGAGGCACAGGAAAATATCCATTTTAAATTTAAAGAGATTATTCTATGTTTTCTAATAGTTTGAAGAATCGTCCGAAGGCGAGGGCGGTTCGGAGCATTTTGTGTTTAACCGACTTCAAAAAAGGAGGTTATCAAGTCGACTGCATGTTTTTTTTTTAGTAACACATTCCATCAAACAATCAAACTTTTCAGCTTTATAATATTAGTACCTAGTACCTATACATTGGTACTGATATTGGATACATCAAATACATCGTATACTTCGACCGTTACAGTGTCCTAATCTTAATTAAATCTATTCATAGATCGCCAATGTCTCGCCAATATTTGCAATTTGAATTATCCGGCTGAAGGCTTGTTTGTTATGTCCATGAATTTAACTACTAGTTCGATATTGAATATCGATAAGATATTTGTTACAGCGATCCATCTGTTATCATTGTTAGCTACAAAACTCTTTAAAGATATCATTAATCTACCTAATTTTTATTGACATTTGTGCATTGGAACTGTGTCCATGGGCTTACATTTCTCAAGTGATTTACTTTGTTTTTAAAAATTGTATATTATTTTTAAAAGAGTAATTAATGAGTTTCTTGCCAGGTTCTTCTCAGTAAAAGCAACCTTCCGAACCTGGCAGTAGCATGTATAATCCACGTCGTTCTGACGATTTGAAAGTACTTTGTAAAAAGTCTAATCGAATAAAGATATTTTTGACTTTGACTTTGACTTTGACCTGTGCCTCGTTTATTTATTTTTAAAGCTACCAACATAGAGAACACCAATACATTAGTTTGAGTACATGATAGATGTAACATATGTAAGTGCCACTACAATTATAGGTAGCAACAGCATGCAGTAAAATAACAGAGACAATGTTTTGTATAGAAGACTGGGTATGAATAGAGAACCCGCATAGCTTAATTTCATGTGTGGTTTTATTTCGCGGTACGTACCCTATATTTTTTTTAAATAAAAGAATCCTAAGTTACTCCTTGTAACACCAGTAAAAGTTCCCAGTTAAAATCACTCCAGGAATCAACCGTAACAAACAGCAAGACAGAGATTTTTTTTAATAATTATAATAATTTATTCAATAACACAAAATGTTAAAAAATAAAACATGTGAAAACGAAACAAAAAATTTGTTAATAAAAATCTTTTAATTTGCAATTACAAACATACACTACAATTTTATTTATCTGTATGTATATATATATGTATGTACTGTATATATAGAAGTATAAATATAGACTATATTAACTTTCTTTATGAACAAAACAAACTAACATAAATTGTGTTTGCTATAAGTTTCATTTTTGCAAAACACGGTACCGAGTAAAAGGTTTAAATGTGATACAAATCCCTATCGATACATTGAGGTAATAAAAAAGAAACTCGAACGTCCAGGGACGCGAGACTACGAAGAAAAACCGACCGTACAGCCCACACTATTAATTTGATCGCGCTTACATCGTTATTCCGACATTTTAAAGGCGTGGCGACAAAAAAGCACGCAAATTAATTGAATAAAATGAACTTACAAAGAGTATCACTCTTAATAAAATAATTTTAAATATTCAGATAAAGAATTAAATGTATTTGCTTATCTGTGAACATGATGTACAAATACATAGCGAAATACAAATAATGAACAAAATTCGGACGGCACCTGTAAAGCATTTTAATAATCGACATACATACATATTCTCACGCCTGTATTCCCCGAAGGGGTAGGCAGGGGTATTGTAATAACAACACCCACTTTTCACACAAGATTATTAAGGTGCCAACGTGAAAGATGGTGAGCCTATCGCCGTCTCAGGCACTATACATACGTCGTTGAATTACTTCTCAGACATATGCAGGTTTCCTCACGATGTTTTCCTTCACCGCAAAGCACGTGGTGTGAAATCACTGCACATAAGTTTTTATAAAAAGTCATTGGTACAGGCCCTGCTGGGATTCGAACTCGCGTCGCTTGCGTAGCTGGTGACTGCTCATTCCCTCCGGCTACCACGGATCCGACATAATAACGGACAGTACCTCCATACTAGTACTATGTGCATGCTAGTGTAGGTATCTAGGTCGTATCCTGTGTAATTAGGTCACATACACTTCCTAGCTCAGACACGACCACAACGGCAATTATAAAATCATCTGAAATAATATTAAAGCTGTATCTTACTTGGATAATTTTGCGGAGCTCAGTAATTCTTTCGTTATAATTTCTGCTTGAAACGACTTGGAATGTTAAAGTGACTTTAAAAAAGACATCTTTGAAGAACTACTTCTTAAGGGTCTAATTTTATACCACTTCTGCTTCTTCCATAGTGTCATCTAGCGACGCGAGATTGCGAGTTATTTCAACAATCTAAACAACTGGAGTCAATCTAATTTTCCATCGATTCAAACATCGCGATGATCGAGAGGTTTTTCGATTGGTTTGATGCAAGCGAATGGGCGCTTTCACATTGGCGAACGGTACCGACACGATATCGTCGGACTAGTAGTTTGATACAATTACTACTGAACGCTTTCACACTGTCTTTGTAGTCATGTATCGGCGGACGATATCGTGGCAGTAGGAAAGCGCCCATTGGTCCTAAATGTAAATGTAAAAAAATATATATATATTTTTTAATAATCATGAAATGTATGTGTGAGCTGAGTTTCACGTCGGTTCTTCTCAGAAGGCTAGTTTCGGAACCAGTAGTAAATTCTTCGACATTAATAAGTGCCTTACCAGGGCCTAAACTGAATAAATCGAGAACCGTGGTTCAGCTACTATTGACCCACGGGTATTTTTTTCCCCGTAGACCCACTGCTCTACTTTTAATCTTTTTTTTTAAAACATTCATCCCTAGGGGATACTCGGATCACTTTTGAATGTTTAGCTAGAATTTTAGTCCGTGGGCTCACAGAAACTGGCATATTGAAAAGGATAAATTAAAACTAAAGCAGTGGCTCTACGGGTAAAAATATTACCCGTGGACCCACTGCGGGTCAATAGCAGTGGGACCACGCATAATATCTACTACACCTCTTACCCTAGTTTCAAGAAGCAAATATTGGCACTTTTAGCGGCATCTACGCAAGCAGCTAAGTAATTCACTCCAATTTACACATTCACACACACACCCATTCATTCACTCATTTACACACATACACATATACAATTTCAGAATTTAGATTTTTTTTTTTGTCGTCTTCGATGTATTTTCAATAAGGAATGTCAGTAAAATGTTCATCAAGATCACTGCTTCGCCAAAGTACAGCATTCGCACACGACCGCTATTGGCCTCGCGCCGCAGCGAATTAAGTCGAGTGGTGTTTGCTCGATCGTTCTTCCATACACATAAATATGTATTTTGCTTTTATATCATTTTAGTTTACTTTACTTTTATATCAGTGTAGGTATTTATAATTATAACATAACACATTGCAAATTATTCTTTTACATTAATATATATTTTTTTTCACATATAGTAACCATCACACGTACAAGTATATATACTTTTATTATATAAGTATAGTTTTATTTTTATTTTTTGGCCGACGTCGTGCGTCACTCAGTGGGTCACACTGAAAATCAGCTCCGCTAGATTGAACTGGACCCCAGTTTAGTCTGCGGGTATAGTTGAGTTGTGGCCCTTTGATGACAATGTGCGGCAACACCCGATGTACTGGTGCGAACCACTTTGCACCATAAAAACACTACTTATTTCTTTTGTGTATTCTTTTTTGTTTTTTTTTTGTATCAGTTTTATTTGTTTTGTTGCTGCTTATTGAAATCAATAAACGTTTATTATTATTATTATTATTACACACACATAATGGCAATTTTGTAGATATGTAACTACGAGCGATCCTGTTCTGAACTCACTCTGTACTTCAATCTCAATTTAAGCAAATCATTGCTGTGAAATGTAAATCCGCCATTGGCTCGAAGATACACGCCATAATATATGTATATGTTAAATATTAAGAGCTGTGGATTTTGTGAAATAAAATAAAATAAAATAATTTAAAAATCTCAAATAAAAAAAACATTTTCAAATTATTTGCTGTTTCTGTTTTCTCACATAGTGATTAGCAGCTTAATAATTTAAGCATACTAATGGCTAGCTGGTTGATTAGTATATGATTACGGCGAATACCTTAACATAAAGTAGGATAAACATCACAAAATAAGGGGTCCCCATAAAAATAAACGTGTTGTTTCTTTTTATTACATCGTTAATCGGTTACGGTAAATACAAGCTAGGTATGCTGACGTCATTGTGTTAATTGCTACGTACGACAAGGTTTTAGGTCAAATGGCCTTATTTTTACGAACATTTGTTATCTATACATACAGATAAATACAATTGAAGTGTCTGTTTGTAATTCCAAAATGACAGCTTTTCACTAAATGCATATGAAAGTATATACGCTACTGACACTAAAAAACCAAGTTATAAAAATTTTCTCTGTCTTTTTGTCTGTCTGTCTGTCTGTTTGTTCCGGGTAATCTCTGAAACGGCTGGGCAGATTTTAACGGGACTTTCACTGACAGGTAGCTAATGTTACTTAGGCTACTTTTATTTAAAAAAAACATTTATGGTTCCGCGGAAATAAAACAAAATATACGCGGGTGAAACCGCAGGGCACAGCTAGTCCATATATATACATCTATATACAGATAAATAAAATTGCTGTGTCCGTTTGTAATTCCAAATTAATAGCTTTAGGCTAACTGCATATGTAAAAGAACCAATCTTCATTTTTTTCTCTGTCTGTCTATTTGTTTGGGCCTGTCTTGGGCAGTTTTCGAGCGCATTATTATATACAAGTTCCCAACTAGTGCAGTTGGAGTCGCACCCTGGCATGACACCCGCCTGGCTGGAAGATCTTTTCCTTTCTGGGGATGAGCATGATCACTCGCTCTCCCCACATAGGTATGAATTATACCTAAATTATTATACCTAAAGAATTATGCATAAAAAATGGGCAATGAACCTTATTTGACCTTTTTAAATACGACCCACAGGTCAAAGGTGGATTTGTGACCTATATACTCACTTAACCTGCAAAAAGGTCACTTAGACAATGACGCATAAATTGCAAGATATCTAATATTTCTGTACCTGAGAGGTATACAGTAGTAACTCCACTTTTTACGAAATATGTTTTTTTGAACCAAAAAAAATGTTTAAACGAGTCCTACATACAGGTATAGAGCATTAAATCCTAAGAGCAATAGGTAAGGAGATAAACAATTGTATATGACATGAAATCCGCAGATACTAACGTGGTATAGGATCTTAAAGGATCATAAGTTCATTTACTCCTAAACGCCGCTCGAACGTAATGTTCTTTAAAGGAGTTAATGTCATTTACCGTTAAGCGATAAATTTTTAGGGGGTAAACAGTAGTATCTCCGACTTTGCAATAGAACAATTCTCATCTTTATTTTCAGTGTGTTAAGGTTTCTTTTTAAATACTTGGGAATACTACTGCTTGCCAAGTATTATCATACAAAAAAACAACTAAGTAGAGAAAGTTCCCGAGCATCCAGTGCCCAAAAAGACCGACGAATAACAGGCTGATCACCATCACCTCTTTACTATCGAAATTGATGGACCGAGTGATCAAAACGCAGCTTCTAAGATACCTAGACGGTCCAAATTGATTGAACAACCTGACAATATGGCTTCCGCCAAAGTCGCTCAAAGTAACCTTCTAGTGTGTCTTAGGCAGCGTTGGTTGCTCGTCATCTAAAGTCAGGAAGAGGCGTTCAATCGGATCTGGCACCTCAGTCTTGTATCGATGCTTTCATCTTACGAGCTGCCTGAGGGATTGTGCAAGTGGTTGACCAGTTTCCAGCTGTTGCACAAGAGCCGTCGTCGATGGTAGTTACTCCGATAGCATAAACATTAATGCAGGCGTCCCGCAAGGCTATGTGCTGTCCCCAACTCTGTTTTACTGCATATCAATGATATACTTTCTATTGATGGCATTTATTGCAGATCTATTTATCTAGCTATCTCTATCTGATATCCCCCAACCCGCGAAGGAGGAAAGTCCCGAATGACTTCGTCGAAATCGAAAGTACGCTTACCAATATATCCGATTGGGGTTGTCTGAACTTAGTCCGATTTGACCTCACTAAGATACGGCTTCGTTAATGGTTACAGCAAAACTGAACAGATACTGACCTCGTTTAAATTGAAACGGTAGATCAGTTAGTATACTTCGAATTCAAGGTATGATAATACTTGCCCCCTTTCATGACACATTTTCAAATAAGGGCACTGAAGTAGATGTTGGCCTAATTGTGTGGTCCATGTGATTCTATTAAAACACATGAGGTTTTATACCCCGGAATGTTATCTATAATCTGTATTTTATTCAGAGGTAATGTATAACATCATGATCCAATAATGCTTTATCGATACCGTGTACTGCATTTGCTGCTGGAAGTAAACAACCTCAAGTCCACGAAATCACACATGCAATAATTTTTTAACAGTACTAAAATATGATTACATATCAACCATACATATAATTAATAACCCAGTTTAGTTCATAATTTTATCTCATACATGATCGACGTATCATCACATAAAATTTTTAAAATGCGCGTTTTTCGCGCTCCTGTAAAATTTGTATTTTGGCACATAATATTCTATACCTCTCAGGTACAGATTTTTCAAAGACGATTTTCACTTAATCTTGCAGGTTGAATTATAGTAGATTCTCGCCTCTTTTCGGGTTATTATTTTTGAAGACCAATACAAAATGTTGAACTTTCTCAACTATTTATATAATATAATATGGATATTATCTTTACATCTATACAGTTGATACAGAAAAATAAAATTGAAGTGTCTGTTTATAATTCCAAAATATCAGCTTCTGCAGTAAATACATATGAAAGTATATACGATCCTGAAATAAAATTATTTAAATTTTTTTCTCTATCTGTTTGTTCCTGGTTATCTCCCAAACGACTGGACCGATTTTAAAGGGACTTTCACTGGCAGATTGATATTGTTACAAGAAGTAACTAAAGCTACTTTTATTTTTAAAAAAGCGTAAGGATTCCGCGGGACACCCATGAAATTTACTCTAGGCAGTTGAAACGTCGGGGCACAGCTAGTGCTAAATAAAATTGTCAAAAATTACTTAATAAGTTATTATAATATTACTAAATAAGGATAATAAACTTGCTGTGTTTATCATAGCACAAGGGTAAACGCTTTCCCCCACAGCTGTTTAAAAAACCAGCCCTTTTAAAAATAATAAAGGAAAAATATTAAAAATGTCCAAAACCCAAATAACGCAGACATAACCCTACTTACGTTTAACGTGCAAATAAAATGGCTGACAATTACCGCCAAAAATATCACCGGCCAGTAAAAAAATATTGTTACGATGCCGAAAATCATCATTTTACGACAGGGGTACGGAAAATTAAGCTTTAAATTAATAATAAGGGGCGAGTTTTTTTTTATATTTTTAATCCGTACCAATAATTTTAGTGGCTAAGGCTATAAACGTACGTACTATTTAAAAACAGAAAGAAAAATTATGCCTCGTTGGTCTAGTCACAAGCACCACCCAATAGCTAGGGTTTAAGGAGTTGGCTATAGTATCCCCTGCCTGTCGTAAGAGGCGACCAAAAGGGGGCCGGAGGGCCTGCTGGCGGTGGTCGGGGTGGGAGCTTTGACCACCGAGCCGCGGGCCCGGGAAGGTGGCAGCGCGGCCTTGCACAGCGAGATCTCCAGGGCCTTTTCAGCCGACAGACGCCCACTGCTGGGCATAGGCCTCCCCCAACGATATCCACGACAACCGCTCTGTGCCTCCCACATTCAGCGGGTTCCCGTGATCCTCACCAGGTCGTCGATCCACCTCGTTGGGGGCCTACCCACACTGCGCCTGCCGGTACGCGGTCGCCACTCAATGATGTGATGTGTCCAGCTTGAATTGAAGGTAGATTGATATATAGAACAAATCTGACATATAACTAGAGATAGCGATCTATCTGTAAACTTTAATTAATTATTGAAAACGGCCGTACACCAACAAGAGTATATATACGTCTATAAATATTGATAATAATGACTCATCGGTTTCTGTTCTCAATGGAGCACTAAGTAAAGTAATACTTATTACTTAGGCTAATGTTGAGCGGAACTTGTCACAAGTTACGTCAAAACGAGCCACAAGAGGGTGGAGACCCGAACAACAGAACTACACTCATGAATACCAAACTATTCAAACATTTGACAAATCAATAAAATGAACACCTCCACATTAGGGGTGTTCGAGCAATGGACCGTTTTATATTGGACGATTGCGACCCGATAACGATAACGACACGATCAAGATATTACCAATCCATTATGACATACATACATATGCTCACGCCTGTATTCTCAGGGGTAGGTATTGTAATGTGAAATGTGGGTATTATAATAACAATACCCACATTTCAACGAATTAAGTGCTAACGTGACAGATGGTGACTCTATCGCTATAAACATATGAATTGAATGGAATTGTGGCGCAGTTACCCCTACTATTTACGCTGAGCGCTATAAACTTGTGACGGCTGCTGTGTGTTTTGACATGGCTGGAAGTGTTAATACAAAGATAATCGGAAACGTACAAGCTAGTAAGGCACAGCTAGTAGCATATATTTTGTATGTTTTAATACAAAATATATGCTACTAGCTGTGCCCCGCGGTTTCACCCGCGTAGACTTAATTTCATGGGTGGCCCGCGGTCCTGAGATTAAATTAAAAAGTCTAAGTTACTCTATGTAACATTAGCTATCTGCCAGTGAAAGTCCCGTTGAAATCGGTCCAGCCGTTTCGGTGATTAGCCAGAACAAACAGAGAATTATTTTCAAAATTGATTTTTAATTTGAGTACCGTATATACGTTTATATGCTTTTAGTGAAAAGCTGTTAATTTGAAATTACAAACAGACACATCAATTTTATTTATCTGTACCGTACTCGTATCGTAACTGCTCAGTGTAAACCGGCAAATGTTGGCCGAACGTAACTAAACTAGGGTTATGTATTGCCAACATTTGTCGAAGGAAACCGTGTGGAAATAATGACAGGTTAGGGATCCATAGTAAAGTGTTCAAATATACATCGGGACTATTTGCTTTTGTATACATTTGCTTATATTTGGAATTCTTTTACTAAGGCAAACCCGGTGGTAACATTTATAATCCTGTATAATGTATTTTTGTGTCCTTCTGACGACTTGAAAGTACTTTGTAAGAAGTCTAATCAAATAAAGATATTTTGAAGTTTTTGCCAGCATTTGCCAGCTTTATGGTGAAGGAAAACATCATGAGGAAACCTGTGGAGAAATCTGAGAAGAAACTCCGAGCTGTAAGGTGTACGTATACTGCCTCAAATGGTAATAGAGTCATCATCTGTCATCATCTATCGTGTTAGAACCTATTTAACTAGATATAAATAAAATTGAAATGTGTTTTTGTTATTTCAAAATTAACAGCTTTTCACTGAATACATAATATGAAAGTATCAAAACATTTTTTTAATCATTTGTCAGTGCGTCTGTCATTCTGTTTGTTTCGTTTAATCAATAAAATGGCTGGACTGATTTTAATGAGACTTTCACTACCAATTAGCTGACGTTGTAAGATGTAAAAAAAAGTATCTCATTAGTAACATATTTTTTACTAGCTGTGCCTCGCGGTTTCACTCGCGTAAATTTAGTTTCATCCTTATTGTCGCGGAACCCTAATATTTTTGATAAAAAGTAGCCTTAGTTACTCCTTGAAACATCAGCTACCTATCAGTGAAAGTCCCGTTAAAATCGGTCCAGCTGTTTCAGAGATTACCCGGAACAAACAGACAGACAGACAGACAGACAGAGAAAAAAAATATAACTAGGTTTTTTAGTGTCAGTAGCGTGTATACTTTCTATGCATTTAGTAAAAAGCTGTTGGAATTACAAACAGACACTTCAATTTTATTTATCTGTATAGATTATTAAAATCCAACGCGAAACAGACACCGAGGCACTTGTTGTTCAATTTACATTGTAATAATACCCTTTGTTAGATAGTGCATTAACTCCAACGAAGAATTAATGCGGTGGATCGCTAGAAAT
The DNA here is from genome assembly GCA_964035505.1 of Watsonalla cultraria. Lineage (NCBI taxonomy): Eukaryota > Metazoa > Arthropoda > Insecta > Lepidoptera > Drepanidae > Watsonalla > Watsonalla cultraria. Next base: position 2,240,373 of record OZ037736.1, on the reverse strand, counting down.
ATTATCACTATTGGAATAACTGAATATTATTGAAAACGCTTGTGGGGCTTGCAGGTTTATTACTTCGGGGACAAAGTTTAAAAACTCCTTCGGGAATGAGCCACGTTTATATCCAGGTAAAGGTTTAATAAACCCGGGATTTTTCGGACAGATTAATGAGTACTTATGATAATTCCTTTACGTTCCCACACCAACGGTTGTGTTAATTTATTTAAGACGTTTATAATTAAAGTGGTTTGGTGGAACGCATGGCGAAGTGTAGGGAAGATTTGTATGGATGGTAATGTATATGTTCATGCATACATATGCTCACGCCTGTATTCCCCGAAGTAGTAGGCAGAGGTGTTGTAATAACAACACCCACTTTTCACACAAGATGATTAAGGGACAACGTGACAGAGGGTGAGTCCGGCGCCGCCTCAGGCACTAAACATACGTCTTTGAATAACTTCTCTGACATTTGCAGATTTCCTGACGAAGTTTTCCTTCACCGTAAATTACGTGGTGGGAAATCACTGTACTTTTTTTTAGAAAAATGCAAGACCCATTAATCCGTATCATTGTGTTTTCCTTAAAACTTAAGTGCACTGATGTCATGTCAGGAGCTTGACGGAGAATGGTTAGGAAAATCTATATAATATTCCAGAGAAGCAATTCAAGACGTTTTTAGTGTCTGAGACGGAGCGGTGGACTCAGCAATTTTCACATTGTCATTAGATATTTTCGGTAAAAAGTAGGTGATGTGAGGCTATCCCTTCCGGGAACCTTATGGGTAGACATGATCTGACATAAATAACAAGTTATTTAATAGCATTAGCTCGTAATAATATTTCATATCCACGATTTTATTCGTAGTTATTATAATATATTATGATCTTGTATTAATGATATCGAAAATAAAATTAATAATAGTTATTTTTATTTTTAGCATATTTATAAGTTGTTATTTTATTAACTACAAATCTCTCGTGCAGAGCTTCCATCCAATCACAAAAAAAATAATTAAAAAAAATTGAATAAAATGTTGATGAGTTATTTACTTAATTTTATTCAAATAATATCTACCTTATCATCTAATTTCGATTATTATAATCATCAAATATTATAATGTTCCGAAATATTTCACATTATTTTTAGTGATTAGATACATGGGATAGAAGCCCTGTACAAAAGATTAGTCATCATCCTCCTGCCCTTATGCCATGTTATTTGTGGTCGGCGCAATGTGTTCTTCTCTTCCATTTCTCTCTATCAGCCGTCATATCTGTATTCACTCCCATTCTAGTCATATCATCTTTCACACAATCCATCCATCGTTTCTTAGGTCTTCCTTTCCCCTTGTAACCATCCACATTAATAAACAAAACTTTTTTGGCAATATTATCCTCATCCCTCCGCATAACATGTCCATACCACGACAAACAGTACAAAAGATTAGTATCCAATCAAATAACACCTTATATAATTTTCTAAAACTGACGAAATCTTATTATACGCAAACTCATTACGAAACATGGCAATTCAATTATTACTTGATATTTTAATTAGACCTAAATTACCGCACCCTGTTTCAAACAACGCTTTATATAAGTACTAGCTGTGCCCCGCGGTTTCACCCGTGTAGACTTTATTATGTTATATATATTGTGGAACAGGATATCCTATGTCCTTCTCCTGGTTCTAAAATCGATTCAGCCGTTCTTGAGTTATAAATAGTGTAACTAACACGACATTCTTTTATATATATAGATTTTATTTATCATCCGTAATGTAGGCTTATTACGACATGACTCTTTCATTACTAACATCATAGACGGGAAGATAGAAGGGAAGAGAAGAGGGAGACCAAGGATTAGTTATGTACAACAGCTGAAGGAACAAGTCAGCGTCATGTCGTACAATGAAGTCAAAGTGTTAGCGGACAATAGAGAGGGTTGGCGATTGCTTCACCGACAAGAGCTCTTAAATAAAATGAATGAAGGCTTAGACTTATTAGGTTAATATTTGACAGAGCATTGGTAACTAGTACATATCAAGTGAAAAATATATACAAAAAATCCTTAACTTTTTTAATGATATTCTAATACTACTAAGTACTATGGAATGTGTTCAAAAAATTATGATAAGTAACGACTAAAAAAAATTAAATGCTATGTGATTTTTTAATATAATTATAATTTCATATGTATCACCTATATATGCGCACCAAAAAGTTCAGACCGAATAAAATTGCTACGCTTTATTTTTAAATAAAATTACGCGATCGGTATGTCTATACTGAAATTAAATTCAATAAAAATAAATAAATAAAATATAAGCTATTTTAAAAAATAATAAATACTTTTACCGAATATAGTCTATAATCATCCTTTTATTTAATATTTCGTAATGATTATATTCTATACACATTTGTTTTCTTATGATCAAAGTGAGATCATGAATGATAATGTTGCTTTTGGCAAAAGTAACAAAACTAAATCACACTAAAGAAAGTAAGTTCTAACAATTTTTTGGGTCTTGTAACACTAGCTATGATTTATTGGTATAGCGTAATAGAAGAGTATGGTTTTATTGTTTGCCTATAATTATATTTAAATTCATTATCTGTGACGCTTTCAATCCACTACCGACTTTGGATTAGAGTTACGAACTAATTTATAATGTTTATTATCTCATTACTAAAGAGCCTTTACCAATAAAGTACTTCTACAATTGCTATAAATTTCAAGAAACCCTTTTTACGAACAAATTATTCACACACAATATTTAGAAAATATCACTGAAAATAATAAGTAAAAGAAATCTCAAAAGGGCAAGAAAACTTGCAATTTATATTCCATCCAAGTCTCACCATAAAATAGTGTTAAAAAATTCAACTTACCGCTCCGCTATTCATCCGACGAAATCTTAAGGAACACAAGTTACCCGCCCACGAACGCACTCAATTCATTGAAGTTTTGAAAACTTTTTTTTACTTTGAAACACACTTGAATGATATTAAAATATCCGCACACACTCACACTATATAACACACAATCCACAGTCACGTAAAGTTTCTAACATACATTACTTTCCCACTTGTGAAATGTTAGTTAAAGCTACGCCGTAGCAGGTGCTACGTCGACCGTCTACGAGAGAGGCGCTACGACTGTGCGTAGACTGTGTCGTGGCGCCATCTATCGCCAATTACACAAACTTATCACGAGCTGTTGCCTCGCAATTTATTGAGCAAGTTTAGTTTTGCCTAAAATGGTTTCTTTTTTGTTATAACTTTATTGATAGTTCCCTTGTTCCCAGGGGAACGGTTATCGTATCGTATAATAACTCAGGAAGCGTTTACCGAGCGAAGAAAGATAGTGGAAAACCATGCGTTTCTTTGAGAAATTTGTGAGAGGAATATTTTTTTTCTTCTTGTTTTCTTACTAAGTGTAATTTTAGTAGGATTTTACAAACGTTTGCAAAAAGGTATATTTATGTCACTAACAACAGAGCTAGACTACATAAAATAATTGTATCTCTGAGAAGCGTATCCAAAGGTTAAGTAAATGTTTTGTAACGACAACACCCACTGATGGTGAGTCCATCGCGATCTCAGGCACCATACATTCGTCTTTGAATTACTTCTCAGACATATACATGTTTCCTCGCGATGTTTTCGTCTACCATCGTTAATCTCGTGATGAATTAATCTATTATAAAGCTACACATTATACACATACATACATATACTCACGCCTGTATTCCCCGAAAGGGTAGGCAGAGGTGTTGTAATAACAACACCCACTTTACACCGAAAATGATTAAGGGCCAACGTGACAGATGGTGAATCTAACGCCGTCTCAGGCACTATATATACGTCTTTGAATTACTTCTCAGACATGCAGGTTTTCTCAAGAGTGAGTTTCTTATTTTTGTGGAAACTCTTAGGTAGGACAAACCGCAGTAATACGTAGGCAACTATTCAAACCACTCGGCTACCACAACTCATGTATTATGAAGCTACACATTATATAACTTAGTACAAAGTCGCATTGTCATTCTACGTGCATCTCATAAAATGCAGTGAATGCACAATTTTTATTTTAAATAACTGAGCACGTATAGTAGTAGTTCCGCGGCGTGCATTAGTACGGAAACTCATCCTGCAGACAAAGTTTCCACTATTTGCATGCTAAATAAGGAACTACAAAAAAATGTGGACTCCAAACATAAAATCTAGTTAATTCTAAGTGCCTACGCGCTGTGTTTACTATCTAATTACTTAATAGGCAGGGATGCAAAAATGTCTAAAAATCCTTTTTTAGTCATTTTATAGACAGAGGTGTTTAAGAAAGAAATTTTGGTTTGTTTTTGTATCATCTCTGTCCAGTGCCATTTCTTTGATAGTATAGTTATAGTTTTTGTATAGTATTCGTAAAAATCTACAATTTTATTTAGATTATTCAATTCGACTTTATTAAACTTTTAGAAATCTATGCAGATAAATCAAATTTAAATGTCTGTTTGTAATTCCAAAATAACAGCTTTTCGCTGAATACATATGAAAGTACACGCTACTGACACTAAAAACCTAGTTTTAAATTTCTGTCTGTCCCGCTGTCTGTCTGTTTGTTCCGGGTAATCTCTGAAACGGCTGGACCGATTTTAACGGGATTTTCACTGGCAGGTAGCTGATGTTTCAAGGAGTAACTTAGGCTACTTTTATTTATTAAAAATATTAGGGTTCCGCGACAATAAGGATGAAACTGGATATAAAGTTAGTACTTTGCCTCTCAGTTTCATCCGTGTACACTTAATTTCATGTGTGACTTCTAGAAAAGCTGTTTATTTCGAATTATAAACAGACACTTAAATTTTATTTATCTGTATCGATATATAAAAATAATATCCTACTGTTCCTTAGTGTCGCTAAAACTTGAAACCAGCTGGATTTTTTTATTATGCCGTGAATACAAAATTATTAATATTCAAATCCCACAAAGCGCTTTCGAATTTTAACGCTACTAACGAAAGGCATAATATTATTTTTAAACACAAGAAGAAAAGTATAAGGTATCAGGTTACTATCGAATACATTTTGTACACAGCTGGCGAGAGAAATCAGATGAGTCCCATAGCCCCATAGTCAGTGCTTTTATAAATAATTCAACTGGCTGGAGTTTTCAGACGACCTCATTGGCACGGCTTGAGGATTTGCTTTCCATATAACCAAGATACGAGTAGCTGATAGTGTTGGGAAATTAACGGTTCTCGAAAACGTTAACTTTTGTCCTGTTAATTTCGATAAATGATAATGCCAGCTGAGTTACTTGCCAGTCTTGTCAGAAGGCTAGTTTCCGAACCGGGGGTAAATACATCGACATTCATAAGTGCCTTACTTACACCTTGACGCGGTGACTTGTGACGGCGGCAGTGAAAAACTCACACTAACTTTGTTTTTTTCTATAGGTACCCATCCAAGAGAAGAAACCTAAACTGAAATTAGCAGCTTGATAAAAGTAAGTAGATCTACTAACTTTCATAAGGAGGATGCTGCTGCCCACATTCCAGCAATCCCTCAGCCGATTTCCACGGCACCCACGGGAAGAGAGGGGGGAGTGCTATTCTAACGCCGCCACTCCACGGCTCCCAATAATTATAGTGCACAAGTGTGTGAAAACACAGGTGCACTCTTTATTCCCTCACTCTCATAGTCCGATGGGAGGCAATCCGACACGACACGAGCGGAGAGAGGTCAGGCGTACCAACGGCTTAACGTGCTTTCGAAATTTGGAATTTGGAAATTTACTTAAAATATAAGTAGGGTGCAAATACATTATAAATGATTTGTATATATGTTTGTAGCGAATGGGCTCAAACAGTAATTACTGAGTTTCTTGCCAGGTTCTTCTCAGTAAAAGCAACCTTCCAAACCTGGCGGTAGCATGTATAATCCTGTGGCGTTCTGACGATTTCAAAGTATTTTGTTAAAAGTCTAATCAAATAAGGATATATTGAATTTAAGGATATACTCTTCTCGAGTGAAGTTGTGGAACTATTTGCGGTGCATCACTATATTTATAAACTCACGCGGTACGTATTTGTATACTGCACGGAAACTATTTGCTTATATCAAGAGCGAACAGCCTCTGCGGGAGAAATTAACTTTATTTGAATGTATACAGATTTATCTATACATCTATACAGATAAATGAAATTGCAGCGACTGGTTGTAATTCCAAATTAACTGCTTTCATTAAATGCATGTGAAAACATAATACCGTACGTAATAAAAAATATTAAAATCTTTTTCCGTCTGTCTGTTTGTTGAAGCTAATCTCTAAAACGGCTTAATCGATAGCAAGGCTTTCACTGGCAGATAGCTGATAACATTGACTGACAGACAGACAGATAGACAGAGTAACAAAATTAAAATTAGTTTTTATATCAGTACCGTATATAGTTTCATGTGTATTTAGTGAAAAGCTGTCAAACACAAAATTGTAGCTCCTAGATTCAGGTTAGCAAAGGTAAATAAATCATTCATGGGGAATTGTGTTCGTTTCTACAATAAAATCCCACAGTCAATAAACGCGTTAAATTATGATAAATTTAAGACACACATTAAAACTGTACTGATGAAGAAAGCTTATTATACAATTTCGGATTACATAAATGATAAAGACATATGGAGTTAAAACTCTGCACAAGTAGCTCCTGGCAATGACATGGTATGCAAACATGATATGTAAATCATTTGGTATTGTTTTTAATTATTATTTTTTACACATGCATGCTGATACAATTTTCACTATTGTGAATAATTTATGATGTTTTTTTTTGTAATTATTATTATTTTACTGTGTAATGAAATGTACACGATGCCAGCTGAGTTTCTTGCCGGTTCTTCTCAGAAGGCTAGTTTCCGAACCGGTGGTAAATTCCTCGACATTCATAAGTGCCTTACCAGGGCCTAAACTGAATAAATCATTTTCATTTTTCTTTTTTTTTATCAATATGAAATTACAAACAAACACTTCATACACACATGCATGTGCTCACGCCTGTATCCCATGCGGGTAAGTAGAGGCCAACGTGTGCCACAACGTGTTCTTTCGCTTCATCCACATTCATACACTTTTTTCGGTTACGTGTACACCAAAATTGACCGTTCTGAAAAATATTATTAATTTGGTTATAGCTCCATTTTATTTGCATTTTCAAGATTTCATATATAAGAATTATTCGTTCAAATGTTTTTATTATTTTACATATTTTTTTTATTTATTAACATAAATTAATATATTTATAATATTACTAGGAATATTATTTCAAAGGTATTCTATATAGAGAGCCGTTGTGGCCTTGGGGTTAGAGCAGTGCGCTGTAAAGCACGTGGTGTGAAAATCACTGTATATAAGTTTTTAGAAAAACTCATTGGTACAGGCCCCGCTGGGATTTACTTGCGTCGCTTGCGTAGCAGGCGACTGCTCTAACCTCGAGGCCACCACGGCTCTTATTTAGAGGGATTATTTATTAAGAGATTAGATAGATATATTTTGGTAAAAATTATAGCATTCAATACAACGTATATTAAAACCGACAAACACGAGCGCTGTCAAAAGCTATACCCGATAACAAACAATGAAATGACAATTTGTTATAATTTACGCATTGCAGTATCAACATTTCACGTAATACCATTTAATGGTCGCCGCAGCGAATAACTTCGTTAAAACAAATTATATTACAGGTTTAAAACAATTATTTTACAACATTTTAGAGGGTTATTAAAATGAATACCCGGATATCCGAGCGATTAATTGTATCGGAGAATTGGGAGTACTTGTCGGAAATGTCTGGGGATTTGTTTATTTATATCCAATTATAATTACGTAATTTAAATGCCGGGCTTTCATCGTGGTTATTAATCTTAGGTATTGTTTTATTTGCTTACTAGCTGTGCCCCGCGGTTTCACCCGCGTAGATTTAGTTTCATCCTTAGTGTCGCGGATCCCAAATATTTTTAATAAATAAAAGTAGCCTAGTTACTCCTTGAAACATCAGCTACCTGCCAGTGAAAGTCCCGTTAAAATCGATCCAGCCGTTCCAGAGATTACCCGGAACAAACAGACAGACAGAGAAAAATAATAAAACTTGGTTTTTCAATGTCAGTAGCGTGTATTCTTTCATATGCATTTAGTGAAAAGCTGTAATTTTTGAATTACAAACAGACACTTCAATTTTATTTATCTGTATAGATGTATAGACTAGCTTCTGCCCTGTGACATTGTTTGTACGCATATTTTTTATAGTTTATGTATGTCATCTCCCTGGCCTTATCCCATACATTGTTGGGGTCGGCACTTGATTCAACCCGATGTGGCTGATCACCAGATTTTTATATGAAGCGACTGACATCTGACCTTCGTAACCAATCTCTCTAATCTGGGTTAAACCAGTTGTCAGACTTTGCCAAAGATGTTAAATTGGCAACCGGAACCGACGGCTTAACGTGCTCTCCGAGGCACGGAGGGAACTCGGGCGGTCACCCATCCAACTACTGGCTAGGCGTATGGTTGCTTAACTTCGCTGATCGAATCATATGCACAATAGCAACTGTGCCACGAGCTCCTCTAGTTTACGTATGTGATGAAAATAAACCTTTTTCAGACCCAATATAACGTTATGTAGGTTGATAAACCAAATAGTTTAACATACTTTCCGTAGGTATGCATATTTTCGTATATCATTAACGCTGTAAAACTATACAGTTAAATAAAATTGAAGTGTCTGTTTGTAATTCCAAAATAACAGCTTTTCACCAAATGCATATGAAAGTATACACTAAACTGACACTAAAAAACCAAGTTTTAAAATTTTTCTCTGTCTGTCTGTCTGTCTGTTTGTTCCGGGTAATCTCTGAAACGGCTGGACAGATTTTAACGGAACTTTCACTGGCAGGTAGCTGATGTTTCAAGGAGTAACTTAGACTACTTTAATTTATTAAAAATATCAGGGTTCCGCGACAATAAGGATGAAACTAAATCTACGCGGGTGAAACCGCGGGGCACAGCTAGTTTAACACTATAAACATACACGAACCGACATTTTCATTTGAATATATTTAAAATATATCTACGTTTATTCTTCACCACAAATCTGAGTACGTAAATGAACCCCTGTTTCTCCTGTTTGTACAAGGTTACGAATGAAGCCTTGAAATTATCCTACGCGGGTGAAACTGCGGGGCACAGCTAGTGAAAAATATTATAATACCTTAATTTTTGTTGATTTTATTAAAACGTACATATGTAATAAAAAAAAACATTTAAATTCCAAGTGAATAAAAAAATGGAACGAATGACTTGTTTATTTGAGAATGGAACGCGATTTGAAGACAGTAACACAGGGGCCTTACTATGAGCTCTTATTACCATGATAGTTTCACTTATTAATGAGACAGATGTATGTGACGTGCATACATCTGTCACTGTCGCACAACTGAATTATCATTGCAATAAAAGCTCATGGTTGGGTCGCAGTTTAAATGTAAGTTTTACAAGCAGTTGGGAATCTAGGAACAAATCGTTCACACGCACACAGACGCGCACATCTACAGAAATATAAGCGGTATAGGCGTAATGACAGTAAGAGATGTCACGTCGTGGCCGATCGGGTATACGTCATTCACGTGTTTTACCGACAATTCACAAAATTTCTAAACAAAAATCCACATTATTTTGACAAATAAATATTTAATTTTTTAATCTTTAAGCGACGCAAGTTCGAATCCCAACGGGGCCTGTACCTATAAGTTTTTCTAAAAACTTATGTAGGTACAGTGATTTCACACCACGTGCTTTACGGTGAAGGAAAACATCGTGAGGAAACCTGCATATGTCTGAGAAATAATTCAATGGCGTATGTATAGGCCTGAAACGGCGATGGACTCACCATCTGTCACGTTGGCACTTAATCATATTCGGTGAAATGCGGGTGTTGAAAATTACAACACCTTTGCCTACCCCTTCGGGGAATACAGGCGTGAGCATGTGTATGTATGTACCTTTAATCTCTCTCAATGGAGTAATCGTTCTTATTTAAAAAAATATGTCTAGATTCCTTACTGCGTCTAAAGCTTATATTTATACTGTGACAATAGTTCAGTTGCCAAGTTTATCTAACGTTGAGAGATCAACTGTCGCTAACTTTTGACAGCTGTCAGATTGTATAACATCTTGACAATGCAACGTAGAACTATCGGCTATACTGCGGCTCTCTAGCAAATGGAATTCGTGAAGGGATTGACTTATAAGCTATTCATATTCAGATACTAATACTTACATGTATAATAATGTTCGTGCTTATCAATGTAATATTTTTCAAATACTTTATTTTTCTTGAATTAAAGTGGCCATATCCATAAACATAGTCAAAGTCAAAAATATCTTTATTTGATTAGACTTTTTACAAAGTACTTTCAAATCGTCAGAATGACATGACTTTACAAGATTATACATGCTACCGCCAGGTTCGGAAGGTTGCTTTTACTGAGAAGAACCTGGCAAGAAACTCAGTAATTACTGTTTTCAAAAATATTATACAAAATAAATCACTTGGGAAATGTAAGCCCATGGACTCAGTTCCAATGCATAAAAGTCGATAAAAATTATACACACATGCATAATATCTTGCCTGTATTCTTCGAAGGGATAGGCAGAGGTGTTGTAATAACAACACATACCGAAAATGATTAAGTGCCAACGTGACAGATGATGACTTTATCGCCGTCTCAGCCACGCACTATACATATGTGTTTGTATTACTTCTCAGACATATGCAGGTTTCCTCACGATGTTTTCCTTCACCCTAAAGCACGTGGTGTGAAATCCGTGCACATATATATGGGCGCGCTCAACCGAGCTGCCATCTAGTTTCAATTGTAGGAAACAAGTCTCAATTTAAAATTGAGACAGGAAACAACACTAGCTACTTTTCGTAATAATGTAATTCTTAAATTTAGGATAATAAATTGTAATTCAGATTCTAGAATTAATTAAAAGTACTAACGAAGTAGAAATTCCTATTTATATAATTTTGTAATGTAATATGAATTAAGTGGGTCACTAATGTTTTTGTTGTGTTTACACTACTGTATGACTTCCGTATGTATTATTTTAAGAAACGAGTTAAGTTAATTATGTAAAATTAGAAGTTTAATTAATGTTTCATTATTATCTAATATTGTTGTAATTATTGAATAATTTATTTTAAAATACAATTATGATTTACTTTTGTAACAAAACTGTAAACTTTATAGGGTGTTTCCGGTTCATTTTATATTGTTATTTAAAATACCTAATTAAGCTAATTAAGATGTATTTCGACTTTAGTTGACATAAAAATAATGTTTTATTGTTTTTAGAATTAAAAAACCTTAATATTAAATAGTTTTGTAATAATGTGAAACACGTGGTCTTGTAATTAATAATTAAATAACTTGGTTAGTCGAGGTTGCAGTAGGTGGCATTCTTTCGCTGATCGTTGAAGAGTAAGGTTGTTAAAGAAATATAATTATTTATCCTGCTGTGTTCCTTATTTTTCTTGACGATTATAATGGATCCTGGGGCGAACTCCGGTGAGGCGCCGACAGCAGCGGTGGGATCGCAGCCCGGTGATCCCGGACCACCACGTCAACTGGAGCCAACTTTCACCATGGAACAGGTCATGAGTCTTGTTAATTCTATTACGAAACAATCGGCAGCTAGTGCTGTGACCGCTGCCCTCTCATCTGGTTCATTGCCATCGCGTCACCATCACGATTTTTACTTGCCGCCTTTCGACCCCGATGAAAGATCTCATGATATTAGGGATTGGTGTGCTCACGTGGACGAAACGATATCAAAATTCAACATACCTTCATACGAGGCCCGCATGAAAGCTATTTTACAACTAAGAGGAAGAGCAAAAACATGGGCTGACACGTGGTCGCTGAGTTCTACCACGTGGGACCAAGTTAAATGTGAACTAATCCAAACGTTTGGCAGGGAATTCCGGTACGCGGACGACGTTCAGAAGTGGAGAGCCTTCACTTCTGATCACGCGTCGAGTTACGCTGAATACGCTACAAAGGCCTGGACGCTGTTCAAGCGAGTCCGACCTGAGGCTTCGGATGCGGAGGTGCTTGATGCTGTGGTGACAGGTATTTTTCCAGAATTTATTCGCTCAGATTTATTACGTATTACGCCAGAATCATTGCCCAAATTAATTTCTGTTTTGAAAACTTATCGCAAACGCAAGCTAGAACCGTCCATAAAACCAAGTATCGATCATCATGACTGCAAAAAACCACGTTTTGCTGAATACAGTGTTTCTAAAAGGGATCATGTTGTTAAATGCTATAACTGTAATAAGGTGGGTCATGTGTCTCGTGATTGTAAGGAAATAAGGGTGGTCCCTAAGGCCAACCCAGTGCCGATGCAAAATAATAATAATCAACCCAATAAACCAGGTCCTTCTAGTAACTCGAATATGGCTAAAAATATTGAGTGCAGGTATTGTCATCGTCCAGGTCACGTTGAAAGGAATTGTTTTCGTCGGCAGAATGATGAGCGCCTCAAATCAATAAACAAGTCTGTAAACTATTGTCAATCCTTAGAACGCAGTCTGATTACTGTAGAAATAGGTGATAAGGGTTATTCGTGTCTTTTTGATACTGGTGCCGACTGTTCATTAATTAAAGAAAGCGTTTCTCTTTCTGTACCCGGCAAACGTAAATGTGTAGACGTTACCTTTTCGGGCATTGGTGGTTCACCAATAAAGTCAAATAGAAGCATCACCTCTGTAGTGAAAGTAGACGGTATTTATGTAGAGCTAGAATTTTATGTAGTTGGTGATACTCGCATGAAATTTGATATCCTTATCGGATTCGACCTTTTGAATGTGCCAGGTCTTAGCGTGACACTGAAGAAAGACAGTATTTCTCTAAAGCGTGAGCTTTTTTATTAACAACGTTTTGCTTGATGTTGACCCGACTTTGAGTCTTGATACTGATATAAGCGATCCCCAACAACTTAAAATATTACGGGAAATACTTACTAAATATAAAGATAATTTTACAAGTGGGAATCGCGTTTCACAAGTGAAAACTGGATCTTTACAAATTAGATTAAAGAATCCGGACAAAATAGTACAGCGACGACCATATAGACTGTCACCTGTGGAACGTGAAAAAGTTAAAGAAATAGTTCAGGATTTGAAGAGTAATGGCATCATACGAGATAGTTCATCTCCTTACAGTAGCCCTATTTTACTAGTCAAAAAAAAGGATGGTACTGACAGGCTCTGTGTCGATTTTCGCGAGCTTAATGCCAATACTCTCAGAGATCACTTTCCTTTACCGCTTATAGCAGATCAGATCGATAAGTTAGGAAAAGCACGCTATTTTACCTGTTTAGATATGGCTGCAGGTTTTCATGGTATTCCAATTTCACCCGATTCGATCGAAAAGACCGCTTTTGTGACCCCCGATGGTCAATTTGAATACTTGCGTATGCCTTTTGGTCTCTGTAACGCGCCGTCGGTTTATCAACGTGCTATCAATTCGGCATTAGGAGAACTTAAAGATAATATCGCGTTAGTTTATGTTGATGACATTCTGGTAATATCCGAAACAATTGACGAAGGTTTGCATAATCTAAAATTAGTACTAGATCGACTAACGCAAGCTGGTTTTTCCTTGAACGTTGCCAAATGCTCTTTTCTTAAAACGCAAGTAGAATATTTAGGAAACCTTATAGAAAACGGAACCGTTAAACCTAGCCCACGGAAGATCCAAGCCTTGGTCAATTCACCCATTCCTAAGAGTCCCAAAGAAGTCCGTCAGTTTAATGGATTAGCTGGATATTTCCGGAAATTTGTGCCTAACTTCTCCTCGATAATGGCTCCCCTGTACGAGTTAACAAAGGCGAACGTTCCTTGGCGTTGGACAGATCGTCATGAACTTGCAAGACGCGAGGTCATTAATCGGCTTATATCTTCTCCCCTTCTGACTATTTTCGATCCCTGTTTACCCACAGAGCTTCACACCGATGCCAGCTCTCTGGGGTATGGCGCCGTGTTAATTCAAAGACAGGATAAAAATCCATTGGTAATTGCTTATTTTAGTATGCGGACGACTGATTGCGAGAGTAAATATCATTCGTATGAATTGGAAACCCTCGCAGTTGTAAAAGCAATTAAACATTTTCGCCATTTTCTACACGGGAGGGCTTTTAAAGTCGTGACGGACTGCAACTCTTTAAAAGCTTCCAGTCATAAGAAAGAGTTGACTCCCAGGGTACATCGATGGTGGGCTTATTTACAGAATTTTGATTTTCAAATTGAATACCGTAAGGGAGACCGCCTTGCTCATGCAGACTATTTCAGTCGCAACCACGTAGATACTGAAAAATCCGTTCGAACTGTCAGTGTCGCTCTACCACCAAAATCGCCTACTCAGGCCTTAAAATTCCTAGTCAACTCGCTTGACCACAATTGGCTGCTCATTGAGCAGAAACGCGATCCTATCTTAAGTAAAATTGTTGATCAATTAAAAGGAGACTCTATTCCCAAATCTATTGCCGATACTTACATCATTACCCAAGATAAATTATTGAGGCGTAAAGTCCAAATTGATAATAAAACTCATAAGCTCATTATTGTCCCTGCTAGATACAGATGGAATCTTATCAGTCACCATCATAATTCTCTTCAACATTTTAGTTGGGAGAAAGTTCTTGCTAAATTACGTGAACAATACTGGTTCCCAAATATGTCGCGGCTGGTCAGAAAATTTGTAGAGAACTGTGTTAGTTGTAGAGTTCGGAAAGGTGTTTCGGGTGCTCGACAGGTTACGCTACATCCAATCGACAAAGTCCCAATTCCTTTCCACACTGTCCACGGCGATATTACTGGACGAATGAATGGCCAGCGAAACGTAGCGGAATATGCTTTTGTTTATATAGATGGTTACAGCAAATACGTTCACATGATCTATACAAATGACCGCACTACGGAAACCGCAATTAAGTGCTTTCAAAATTTTATATCTATTTTTGGCACCCCTACGTTATTTATTACTGATCAAGATAAAAGCATGACATCCACAGAGTTCAAAAGTTTTTGCGAACGTTATGGTATTCAGCATCATGTGGTGGCAAAAGGCGCTAGTAGGGCGAATGGACAGGTAGAGCGCCTTATGAAAGTAATTAAAGACAATATGTCGGTTGTAGAACTTGATATGCCTTGGCACTCGGCTATTCAGGATTTACAATTAGCTATAAATTGTAGTGTATCCAAAAGTACCGGCAAAAGTCCACTGGAAATTTTACTGGGAAAGAAATGTTCACCACCGAGTATTAAGTTATTACAAGTTGATGACGATGTACTAACTGATGATCTAGAATCAATGCGAGCGGCTTGCAAGGATAGGATGGACGAGCGATCCCTTCAGGATAAGTCTCGTTTCGATAAAGGTAAAGCTAAAGTCAAACCTTATAAAGTTGGCGACTTTGTTCTACTTCGGCGCCATGAACGCCACACCACTAAACTCGGTCCCAAATTTGAAGGGCCTATGGAAGTTTTAGAAATCTTGCCCAATGACAGATACAGACTAAAACATGTCAATCTCCGCGGTTGTTCAGAAAAAATTGCTAGTCATGATTCCTTGCGAGCTGCTCCCCTTGCACAATATGACCCTTTTGAAAGTGACTCTGACTCTGAGCAGTCGGCCGTATGGGCGAATAACGATAATTCTGGAGTACCTGTTGAATCACTATCTTCCGCCACTGCATCCGCTAATAACTGTGGGAACATACCAGTTAATTTGGGGGCATCCACTTCCAATAATTAGCCCCTGCTTTATTTTATTGTTGGTTCCTATCCAAAATCCTTCCTTTCGCGCTGGCTGGCCACCATGCGCATCCTTTATACCGGTCTTAGAGGCTATAGCCCAAGAAGGGTGATTGCCTATTTTGATGATGGCTAGACCCCAGGATGGGTGATTGCCTGTTTTGATGATGGCTAGATCCCGGGAAGGGTGATTGCCTGTTTTGATGATGGCTAGATCCCGGGAAGGGTGATTGCCTGTTTTGTTGATGGCTAGATCCCAGGATGGGTGATTGCCTGTTTTGGTGTGGGTAGATCCTAGAATGAGATTGCTAGTCTCAAGAATGATTTATGTTTATGAGTGCCAAAGTATTGTTTTTGACGAAATGTTTACTAATTAATCAAGGCTGTAAAGTTACCATATTATTTGTTAAGTTATCATTTACAAGTTAAGTGTTTATCCTTAAAACAAAAGAGAACCTTGTTATAAGGAAATATGAGATTGGTTTGATTTGATTATGTAATTGTGTGTACATGCAATCTTATATGATTTTCAATTCTGTCAATGATTTTCTAAATTTGTAAGCGCAGAGAACGCGCTTGAGTCAGTATGGCCGTATGGGCGCGCTCAACCGAGCTGCCATCTAGTTTCAATTGTAGGAAACAAGTCTCAATTTAAAATTGAGACAGGAAACAACACTAGCTACTTTTCGTAATAATGTAATTCTTAAATTTAGGATAATAAATTGTAATTCAGATTCTAGAATTAATTAAAAGTACTAACGAAGTAGAAATTCCTATTTATATAATTTTGTAATGTAATATGAATTAAGTGGGTCACTAATGTTTTTGTTGTGTTTACACTACTGTATGACTTCCGTATGTATTATTTTAAGAAACGAGTTAAGTTAATTATGTAAAATTAGAAGTTTAATTAATGTTTCATTATTATCTAATATTGTTGTAATTATTGAATAATTTATTTTAAAATACAATTATGATTTACTTTTGTAACAAAACTGTAAACTTTATAGGGTGTTTCCGGTTCATTTTATATTGTTATTTAAAATACCTAATTAAGCTAATTAAGATGTATTTCGACTTTAGTTGACATAAAAATAATGTTTTATTGTTTTTAGAATTAAAAAACCTTAATATTAAATAGTTTTGTAATAATGTGAAACACGTGGTCTTGTAATTAATAATTAAATAACTTGGTTAGTCGAGGTTGCAGTAGGTGGCATTCTTTCGCTGATCGTTGAAGAGTAAGGTTGTTAAAGAAATATAATTATTTATCCTGCTGTGTTCCTTATTTTTCTTGACGATTATAATGGATCCTGGGGCGAACTCCGGTGAGGCGCCGACATATACATACAAATTACTTTGTGCATTTGCTCGTAGTTGGATGGGTGACCGCCCGAGTTCCCTAAACAGAAACGTGTACGAATTCTCGGAACCTTTGATCACATGACGATAAATCCCTCTAGACGGAGCCGGGTCCGGGCCAGGTCCGAGTCACGCTAGCACGATCAACCAACGTTACACATATTTTGTTTTTACTCACGAGACTACAATAAGATAATTCATTCTTTTTTAAAGTTGGTTGTAAGAACGAAGTACGTACGAATCCGATAGTCGTCTGTGTTTGTGAGTGTGCATGACTTGCAACACTTCTCAAGTCTCGATACGCGTTTTTACGCCAATATAAGACGTAGACACGAGAAGTTTTAAGTGAAACATAGTTTTGAAACCAGAGTGCCTAGTGCGAGTTTTCTTAACGCGGTCACAAGTCATTGCTTTGACGTAACCGCAGAATTGTATGGACTCACAATAATATCTTTAGGCCGACAGAAGCGCTGTTCTGATCCTATACAAATCTGCGTTTACGTCGACGCGGTGACATATGGCGGCGGCAGTGAAAAACTCGCACTAGGCACTCTGTTCCAACATATATGTCACATTGTAAATACCACTAGATTATAATCTCGCGAGATTGTGAACTTTCTAAAGATTGTGTACCGACCAACCAACTAACCGTTTCACTTCGAGATTGTTGCGGTTCACCTCTACAGTCGAGTGACGGCCGAGAAACGTCAACGGCTTAAGCTACGGCCGAAACTCATCTTGAACCCGGCACGGCCTAGCGTTATTCAGTCTTTACACATCTTCCATGAGTATTACCCAACGTTTGTGTAAGAAAGCGAATAAATGAGAATCGGAAAATCCATTTGATTTGATTCTTGACACTCGGATTTTCGTCCATTTTCGAGGGCGTGACACGCGCTTCTTCACAATAGGTACTTATTTGGCTTCGGTATGCTTGATGATATATCATATTATATATTAAAAGCTCCTTTTCCTGTTGCTTCCTTCCAAGATTTCGGGGAGAAGTCAGTACTACGTTTTAAAATCCAGTAAATTCGTATTTTACCCTACTATCTGTTCAGTTTTTCCCGCGTAGACTTAACTTTATAGGTGGATTTATTCTTGGAACCGTAGCCTAAATAACTCCTTCTATACAAATATTATAAAGAGGAAAATTTTGAATGTTTGTTTGTAACGAATTGACTCAAAAAGAACTGGTCCGATTTTAAAAATTCTTTCACCTTTTGAAGCTATCACTGATTACTATAGGCTATATTTTATCTCCGTACTCCCACGGGAACGGGAACTACGCGGGTGTAACCGCGTGACGTCCGCTAGTGTATCATAGGACATGATATAATACTTATAAGATAAGATAAGATTCTCCTTGTAACATCAGGTATATGCCAGTAAAAGTCCCGTTAAAAACCGCTACAGAGATTAACCGGCCCAAACCGACAAAAAGACAGACAAGAAACGTTATTTAAGTACCGTATATAAGTATACACAAACAGACAGATACAAAGTTTATTTTTTTAAATTTTTAATTATAATTTTATAACTAATACATCCTTTCTTTCGTAAGCATTTAGTGAAAAGCTGTTAATTAATTTCGAGTCACAAATAGACACTTCAATTTTATTTATCTGTATAGATTGGATACAAGTCAAGTCACCTGTCAAACTATCATGACAGTAATACTTGGTGGTAAGGCTTGGTAGCAGGATGGTAGTCAAGTTCATTACAATCAGCCTACGAGCCGCTTGGCAGGCTCGGCGTGTTCCGTAATACCGCGCTAAGCTGCCGGATTAGTCAGCGAGGTCACAAATCAACCCTGATGTAAGCTTTACTATTACATGGGATTTCTTTAACGAATTCCGATATAAATGGATACTACCATCGAGGAGCTCGTGGCACAGTTGCTATTAATATATGTAAGCCTAGCCAGTAGTTGGATGGGTGATCGCCCGAGTTCCCTCCGTGCCTCGGCACGTTAAGCCGTCGGTCCCGGCTGCCACTTTAACATTTTTGGCAAGCGTTACAGGTCAGTCTGAGGCCTAAGAAAGTCTGAAAACTGGTTTAACCCAGATTGGCGATTTTCCTCGGAAAAGGGGTTACGAAGGTCAGATGGCAGTCGCTACTATCTACTATTTCACGTTAACAAAGTCGCGGGCCGAAGCTAGTCGATTCAAATAATTAGATTCAGATTCTCATTAGATCCTTTGAAAACGTATTATTTTTCAATTCATCGCGTTCTAATCGATTCTTAAACCTATGTAGGTTTATTTTAGATTTAACAATTAATTCTAGAAATATCTTTCTTCAGAAATAATTTAAGTGAACCTTAAAATTATTTGGATTCTTAGAATTGCCACTTAATTTACGATCTAGAGTATAATATTTAATAAATAATATTTAACCAGATATTCCAGACCCGAAAACCGCAGTGGCCAAGTGATTTGAGAAGTCACCTGCTTATAACTCACCGGTTTTTACCAAAAGTAAAAAGATTTAAAATTGTGTGAAATGAGTCATTCAGATGTTCAGAAGATAGGCGGGCGGGTCATATGCCAAGATAGATAATTCATGAGTTTTATTATAAAATTAAGGCTCCATTGTGTCAAAGCTAAGACAATCTGCATCTACAAATTTGAAAATGCATAAGTAGGTACAAAAGCTACTCTTACATAAATCTTTTTTTTATAAAATAAATCTCTATATCTGCCTCAAGCATAGGAAATATGCTTGCATTGGTCAAGGATACATATTTTATGCGTTTGTGGTTGAAACTCTGTGACCTTGGGGTCCGGACGCTTATCAACTTTTCAAAGAAGAAGGTTGCACGTCGTCTGGTAGAAGCCTCCCGAGACAAGCGTGTTACCTCGCACAGAGAATCTGCCAGCCTTCTTGGCACGATCCCGAGAAACACGTATTTGGGCCAAGTTCTTCACTTGTAATTAGTTTTCAGTGCTGTTTCTTGTACATATAATTAAGTTTCTATTCAATTAATGCATTTATTAACAACACATTCAATTCACGTGAATTAGGCAGATTACAATCGAATAATCGAATTATTAATCGAGTCAGCAAATCGAGTGAACTGCACGTGATAACCGACACAGCACACTAAATATCACAGAAACACCAATTATATCGGCGGCCGGCGGTGTTGATCGCGGCTACCCATAAATTATCCCACCCCATAAAGCCACATACCGTAGCGGACACTGATTCAATTAATGAGCCGAAATATAACCTCAAATGTTAGAGTAATCTAGTTAATGAACCCGTGTGCCCCGTGTATGAGAACGGTTGGTAAGGTCATTAAAATAGGCAGTTTGATTATCAAGGCCCACTCTCAGAAACATTTTAAAAATGTTCAAAAAAGATCATGATTGACTGAATTAAAAGATTTTAGTAAATCGATTGCAAAAATTGACATACAGTGCCTCGATATATTGTTGAACGATTAAAGTCATTCGAGCGAAATCCTCTAACAATGTGGTATTCACGTGATCTGAAATCGTAGTTCGATAAGACATTACCCAATAAAACGAATTTTAATATAACTATTCCTTAATTTCTTTGATAGAATGAATACAAGGTAACCCAAGCCAGTAGTTGGATGGGTGACCACCCGAGTTCCCTCCGTGCCTCGGAGAGCACTCAAGCCGTCGGTCACGGTTGACAATTTAACATCTTTGGCAATCGTTACAGGTCAGTCGGGAGTGTAAAGTAGTGTGACAACTGGTTTAACCCATTACCGATTTCTCTCATAATATGGGTTGCGAAGATTAGATTACAGTTTAAAAATCAGGTGATCAGTCACATCGGGTTGAATCAAGTGCCGACCTCAACAATGTCAATAAGGCCAGGGAGATGACGATGTAGGTAAGAAGTCTAATCAAATAAATATATTTTGGATATATATTTGAATTCTAATATACCACTCACAATACTATGATCCTTAGATGTTTATAACTTAATCTACCTGCGTGGTATTATCGCTTTACTGCGCACGTTAACACACGATTTACTCCACAATGTAGTCGTGGGTGGGAATATGCCTTCCCAACCATTTGCTAAATGTATCTATTTATTTTTATTTTATCCCTGATTCAATGTCATGGACGGAGTGATAAAAATGTGAGGAAACGTCTTCCTGGCAGGGTCATTGTACCTTCACAGAATGTACTCATCTTTTTAACATACGCCACGTTTATAAGATAAGGAATCCGTATTACAGCCTACATTTTATCCGCAACTCCCGCGTAGTTCTTTTAAGATTGTTAGAGTACCTACCCTATGTCCATTCCTAGAGTCCGATCTGGGTATCTATAGGTCACATTATATAAGAACTTACACTATATATATATTACGGCACAGCCAAATCAATTCAGACAGACAGACAGGCACAGTTGGATTAAATTAATCGTTAAAAGTAAAAGATGAACACACATTAAGAATTTCGATACATTGTTCAGAGACACTCCATGGTTTTGTAATAAGGACAGGGGCCCAACCATGAGTTCTTATTGCAATGATAATTCAGTTGTGCGACAGTGACAGATGTATACACGTCACATACATCTGTCTCATAAATGAGTGAAACTATCATGGCAATAAGAACTCATAGTAAGACGCCAGTAATTTCATTTCTATTCATCGCTAAATTGATTTGTGACACAAAATACCAGTAGATAACAATGATTCAACTGTAACATGTGACTTCAAAACATAGCGGTAAACAAAATAGTAATTCATTCTGCTTCCATGTTACATATTGATGCAGGGTTCCGTAGGGACCGTGTGTCAAAGAAACGATATCTCATTTTAGCCATGCTGCCTATTCTCTTGTGAACCGTGCGTGACCGTAGGTACTGATTTCCGCCCTACGAATTGTGTGTTAATCTATACAGATAAATAAAATTGAAGTGTCTGCCTGTAATTCCTAAATAACAGCTTTTCACTAAATGCATACGAAAGTATACACGCTACAGACACTAAAAAAAACAAGTTTTAAAATTTTTCTCTGTCTGTCTGTCTGTTTGTTCCGGGTAATCTCTGAAACGGCTGGACCGATTTTAACCTGATGTTTCAAGGAGTAACTTAGGCTACTTTTATTTATTAAAAATATTAGGGTTCCGCCATATGAAGCATGAAACTAAATCTACGTGGGTGAATCCGCGGGGCACAGCTAGTAAATTATATTTATATGAAAAGTGTATTCCTACAAAATACCTCATAATTTTATATTTTATTGTAATTATTATTTATTTACTGCTAGTTGTGCCCCATGGTTGCCCTCAAAACCCTTATGTTTTTATTCCGTAGATTACCCGGAACAAACAGACAGAGAGATTTTAAATTATTGAAAAGCTGTTAATTTTGGAGTGTAGGCTTTAGCATGTTTAGAGGAGCTCGTGGCACAGTTGCTATTGCGCATATCATTCGATCAGCGAAGTTAAGCAACCATACGCCTAGCCAGTAGTTGGATGGGTGACCGCCCGAGTTCCCTCCGTGCCTCGGAGAGCACGTTAAGCCGTCGGTCCCGGTTGCCAATTTAACATCTTTGGCAATCGTTACAGGTCAGTCGGAGGCGACAACTGGTTTAACCCAGATCACAGATTTTCCTCCTAAAATGGGGTTGCGAAGGTCAGATGGCAGTCGCTTCGTATAAAAATCATGTGATCAGCCACATCGGGTTGAATCAAGTGCCGACCCCAACAATGTATGGGATAAGGCCAGGGAGATGATGAGGCTTTAGCATGTTTTTTACGTTAACGATATCGCCTGCGTATTTTCCTCATTTCGTATGAGAACGTTAAAAAGCGCCCCAAGCGGCGAGTGTATGAAGTTTTACGTCACCATACAAAAAAAGCGCAAAACGCAAGGTCAAGCGACGACGTTCGAACATGTCAAACTTATACTTGGGGCTTATACCGTCACAAGTCATAGCGTCGATATAAACGCAGATTTGTATGGTCTCACAATAGTGTCATGTTTAGGCCGCCAGAGGTACTGTTTCAATCCTATACAAATTTACGTCGACGCGGTGACTTGTGACGGTGGGAGTGAAAAACTCACACTAGGCTCTCAGTTGACCTGTTAAGGTTTAAAAGCGTAAACAAACCACATTCGCATTTGGAAGTCTAGGATATTAATAATACTAGTAAGATTTACAAGTGACTGAACTAAAAGGCTAAAACTGAACTCATTTCGTTCCAAGAGTTACGCAATCGGCGATTGTGATTTACTTGTCAAAATAAAACCCATTATCTTTTGTTATTTAAGAAGCAGTCGTCTGTATTTACAAAGCTAATTAGGTTTATTACCAACTAGCGGACGTCACGCGGTTTAACCCGCGTAGTTCCCGTACCCGTTGGAGTACGGGGATGAAACATAGCCTATGTTATTTGCTGATGATGTAGCTATCCATTGCTGAAAGAAATAAATTTTCAAGCTTGTATTCCCCAAAGGAGTAGGCAGAGCTGTTATAATAACGACACCCACATTTCACCGAAGACGATTAAGTGCCAACGAAACAGATGGTGAGTCTATCGTCGTCTCATGTTTTCCTTCACCGTAAAGCTCACGGTGTGAAAACACTGCACATAAGTTTTTAGAAAAACTCATTGGTACAGGCACCGCCCGCACTCCCAGAGCGGTCGGGGACTTTTTGAAGGTTTCCCACTCGTCTATAAAAAAAATAATTAATTCAAACTTGCGTCGCTTGCGTAGCAGTCGACTGCTTTAACCCAAAAGCCACCAGGCTCTCTAGTAGATTATGTTTTAGTGTTACAAGAATTAATGGGGTGTAGCCGTTTACCATCAGGCGGACTGTCCGAATGTTTGTCGCCTACGTAGTACTCATAAAAGAAGTAAGTATGTCAGTATATCTACTTGGCAAGTTTCCGTAGGTTTTATGAGTTTAACGGTCTGATAACTAGTAACCCAGAGGTCATGGGTTCGATTTCCCTGTTGAAGACTTAGTATGCGACAAAAACGGAAAGTATGGGATGACTCACGTAAAACAGATTAAAATAAACATAATATTGTGTCAGAATCAGGAACAATCAATCAGCCAGTATTTTTAAATGGGAAAAAAGGGGAGGTTCTCAATTCAATTGTTTTCAGTTAAAAAATATTACAGTCGAATTTGAAAATCGGTTTTTGAAAATCTTTACAATAGTTTTTATCTTTATTGTTAAAATTTATTATAATAGTTAAGTAATAATTCAGTTATTAAAATTATTTAAGGGTTGTTTTTTTCCTCTGTTCTCTTTGGTTACTATAAAAAAAAAATCAAATACCTAAAAACTTTATTTATATTATGTTTTGAAAGGTGTACATTTCAAAATGTATTTGAATGATGTATTGCCCTTAATTACTAAAATGTTTATTATTACAATACAAATAATATAGGTGATCGCGCATTTTTCATAACCCAATAACAGTTTTATCACCGACTTTGACCCTATTAAACATGATAACCAATCTTGCTTTTAAAATGCGCGCATTAAATTATTATATTGCATTCGTTCAAATAGCTGTGCTATATACCGTATTGGTATCTTCGAAGGATTTATATGAAGGGCAGGATTTTGGAGCTCGCATGTCTTATAAGGAGGTGAAAAAACATGGATTACTGTTCTTTGTTCGGGAAGCAACTGTTTCTTTCGTGTATCCAGTTGGTACAATTATCACAGGAATAGCGTGTGTCGACCTTTCTGCCAATAAGACGGGTACAGCCAGTGTTGTGAATGGAGGAGTTAATACCAGCCATGTGGAGATACATTTGCAAAGTGAGAGAAGTGTCGGGTTGAGGTATATTGTGGAAATATACACAACTGCAAAATATAAACAGGTTGTGCTCAGAAATGCACTTCTCTATTTAAGATAAAATTTAATAGGTAAATTTCATCGAGGTCATCATATTCCTGTTAGAAATGCAAATAGACGCTCTTCTACCTATTATAATCACAGGTTTCTTGCACAGGTGTGTTTTCCTTCAATTTTTTTGAAAAATAAATAAATGCATTAAATAATAGTGTGGGTATTTACCCATCGCCATCAGATTTTGCAACTTTTAAATATAAAATGCGTAAAATACGTAGTGTACTGTACATATCTACTTTAATACCAACGCTCATTATAAATAAGAATTTAGGTAAGAATTTTTTAACCCTTTTAATCATTTTTAAAGTAGATAACTGTAAAAAATCTGTAAGATTTAGATCATCTATAAAATTGTCACTTATGGAAATAACATTCTTTATATTAAGTTTTTGTTTTTTTTATTTCATCAAACAACTATAGAATATATTTAATTTTAATTTTGTATACTTATATTGTATTTTTTCATTACCTTAAAAACGCGTCTCATATCCGCCATAGAGTTGACAGAAATTGAAAATATTAATATTATCTGTGCCAATTAAACACAAATCGAAAAAATGTCAGATTCTGACATGTACGTGCTGTCAAATTGTGTATGTCCTGTCAGTCAGACAGTCCATCCCATCAAATCAAACAAAATCTTGCTTGGTTAAAGATATTAGGGGCCTGAGAATTTTCACTTTGATTACAAAGAATATAATCTAAATTACATATTAAAATGTCGGAAAATGGGCACCACGATGCGTAAGAAAACTCAAGTGTCTTTCGTGATCCGCGATGAGGAGGAGAGGAGACATAAAAATGGCGTTAGCTCGCTCCAATTGGATCCGATACAGGGCCGCCTGTATTCCGCCGGGCGAGATGGTATCATTCGTGTGTGGAACACAGCTCCTAATGTCCAAGACAGGTACATCCAGAGCATGGAACACCATACAGACTGGGTGAACGACATAGTGCTCTGTTGCGGCGGAAAAAATCTTATAAGCGCTTCGTCTGACACCACTGTAAAAGTATGGAACGCCCCGAAAGGATTTTGTATGTCAACATTACGTACACACAAGGATTACGTGCGCACATTAGCGTACGCAAAGGACAAGGAGCAGGTGGCCAGTGCTGGCTTAGACCGTGCCATATTTCTATGGGATGTTAACACATTGACAGCACTGACTGCTAGCAACAACACTGTGACGACTTCTAGCCTCGTCGGTAACAAGGAGTCTATATACAGTCTCGCTATGAACCCTCCAGGCACTATCCTAGTCAGTGGATCCACAGAAAAAGTCCTGAGGGTATGGGATCCTCGGAATTGTTCCAGGTTAATGAAGCTAAAAGGGCACGCAGACAATGTGAAGGCTTTAGTTGTCAGTAGGGATGGGACACAGTGTGTCTCCGGCAGCTCGGACGGTACAATAAAACTATGGTCTCTTTCCCAACAGAGATGCGTGTCGACAATACGAGTACATTCCGAAGCAGTATGGGCACTGCTTGCGACTGAAAACTTTACTCATATCATATCAGGAGGGCGAGACAGACTTGTAATTATAACTGAACTACGTAACCCAGATAATTTTATGATAATTTGTGAAGAGACTGCACCAATACTCAAGTTATGCTTTACAGCGGACCAACAGGGGATTTGGGTTTCGACCTCTGAGTCTGATATTCGTTGTTGGAAACTACCCCCAGCTAACACTTTCAGCTCGGACGCAGCTTACAACCAAACATACCACCCTACTAACGTATACCAAACTCAACCCATGGTCAGTATCCCTGGAGGACCGGCCATAAAACACTATACAGTATTAAACGACAAACGTCATGTCTTAACGAAAGACACAGCAAATAACGTAGCTTTATATGACGTTTTAAAAGCAACAAAATTAGAAGACTTAGGTGAAGTTGACTACGAAGAAGAAGTGAAGAAGCGTTTCAAGATGGTTTTCGTACCAAATTGGTTCAACGTCGATTTGAAGACAGGGATGTTAACGATACATCTAGGACAGGAAGAGACGGACTGCCTTAGTGCATGGGTGAGTGCGAAGGAAGCTGGCTTGACTACTGAGAATGATCAGAAGGTGAATTTTGGTGCGTTGTTGCTACAAGCACTGCTGGAACATTGGAATCACCCTAATAGAGTCAATGAGGCTGGTCAGAAGGTTATAGGGAACAACTTCTTCAGTGTCCCTCTACATACTCCGTTAATATTCAGCGAAGTTGGTGGCAGGACACTGTACAGACTACAGGTGAGTTATTAGATTAAGTTAATTTGGTTGGAAATCTTTTTGATATGGAAATTCATACTAAAAATATAAATTACTAGCTGTGCCCTGTGGTTTCACCCGCATAGAGTTAATTACATTGTCCCTCAGAACCCTAATGTTTTTTAAAAATAAAAGTAGTCTAAGTTACTCCTTGAAACAGTAGCTATCTTCCAGTGAAACTCCCGTTAAAATCGGTGCAGCCTTTTCGGAGATTACCCGGAACAAACAGACAGAAAAAAGTAAAAAGTTTTAACTTGGTTTTTCATTGTCGGTAGCGTGTATACTTCCATAATTATGCATTTAGTGAAAAGGTGTTATTTTAGAATTGCAAACAGACAATTCAATTTTATTTATCTGTATAGATAAGTCAGTAAAATAGTCCTAGCAGTTGTCAGATGATTGTAGGCACAAAATTTTTAATTGGCTTGAATGCGCTATTTGTAGAATCTGGGTTTCTGTGGTGCGAGTGTGCATATTATTCTCACAATTTTCACACACAAATCTCATGCAATCTAACTGATATAGAGACATCTTTTGAGTGAATAAATTGTCTGCCTGCCTAACTACCTTTTCGCTGCTGCTTACCTATAACTTTCAATGAATGATGAACATAGGGTGTACATAACTATATGTACTAGTGATGTAACGAATATTCGCTTATTTTTGGATATTCGTATTCGCAAAATTTCTGCGAATGTTTTACGATTATGAAAATCAAAGAAAAAAAACAATTTGAAGATAATGGTAGGTTCATAAAATCAAATCCTAAAAGTTCCTAACCTTATGTTTTTAATACAAGAAAAAGTAACTTAACCTCATAAGCCCATTAACAGTCTTCACTTTATCATTTGATATTATTTATGCATTATTTACTTTGGACAATAAAACTTTATAAGTAATAAAATTTTCATTAAAACTTATACATTCGCATTCGCATCCGCGAATGTCAGTAGCAGACATTTGCATTCGCAGTTCGTTACATCACTAATATGTACAGGCATGAGTTAGGTACCAATGCGCAGTAATCATTTTATTAGTCTGTCACTATTTTCGCTGCATGCTCATAGCTCAGTTCTGGCGACGGACCCACCATTTATATTGTTTTTCTATTTCTCTAATCCCAACACAATGGTGGTGTACTACCCCCAAGGGGGTATGGTGGGTGCGGAGGGCATAACTCGTAATGACAACTGTTATATAAGATTTTAAATACACATTTCAGGTGGGTGATGCAGGTGGTGAGACAGAGAGCAACCTGTTGATAGAGACAGTGCCATCGTGGGTGGTGGACGTGGCAATAGAGATGGCCGCCCCCAAACTTAACAAGCTGCCATTCTACCTGCTCTCACACTCCAGCTGCCAGAGCAAACAGGATAGGCAGAAAAAGGTATTGTGTACAATTATATTAAAAACTAGCTGTGCCCCGCGTATTTACCCGCGTAGAGTTAATTTCACTGGTGACCCTCGGAACCCTAATGTTTTTTTTTTTATAAAAATAGCTTAGTTTAAAAGTTACTCCTTGTAGTATTAGTTAAGTGCTGGCGGTACAGGACTTTCACTGGTATCACGGGAAAGTCACGTTAAAATCGGTCCGGTGACGAAGTAGCCTGGTGATAACGGCGGATCTAGGGGGGGGTCATGGGGGTCATGACCCCCCCCCCCCCTGAGCTGGTTCCAGGACTTAGGTGGACCACTAATTGAACGTAAAAGATATCTCGAATATAAATAGGCTGCCTCATTCAGTACATGATAGTACGTACAAGTATTATGTATTACGGTTTTCAAGTGTACAATAAAGAATAAATATTTTTATTATAATCAAAATTAAATTATAAGTTCTTGACTTGACCACGACTATGTTACTCCCTCCTGGCGCCAAAGCTGGATCCGCCCCTGCCTGGTGAGCCCTTATTTTGGTGAATATGGATGTGGCCTCTATAATATGTATAGTTAGTTTGGTACCAATTATTAAAAAGTACCTATACCCATATAAAATATTTTTATTGTTTTGATGTCTGTTGTACAAGATGCCAGGTTGACCTGCCCGATTCTTCTCAGAAGACTAGTTTCTTAACTGCTTGTAAATTTTCGACATTTGTAAGTAATATATAATTCAGCTTAGGCATTGTAAGCCTTACCAGAATTAAATGAATCTATACTAATATTATAAAGTGGAAAGATTTGTTTGTTTGTATTGAATAGGCTCAGACACTACTAGACCGATCTTGAAAATTCTATGGATAGCTACATCATCAGCCAGTAACATAGGCTAATCATAAATATGTAATCCCCAGGACCGCCTGGTAGCGAACGACTTCATACAATGCCGTAAAGTAGCTGAACATGTTGTGGAAAAGATTGTGGGCAGCGGAGACACCAACGGTGCTACTGGAGGGAAAGCGGCCACCGACGACAGCGGTAACGATGCCACTGACGAACGGGTTGAGCTGCTTTGCTGTGATCAGGTGATATATTGAATTAATTATTTAAGACTGTCTCATCTGTGTCAATGGCTATTTCATCCACGGGTTGAGCAAAGTTTTATTGGGGTTTCCATCGGTAAACTAACTCGAAAAGTAGACTTCTTGGGGGAAGAATTTGGTAATGAATTTGATGCGGTTAGCCATTCCTCATCTTAGTCATAGTCGCGGGCAAAAAGCTAGTTATAATAACACAAATGTATAGAAAGAGACTTGGTAAAAAAAGCAATCAATATAATACACAAAATTTTCACCATCATCACCATCTCATTAACTTGAAGTCGGCTAAAATATACGAAATGTCATTCAAATCTGTAAAATTCCAATTGATTGCTTAGAGCCGTGGTGGCCTCGGGGTTAGAACAGTCGCCTGCTACGCAAGCGACGCAAGTTCGAATCCCAGCGGGGCCTGTACCTATGAGTTTTCTAAAAACTTATGTACAGTGATTTCACACCACGTGCTTTACGGTGGAGGAAACGTGCATATGTCTGAGAAATAATTCAAAGACGTATGTATGGTGTCTGAGACGGCGATGGACTCACCTCTGTCACGTTGGCACTTAATCATATTCGGTGAAATGTGGGTGTTGAAAATTACAACACCTCTGCCCACCCCTTTGGGTAATACAGGCGTGAGTATATGTATGTATGTATGATTGCTTAGAGTTAAAAACGATCTCTAATTTCAGGTACTAGACCCCAACATGGACTTGCGTACCGTACGCCAATTCATCTGGAAATCCAACATCGAGTTCACACTACATTACAGGGTTCTTAAGCAATGAAATTATTGATAAGTTTCCGCTTTATGAGCAAGCATTGTCGCTTTCAATGTATGTTCTGACAGCCCTAATAGTGGATACGGTATATAGGGTTGAGAATTTTTAGGCGCACATTTTTGCACAGAAAATCGGCTTGGGATACATAATATCAACTTAAATATTAAATAATCATTGTTATAGTTATTATTTATTTTTGTTGTAAAGAGTAGTTGTTAGAGGTTACTGAAGATTCGATGCTTATTGGATGATATGGGAAACATAAGACTATGCTTATTTTTGTAGTAAAGTTAAATTCCAAAAACTAAAATGATTAAATCTTTTTAAACGTCAAAAAATTTGAATATAATGTTTAGGTTTTCTTTATTTTATTTTTAAATTTATATGTTGCCAGCCAGTGCTTTGTGCTAAAAATATGCGTCTAATTAGTCTCAACTCTGTAAGGAGGTTTAAAAAAACCTGAGATTAATATGCTGGAAACGACTACTCAATCTAATTGAGCCACTCTAAAAGCTCCTAAATCTTATGTCAAAAATGATATGTCAGATTTTTTGACGTATGTCATTTTTCACATCATTACTTTTGATGCTAACTGTACATGAAGAAATATTTAAAGTGTTACATTTAAACAAACTCTTATATAAAAGCTTGAAGTAGTTATTTTGGAGATAAATGATTCCATTCCAATAATTGAAAACTAATAAAATACTCTTAAATTATTATTGACTTAATAATGCCAAATATTTATTGTGTGACTTGTTATTGGCTGCCTCCTGTCCCAAAATGATTCCATATTTAAAAATCATGAGAGGTATTGCCATGTGAAAAAAGAACTACTTTTCGATATATAAATTCCAAATGACGACCCATGGCTATTGATTCTCTCGATCACCGTGCGAGAGAAATTATGTAAGGTATTCCGAGTATAATGTTTGTGAACGACTTTTTACCTACTTAATTATATAAGTCAGTGTAAATGACAAAAACTAGATTAGAAAAATGTGTCTCATATATTTTTTTTAAGGCAACACTTAAATTATTTTGAGTTTTAACTAATTACCTCCATATTTAAAAAACATTACCTAAAATTCTTGGTTTAAAAGTAGTTCCATCTCTTCTGTTGGTACGGATTTCAAAGTGGATGGACATAGTATTATTCAAGTCTGGGTTTAAACCATGTATTGTAATTAGGGGTTTAGTGGGCAGATTCTTAAATGTTCAAATGAATGTAAAAAAATCCATTGTTAATACTTACGACATTTATAAAAGTAGCCAAGTGTGAGCCGTAATATATAGGCCTTAATTTTTTTTTTTCCTTTTTCAATATGATTTATTCGTTTAAAAAAAACATTGTCTTTTTTTATTAATTTATCTTGCCGTTCAAAAATCGATAGCCAGTGTTTGACATAAATTATTGTAAAGGTGCTTTTGATAACTTTGTATAGAAGTTGCTGATTATTTTGCATAGCAATTTGAATGGTACACAAGATTAATTTTAAGTGGATTATGGGCAAGACTTGTCGTTTTATAAGTTTTGTTAAGTATTTTGTTTATATTAAATTATCTTATTCTACGAGTATCTAATACCTGTCACGTAAATGTATTGGATTGTAATTAAATTGATTTGTTAATTGGTGTTTTAGTTTCATTTTATTGACAGTAATTCAAAGTAATTGCCATTTCATAAAAGTGGCGGCTAAGTGCATTATGGGAACATTCAGAACCCACCTTATTTTAAAAATAATATTGGTCGTACATATAAGGCACTTTACATTTTTATGCATTACATAACAAACTTCTTTTAAGTAGATATTTTGTAGACTTTTATGAAGAGAATTTAACGAATTATTAAAAAAGCCTAAGACTATGCAAAGGTAATAAAGAAGCTGAATTGATTTCTTTCTGTTTATTGTCTATACAAAACAGATTGGCCATTTTTTTTTCTTTTTTCGATGAGACTGGCACTCTCCTTTTCAAGTAAAAGTTCTCTGTGGACCTACATAAGTGATTTTTTTTCTATATCTATGGGACCTACCTGCTGTGACTCTGTGCAAAAGTACAAGGAAATTAAGTAACTGTCAAAGCTAAATGTCACAAACGAACTCTAACCTAAAAATAAGGAGAAATTTTTACCGATGGAAATTTTATATATATTTACGTAAAATATGAATGCTAGGCTATTCATACGTTCAATAAATTGGAATTGTGTATGGAAACCGTCTCAGATACGTAATAACAGGATACTTGTTAGCGTTTTTCAAGTGAATAGTTGCAATGGTTATTGTACGAAACCAAAGGCCGATTTTGTCGAGAAAAAACACATTAATATTGGTACTATAGGGCACGTAGACCATGGAAAGACTACACTAACGGCGGCTATTACTAAAATCTTGGCAGATGACGGCCTGGCTCGTTATGTGTCTTATAATGAGATTGACAAGGCACCTGAGGAAAAAGCGAGAGGTTAGTAGTTTTATTATTATTCTCCCTTTCTTCGGCAAAAGCAACATTCCGAACCTAGAGGTTTTATAATCCTGCACTGTAATGTAATAGAAATTCAGAGGATTTTAAAATTTAATATTACTTATAGAATAAGTAAAATAGCCTGTTTATTTAACATCTTTTGGTTTTCCATTTACAAATCAATATGACCTGTAATATGTAAATTATTCATGCAACCTTCCGAACATAGCGGTAACATTAATAAAATAGACTATTTATTAGACATCTCTAGATGAGGATAATGTTGCCAAAAAAGTTTTGCTTATGAATGTGGATGGTTACAAGGGGAAAGGAAGACCTAAGAAACGATGGATGGATTGTGTGAAAGATGATATGACTAGAATGGGAGTGAATGCGGCTGATAGAGAGAAATGGAAGAGAAGAACACATTGCCCCAACCACAAATAACATGGGATAAGGACAGGAGGATGATGATGAACTATAGGTTTTATATGCAAATTAAATATTACAGGGATAACAATAAACGCAGCCCACATAGGATATTCAACTAAATTACGCCACTATGCTCACACGGATTGCCCTGGACATGCAGACTATGTCCGTAACATGATATCAGGGGCTTCACAGATGGATGCGGCGATCATTGTTGTAGCAGCCAACGATGGGCCCATGCCGCAGACTAAAGAACACTTATTGCTGGCCAAACAAGTGGGCATACAATATATACTTGTGTACCTTAATAAAGCTGATTTAGTGGATGATGAGGTAAGTTATGTAAAGGTTGTTATTTTTATAAGATTTTGTAGGACTTTTTTTCGTGGAGAATCCATTAAGTATACACCAACAGCCGCAGGGGCAGCGGAAGTGTTACGTCAAACTCGCACTGACTACACTCCACGGTGTTCCTCCTGGTTGCTAACGCAGAATGGAAATTATATATTTTCCTTTGTGTTGTCTTGATGAGTTAGTTTGAGTCTTCTCAGTGGCAGTGGCGTGCATTGCATATAAGCAGGTAGGCAGAAGTTACAATTTGTGATCACTGAATACATTTGTGTTGTGTGTGTCTATGTTTGTATGTGTATCTTTACCAAGACGTACGTACCTACGCCGCGTCACATAGGTATGTACTTAACCTGCCTACCTACCTACTTTTTGTTTATGCCTACCCCTCTGAAAATCCAATGCACGCCCCTGTTCAGTGGAAGTATAGGTTTTGACACATTCAAACATTGCATTTTGCACTTTTTTTGTATGGAGGCGAAATACTTCCTAAACCTGACGCCTGTTGTGGAAATTACTCTTGGTATTTTAGCTAAATGTACTTGCTACTGTCTTACTTTGTATTTTTTTCTGTTTATTTTTTTTAACCTAAAATAATATGAGAATCGCCTAATGGCCCACCCCAATGCACTCGCCCAAGACCTTATGAGGCCACACACAACATTCTCAAGATTAAAGAGAAAGACACCGCGAGATCTTTTAAAAGACTAATAGAAATATAGACGTGTCACAAGGACACGTACTGACTACTGTACTAATGTCAATCCAAGGCAGATTGCAAGAAAACAAGGAATATAAAAAAATAAATATTTTATTTTTATTTTAATATGGCAATATCTTCATAGCCAGAATAATGTATCAACTTCACATCATGTCCCAGTATTGTTATGTTACAGTTGTTAGAATTAGTGGAAATTGAAATGAGGGAGATGCTCTCAGACTTTGGGTATGATGGCAGCAAGGTGCCCATGATCTCTGGCTCCGCTCTCAAAGCTTTGAATGGCGATCAATCTGAATTAGGTAACTGTTTTTTAACTCTATAGTTTTTAATTAAGAAAAATGCGAACAATTTCTTATAATCATACTAGCTGTGCCCTGCGGTTTCACCCGCGTAGATTTAGTTTTATTCCCGCGGAACCCTAAATGTTTTTTAAAATAAAACTTAGGCTTAGTTACTCCTTGGAACATCAGCTACCTGCCAGTGAAAGTCCCGTTAAAATCGGTCCAGCCGTTTCAGAGATTACCCGGAACAAACAGACAGACAGACAGAGAAAAATTTTAAAACTTGGTTTTTTAGTGTCGGTAGCGTGTATACTTTCATATGCATTTAGTGAAAATCTGTAATTTTGAAGTTACAAACAGACACTTAAATTTTATTTATCTGTATAGATGTACAGTGATTTCACACCAGGGTGAAGGAAAATCGTGAGGAAACACTTTACGGTAAATTTTAACATTGAAACGAAAATGAGTATTTTTTTTAAATGTATGTGTAATGATCACACCAGGTAAGGAAAACATTGTGAGGAAAACTGCATGTGTCTGAGAAGTAATCAAAAAGACGTATGTATAGTGCCTGAGATGGCGATAGACTCGCATTTGTCATGTTGGTACATAATCATTATTAGTAAAAAGTCTAGTGGGATAGCATGAGCGTTATTTATTTCTTTTTAAATTTCAGGGGTACCATCAATAAGAAAACTCTTAGATACAATGGATGAATATGTGCCGACAATAATTCGAGACTTGGCCTCGCCCTTCCTAATACCCATAGACAACGCGTTCACAGTCCCCGGTCGGGGAACAGTGGTAGTTGGAACCATAAAGAGAGGAATTGTCAAGAAGAACTCTGAAGCTGAATTATTGGGTTTTGGATATAAAATCAAAACAACTGTATCAGATATTCAAATCTTTAAGAAGAGTGTTACTGAGGTAAGTACACTTGAATGTATTGTTTTTCTGTTCTTTAAATAGTGACGCAAAATATGAACGATGTGGGATTTGAACTATTAAGGCAATTTTTTCCTATTATATATACATCATCACACACTTTTGTATGAGAAAATTCAGAATAATTCGTTTGTGATTCCAAAATAACAGGTTTTCATTAAATCCCTACTAATATTATAAATGCGAAAGTAACTCTGTCTGTCTGTCTGTTACGCTTTCCCGCTCTCAACCGATTTTGATGAAATTTGGCACAGACAATCTTTAGACCCTGAGAAAGGACATAGGCTACCTTTTATTTATTAAAAATATTAGGTTTCCGTGACCTAAGGATGAAACTAAATCTACGCGGATGAAACCGCAGAGCACAGCTAGTATATTTATGAAAGTATATACCATACTGACATATAAAATCCATAATTTTTTAATTTTCTATGTCTGTCTGTGTCTGATTGTTCTGGCTACTCTCTGAAACGGCTGAACTTTCACTGGAAGATAGCTGATGTTACAACGAGTAAATTAGGCTACTTTTATGAAAAAAATCATAATCAAAAAAAAATATGTTTATGCGGATGTAACCGCGGGTGTCTCGTACAAATACTATGGCGTGAAGATAGCGAATCTAGAATAGGAAAACAGAGTAAAACTTCATGAGAAGTTACGAGTAACATAATTTATATACAGAGACTATTATGACCAATGTTTTGATAAATTCCAGGCAATAGCCGGCGACAATGTAGGCGTACTTCTCCGCGGTATGAAGCTGAAATCGGTGGATACTGGCATGTTACTGTGCGCAGCCAAGAGTCTGCAGATGAGCAACCACTACCGAGCCAAGATATACTTCCTGTCGAGGAGTGAGGGGGGAAGGAAGAAGCCTGTCTTCTCTAAGTATTCACAACAAATGTTCAGTGGCACCTGGAATATTGCTTGCAGGATTGATTTAGGTAATTATTTGACTGGAAGTCGAACGGTTTGGGTTTCTATCAATGACACACATACATGTGCCGTCAGGAGTTTTGAACGCTGGCCTTAAGTTTGCAGTAGTCATTTTTAGGGTTCCATAACCAAATTTTAAAATTTATTTTAAAAATTTGGCTGGCAGACAAGAGGAATGTCTTGTCTGTCTGTCCGTCCGTATGTCACAGCCACTTTATTCCGAAACTATACTGTAAAACTTGGTAAGTAGATGTATTATGTGAGCCGCATTAAGATTATCATATAAAAATGGAAAGAAAAACAATAAATTTGGGCCCCTTACATAGAATTGAAACTCAAAAAATTTTTCTTCATCAAACCCATATGTGTGAGGTTATATGAATAGATCTTCAAAAATGATATTGT
Source organism: Watsonalla cultraria (assembly GCA_964035505.1). Classification (NCBI taxonomy): domain Eukaryota; kingdom Metazoa; phylum Arthropoda; class Insecta; order Lepidoptera; family Drepanidae; genus Watsonalla; species Watsonalla cultraria. The sequence goes on along the minus strand of OZ037736.1, from coordinate 2,203,206 downwards.
GGTTTGTAATATCATTATTTCTTAACTGAATAGTTTAGTTGGCTGTGCGTGAGTTAAACTATAGATACTTGTGTTCATTTAATTATTTTAAGTTCATGTTTATAGGCTGCAGTAGCCGCTTACCATGTGTATTTAGATCCCATTTTGATCATAGATTAATTTTCCCAGATCCATCAATTCACATGCTGATGCCAGGGGATCATGGCGAAGTGTACCTCACGTTGCTCGAAAACATGGTGATGACGCAAGGACAGCCTTTCACGGTCAGGGAAAACAACGTGACCGTAGCAACAGGCATCGTCACAGATACCTTGCCACCCATAGACTTGCCTAAAGGGAAACTTGGCAGGGTTGTATTGAAGTTCGAAGAGTAGTATTGTAAATATAATGTGTAGAATTGTTAATAAATTATTAAATGTTTGTTGTCTTTTTTTTTATACTTCTGCAACTGGCTGAAAGTATCTACTCTAAAATTATAAAGAGAAAAGATTTGACTGCTTTTTTGTTTGTTTGCATTGAGTAGGCTTCGAAACTACTTGACCGATCTTAAAAACTCTTTCAGATATGGATAGCTACATCATCAGCGAGTAACATAGGCAATATTTTATCCCCGTACTCCCACGGGAATGGGAACTACGCGGGTAAAACCGCGTGACGTCCGCTAGTTCTAAAGTAATAGGTTCTCAATATAGCGCATACGTTGGTATTGTTTTTATGTTTTCGTATTTCATTTTTTTTTTTTTTTTATTTTTTTTTTTTATTTATTTTACCTTATAGAACGGCTTGAAGCCACTTAAACTAAAGGGAAAAAAAAGGAACACTTTCATGCAGTCTCCTCACAAAACTCCAAACATACAGACAAAATATTCTTCCATTCATCCGCAAACAAATCACATTCAGGATGATTATCCAGGAAAGTGTTGAATGCGGAGAGAGTGCGCGGGACCGGCGACCGGGCCCGAGCGACTGTGCGGCTCGCGGGCACACAGAATAACTTGTGCTTTCTGCCGCGCAAGTATTTATTTGGCACGTAGAGGCGGCACAACTCGTCATGAAGAGAAGGAGCATCAATGTGACCACGTATTGTCTTTAGACCGGTTATCATTTGCGCATGTTTTCTCCTGACCTGCAAAGAATTATACCCTAGACTACCAAGAAGAAACTGTGTAGGGTACAAGTAAGGGTAGTATCCGTAAACTCGCTTATAAAGGTATCTGAGGAAGGCTTTCTGCACCTTTTCAAGCTGAACCGAGTATTTGCTCTCGTGTGGATTCCACACACAAGCACTCGACTCGAGCTTGCTACGGACCAAAGCACAGAAAAGCATCCTCAAAGCCTGCACATTGGTGAAATCACGCGTGTTTCTGAGAACAAATCCCAGACGCCTAAATGAATCCTTGGCAACGGACTCCATGTGCTCATGAAAGTTTAGCTTACGATCAAACATGACACCCAGGTCCCTCACGTGTTGTGGTCTTGATATAAGGTTTCCTACGAGTTGGTAGTCATAGTCTATGAGGTGCCGTGCTCGACCGAAGCTCATGATATTGCATTTAGATGCATTAAATTCCATCTTATTTGAGTGGGCCCACTGACACATTGCATCGATGTCAGATTGCATCGCTAGACAATCGGCCTCAGAGCTAATCTCACAGTATAATTTTAAATCATCGGCGTAGAGAAGGCACTTAGTGTGCTTGAGCACTTGCGGAAGATCGTTAATCATGATGAGGAACAGCAGAGGACCAAGCACTGAACCCTGGCTTACCCCAGAACGCGTATGGTAAGGCTGGGATTCATAGACACCTAGTTTGACATACTGCTGACGGTCTCGCAGGTAGTCAGCGAGTAGTTTAAGAAGCCCGGGTGGGAACCCTATTGCGCTTAGCTTCGTCAGCAGTATGTCATTATTGACTCTATCAAATGCCTTCTTAAAATCGAAGTAGAGTACATCTACTTGGCTACCTCTATCAAGTTGTGCGGATACAAATTCAACCAATGTGAGTAGGTTACTGTTAACTGATCGTTTAGCTCTGAAGCCGTGTTGTTCGTCGCATAAAAATTTCTCAACCTGACTGTAAATATGCTTGTGGAGGATAAATTCGAAGACTTTGGCTGGAGAACATAAGTTAGCAATCGGGCGATGTTCTGTTACATTAGTAAGGTCAGATGTTTTTGGAATGGGAGTGACTCTCGATATTTTCCACTGTGAAGGGTAAGAACCGGTACGGAGGGTTAAATTAAAAATATGTCGAAGAGGAGCACAAAAAAATTTCCTCCCTAATTTAAGAATGGCAGGTGGAACATTGTCTGGACCTCCGGCACTGTTTACTTTAAGTTTATTAATTCCGTTGACAATGTCAGTTTGGGTAATAGGCAGAATATGTATAACATTGCTGTTTGAGTTATTATCAAGATGAGAAATTTTGTCTGAATTCAAAATTGGTATGTCAGGAAGAAAGACACTGGAAAAGAACGAGGCAAATGCATCAGCTGCCTGTGTGCCCTGAAGGTCCTTACCTTCGTACGACACCCTAGGTTCAAATCCACCCTTGGTTCGGAGGTCTGAGATATGTTTCCAGAAACTACGCGGGTTGGTACCCATGTCATCTTCAATACGCTGTAAATATTTGCTATAGGCAAAGGTGATACGAGATTTTATACTTGCTCTAAGGTTGGAGTATGAAGTATAGGTATGAATGTTGTTAGTATTTTTCCAAGTTCGGTGCAGTTTATGTTTCTTTTTAATATCAATAATAATATCCTTCGTAAACCAGACCGGGTATCGCCTACATTTATTTTTACTTCGCCTTTTTTTGGGAGTACAGGAATCAAAAATATTGTAAATGGATTCATAAAAATATTGAACAGCTAAGTGTATATTATTGGCCTGCAAGACATTATCCCAGGAAATGTTAGATAAAAGGTCATATAACAACTCGTAGTCACATTTATGAAAGTTCCAGTCTCTAGCCGAAAGTATATTGCTAGGTGGAGCAGCGCATTCATGACGAGCCTCGTCGACACTCACCTCAATGTCCAGCGGTGGATGGTAGGCATCCGGTGTGACTAGGCCTTCGGTGGCAGTCACATGGGAAATACGGAAGTCAGCACTTTCCTGGATTAATACCACATCTAATAGGCCTATTCATCCTCCTCCTATTGACTTCTGCCTCCTTAGTAGTTTTAAGTTGGATTATGGTAAAAGTACCAGGATAGCATTAATACTGAGGAGTACGTTGAGCAGTATTTAAAAAATAATTAAATGACGGTAGACGTAGAGTATAGTATACATTTAGCCAATAGGATGATCGTAGTATAGTGAGAGTGAGCGAGAAAGATTACTCCACCATTCATTATTAAAATACCATTAAAAAGGCGGTAGACGTAGTATTTTTTAGCCAATGGGATGGCAGTAGTATTGTGCGAGTGAGAGAGCATGATAACATGTCATTCATTCAACAAAATACCTCCTTCAACATTCTGTGAGCCTAGTACTTTCAGGTTTAAGATTCATCAAAAGCATCGCTGTTTTCACAAAGAGAGAGGTTACTTACCAAGATAGCATAACTTTTGAAGAGTATTCAATATGTAGAACGAGTCAGAAGGCATGATGAAGCCGTCATTCATATTTTAAAAACCTCCTTCTAAGTTCTGTGAGCCTAGTACTTTCATATTTGGATTGAACAATAATTTCATCTAAGAAGCACTTACAGTCGAAGTAAGACGATAAGTACTCGGATTCCATAAATTATAAGGAGTACAACTCTAAGGCGTATTCATACGTACAAATGAGAAGTACTGTGCGAGTAAGAGGTCGTGTTTAGCCTTAATTCATAACTATCAAGACGTAGTAAAATGACTCTATTGAGAATTTTCGGCATAGAATTTGAAGAATTCCGGACAGTGGTTTAAATGACGACAAGAATCTTTATAGACTTAATGCAAAATTTCTGTGGATGTTTTACTTATTTCCACATTGCTCATAAACAAACATAAAATGAAATATTTTCTGTCTTTTATAAACATAGTATATAGTCATGAAATAGTTTAACACATTCGCTGCTGAAATTTCGTCTTCTTCGTAAATTCTCTAACAGTTGGACGCGCAGGTGCGTCGTTAGCAGCGAATGCGTTAAATAAGCCATAGATAAAGGAAAAAATCGGTAAATAAGCTGTCAACCTGACAGCGTCACCGAACATCACAGATAATTTATGTCCCACAGATTATTCATAGTACAGTTTAATAACTGCCACCCTGACGGGTCGGCGCCTATTTAATATCGTCTCATCCATAGATATAGAAAATATTTCGCTTACTTATCTTTGGTCTCATCTAAGAATACTCGTGCCACAGACATTTTATCAGATATTTATCTGTCAGTACTTGGAGGGTTTCTTCATAGGTAGAAATAAAACTGCATAAATATTTTATTTCATTATATATTTTTGTCAGAAGGTAATTAATACAGTGCCAAAACAATAACAAAACATTAGTAAGAAAAAATCAAGACTGCATCTAGCATGAACTACTCATATTCAGTTAAACAATATACCCTACGCGGTCTGAAAGTAGGACAACATTTAACACTTAATTCACAACATTTGAACAAACAGTTGGCGTACACTATTACTTGGTAGTATAATATAAATTGTGAACTAGATTTAACACCGATACGCCTAAAGGATATTTTATTTAGCTATATTATATTCAAAGGCAGTTGTGTGCAAATTCCAAGATATTCAAGTTTTTTTTCTAGCGTTTTGCATGTAAGACTGAATTTGGCGGGAAATCTTATACAAAACTATCACAGGATTGGTCGAAGCAATGGGGTTAATGGCGAAGTATTTTTTTCCGTTGAACTGTCAAACAGGTATGTACTTTTGACTTTTTTTCATGAAAATAATTACATAATATGGGGATAAATAAAGATATAAAACTATTTAAGTCATGGATACTATTTGAGCCAACTTGAGTAGATTTTATCCTCATTAATGAAAGGTGAAATTGATAATAGAGGCATTAAGTCAAATTTGGACTTATAAAAGTGACTAAATGCAAATGAACCGATACGAATAAGAATTTTCTTTGTAAAACAGTGTGACATTGTTAATTTACCAAGTAATATAAAATCTTAGTTAATGTAGTGTTATATAACACGTTGAAGTGTTATATACCTTTTATGATATATGGAGAAATATAAATTTTAGAAATGTTAGGTACATGCTAGTGTGAATGTATTTTTATATATAATTTAGTATTTAAATTTGTACACAACCGCCTCTTTTTAATACTGCATTTCAGCAGATGTGACATTTGACCATCCAATTGTAAACCTGCCCTAAAATCAGTCTGTCACAATAGTTGCCATGCCTCGTATATCTAACAAACATTTAATCACAAATATACTTGTATACATGAATCTAACATGGAGAGATAGAAGACATGTCAAAATTTTTTTTTTTATTATATTTTTTTTAATTTTCATCTATGTAAAATGCTATAGGTACCGTTAGCGAGTGAAGTGAGCTACACTTATATTTAAACATTTTTCCTTGGTCCAATGCAACAGCTTACTTGGCATCTTATGAAATACTATTAGCATCTTTTACAAACTTTTGAAAAATCTTTTTGAGTTGTTTTACCCGCTTTTGCGTTTCAATAATGCACGTTTCTTCATTCATATTAAAATTAAGAAAAATATATTAGTTGAATATGTTGCTTTGTCATAAGCATGTCTTACCATCAGCTCTTATCGCCATGATCATTTGTCTGTGAAACAGTGACATGCTTACACACTCCATATACATCTGTCAAACAGTCACTATGCATTTAAGATAGCCATAAGAGCTCATGTTTGGTTACAAATAGGTCAGCAGCGTCTCGAGAAACTGTATAAATCTCCAAAATGGTTAGATTATTTTCATACATTCGTCAGTGGATGTGTTTACAATCTGATTACGCATAAAATATATGAAGACACTCATATAATACATAGAAACGTACATTATCAAATTATTACATACAACATTAGCACACCACGATACATTATATATTTCGCGATACCGATTTCACGGAATAAGTTTTAATAAGCTCATAAAATTCGATATTAACCACAGACCGTATGTTTTGTATCAATATAATATTCCATTAAGTATCTTAAAAAACACCTACAGTGTTCATTTTGTTTAAACGGACAGATCCAGACATTGAGATAAGGACTAGCGAACGATCATCTAAAAACACAGTACGGTTTGCACATATAAAGCTTTGTTCAAACATAATAAGAAACATTGACAAGTAATAAAAACAATGCAGGTATAATAATGGGCATATATGGAACAATGGCAGTGCTTAGGAAAAATGCTGCGTCCTCACTGCTGGCAAGCAAATTAATACCTTAAATCCCTCTATAACAAACGAGAGATCACATCGAGTTGCTTACAAAAGCAATTTCTGTATACAGTTTTGGCGTCACAGAGGAAATTGTGTAAATGTAGTGAGATTTCCACAGTCCGTTGCTTATCCGAACCGATACCATTGTGACTTGTAGTCTTAACATTTACCGTGAGTTGGATCCAGATTATACAGGGTGTCGGTTAATTCCGGTCAGCTCTTAAAATGTGTGATAGGGTATAATTTTAGGAAGCATTTAAAATAATTACGACAAAAATATCTTCTTCCGTTTTCGAGTAATTGACGTTCAAACTTCACCATTTCAATACCTTATTTTCGCATAAAAGTCAGCTGTAACGTAAAGTTATTCACCTGAAATCTAACTACGTTTTCATTTTTTTTCTCCCACGAATAGTTCCTGAAATAACCCCATGAAACCTGTTTTCGAAACTATTTATCTACTTCTTAAAATTTTTATGATTTTTGAGGTCATCGTTACAGTTCATACTCCTGTGAACTCTGATAACCTCTAACGGGTTCAATTGAATTAGGTAAAAGACAGACCGATGATTTACAAAGAAATGCCGCCACAAGAATCAAAGTTACTGCCGGCTTTTCGGTACGATATCAAAGACACCGCGCGGCATCATTAAAAGAGCGCGGTGTCTTTGAGTTCAGGCGGCACGTGCAAATAAACAGATATCGCGGCGACTTTCGGCAGCGCGCGGCACGCTTTGTGTTTATTAGTGTGTGTGTGTTTATTAGTGGTGGGATTATTTTTATCGATCACTCGATTAAAAGAAAAAGTACCTAATGCTTCCATTAGTAGTAAATACCAATTCATTGTTCGCATAGACTAAGTGAAAAACCTAGGTACTTACGTTATTGTAGTAATTGGATAGTAGAACTTTTGTAGGTAAATGTAATGTAGTTAGGTAGAGTATTTCTAATTCTCAATACAATTTGTGATTTTATAGGATTCTGATATTAAATAAACTACTTACCTTAATTATCATCTGACTACAGATTCAATAATTTACTCTTGTAGTAGAGCACTCACTTAAAGACAACACAATTTTAAACAAGAATACCCGAGATATCTTTTAATATCACGTACTATGTAAATTGTACCTACATAATAACGTAACTTTATTAAATCGGTTCTGTAATTTGTTTTTATTATCCGTATTCAGTAATTTAATTTATGTTTCGATAAGTCTATCGATAATAGCGTCGCATCCCATCCCTATTTCGTACGTGCCCTCGCGCCGCGCCGCTATGATAGAACTGTATTAGGGCTGTCGAACATGGTCTATTTACTCTACTTGTTCCACGAACCCTCTTCGGATGTATTAAATTAATTCACGCTCTTAATTTATTTTAATTTTATTCTTAACGTGAATAAATAAAAAGAAAGAATGAATTTGAAAAATGTTTATTTTTACAAAACATCGTCTAAACCATTCTACGGATCTTCTCAGAAAGCTAGTTTCCGAACTGGTGGTAAATTATTCGACATTCATAAGTGCCTTACCAGGGCCTAAACAGAATAAATCATTTTCATTTTCACTAGACCAAACTCTGACTAAAATTATGTCCATCCCTTTTGATATCTGTATCACAAAAAGAGATAGCACTACCGGGATTAGAACCGGCACGTCTACGCTTGATAAGCGATGTCTAATCCACATATTGTGTTACCAGTCGGAGTCAAAACTAAATCAAAATAATTCGTATGTTAAAAGTTGTATCTTGAAAAAAGTGTGTGACACCCCTATTTCATTCGCACTTTTATGATTTAGTACCTATTTATTTGTTTCAAAATCAGTCTAATTCGGATAATGGTCGCGGGCGTGTGCTTCTAAGCAAAGTTTTTTGTTTCCGTCGTGACCTTGTTACTTTCATTTTCTCGTTAGTTTGTTAGGTACTTAGTACCTACTTAATTAGTATTATCATGGCGAACTTTCAGTACTCAGATGTTCAGTATACCGACATGGTTTTGGCCTATGCAATAGCAAGCTGCAAGGGGTAATACTGGTGAAGCGTTGCGTTTTTATTTGGACTTTTACGGTCATCGAAGTGATGAGTGCGTGCCCTCTTCAGGTAGAGTGCTTATGAGAGTTGTGCAACGGCTGAGGGATAACGGAAGTCCAAGCTCAGGCTTGTTTGGATGTGCAAGGGCGCAATTTCGAACACTTGCCCATTTAGAAGTTGACTGAACTAGCGGTAATAATGCTTTCAGTGATAACAATGTTTTGTATGTGAGTGAAGTGATATGGTCCAGACTAAGGTGTATCCTGTCATAAATAAGGTCAGTTAACTAATTGATTTGAAGTAGGTACCTACCTATACTTACGTAGATTATCACCGCGTACGTAATGTAGGTGAACGCGGCCGCGCGTAAATGCAACCCGGCTTAAGGCCGCGAGCTCTTCGACTATAGCTTATAACTACGTTATCGTTGGAGCTAGATATTTAAGACTTCAACATAGTGCTATATTCATATAACCCTACAACTTCTATAAGACTACTGTTTCGAATTCTCCGACACCCTGTATAACATGTTAGTTGTGTATAATGTTGTTATATAACAAGCTATTTAATCAATGTTACAGTTAACTGTAGTCATATAATCTGGACACAAGTATATAACAAAACATTATAAAAAGAACACTGTCACTTACAACTTAAGAGATAAAACATATAAAAATGGTGTCGATAAGTAGTGTAGCTTAGCACCACAATTAAAACTAACTATTATATTCGATAGGTATGCCCTAGAACAAATCCGTGCCGCTTCAATTCCAAAAGTGAAAACGTAATGAGAAAAAGAAAACAATATTAAATTAACTTTCTCAGAAGACCGGAGTTTAATACTTGTGTACTTATGCAGTACCTAAAATGTAAAAATTAATTTACCAACACTTACTAACTATAAAAATATTTTAGAAATTCTCACTTACATTAAGAGGAACTGGCAAAATAAATCCTGTATTTTCCCGTTACATTTTCCTTTCATATCATTAATTATCATTTGAATCCACAATAGAATACAAAAAACCAGATTTTGGTCCTCACGTATAAAATTCATGATGCCACTCCTATAAACTGGACAGAACTCACTGTACGCGAACGGGCGAGTAGCAAAAATATTAGTTACACTATGCACACTAAACAATGGCTCAAAATATATTAAATCCACTAAATACCCAATAGACATTTAAAAAAACCGCCTTGTGTCACGGCAAGACTCCTTGAAGCATTGTTAAAACTTACCAACCTAACAGAGTAGATTAAAAACTGTAGTGGTTTCCTCACATCCTTATCACAAACAACCACCCTTATTGTCCACGCTCAATCTGCTCTACATTTACAAACTTACATTTGCAACGAATACGATAACACACCCCAGTACCCAACTACAACATAGTATCAAAAACAGTGATTCAAATTGTTTTATTAGAATAGAGTATTTGTGCACACGATGCAATCTCCTACCGGCACCCTACACTAAAAGGACACATCGATTATTACGCTAACTAGATACAAATTTGTTCTAAACGATTGATTCTTATAACCATGCACAGTATAAACATTTAGCTATTAAGGCGAGTCCAGACTAAGTAACATTATCCTAAATAACATGTCTTGATGACAATGTTATTGTCAGAAATATAATGCTCTCTGAAGTAACATATTATATAATTTGTTTAGTGCAACATTGTCTGGACTCGTCCTTTGGTACTATAAGCTTTAGGACCGTATCCACCTATAACTAACGTCGCCTAGTGACAAAGGCTCATCAACACGACCTCTACACAACTAGCATCATTTAAAATAGATAAAAACCAACTACAATAACACATTCATTGAGTTAATCTAACATTGAATAATTAATATTTTGTCGATCTACTGAGATTTTTTTCTTGTTCTATTATCCATCTTTTTTTATAAATATCCATTTATAAATTATTATCAAATTCGATAAAGCTCTAAGATTGATCCACATTCACATAAATAAACTCAGCAGGACTGAGCAGCGTCTGTAGTATGACGTACTAACGCCGGGGAGAAGCTAACGATAAATTAAAACAAAGAGAACCAGTCTTGCTAATGGTACAACACCGATTAACACGAAACATTCTAGCTGAAAACACTAGCGGTGCGACACATATATTTTGTACATTCAGGATTTGATAAGCGACATAATTGTTGGAATTCGCTGGAAACATTGTACGAAAATATTGTGGGCGTGCTCTAGCCACATATAACCCAAGTCTCTAAACATTGACTAAACAATAAACAAACAACTAAATCATCAACATATGATACTCATGCAACTATCTATAATATCTAGCGTTCGTAAAATTGTATTTGTCGCTTGCCTCATGACATAGTGTTGGAAAACTATCCAGTTCAAATATCCATTTTAGAAGCATTTAGAAAAGGTATAAAGCTTAAAAGTGATGTTTTCCGAACACATTGCCATTTGGTGGAAACCTTCCCCTGAATCAATGGTCGTACAGTACGTTTATGTAGGCTTTATACTGCGTGGTATTATCAATATCGTTTATTTGGTAGCACCTCGCTTGTATACTCCGCTGAAGACACGCAGACAGTCGTTCAGGCCCACAGTTCAAGGACGAATCAAACATTTTGGAAATTTTAGAATCATCCACTTACACTTAATAATAATAGTAAGCGTTCACTATATTGGCTTTAAATTAAGTACTGAATAGTTTTGGTATTTTTAGAAAATTTTCTCGTATTATTAAGGACTAAGTAAAGGACATTTCATTAATTTATAATTAGGTTATATCACACAATATTCTTATAGAGATATGCTGTTTAAGCGTTGCTTGGTCACGTACAAAATGTGAAATAATTATGATTATTATAATATATTAGCATTTGACATTACCCTTATTGGAGAACTAAGTTAGACTTAAAATTAAAAGTAGGTGAGAATGAACATTTCGGGAATTGGTGTTGGTAGAAAATAGAAATGCATCAGAGGGGAAGCTTACACTATGTGAATTCCAATATAGTATGGACGGAAGGAACGTTATTTTTGAGCTAAAACAAATTGGGCGAGAGCGGACTGGGGCATTGCATTGCTAATACTAAGTCACGTTTACTGTCACAGCCATCAAACTTTAAAGCTGATATACGCACTGTATACCTTCGTTTGTGTTAGGCCGATACTCATGAGTCGAATAATATTCATTGACACTCCTATTACGTATATAACTTTTGCCTTGCGAATAAATAAAAGTTTATTATTATGCATTACTTTTGTAACTAAAATTAATTATTTGCTCATCCATCGCATCGTTTTGTTGCGTTCTTGTGATATCTTGTAAAAAATATAAAACCTATTAATTAATAATTTACTATTGCAATTAAGAACGGCGTGATGTCATCATTGCGCACACTTTGTGTGTTGATATAAATTATAAGCAATGCCCCAATCGAGCTATACAATTTTAAAAGAAGCTAGTTGTGGCACATCTCAATATATAAATGGTTTAATACATTACACTAATCCTAACACCGAGAAGCAAGCAGTACTCATAGCCACTGTAATTCATTTCAACGATATAATCTTTATAAATTAAAGTAAATAAATTCATCTGTGTCAAATCAAACAATAAATAAATAGTTACAACAGTCTATTGCGTCGGCTACACCGAACGTGCGCAGCGATTTAGTTTCATATTTAAATTATTACATCGAATATTTGAAGTCATATAAACGTGAGTGCATTTCCACAATTTGTTTATATCTAAAAAAAATATATATATTGTAAGAATATAATCATCTAAACCTTTAAATATTTATTAATTATGCAGAATACTACAAGTTCCATATGAAATATTTAGAAAATCGAAATTTTGTTGAATACGTTTTAATAATTTGATATTACACAATATGGAATATTATTATCATCAGAATCTAATTAATTTGTTTTTGAAGAGCGCCTCTATCAATGAATGAGTAAACGCACTTCGGCATAGCCGAGGACAAAAATGGCCTACAATATTATAATGAATATAACTGTCAGTTTAATAAATATTTGTTATATTCCTCTGTAGACACTAATGATTTAAATTTGCTAATAGTCTAATAGTTTGCGCGAGTGGAAATACAAAATATATTTTTTGTAACAAGAAGGGATTTTGAGGTAAATAGTTACGTAATATGGCAACATTAGAAAATAGTGAAGACAAACATCGTGGGATACAGAATTGTCTGTGACGCGTTTTAAAGTCGAGTGGTGAGGTTCTTTTATTATGTTTTAAATATTAGTATTCATTTTATAAATGGCCAAAAACGCGATACACAGATGTGAAAAAAAGACCAAATGATTAGATCTACTTAGATCGAGTAAGCTCTGATCAATAGGATGAAAACAATAATAATTAACTATCTACTAATTGGCTAAACAACTAAAATGTATTATTGTGCTAAATATAATTAAAGAAAAAGAATATTTTTGACTAAATACTATTTAAAACGCTAACTGCGATTCCATTGTACTAATATCCGTATTCTTCTATAGCATACCAACTATTATGGAAGCTTTGGGGGTTTGTAGAACAATAATGCGTCAAGATTATGATGTTAAATACAAAAAACAACTTGTATATTGTAGTATCCTTTTATATATTGCATTGAAAGATGGTCAAAATACGTTAGGTGATAGTCGCCGTATATTCATCGTTGTTAGATGCAGCCAGTTATAACAAAAAAAAAATAATTATTTTTACGTAGAAACCAATTTACACATAATCTCAACGCAATATATGTACTGGTTTAGGGTTTGCTTGAAAGTGACTTGTGCGATTTGTCAATTAATATTTGAAATCATTGGTTACGTTAAAAAAATGTATTTTTTTTCAATTTCATGTTATATTCTTGCCACCCCAAAACGCTAACCCAATATAACTATTGATAAACCTAAATAACACCGCGAAATGCATCACAAGTGACAGTAATAATAATTGATTTAAAAACTAATAAACAAATATCAACTTTTGAAACTCTTAAGTTTAAAAGTTGTTTGTACACAACATTAAAAACATAAAAAAAGTACTGAAATGCATGCTTTTTTAAATAGAATAAAGGCACTACAATCAACAGATACTAATTCAATGAATATAGCGGTATTATTCTTTTAAACATTGGCTGATGTACTGTTTCTAAAAACGGGAAATATATCATAATATCTGTGATTTTATATAACAGTGTTACAAAACTTCTGAGATATAACATTTGTAGCAATGTTGAGATTATGTAACATGTTCGTATTTTAATTAATTGTTATATAACCACAAATCTGTCTGTAATAATGAAGCACGACTTATTGATGATACAAAACGAATGAATGAATTTGTTTAGATTCAAATATCGTTTTTTAATACTTGTGTACAACATTTTGTTTCTCGAAACAGTACAAAGGTGTTAAAGCAAGCATCCGATAAAACAATAAACTATATAACTGTTTCACTTACAAACTACAAATGTAAGATGGAAGATAAATACACTAACATACGTTTGGTTACTTCCCATCAGTTCCAAGGCAGACATTAGTGCACGATTCGGAATCGTGCTAGATATCGTGAGCTTGGATATGTAACTAAAGCTTCAAGGGTATAAATACAGTTTCGGTTCCCCGCCTTGCCGGGGAACTTAACAATCGACGACTAACAACCCTAGCAAAATGTACGAACATGACAGCTGTCACTCTGACGTGACCTGTCACTTTGACGGGAGCTGTCACCCTGATGCGAGCCGTCAACACACAATGGCGGATATATGGAAGGAAATCAGCCGTGTGGAGTACACGCAAGCCCTCGTAACATCGGTAGAATTAACTAGCTAGAGAATATGGAACACTAATCTAACACCGCGTAAAACAAAACAATTGACCGAAAACTGGGCCCAACCACACCGAGCCTTATCACATACGAAATAAGTATCAATTCCGTATAACACCGTTCCACCTACAATACACCTACGCAACGACCCCTTCCCACTAAATAAATATAAACACGTGGTACACTTACACTACTAGTTCATAACTTCATTATATACTTTTGTTTTTAAATTTGCACGAAACGTGATATATTAAAATAGTGTCTAGAAACATCACATTCTCAATATAAAGTTCATTTTAGCTTTAGTGTGAGCGAATTGTTAACTTAACACTTTTTTGGTTATTCAGTCATTGTAACGTGTTCGTCGTAAAGTACTATTGAGAAGAAAAGTGACTAGACATAATTTCTATCTTATATTTGTAACAAAAATATCTACCAACACTTGGTTTATTAATACAAAACATTGTTGTATACATTCCGATTCCACCGACCAATGGGGATATTTTTACCATTTACAAAGTATATATGTATAAATCCGTGTATTCGCTCACACTAACACTTGAATTTGGCAAGTACTACTAATTTAGCAAACGTGTGATAACGTCGATCATAAATATTATAATTATAACGTCAACCAGCCAAGCGCGACTATTGAAAGGATGTCAGGGTTGGCGTAACTAGCCTACACATTTACTCTGAGTTATATATTATTATTATTATATTTTATTATATTCTCGTTATTATAATAATTGTGGTCTCTATTATACCTGTGTTAGAATTAATTATCGGATTCACTTTTTATAATTACTTGGACACATGGCAACATTTATTTTTAAATATGTGTGTTCGCATGTTAAGTAAAAGATAATGAAGAATTACTGCATAGGATTAAAATTGATTATGAGAGAAAAGAAACAAAAATATTCAGAACCGTAATGTTGCCGTGTGTAAATTATAAAAAGTGCAACTGAATAATTAAATTTCTTACTATAATATTTGTTGATATGACATTTCAAGATTGCAGCGATCCCATTATAATATTATTTTAGGTATAACGGACTTGTAAACAGTAAAAACGAGAGTCTAATATTGAGATATATTCAATTCTGATTTTGCTAAAAGATATTAGTATCAGGAAATTGAGTAGAATTTACAATTCATTAAAGTTTTATTATAAATATCTCCTTATACTAACAACTTCATTAGACTCTGGTTTTTAAAACCACATTAATACGACTTTTGTCGTTATCTTTAAAAGGCGAAATACTTGAAGAGGTCTTCTCTTCCTATCAAAATGCACATTCATTTGAACGTTAATTACAAATAATAATAGAATTTTCGTTTACGTATGAGCGATAAAATAAATATCGTCGTTGCGCGTTCAAAAGTAGCTATGTGTTTTACACACTTTAGGAGACGCAGAAAATGATTTTCTCGAAATATGGCTCGAGTATTAAAAAAAAAATTCTTACTATTGATACATATAACAAATTTACATAGTTTTTTTTTAGATTAATGTTAGATAGGTATTATCTATACAGATAAATAAAATTGAAGTGTCTGTTTGTAATTCCAAACTAACAGCTTTTCACTAAATGCATATATAAAAGTATACACGCTACTGACACAAAAAAAACAACTTTTAAAATTTTTCTGTCTATCTGTTTATTTGTTCCGGGTAATTTCTGAAACGGCTGGATCGATTTTAACGGGACTTTCACGGGCTGGTAGCTGATATTTCAAGGAAAAACTTCTTTTATTTATTCAAAATATTAGGGTTCCGCGACAAGAAGGATGAAACTAGTTATTAATAATGACAAAATTAAACATTACTGGAAATTTTGATACAGAGTTCACGAAATACACATAGCGACTTTTGCACACGTAACGACGATTTACTGTATGTAAATGTAAAGCTGCCTATTCACGTAGATCACTTTAAAAATAGTAACTGAGCAAAGTTATCAATTCATTAAATGCTACTCAACTTAATAGTAGAATTGTCAACATTTCATTTCATTTTAATATATTATAATAAGTTTGAATCAACCACAAGAATCACCAATTCATTTTACCAATAAATATTTTCTTCATCAACCACAAACAATCTCCAATAATTGATCTCAAATAATTGCCATAAATCACGAGTCATAAAATTTGAAAGCCAATTAACAAATAATAAAAAAAAAAACGTCATATTTAAAAAGTCAGAGACATTTCTGAGCGTAATTAAAATAGCTTGTTTCGCTCAGTTACTATATTAATAAATTAATTTTAATTAGTTTTAGAACCAGCTCTTATCGGGCATATAATTAATATAAATTATGAACGAGTACATCACTATGTTTATAAGTTCACAGAATTTGTATACTTAAATTTTTGTATTTTGTGATAAGTTGAAGATCTTAAAGATAAGATTTCATATAAACCCATTTAAATAGGTATTTAAGTTAATTCTAGTACTAAGTCTGTGAAACTTATAAACATTATGTAAAAGTGTTTAAAGCGTATATTTGAGTGAAACGAGATATAGAGCGCGAACTCATAATATCTATACAGATAAATAAATTGAAGTGTCTGTTTGTAATTCAAAAAGAACAGCTTTTCACTAAATGCATATGAAAGTATACACGCTATTGACACTAAAAAACCAAGTTTTAAAATTTCTCTCTGTCTGTCTGTTTGTTCCGGGTAATCTTTGAAACGGCTGGATGGATTTTAACGGGACTTTCACTGGTAGGTAGCTAATGTTTCAAGGAGTAACTTAGGCTACTTTTATTTATCAAAAATATTAGGGATGATAATATAAAGGAATTATTTTTTCTACCACATAAGCATACATTTAAAATGTTTTCAAAATATTATGAGAGCTGTTAAATCTCGCGCCCTAAAACTCGTTTATATGCAGGTGCCGTCACGAGATAAGAGCGACCACCCTAAATATTAAGGATAACTGCGCATTGTAGGTCATAACTCGTGACGCCTGTACACACTACCGATAATGTCATAGTATATCTATCACTTTCGTTCGCTTGCAATTGTAAGGTGACAGGTATAGTAGAACTGTCAAAATATTGACATTAAGAAGACTGTCAAATACCTCGGCGGGTAATACTGTCAAAGTTATCTTATCAGAAATAAAATAATCAAATATTAAGCTTGTTTTAATGAGGATTATAAAAGATGTTATTTCATTATAAAAACTTAACTGTATAGCTTTTTAAATGTCACTTTTGTATCACAAAGAGGTAGTTATAGTTATTATTAAAAATACTTTGATGGGCAATTGTCAAATTAACGTGTTAAAGCGTATATTTAGACTTAAATCGGTAATGAAGACTTCTTTAATACATCTGCAGGCCTATACAAAGTTCTCTCGCGCTCACGCTTATAGAAACGATACAAAATGTATGGAAATGACATAAAACAGTCACGTGACATATGTCATTCCCGTACATTTTGTTTCGTTTCTACGAGCGTGAGGATAATGTTACTTTATCTACAGGCCCTGTCAAATCAATATCCTTGCAGAGCGAACGAGAAAGCAATAGCTTTACTTCGACATTTACCAATACGGGTATTCTAACGTAAAAATCAGACCAGAAAAACCTAGAATTGGGGATTCCGGTTGTTTTTTGTCACAGATATTTTTTTTTAAATCTGGGTTGTTTTTTTTTAATTAATAGGCCCTGTAGCGAGGTAGTGGTAGGGATGTCGATTGTGCATAAACCGCGCATCGTACCTGTTTTTGTGGTACAAATCAGCTCGCTGTTGTAGTTTCCTGTAATTATTAGTGCGACGCGGCTGCCCCTTGTCCGTCTGTTTGTCGGCTTGTTTGTTCGATGTCTTGCTGGTGTTTTCGGGCTTAGCTTCGGGTTTTGGTGGCTCACTTGTCGCTTTTTCCTGAAAAGGGTTGTTTTTTAATTAAAAGCTTTTATTTAACTTACAATTTATGCATGTATGTAAGTATGTTTGTTCGGATGGATTCTTTGAACTCAATTTTGAAGTAGATATCTTCAACCGATTGAGCTGAAATTTTGTATACACATATGGTGTGTGACAACATTCTAAATCTAATATGGCGGAATAGTTATTCTTTAACATTGTCGGTGCCAAGACACACCATGTGAGTCATCTAAATTAGTACTCCTACATCAGAGATACTCGCATGGCATAGCATAAGGTAAGCAGTAATTGGATGGGTGACCGCCCGAGTTCCCTCCGTGCCTCGGAGAGCACGTTAAGCCGTCGGTCCCGGTTGACAATTTATCATCTTTGGCAATCGTTACAGGTCAGTCGGAGGCCTAAAATAATCTGACAACTGGTTAAACCAAGATCACAGATTTTCCTCGTTAAAGTGGTTGCGAAGGTCAGATGGCACTCGCTTCGTATAAAAATCAGATGATCAGCCACATCGGGTTGAATCAAGTGGCGACCCCAACAATGTATGGAATAAGGACATTATTATGAGACTGAAGGTATGGCAGATCAAATCTGACAAATAACTGGGGATAGTAATCCAATCTGTAAACTTTTATGTTATTGAAATCGACCGTTAGTGGAGCTGTGTCGGAGCTGATGGTGTTGGTAAGAAAAGTAATGGGATCAATACCTCTTTAGTATCATTGGAGGGTTTAGAGTCAGCGTCTTCTTTGGGGGCCTCCGGCGTGTCCTTGGGAGGAGACGGCTGGTTTGCGGGCTGGGGGGTGTTATCACTCTGTAAAAAGATAATTAATAATATTGTTGAGATATAATTTATCTGACAGAAGGAGTTGGCACGGTTGCTATTGCGCATATCATTCGATCAGCGAAGTTAAGCAACCATACGCCTAGCCAGTAGTTGGATGGGTAACCGTCCGAGATCCCTCCGTGTCTCGGAGAGCACGTTAAGCCGTCGGTCCCGGTTGCCAATTTAACATCTTTGGCAATCGTTACAGGTCAGTCGGAGGCCTATGAGAATCTGACTACTGGTTAAACCCAGATTGCCGATTTTCCTAAAATGGGTTGCGAAGGTCAGATGGCAGTCGCTTCGTATAAAAATCAGGTGATCAGCCACATCGGTTTTACCCGCGTAGTGTTAATAATAAAAACATTTTTTTAAATAAATATAGCTTTAGCTACTCCTTGTAACATCAGCTATCTGCCGTTTCAGAGATTAGTTGGAACAAACAGCCAGACAGACCGAAATTTTGAAAGTTGTGTTTTTCATGTCAGTACCGTTCATACTTGTGTTACGTATGTGTTTAGTGGAAAGCTGTTAATTTTAGAAAAGGAATTACAAACAGACACTTCAATTTCATTTATCTATATGTGTACAGATGTTAGATATCTTACGGTACTGGTGGGAGGCGGGGGACGATGGTGAGGAGCTAAGGCGACGGTGAGAGTGAGATCACACCACATGGCACAGCGAGCTCGACGAGCCGATACCATCAGTTGCTTCACTGCTTCTGCTAACTGAAGGATTGCTGTAACAACAATTAATTATTACACTTGTATGCTTGACACACGTGTTTACATTCTAAAAATATACACCAACACCCACATTTCACCGAATATTACAGTTAAGTGCCAACGTGACAAATGCTCATGCCTGTATGCCCCTAAGGGGTAGGCAGAGGTATTGTAATAACAACACCCACTTTTCACACAAGATTATTAAGTGCCAACGTGAAAGATGGTGAGTCTATCACCGTCTCAGGCACTATACATACGTCTTTGAATTACATCTCAGACATATGCAGGTTTCCTCGCGATGTTTTCCTTCACCAAAAATAGTTGTAAATACTAAAACCACAAAAATTATGGTAACGTAAAAATTCGACGCATGTGGTAGGATCACGAGTAGCTCAGTTGGAAGAGCAACTGCACGGTTTTCATATGTTTACATACAGATTTTTAGCTGGAAGTTAGATATACAGGGTGTCGGGGAAACCGGGACAGCTCTTAAAATAAGTGATACGGTTTAATTTTAGGGAGCAATTAAAATTATTATGAAAAAAATATCTTCTTCCGTTTTCGAGTAATTGACGTTCAAAGTTGACCATATCAAGACCTTATTTTCGCATAATAATCAGCTGTAACGTAGAGTTATTCACGTGAAATCTAACTACGTTTTTTTTTTCCACTAATAAATTCTGAAATAATCCCATAAAACCATTTTTCGAAACCATTAACCTTCCCCTTAATTTTAAAAAGTTTAATGACCGCGTACGTAATAGGTAAACGTGGCCGCGCGTTCATTCAATCGCTTAAGGCCGCGAGCTCTTCGGCCATAGCCTATAACTACGTTATCGTTGAATGTGTTCTGTTTGCGGATGCATGGTACTATTTTTTGTCTAAATGTTTGAGATTCTGTGAGGTTAAGTATGCGAGAGTGTCCACTATTTTATAAGGAACTAGCTGTGCCCCGCGGTTTCACCCGCGTAGATTTAATTTCATCCTTATTGTCGCGTAACCCTAATTATTAATAAATAAAAGTCAGCTACCTGCTAGTGAAACTCCCGTTAAAATCGGTCCAGCCGTTTCAGAGATTACCCAGACAAACAGACAAACAGACAGACAGACGGACGGAGAGACAGAGAAATTTTTTAAAACTTGGTTTTTTAGTGTCAGTAGCGTGTATACTTTCATATGCATTTAGTGAAAAGCTGCAATTTTTTAATTACAAACAGACACTTCAATTTTATTTATCTGTATAGATGATACAGATATTTAGCTAGAAGTGGTAAAAAAACTGTTAAATGAGTGGTTGGTAAATAAGTGACACTCACGATCGTGTCGCATATATCTGGAGTGATGCGGCGCTAACTCCCTCCTCCTGGCAGCCTGTACTCCAGCCACTGCACTGCGCCACGCTAACATCGCACTCTCTATCTCACTGTGAGGAGCACTAGAGAAAAACAACACAGCTCTACTAAAAAATATTTTCGTTTTGCCCTGGATATCATCGCAAATTTCTACGTTTAGGCCCTGGTAAGGCACTTATGAATGTCTAGGAATTTACCACCGGTTCGGAAACTAGCCTTCTGAGAAGAACCGGCAAGAAACTCAGCTGGCATCATGTACATTTCGTTACACAGTAAATAATGATAATTACAAAAAAACATCAACAATTGTTCACAATAGTGAAAATTGTATCAGCATGCATGTGTAAAAAATTATATTTAAAAAAGTAAATACCAAATGATTTACATATCATGTTTGCATACCATGTCATTGCCAGGAGCAGGAGCATTATTAGCGGACAATAGAGGGTTTGCGAACACTTCACCAACTAGAGCCTAGCTCTTAAATAAATGTTGATGACCATGATACTAAAGTACTACTAAACCAAAACTATACAAAGTCAAAAATATCTTTATTCGATTAGATTTTTTACGAAGTACTTTCAAATCGTCAGAATGACATAATACTTTGTAAGAAGTCCAATCAATAACTAAAAAAGATAATAGCAGCAAACCTGTACTTGCCTACATTTTTTAGTCTTGGGTATATAAAAAGTGAACCTTTAATTTTAGAATAATCTACTAATTAGCCATTATTTATCTGTTATTTACCACAAAAAAAAAAAAATCAAATAAAGATATTTAGATTTTTGCCACTTACATTTCAGCCAAGTTCTTGACATCGTCCCTCCAATTGGAAGGGTCGAAGGTGGCGGGATCCACTCCCGTATCCCGGTCCTTGTCGGCCAAGTTCTCCTGGCCCCGCTTCAACACCGTGATCTTGGGATCTTCGCCCTTATTGGGCTTCTTGTTCTGAGCAACGCATACGCTCGCTCGGAGCGTCTCCATCTTACCCATAAGGGTTAACACCTGATGTGAACATTCAATAATTAGATTTAATTGTGTTAGTGTATGTTGTGACTATTGTACTATGAAACTATTTAATAAATTTTAAACAAGACAATTACTAATATGACAAAAACTATGGTGACATACTATGGTTAGTTACGTCACAGATACTTTTGTGGACGATAACAGTCAGTGTATATGGGCCCTAACAGCCCGTGTAAATGGACATTAACACCCCGTGTCAGAGGGCCCTAACAGCCTGTGTCTATGAGCCCTAACAGGCCACGTATATGAGTCCTAACAGCCCGTGTATATATATATGGCCGTAACAGCATGTGTATATGGGCCCTAGCCTGTATATGTGGGCCCTAACAGCCCGTGTATATGGGCCCTAACAGCCTATGTATATGGGCCTTAACAGCCCATGTATATAGGGCTCTAACAGCCCGTGTATATGGGCCCTAACAGCTCGTGTATATGAGCCCTAACAGCCCGCGTATATGGACCCTAACACCCCGTGTATAAGGGCCCTAAAGGCCCGTGTATATGGGCAATAACAGCTCGTATTAATGGGCCCTAACAGCATGTGCATATGGGCCCTAACACCTCGTGTATATTGGCCCAAAAACTTCGTGTACATATGGGCTCGTGTATATAGGCCCTATAAGCTCGAACTGTCTATATATTTGGGCTAAGTTCGAACTGTCTGTCTATATATTTGGACTAAGCTCGGACTGTCTATATATTTGGGCCATTCATGGTATTAATTCTTACCTTAGTATGTTCCCGCAGCATATCAACGGTGAGTCTATCCACCCTGGTGGGACACGGGGGCAGTCGCGGCACTGGTATAGAGTTGGAAGAGGACACGGCTCGGCCGGGATAGGCCAGGGCAAGGCGAGCTTCTGTTCTCTTCCTCTCGCGTTCCAACTGACGCCATTGTTCGTAGCAAGCATCTAACCGCGCGTGGAGGATTCCTGATGATGTCGCTGCACCCCTGTTACATTTTTTTTTTAAATTTATTTATTACAAAGAATGAATACAAGGTTATAAAGTCTATTCTTAGTGCCAATTACAGATTCATGCTTTACTAATTGATAATATAATTTTAGTCGCTAAACAGAAAACAGCAGAATAAGTACAATATGCTCATACAACAAAATATACTTTATAATCAGATTTAACTGAGCCAGAGAGTGAATGTGTGTGTGTGTGTGCCTTTAGTAATTTTTTTTACCTTTATTCACTTTTTGTTCACTAGTGAAAATTGATGTAATTTGCTTCTTAAAAGATATTTTATTGTTTTGGTAAATATACCTAACAGCAAAATCCTTGTTGTAGCTATGTAGTATACGAGAAACCACCGAATTCTGAGCATAATTACTGTGGCCGAGAGGAACTTCAAAGAGAGAATTACAAATTAATTTAAGACACATGTCAAAACTGTATTGATGAAGAAAGCCTATAATTAAATTTCGAATTACATAAATGACAAGGATGAGGAGCTCGTGGCACAGTTGCTATTGCGCATATGATTCGATCAACGAAGTTAAGCAACCATACGCCTAGCCAGTAGTTGGATGGGTGTCCGCCCGAATCTCTCGGAGAGCACGTTAAGTTGTCGGTCCCGGTTGCCAATTTATCATCTTTGGCAATCGTTACAGGTCAGTCGGAGGCCTAAGAAAGTCTGACAACTGGTTTAAGCCAGATTGCCGGTTTTCCTCGAAAAAGGGGTTACGAAGGTCAGATGGCAGTCGCTTCGTATAAAGAATCAGGTGATCAGCCACATCGAGTTGAATCAAGTGCCGACCCCAAATACATGGGATAAGGCCAGGGAGATAAGATGATAAATGACAAGGATATATGGTACTAAATCACTTTGCACAAGTATAATAATAATATTATTATTAGTTTTATACTTACCTGCAAGCTAATACAATTAAATTAAAATTTAAAGTCCTGACTGACTAATGCGCACAGCCTAAGCCACTAATGTTAGAGACATGAAATTTGGAGGATGCTAGCATTAAAATGAAGAAGAAAATCGATTATTTAAACGGTGGTAACATTTTATCATTTATAATCCTGTATAATCATGTCATTCTGACGATTCAAATGTACTTTGTTAAAGTCATAATAGTCTAATCAAACAAAGTTATTTTAAATGTAGTTTGTGTCATTAAATCATTACCTCATGTTCCTCATAGCGTAGAAGGGGGCTAGTAGAGGTAGATCTAACATCGGCGACGGCAGTACTGGCGGAGGGACCGGCGGACTGGGACCCAATAGGGCTCCGAGACCTGAAAATTATTTATAAATTTATTTACAACTAGCTGTCCCCGCAGTTTCACCCGCGTAGATTTAGTTTCTTCTAATATTTTTAATAAATAAAAGTAGCCTAAGTTACTCCTTGAAACATCAGCTACATACCAGTTAAAATCCGTCCAGCCGTTTCAGAGATTACCCGGAACAAACAGACAGACAGAGATTTTAAAACTTGGTTTTTAAGCGTCAGTTTCGTGTATACTTTCATATACATTTAGTCAAAAGCTGTTATTTTGGAATTACATACAGACACTTTATTTATCTGTATAGATATAGATCCATGACTTGACCATTTATTACCAACAAAAAGAGTTGGTAACTGGTTTCACCCAAATTACCGATTCACCTCGTAAAATACGTTACGAAGTTGAAAGGAGTAATTGTTGAGTTTCTTGCCGGGTTCTTCTCAGCAAAAGCAACCTTCCGAACCCGGTGGTAGCATTTATAATCCTGTATAACGTATTTTTGTGTCCTTCTGACGATTTGAAAGTACTTTGTAAGAAGTCTAATCAAATAAAGATATCTTGATTTTGAAAGTCAGATGGCAGTCGTGCTCAATATACTACGATCCTTACATACTTCTTTCGCTTCCTCTACATTCATGCATCCACCTTTACGGAGAAGATAGTACATTTGGTACAAGACACTTACCGAGATTGAACGGTGTATTATCATGTAAGAACGAGACGTCCACATTCAGTTGGTTTGGGGGCGGTCGATTCCTCATAAGCATACTCATCTGTCTTGCTATCTCCTGATTCTGACGCATCATAGCCGCTTGCTGCATATTATCCCTTCCCATTGAATTGTCAAAATTCCTCTCGTTCCCTTGAAACCCTGACATCTGATTCATATCCCGTCTCACATACTCATTAGGGTGGAACCCGTTTGGTTTATAATTCATCGTATTCGCTCCAGAGACAGGGGTTTGGTTGAACTCATAGTTCTGGCCCATCGGACTCCGTTCGCTCATCATATCATAGAAGTTGTTATCCCCAAAGTTTTTATTCGGTGGCATTTGTTGGAAGTTTCTGTTGAAGAACATTTTGTTGTCCTGCATCTTGTTGAACTCCTCGGGATACCCGTTCATATCCATCGGTTTGAAATCCATGTTATTAACATTCTCATCCCTGCGATCAGATATATTCAACTGGGTCAAGAACGCAAGGATCTCCGAATCTTGGTTCTGGTTCTGCTCCTTCCCGAAGCTGTTTGGAAACCTCTGCGTGTTATTGTAAGGCGGTTCGAAGTTGGAATTGAAATTCATATCGAGGTTTAAGCTGTTGGGTCTGTTGAAGTTGTTTGGGAACATGTTGGCTTCTGGCAACGAGTTCCTTTGGCTCGGCTCGAAGAAGTTGTAGTACTTGTCGTCAAACTTGTTGGGGTTTGTAAACTGAGCGCCTCCGATCTCTTGGGCGGCGAGTCGTAGTAAGTTTAATTGCTCTGGTGTTACTGTATCAGTGGTGTCTGGTACTGGTTCCATGCCGAGCAAGGCAGTGACGTCATTGTCTGGATAATTGAACCCGTTGGTGTTGCCATAGCCATTCTGCATGTTATAGTTGAAGCCATTCTGGTCGTTCTGACCGTAGTTGTATAAGTTGTTCGGGTAGTAAGTAGAAGAGAATGGGGCGTTCCCTGTATCGTTTTTGGGATACTGGGTGTTTTGTAGACCGCTTACAGTTTTTTCCGGTGGTTGAACAGAGCTGCAAATAGATAATACATATTATCAGACTTACATTTCTATTTGCTGGTGGATTAGAAGCTTGATTAGGAGGTGGGCCATTAAGAGTCATGGTAATAGCATAGTGGTTTCTCAAAGATTGAAGTTTAAACCCCACCAATCTGTGAGTATATGAGTATATCTATATTGAGTAAATATAAAGAAAAACATTGTAAATAATCCTGCATATATCTGAGAGAAAATTTCAAGAATATGTAGTGCTATATATTCGTTTGATTCTCAGGCACTATCTTGAGTAGTGATCACTTTAAAATTGTTCCCTAATCCCTAAGTTATATTGAAATCATTTAAGGCTTTTTTCAATCTAAGTAAAGTCAACAGCAACACAAAAAAACAGCAATTTGATTTTTATAATATACTAAGAGAAGAATAAATGTGGTGTATACCCAACAGGGGGTCCATGTAGGCTGAGTTTGATGATGATGAAGAGAAGACAAAATAATTTGTTTATTACCTGCTCCCCTCGGCGGGTCCAGTCTCATCAAGGATCTTTGTGATGAGATCACGGACCATCGAGTTTTCTTCCATAATGCGTTCCGACTGTAACAAAACAAGAAAAAAACATTAGTCCCCAAAATTTTTTTTTTTTTTTTTTATTTATTTATTTCAACAATTACACTCTAACTACTCCATACGTGTGTCTGTTTATTCCTTTCCATGATTAATTGCTAAACCTACATGCTCACACTATCCCAGAAGGGTCTCCGAAGGGGTAAGCCTAGGTATTGTAACAATAACACCCTTTTTTCACCGAAGAAGATTAATTTCGACATAAGTAGCTCAATTGGCAGAGCCAACAAAATATATTTAATATATTGAGGCGTTAAAGTCGTCGGAACTCTAGCCTCTGTCCTCAGTTGCTCTAAACATTTTAACCGACTTCAAAAAGAGGGGTTATCAATTCGACAATTTATTAGTTTTGTTAGTGTATAACAAGCACCTATGCAGGTGCCGTCATTTGTTTTGAACGCTGACCTAGAATATGCAGTAGCTAATTTATGAGTCTGTCTGTATTTCGCGACGCGAATAATAGACATACGTAGGTACCCTCACGATTTTCGCTGAACATACTCGTGTCAGCAGCATTCATATTCTTCATATTATTGTATCCAAGTGACAGTGTCTATACCCTACATTACGGTAACCGCTTACCATCAGATATTCTTGTAACATTTCACACTGCATTAAGTAACATGATTATACTGTTTATAATCATTGTTATACTGTGTGTACAATTTAAGTTAAGCACTTTATGTTTAAATCAGATATTAATACACAATAAGTCATACTAATGGCATATTGACAACATACTGTTATGTACAAACATGACACTTGTGCTCTATTGTACATACATATGTTTGCCCCGAAGGGGTAGGCAGAGGTATTGTAATAACAACACCCACTATTCACCAAAGATGACTAAGTGCCAATCTGACAGGAGTCTAATGGTGTCTGAGGCACTATACTGTGTATATGTATTACTTCTGAGACATATGCAGGTATCCTCACGATGTTTTCCATCACCGTGAGCATGTGGTATGAAATTACTAATCTTAAGTTGTTAGAAAAACTCATTTGTGCAGGCCACTGGGATTCGAACTTGCTTCGCTTGTGTAGCAGGTGCTCAAACCGCACAGCCACCAGGTTCTTTTTATCCCTTAATGAGTTAATTTAAGGTGTTGGACCATATTTTAGCTTGTTATATTCAATACATACTTGTTATACCCCCTTATTAGAAATCGTGGTTTAATCCCAAAATTATAGGCAGAGACTAACTGTTCACTGCTACAAATGTGGGTGTGACAGGGGACGATGGATGACCAAGGATAAATATAAAGATACAACAAACAATTGAAAATAACATTACTGTCACATCATATAAAGAAGTCAAAGAAGCCGCACTAGACAGGTGGAGGGAGCTTCATCAGCTCAAATCTTATTTGATAATATCATAAAGAGGAAAGATTTGTTGTTCGTATTGAATAGGCTCAGACACTACTAGGCCGATCTTGATTGAGCAATGTGTAGCTACATCATCACTGAGTAACATAGGCTATATTTTATCCCTGCACTTCCACAGGAATGGGAATTTTGTGGATGAAACTGCGTGACTTAAACTTAAATGAAGAATAAAAATACTGCATTAGTAACTTGTGATTATTAAAGAGATTTATAACATGTGGTATTTTTTTGTTACCTCCATGGTAATAAAGTCCAGGTTTAAACACTTTTAATTTATTTAGTTTTAAGTATATTTCTAGCTCTGGCAACCCAAGTGGAGGAGAAATAAAGACTGCCCTACTTACTATGTATCTGGATAAGATTGGACGACCCATACAATGTAAGGGGTGAAGGTCACTCAAACAATGATCACCCAGTCTTTATAAAGAATATGTATCATACACAGATAAATTGAACTTTATTACTATGCAACAAAGTTGACAATCAAATATAATGCAAATTAATTTGGGTTTTGTTCATCACACAATGTCTTGCAGACAAAAAGAACACATTTGAAAATCCTTGAATTATATTTAGAAAATAACAAGAGATGAATAACTTATTATTTAAAACTGACACAGTGCTACTGTAAAGATCAAAGTTGTTTACCTGCTGTTAAAACCATTATTCAAGGACAATACTTTTAACTTTCCTACTGATCATATCAATTGGGTGCGTAAATGCCAATTTTAAGGTCAAAACACACTGAGATACGAATATATTTAACATGAGGCGTTTTACAATGAAAGTAGGTAGGTACACATTTTAACATATTGTTCTCATTACACCTAACATTACCTTATAAGAATCTCATTGGAATAGTGATAATGACGGCCAAAATATCATAAAAACTACACTTATGATGACTGTTACCTTGTTATTATGTCCTCTAACGTACAAACTACATAATTCTAAAAATATTATGTGCATTCTTTGATGTCATCATACACCACAAGTGAAAAAAATATTCAACAAAAAACACTGACGCTCACTCCCAGGCTTGTAAAAGTATTGTTTAAAGACTTTAAGTTCCGCGTAGGAGCAAATAATACACTTTTCACCAATATATCGCGATATTACACACGGATTTTGGGTCATATTGACAGCTGAAGGCATAATACACCCAGTGAAAATGGCACTTTGACACGGCTCCCGCTTTACTTACTTGGTCTGCTTCATTTTCCACGGTTTTGTACGCGTTACTTAAGTGACATAAATCACTGAAGGCCATTTAAATTATAAAATTATTTCTTGCCACGATACATACGAGCTTACTTCGGTGCTAAGCCATTTTTTTCATTGACCTACATGTGTATAAAATTATACGTGCTAACTCTAACAGTGTTGCTGCCACTCAGACAAAATTAATAAAGTAAAAAAAATATACCTGCTTAATCTTTAATTTGTACTCACAGTTTGGTGTCCACAAATAATCACTTATATTAAATAATTATTATTTAATTTGTTTGTGCATACATGCACATTAATGTTTTATTTTGTAAATTTCCCGCCCTATCAAGTATCAATCAATCAAATCAAGGCTATTTTTTTTTTATTTGAAGCACCACATCCAGTCAAGGACACAATTTTGTCTACGGACTCCGTGATAGACTCAATAAAATTTAACCTCGGGGCCGGTAGGTTCACTTTGATTTTCTTCCACCATCACGCATTGTAAGAATTTCTTCCCAAATCCCTAGAACGAAACGAACGGCAAGAGTTATTCTAATAATTTCATGTTCTGTATAAGCTTAAGCTGAGCAATCTACTAATAATTAATGTATGATCATGAAAATGTATATATTGTAAAGTAGAAGACTCTGCTTAGAATAGTAGTATCAAAACTTTTTTAACGTCTTACGTCAATATTTTAAAGAACAAGAGGATGGGGAATATACATTGTTATAAAATGTGTATTTCTAGAGTAAAGATAACGTTAAATAAATAATTAACCTTTTTATTATATTTAATGTTAATTCAAATTTAAAACAAAATAATTACCAAACAAATTTTCATAGGGCAGCACAGAATGTGGGATAATTTTTGTACAATGTGCTCCATCTACCGGCTTTAGTCTAAACTAAAACGACACTCGTATACTAGTGGAGCGATTTTCATTTCAATAAAATTTTCGTAAAAGTTTTTAATCGTTATCCAATAGATGGCGCGCATAGTTTGTTCGCTGCTCAATTTAAAAAAATTCTCATGTAACCCTTTGGTATGTGCACCAGCAAAGTGTGGAGGGACACCGGTGCGATCTATCAGAGTACCCGGAGTCCCCCTAAGCACGGAGGATGGCCACCGGGGGGATTTATTGCGGTAAAAATCCCACATACCCCGACCTGCCTCTTCCAGGGCGGTCGGGGACTTTTCGAAAGTTTCCCCCTCGTCACTAAATAAAAAAAAAGGTAGTAGGTACTAAAGGAAGAAACATTTTTCCGTATCCCCAGAACACGGGCTACAAAGGGTACACCTAAATGATGTGCATGGTAAGAATATGGTGTGGAATTAGAGGGCGCTCATAATTCGTGACGGCACCTGTAGGAATTTATTTCCACTTCAGGTTAGGTTCACCTTCCACTATTAACGTGGTAAACTAGCATACGCGATCGAAATGTCGATGAACGATTAAAGTCGAAATCCTCTCTCAATGTGATATTCACGTGATCCAAAATCGTAATTCGATAGGACTTCAAAAATCGAGGGCTGGTCGCTAGTTACTTTAAAAAACGTTCCCAAATAGGTCAGTAGGTACTTATTTGTAGTAAACTAGCAGTAACCCGCGTATATTAATGTTTCTTTTAAATTAAAGTTGCCTTAGATACACCTTGTAACATCAGCAAGCCAGTGAAAGTCCCGTTCAAAAATCGATCCAGAAGTTTCGGAGATTAAGTAGCTGAAAAAACAGACCGACCGACATATATATGTACTTATATTCTTTTTAAATTAGTTTTTTATGATAGTACCGTATTAACCGTATACCTTTACTTTCATAATATGCATTTAGTGAGAAGCTTTTAGTTTGAAACTGAAGACACTTAAATTTTATCAATCTGTATACCTACATAGATAAGTAATATTTACCTAGACTACCTTCTCAATGTTTATCGTCCAACCCCTTGCATATGCACAATATCGTGATTAATCGAATGATCAATGCATGTAAGTAATTAGGAACAGCTCCCTTTGTAGCAGGTTCGTCGTGCAATTGCATTTGAGCATTGTGGCCAGATTTGTTCACTGTACATTGCGAGAGCATGCCTTTGATAATGGCTGTCGTCAAAACCATTATATCCGTTTATAGGTATATGGTGCCAACATAGATACGAGAAGACGGAAGAGCCGTGGTGGCCGTGAGGTTTGTGCACTCGCCTGCTACGCAAACGACGCAGTTTTTCTAAGAACTTAAGTGCTGTGATCTCACACCACGTGCTTTACAATGAAGGAAAACATCGTGAGGAAACCTGCATATGTCTGAGAAGTAATTTATGATTTATATTTACTATATTTACCTCAATATGTCCGTCCTTGAGGTCAAAGCTATCCTCGCCTCTGCCTCTGTCAGCCTAAAGATGACTCTATTGTGAGCCCATACAAATCTGCGTTTACGTCGACGCGATGATTTGTGACGGTGATTTTAAGAAAACTCGCACTAGGCACTCAGGCAGAAACACATTTATAAAATTCATAACATGGATTCACAATTTAATTGCTACATCAAATTACGCTAATCAGTTTCTTTGACGAAAACTACTTAAGTACTTACTATAGTGAAAACTTTCACATAAACTTCACACCCAAAGGGGGTAAAATTACGGAAATTTGTGACTACATACTAGTGGATACCTACCAAATTATAGCCTCAAGATTCAGCGGTTTAATTTGTGCGTTCATATATCGATCAGGCAGAAAAATAAGATTATCTATACATCTTCTATATCTATATACAGTATACAGATAAATAAAATTGAAGTGTCTGTTTGTAACTGCAAAATAACAGTTTTTCACTAAATGCATATGAAAGTATTATTGACACAGAAAAACAAATTTTTAAAACTCTGTCTGTTTGTTTCGGGTAATCTCCGCAACGGCTGGACGGATTTTAACGGGGATTTTCACTGACGGATAGCTTACAAGGAGTAACTTAGGCTACTTAAGATTTTTTTAAAACATCAGGGATCCGCGGGATACCATGAAATTAAAATCTACGCGGGTGAAACCGCGGGGCACAGCTAGTCTAAATCTAAACAGATGCATCTGAAAGTATACACGCTACTGACCCAAAAATCCAAGTTTTAAATTTTTTCTCTGTCTGTCTGTCGGTTTGTTCCGGGTAATCTCCGAAACGGCTGGACCGATTTTAACGGGACTTTCACTGGCAGGTAGGTGATGTTTCAAGGAGTACTTTAAAGGAGGCTTTTATTTATTAAAAATATTAGGGTTCTGCGACAATAAGGGAGAAACTAAATCCACGCGGGTGAAACCGCGGGGCACGCTTTGAAGTTGATGTTTGGCACCGAGTTTGATACTTGGAACCAACTTAACACAGATAACACAGATTAAACCGCTGAATCTAGAGGCTATAATTTGGTAGTTATCCACTAAGTAAGAGATTTTCGTAATTTCACCCCTTTGGGGGTGAGGTTTCTGTGATAGTTTTCACTACACTACACACAAACATCAACTTCAAAAGTAAGTAATTTATTTCAGATAATCTTAATTTTCTCTTTTATTTGTAATAGTATTTTTGTTTAAGAATGTGTTATCATAAAAAGTAGTAAAATAACATAAGTTAGCGTAAGAAAAGTGACGTTCAATGAGTGTTCCAAGTTCCTTAAGTTGAAATTTTTTTTTAAATTTTTGTGTATAAATGCGCAGTATCCTCACAATTTTCACTGTTTGCTCATATCCCGTGACGACACTTGTATACCCGGTGCTCATAACATCGAGTACCTACCTATAACAGTGCAGCGTCTGCCCCTGACAGGCCCGATCGACCCCCGCCGTGCTCATTATCCAATTTGCCACTACGAGTTAAAATAATTCCTGCCTCTGACATCTCTCTATTTATTCCATTAAAACAACTGTATTATTATCTATGGTTGATGTTTTTTTTTACTTTATATTTTTTCTGAATGAAAATTAAAATCAAATGCAACTCAGTGACACCTCTGCCATCGACAGCTAACGTGAATTGCAAGTTTTCTATTATTCATCATTTCGAAAATACAGAAATACTTACGTATCTATTTAATTCCAAAAAAATGCATACTTGATTACCTTGTGGTTTTGGGGACTATTGTGTCAAGACTGTTTCGGAGATTCGACTTTTGTTGGAATTATTTCTTACCCCCTTTTTTCATCTCTTTACCACCTCGGGGGTACTTAAACATTAAGCCTTTTCATGACATCACAAAATAATTTTAACTAAAGAATACAGCTACAAAATTGCACCAAAATTAGTTTGACTGTAGTAGGTAGGTATCTAACTATATACATTGTTACCAGTTTTGAGAATGTCAGTTGTGAGAAACTCACTAAAATAAAAAAAAGCGGAATTTTGATTGCTGGCCTTAGTACTTATGTATAATTTGAAATACACAAAAAATTCAAAAAAAGATTGTTGTACCGCATAATTCGCACCTTTGCGGAAAAACTGTAATGTCATAAATTTCAAGACGAAGACGAACTACTAAACCACACCGTGATGTGAATTACATGCAGACAAAGTCACCGGAAAGTAGTTACCCTATCCATAACAGAAAAGCGATATGGTATTAAGAATTTTGTATTTCAAAAAGGTAAATAGGGATTACACGAAAATCCAAAAGTGTACTTACGTAATAACGGACACACCCGTCCAACGAATCGAAAAACAAAAGAAATTCAAATAAAGAATTCAATCTCAATCGAATCAAGAATCCGTCGGCCGTGGGATAGTAAGAGAGGGCTATATACGTCTTGTGGTATAAAAGAGAGGGACAAATGCAGCGTTAATCCTATTGGCTTATACCGGGCGACGTTTGCCACGATTGGTCGTCGTGCTTTATTGAACTGTCACCGAAGACCGCGGTTACGGGGGTGAGCGGTAATTCGGGGGCAAAGGGGTGGTGGGTGAACGGGTGGGGAGGGGTGGCAAGCCGTTTCACAGAGTGGAGTTTGGCGATTGACTTGTGGGTAGTTTTCGGGGTTCCTTTTGAAAGGATTTGAGGGAGAATTTTATTTTCTTTATGGTTTCTGAACGCACCTGAGCTTGATATGCGATTAGGTTTGTTTCATGTCGGATTTTATTGTATTGTTCGTTTATTATTGTGACTCAAATTGGATTCTTCACTTTTATTAATGTTATTAGGGTAGATGAGTTAAATGCATTTGTCAAAAATATCTGAAAGTAGACCACAGATAAATTGTAACTAAGCAAAACATTTTAAAGTATAGTTAGGTTTTACCAAGGTGTAAAATCGATACTTATACTAAAGTGTCATCTAAATTTAATCAGTGATGTTATGCAATTTTAAAAGAACCATCTTACAAGTGTTTTAAGTTCGTTGAAATCATAGACAAGAAAAATTAAGCGTGGGCGCGGTTGCTTCCATTCAGACCATAGATATAGAAAAAAATCGCTTGCTCTTTATCTTTGAGTCGGACAATATCGTTTGTACTTGTATAATTATTATTTATCTATGATTGGTCTCTTTCATAATGTTGCTTTTCCCCGAATTGCCTCAAAGACCTAACATGCGCTATGTACTTAACTTATACAGCCAAATGTCATAATGTGTCACTGCGATTGGCGGGAACAAATCGGGGAAAACTGTTGACTTTTCCCGTTTGACGTTGCTTTTCGCGGGAAATGCCACGCCCTGTGTGGCTCGCGTTCTTATTGGCCGCGGCATCAAATGTCATTGTTATTTACTATTGTTTTGGGTCTCCCTTTACATAAGCGAGGCTTTGGTACAAAGGTATTTGGGTAGTGTCGTCATTAAAAAGCCATTTTAGGATAGGTGTGGTGAATCATACTGAACATAGTCGTTCGGTGAACAGCTGATATTCCTGTGATTATTTTTATAAACTACCTATATTGTTGAGGGGCACTGACTTATCCTATAGGACTTTCGAAAGGGCCCAGTAGTCCTAGACAAAGTAAAATTCTCTCGCGCTGACGCTACTAGAAACGGTACAAAATGTATGGGAATGACATAAATCAGTCACGTAACATATGTTATTCCCGTACATTTTGTATCGTTTCTAGCGAAGCGTGATTGTTACTTTGTTTACAGGCCCAGGAGCAGTTAGAATCCACATAAGTTTGTCATAGCCACAGGGTTCATGTTTCATATTGATTGAGCTTGTGATGTGATCTTAAGATCACAAAGGGCTGCGGGGTAGTAACTTGCATGAAGTTGTAAGTAGGTAGTAGGGAGCTACTTCACCTATTCCACGCGTATGTTTGTAACGAATTGCGTCAAAAAGTACCGATTTAAAAATTCTGTCACCATTTGAATGTTACATTATCACTGATTAATACTTATAGGCTATATTTTATCCCCGTACTCACACGAGAACGGGAAAAACGTGGGCAAAACCGCGAGACGTTGGTATCTAGTAGGTATATGATATTCTTCACACGAACACCTATGGAAAATAACAATTTTCATTCATTTCATTGCATCAATCGCAACAATACATATTACCAATGAAAAGTAATTGGAAAGCGAAATGGCTGTTAAATTTTCCTGGCGAATATCTACGGCGTCATTATTTTAAATGGCGGCCGACGCAACAGCGGCGTAATGCCACAAATTAAAGCTTAAAACGGACGCTTAACAGCTGACCCAAAATCGAAGTCTCCCTGTCTGGTTGCCCGTCGGACGCGAAAAGCAACGGGGCGGGGCCTCGCCACGCCTTCGGCCAAGCTCACACCAAGCCGACGCCGCGTCAAAAGTTCCCCGGCTGTCACGAAACGCGCGCGGTTCGTGCCACCACCGAAAAAAATATAAACGTCAAATGTGTAACGTCAAATTTGCCGCGTAATTTGAATTTGACAAGTGGATCGGATTGGGTATTTTATCAATAGGCGTTTTGTAGGTAAATATTTTATAAAAGACAAATTTGCTTTTTTTTATTATTGTTGTAATTTTTTTTACTTACTCAATTGCTTTAAATTGCCTTGTATATGTAGGCCTGTTTGTCCTTTCCGAGAAATGTTCTCTTACTAATAAAATACAATCGGTATTTATTGCATTATAATGTAATTTTTTATTTGCATTAGAATACCAGTATGTTAATTAATAACACACATGGCCAATGAAAACTAAATACCTACCGAAATACCTAAAAAATCATTATAAATATCACTAATTCCACATACACGATTTTTGAACAGTAAACAATGTTTTTTTTATACTTAGTGAAGTATCTACTCACTCACAAAATTATAAAATTCAGCGTAGCGATTCTTAAACCAATTTTGTTTTTTGAGCAATTTATTTACTTCGATTTATTTTGTCAACGGTGATCTGAATAGAGGGGAAAGAAATATACGGTTGAATTGAGAATCCTCCTCCTTTTTTTGAAGTCGGTTAATGAACCGCACACAAATAGGGCTAAGTATCCCCTCATCTATTATGTGTGGAACTCCTTTAAAATCCTAAAATCTGTCAAATAAAACTTAAATAACTTTAGTTTTAAAAAGGATATTCTTTCTTCTGGGGTCAAAATCTACCGAGAACTCTTAATATTCTATTGAGCATTCTTCTGGGTATCTCCCATGGGCAGTAATGACATTGATCATGGATCTCTTTTCGATTTCAGCAGTATTTTCTCGGCCAATCCCGTTACTCCATCACTTATCATCAGAGTTAGTAAGAAATTGACACCATTTTAAATCCTAATAAGTATCTTATTAACTTAATCTAGGGGATAATTAGGAAGAAAGAGAGAAAAAAATAATTAATACATCCCCATTTATTTCGAAATATAAAATTTTATTTTACAAATATGACAGCGTTTCTTGACGGTTCAACTCAGTACAATATTTTTTGAACCGGTTCTAAATTTTCGAAATTAAATCGCCGCAACAAAAAAAATTAGACATGTTTTTTTTGAGGTTATCAATGCCTTGCCGGTTAAATTAAATTACTTAATCAATAAATACAATCTATATTTATTACGCCATAAAATACTCAATCCACTAAAACATTAGGTTAATTTCAGAACGTAATGTTTGGACATAAATAATTAAGCTACTTTTTTTTAAATAAAAAGTGTGAAAAAAAGTTGTATGTGTGATCGTGTGTACAGACTATACGACATGGAAGTCGCTCAGACACCATTGCAGCTAACTCAGGACCATCAAGATGGAAGAGTTACAGGTTGGTACATTTAATGTAAAATTTTACGTGATTTTAAATATAGTTCTACTGGTATGCGTAGCGCGTAAAAACAAGATATTGTTTTATTTTTCTAAATATAAAAAAAATTTCGTCATAAACGGATCTACCATAGTTTAGAGATAAGCTGTTTTTCAAACTGTGTTTAAAACACAAAAAAGTCAAAGATTTACGTTATACTACGTAGGGTAGGTAAGTATATTTAAGTGTCAATGTGACAGATGGTGAGTTAGTCGCAACTCAGGCACATGTTTACAGAACGATATGTAACTCAGTAATGTACGAGGAACACGGGGATATTTTTTACTACCTAAGTATTCTAAACATCACAATTTACTGCTGGCTTTTTTTTAGGAACTTGCACTTTTTGGATCATTGTGCCAAAAGTTCGTTCGTTATAATAATGTTTTCAAATTGCAAGGATACAGATATGTCGAAAATTCTATACTATACACACATTTTCTTATTTAACCGACTGCAATAAAAAGAGGAGGTTCTAAATTCCTCAGTATTGTTTAAGCCACTAGTATATTTAACCAAATTCTCGTAATTTGTGAACGTTGCGAACCTCGTCTTGATTTATTTTTAAAACGGTCCCAGTGACATTAGTATTCAGCCCCCGCCAGCCAGTAACCCGGGGGTCTATTTGACTGATTTTCAGCCGCTCCATCATTTGCCACTTTGCCCGGTCAGCGTGTGTTCTGAATACGAAACAACCAGTCACCGACGGGAATTGAAATTTCATTTTCGTATTTCGAATTGTGTGTTCGAGATTTGAATATTCACTTTTTATTAGCTAACTTTATGGTAGGGTTGTTTTTTTATCTATACATACAGATAAAAATAATTAAATGACATTTTGTTATTTTCAATGTCAATTTTGTTAAATTAACAGCTTTTCATAAAATGCAAGTGAAAGTATATACGCAACTCACATTAAAAGCAATTCTTCGTCTGTCTGTTTGTTTAGGCTAATCTCCGAAAAGACTGGATTTTAACTGTTAATTGTCACATAGTTAATGTTACAAGCAATGACTTAGGCTACCGATATTTAAAAAAACATTAGTGCCACCCATGAAACTAACTTTACGCGGGTGAAACTGCGTGACATTAGCTAGAAAGAAGGAAACACAAGTAGGTAAGTATTATTGCTATGCGCTCATAAATCGTGACGGTCCCTGTACACGCATCTTTCTGGCACAATCCGCCTTATATTATAAAACATCACCTAAGATAGTCTTTGGTTTCGAAGTCAATTTCTTTCTGTGACACAGAATTAAAAAGGGATGGATATCGTTTTAGTCTAAATTCGATCTAGTCTTGGTTGAAGCAATGTTTTGTAAGAAGGGTGTATGCGGCACGGCATCCCCGACAGTACCTAATAAAACGTTTCACATTGACTTTTAAGAATTTATTGAGCGTACATTTACATTAAAAATTAAAAACAAAAATTACCACAAGCAAAATCCCTAAATTTTTTTTGAATATAGAAAACCAATCGAACACAATGAAAAAGAAAAATAAAACTAAGTTATTCATAGAGTAAGTAATAGATAAGAGACAAATAAAGATGGCTATCCTCCTGCGGTCTCGGCTACTCACGGTGTTTTTTTTTTTTTTTTTTTTATTTTAGAATACATAGGTTGCGCGTCGGCAACAAGGGGTTGGTAGACTTGGTAGGCATTTATTCCCATAAGAGAGTGGAAGGTAAGCATTTAATCTGGCGGCGGCTACGGGGCGGGAAATTAATCAGGCCGGCTCAAGGGCTCGCCGCGTCAAAAGAAAACCAAATAAAACGGCAAGCGACAAAGTTTCCCACTTGCGACCCGGGACTACAGAGCTGCGGAGTCGCTGTTCATTTACTATTTGTTTTTTTTCTTTTAAATTCACATTCAAATTACAAAAGTCCCAGAAGGATTAAGCAGAGGTGTGGAGGTGAGAGCTGAAATATCATTAATATACTGAACTAACTGTTTTGAAGTTTCGCAACACAACTTCATACAAACTTAAAAACTTGCATTGAAAAATACTTAGTTTAGAAAACCTAAAAAACTAGTTTTTATAGAAAGTCCAACAAAAACATTTTTTTTAATAATTTGGACTAAGAATGTTGTCAATAAGAAAAGCGTATTTTATTAAATTAAAATTAGTTTAATCATTTAAAAAATAATTAAAATTAATTTAAAATTATGTCATCGGTCTTAGACTCAATTTGAATTTAATCTGAGCCTTAGAGGGTCGGTGACAAACACACAAGTGACGCTAATATAAAGCGTGTAAAATATGTCACCGCCGTCTCCACGCCTCTCGCGAGCCCTGTAAGTGCCCCGCTCGGGCACAAACAAACATTGATTTATCTTGATACCAGGATTACCCTCCCCCTCCCCTCCCCCCCCTCGGTCCTGACTTACAATTTCCCTCAGCGGAACTTTTTATGTGTCTTATAAAATTGTCTTTTATGTGTTCCCTCTCGTTCCCTTTGTGGCAAATATGGCCCGACATAAATTGTAATGGGACAATATATTGCTGAACATATACGGCTGTGTTTTATGTTCACCTACGTTTACGCGGAGAGAGAGACGTAAAGAGATGACAGAGTGTAGGGAAGTAAGTTTTTTTCTATCAGTTGTTTTTTATTATATGAGCATTGGGACTGTGTCAATGGGTAATATTCATGAGATATAAATACTGTAACCATTAAACATTGTATGTTGTTGAGTTTCTTATATACATACTAACCTGTATTCCCATAAGGGGTAGGCAGAGGTAATATATTAATAACATCCACTTTTCACCAAGGATGATTAAGTGCCAACGTTACAGATGATGAGTCTATCGCCGTCCCAGGCAGTATACTTTGAATTACATCTCAGACATATGCAGGTTTCCTCACGATGTTTTCCATCACCGTAAAGCACGTGGTGTGAAATCACTGCACATAAGGTGGCGACTGCTCAAAACACAACCACCACAGTTTTTTTATACTTACTAGCTGTGCCCCGCGGTTTCACCCGCGTAGATTTAGTTTCATGCTGTTTTTTTTAAATAAAATTAGCCTTAGTCACTCCTTGAAACATCAGCTACCTGCCAGTGAAAGTCCCGTTAAAATCCATCCGGCAGATTATGCCCGATGCCGTGACCAAGGGAAATGGGGATTAATTTTTATATACAGGGTGTCGGAGAAAAAGGAACAGTTGTCTTCTAGAAGTTGTTGGATTTTATGAATATATCACTATATTGAAATCGTAAAATATCCTGTATAAAGATTATTTTTTACGCAATGAAAAAACAAAGGAATTCGCTAAGCATACTCGTACATCCATCAAATCGCAATAAGCCGTCGTATATCTGCTCATAACTGCGTGACCCATTAAAAAGCCAGTTGCGCGATCACGGTATCAATACACCGTTTAATACAGGCCCCATGTGTTAAGGGCTGAGGGTGGGCCTTATTGATTTTATATTGTTACAATATGGACAACTCAACCTACTCTGCTCGGATTTCTCTTATAATTGTAGGCATTTCAAATATATACCTTCATCTATACATCTATATTCCGTTCTATACGGTGTTAGGTTATAACAATTTATGTGACTATTATAATATGAAATATGTGTACACTTAAGTTAATATTAATCAATTATTATGTATTCCTATTTTAATTTGAATAGTCTATGCATTGACCATGTACGTTATGCTTGCCATTTCCGGAAACGCGCACATTTATTAATTTAACTTTTGCAAATGGTGTATTGACTAAAAATCGTTCGCCCCACTATGACGCCTCTATAAAACGGCAAGAATAACGGTTCTGGGATGCATTGTCGATTTGATTGTCGTGGTGAAACTATCGTGTGATATAAGTGTTGAGTGAATTTAATAAGAAAATATAAAGTTGTGATCGAGAAGGGTATTTCATTTCTGAAACTCCTATAGTTCAGAAGTGGGATACGCCAGGATACATAAAATTTCCTTGGATCCTACGCCCGCACAAAAAAAAAAAAGAAGGTAAGTCCTACTCTTACCTTATTCAACCCACGTTTAGGAAAAGTAATTTCTTAGTGTTATTGCAATAAAATATCTATTGATTAATTAATATCCTCGATGAAAGACGTACGGGATAAAATCATTTAATTTTTTTGCTTAAGCAGGCTTGGAAATCTGTAAAGAATCATAGTACCTACCTACCAATCTATATACGCCCCATCTTTATATGATATTAATTAATTTAATTCGTATGTTTATTTAACCTCAGTCCATCTCTATTTTTATATACTAGCGTAAGAAAGAAAAATATTTTATTGACTAAATTTTTATTATTTTATTTACCATCATTTTTTTTCCCTTGTCTTTTTTTTTGTTGTGTCGAATCAGCTGACGAGACATTATGAGCTGTTTAAAATGTGTCAATTTTAGAAAGCATATTTCAACTTTTTCTGAGGTAATAAATATTTTTTTTAATGCTGACGGTTTAGAAGCACTACTTCGTTAAGTCTAGTGGAATAGAATAATAATATTATTTAATTGAATTCGCACACTCGTAAAGATGCTATATTAAATATTATCTTTATCAATTTATTTAACTCTATTAACAATAAAGCTTATGTTGATGAATGATAGTTTAAACCATTTTTTTTTTGTAAAAGAATTATTGAAATCGTAGTTTTAATTATACAATTACAAATCTTGCCTCTTTATGATATCAACGTAGACTAGTAGCTTCTATACTAACTTGTCTTTTTTATTTATTTCTGTCTTTAAACATAGTATCATTGGAGTTGAACTAATCTCTTTTATACAATTATTAAACGCGTTTGAACATATTACTTCATGCTGGCTATAAAGATTAGTGAACTAAGCAATTTTTCTATAAGTTTCAGTGACGATGAATGAGGATACCGCCCAAGGTCGAGGGCTTATTGTGGAAGGAGATGCCCGAGGTCAAGGGCCTATTATAGGAGATACCCGAGGTCAAGGGGCTATTATGGGAGATGCCCGAGGTCAAGGGCCTATAATAAGGGATGCCCGAGGTCAAGGGCTTATAATGAGGGATGCCCGAGGTCAAGGGCCTAACATGGAAGGAGATGCTCACGGACAAGGGCATGTTGTTGAGGAGAGTACCCGAGGTCAAGGGTCTACCCGTGGTCAAGGGTTTTGGGAAGGAAGTGCTCAGGGTGAAGAGCCTATTGAAGGGTATGGTCACTTAGAACTTTCAGGTATTAGAATGGAAACACAAAGGGGACGAGAACTGCATAGACGGGATGGCATGGGAGAACAGGAGCGACAAAAGTCTAACCGCAGGCAACGGAAACGACGCAGACATAAGTCAAGCAGCGTATCATCGGAGTCGTCCGGTGAGTCTATGATAATAAATTCTAAAAAGCGGCGTCGTCAGTCAGCAAGCGGCGATACTAGTATTATTTTAGATAAGTTTCTGTCTATATTAAAAGACGTCAAGAGCTCAGATAAACCTAAATTATCATTCAATAGTAATGTAATACCAGACTTTGACCCTATGTCAAAGGAACAAACAGTGTTGACATGGATAAATAAAATTGAAGAGTGCGCTGAAATATACGGTTGGGACGACAAGGAAATTGTACATTATTCTATTCCCAAATTAATTGGCATAGCAAAAACTTGGTATCAAGGTCTTACTTCAATATTAATGTCATGGGGCGAGTGGAAAAAGAAACTCATTGAATCTTTTCCCTGTAGAGAGGATTATGCTGAGCTCTTGACGGAAATGTTAAGTAAGCGCGTACGCTATGGGGAGTCGTTGGAGCACTATTATTACACCAAAATTAATCTCCTTAATCGTTGTAAGATAACCGGAAGACAAGCTGTTGATTGTTTGCTTCACGGTGTAGATGATCGTGCTGTTAAAATAGGAGCACAAGCAGCTCAGTTCCTTGAACCTGAGCAAGTATTGAGGTATTTCAGGACGATTAAAACCGGACATAGTAAAGAAGGCTTTGATAGTTCTAGGCGATTTAAAACCGAGAGGACTTCTAGTAACCCTTCCTCTAGTTCTCATTATAGATCAAATAAACCTACCAATGGTAATTCGTTTAATTCATCTATTAGATGTTTTAATTGTAATCAGACTGGGCATCCTAGCTTTCGTTGTGACAAACCTCTGGTTAAGTGTACTAATTGTGACAGGTTAGGCCATCAACCGTCAAATTGCTATCGAAATAAAAGTTCTGAGAATCATAACGCATCTCAGGACAATAAAAGGAATGAAAAACTTATATCTGAATTAAGCCTTAGTAGTGATTCAAACAGTAAATACATTATTGACATAAAAATCAATGACATTCCACTGTTATGCCACCTAGACCTAGGAAGCCAATGCACATTAATTAAAAATAGCGAAGTTCAAAAATTAGGACTTCACGTCAATAGTCATGAAAATTTACCAACGTTAAAGGGCATTGGTGCAAATTTAATAAAACCGCTAGGGAAGTTGACCACTAAAATAGAAATTCAGGGTATAAGTGAAGTAATCGATATTTATGTAGTGGAGGATTATGTCCTTAGCCATCCAGTGCTTTTAGGACACTCATTTACTGAAAAACCAAATATTATTATTACTAAAACGCCAGACAAGGTAATAATTACAAAAACGTCTAATAACAAGAAGGTTCGCTTAGTTTCGCGATATACTGTTAGCATTCCCGTTGGGGCAATGCGCGCAATACTTGTCGACTGTGATCGACCGATTGACGGGTTTATTTTCGTTGATGGTTCCGTCAGAGGCGTGCAAGGTCTAGAGTATTACCTACTTCCCGGTGAATACAAAGTAACACGTGGTCGTAGCGCAGTATTTATTCAAAACCTTTCAAATAACATCATTGAAATTAAGGAGAATGCTCTGATCACTAGATCTATTCGGGATCATAATACATTCGACCTATGTGCACTTTCGGTGGATCACAGTAGTCAGGAAACAAAAGTCAACTTTAATCCTGATCTTAACACCACCCAACAACTACAACTACAAAAGTTATTAGATGATTACAAAGAATGTTTCTCGGTTGGGTTGAAAGATCTAGGTTTCACTAATGCTACGGAGATGCTCATAGAATTAAATGATTCTGACCCCGTGGTCTATAGGCCTTATCGTATGTCACATCCTGAAAGGACATTAGTTCGGGATATGATCGACGAGATGCTTGAAAGTAACATTATTAGGGAATCTTCGTCCCCATACGCTAGCCCTATTGTCCTAGTACAGAAAAAAACCGGTGATAAGCGTTTATGCGTGGACTTTCGC
This sequence comes from Watsonalla cultraria, assembly GCA_964035505.1. Classification (NCBI taxonomy): domain Eukaryota; kingdom Metazoa; phylum Arthropoda; class Insecta; order Lepidoptera; family Drepanidae; genus Watsonalla; species Watsonalla cultraria. The sequence continues at coordinate 2,158,394 of OZ037736.1, read as the reverse complement.
GCCTTAAATCGAAAAACAAAAAAAGGATCATTATCCACTACCTCGTGTTGAAGATCAGTTGGACTTACTCGCGGGTAATAAGTTATTCACCTCTTTAGATCTGGCATCCGGTTATTATCAAATACCTATAAGTGAAGAGTCCCGACACAAAACAGCTTTTGTCACTCCAGACGGGCAATATGAATATAACCGAATGCCATTCGGACTAGTAAACGCGCCGTCAGTTTTCCAACGAACAATAAATAAAATACTTTCTGAAGCCAAAATTAAATATGCCATAATATACATGGATGATATACTCATACCATCCAAGGATTTTGACGAGGGTTTGCAGAGGCTGAAAGAGGTTTTAGGTCTATTAAAAAAGGGGGGCTTAACTTTAAAATTGAGCAAATGTAATTTCTTTAACAGAAAAGTAGACTTTCTAGGGTTTGAAATAAGTGCCGAAGGTATCCGACCCGGCAGTAGAAAAAGTGAGGCCGTGTCAAAATTCCCATGCCCTAAAAACGTGCACGAATTGCGTCAGTTCTTAGGCTTATCAGGATTATTTAGACGATTCGTAAAAGATTACGCCTTAATAGCGTCTCCACTCACTGATCTACTTAAGAAAAACGTACATTGGACTTGGGGTGATCCTCAGGAAAAAGCATTCTCTTTGATAAAAAGCCTTTTAATACAGCGCCCTGTGCTTACACTCTATGATCCCACTGCTAAAATTGAACTTCACACTGACGCGAGTAAAAACGGACTTGCTGGCATTCTCTTTCAATATAACGATAAAGGTACTTTGCAACCCATATCTTATTTTAGCCGTAAAACTACCCCTGACGAACAAAAGTACCATTCTTTTGAGTTAGAGACCTTGGCGGTGATAGCATCTCTAAATCGTTTCAGACATTACTTGATCGGTGCCCCTTTTACAATACTGACAGACTGCAATGCCCTTAGAACGACTCTTACAAAGCGCGATTTAATGCCTAGGATTGCAAGATGGTGGATACAGTTACAGGAATTTGACTGCACCATAGAATATAGGCCGGGCACAAAAATGTCTCACGTGGACGCCCTAAGTCGTAATCCAGTAGGTATTGCGGTTTCTGAATCACATGTATTAGACGTTCTTAAGCTTGACATTGACGAGGACTGGATCGCGACAGTACAATCGACTGACGACGAAATTCTAAAGATCAAAGATATTCTAAGTAGTACTAATACCGAAAAGGTCGTTGAAATTCAAAAGAACTTTAAGCTAAAAAATGGTCGAGTGTACCGCATCGTCGGTACCGGACTTAAGTGGGTGGTACCAAAAGGTGCCCGATGGCAAATATTAAAAAGGAATCATGACGATGTGGGACACTACGGTTTTGAAAAAACTTTGCAACGAATTAGGGATTTTTATTGGTTCGCAAAGATGAGACGCTTTGTGAAAAAGTATGTTTCTGCGTGTCTGGAGTGTGCTCATCACAAAACTGCAGGTGGTAAGCAGGAAGGAGAGTTGCATCCAATCGAAAAAGTAAAATTACCATTTCATACATTGCACGCCGACCATTTGGGACCTTTTATAAAAAGTAAGGCCGGAAACTGTTATCTACTTGTCATAGTAGATGCGTTTACAAAATTCATAAGTATTTCGCCTGTTAAGAACACTAAGGCCTGTACATCAATTAAAGTTTTTAAAAACTTAATTAGCTTCTTCGGGGTTCCAACAAGAGTTGTCACAGACAGAGGTACCAGCTTTACGAGCAACGCATTTAAAAACTTCACAGTTGAATTTGGTATAAAACATGTATTAAATGCTGTTGCAACCCCTCTAGCTAATGGTCAGGTGGAACGATTTAACAGGACTATTCTGGATGCACTTTCTACCTCTTGCCATGGCAAAGATGATAAAATTTGGGATGAGCACATTCATGATATACAGCTAGGTCTCAACACCACTATTCATAAAACTACGCAAAAATCACCATGCGAATTACTCTTTGGTTTCAATGTCACTAATAGAACCCAAGGCATTCTCAGTTCAGTCATTCAGGATACAATTAACGTAATACCTACTGACAAACTCGACGGAGTTAGGGACGAAGTAAGTCGGAAGATAAATGATCAACAGAATCGCGATGCAAAGCGTTATAACGATCGTAGGAAACCGGCAAAAAAATACGAAGTAGGCGATCTGGTACGACTTGAGAGACAAGTGCAACATGATGGAAAGTCCCAAAAACTTGTAATGAAATATCAAGGCCCATACCGCGTAGTAAAAGTGCTCCAACACGATAGATACGTAATAGAAGACACTCCCCTTACACGTAAGAATAATCACCGCTATGAAGCAATAATAGCAGTAGATAAAATGGCACCTTGGATGAGTTTTGATAGGGACTTTGAAAGTAGCTCGGATAGTGACGATAGTAATGAAAACTTGGTCGTTAGGGATCGTGACATTGACAGTGTTAGCACCGTCGGTGACAAAAATGACAATATTGTTAATGATGGTACTGTTGTTAATGATAAGCAGGACAAATAATTTTATAGTAGTTAAATTGCAGTTACATATGAAATTGTAAGTTGGTAGAAAATTGCAAGCTGTTATAATTATTGATTAATAAAATTTTGAATAATCGTTATAAAACTAGCATCTAATTTCAAAGTTTCAAATGTATATTAGCTCGTATCCCATCCTTTGTGTTCATTTTTGTTTTTAGTGCTCTGTTGATTAAATTAGCCTCGAGCGAAGGGACTCGCTCATTTCCAGGATGGCCGAGCTGTTAGGTTATAACAATTTATGTGACTATTATAATATGAAATATGTGTACACTTAAGTTAATATTAATCAATTATTATGTATTCCTATTTTAATTTGAATAGTCTATGCATTGACCATGTACGTTATGCTTGCCATTTCCGGAAACGCGCACATTTATTAATTTAACTTTTGCAAATGGTGTATTGACTAAAAATCGTTCGCCCCACTATGACGCCTCTATAAAACGGCAAGAATAACGGTTCTGGGATGCATTGTCGATTTGATTGTCGTGGTGAAACTATCGTGTGATATAAGTGTTGAGTGAATTTAATAAGAAAATATAAAGTTGTGATCGAGAAGGGTATTTCATTTCTGAAACTCCTATAACGGATAAATAAAAGTGTCTGTTTGTAATTCCAAAATAATTACTCTTTACCTAATGCATATGAAACTAATTATTAAGGTACTAACATCAAAACACAATTTTTTTTCTCTGTCTGTCTGTTTGTTCCGGCTAATCTCTGAAACGTGCCCGCGGTTTTACCCGCGTAGACTTTTTTTTAATTTTTTTATTGACGAGGGGAAATCTTTCAAATTTAATTTAATGTGTGTTAGTACCTATATTTTTTTAAATAAAAGTAGCTATGTGTCAGTGAAAGTCCCGTTAAAATCTGTCCAGCCGTTTCGGAGATTAGCCGGAACAAACAGACAGGCAGACAGGCAGATAATGTTTACTCCTTGGGGACTATTTTGGGAAGTTTGCTTTTTTCGTACTTTAATCACACAAAAATCACTGTCAGTGATTTGATTAGTGAAGTGACAGTCAGAGAAAACAGTGATTAAAAAGATTCGGGACATAACGAGTGCAGAAGGCAGATTTGATTAGTATGTGAATGAATGTGAACAAATGTAGTTACAGGGGCGTGCTAGAATTATCCGTGCGCACTGTTTTGGACAGAACTGACGATGTTCAATTAGAGTTAATTGATGTGTGATAAAAATGTTCGTTACATTTAGAATTGGCGGATATTTTGATGTGGGGTTATATTACTCGTATATACTGGGTTGTGTGGTTGACTCTGAATAAAGTTGATTTTATTGTAATTCTACATACTGCCTGTATTCCCCGAAGTGTAGGCAGAGGTGTCTTTATGGTCTAATGTATATATATATATATATATATATAACTGGCTGTGCCCCGCGGTTTCACTCGCGTAGATTTAGTTTCTTCCTTATTGTCGCGGAACCCTAATATTTTTAATAAATAAAAGTAGCCTAAGTTACTCCTTGAAACACCAGCTACCTACCAGTGAAAGTCCCGTTAAAATCCATCCAGCCGTTTCAGAGATTACCCGGAACAAACAGACAGACAGACAGACAGAAAAAAAATTTAATACTTGGTTTTTTAGTGTCAGTAGCGTGTATACTTTCATATGCATTTAGTGAAAAGATGTTATTTTGGAATTACAAACAGACACTTCAATTTTATTTATCTGTATAGATGTAGTCTAATCTACACTAATATTATAAAGTTTAAATTGTTTATTTGCATTGAAGAGGCTCGAGAAAGTACTTGACCGATCTTGAAAATTCTTTCAGCACTAGATAGCAACATCATAAGCGACTAACATAGGCTATATTTTATCCCCGTACTCCTATAAGAAAGGGAACTACGCGGGTGAAACCGCGTGACGTCCGCTTGTGTTCACAAAATTTTAACAGATTCAAAATATCAGAAAATAATTCTACGAACACACATAGTAAGCATTAGATACCTACAGAGTACATCACGAGTTTGAGCGTTGGCCTTGAATGTGCAGAAGGCATCTATACGAATATTACAAAGAGGCAAGATTTGTATGTATGTTTGTAACGCATTGGCTCAAAAAGTATTGAACCGATTTAAAAAATTATTTCACCATTTAAATGCTACATTATCACTGATTAATATAAGCTATATTTTATCTTCGTACTTCTACAGAAATGGGAACTACGCGGGTGAAACCGCGTGATGTCAGTTTTTTATATGGCGCGAGCGCGAACAAATTCACGCGTAGTTATCCCCCTATTTTTGCCAAGCTCTCAAAACTTGTAACGAGACCTAAAGCTTTCAAACAACAATCATATCTACATCATTCTGAACTCTATCTCTCGCTACGTGTTGTGACTGTGTCCGACACACTAATAAACGCAAATAAATACACTCTCCCATTGTGCTCTATTCACCAATTACTGCAGTGTCTGTTCAATATTTGGGGTAGTTCTCTCCAACTTTAGAAGCATTGATTCATAGTTCGTTTGCTTTTCAAGGTAGATGATTCATGTTAGCTTCTGCCCTTTTCATTAAGGATCCCTGTTTTAGATCGATTAGCAATAAAGCCTGTGTTACTGAGTGACATTTGATTAGTAAAATAATGTTTGAAATCGATCAAGTAGTTTCGGAGCCTATTCCTTACAAACAAAGAGACAAATGTTTCCGCTTTATGATATTAGTATTGACTTGCTGTGCCTCGCGGTTTCACCCGTGGATTTAATCTCATGGGTAGCTTTACTTCGCGGAACCCTTATATATATATATATATCTATACAGATAAATAAAATTGAAGTGTCTGTTTGTAATTTCAAAATTACAGCTTTTCACTAAATGCATATAAAAGTATACACGATACTGACACTAAAAAACCAAGTTATAATTTTTTTCTCTGTCTGTCTGTCTGTCTGTCTGTTTGTTCCGGGTAATCTCTGAAACGGCTGGACGGATTTTAACGGGACTATCACTGGTAGGTAGCTGATGTTTCAAGGAGTAACATAGGCTACTTTTATTTATTAAAAATATTAGGGTTCCACGACAATAAGGAAGAAACTAAACCTACGCGGGTGAAACCGCGGGGCACAGCTATTTTAAATAAAGTAGCCTATGCCACTCCATAGCTAGTGCAAGTCCCATTAAAATCGGTCCTGCCGTTTCAGAGATTATTAACATAGCTGATGTTACAACGAGTAACGAAGGTTAAGACAATTTTTTCCGTAAAATAAACCATTCATGAAATTAAGTCTGAAACCACAGCTAGTTTCAAATACTTTAACCATATCAATGCTACGAAATATTTAATTTTCGTTAGAGCTAATAGAATAACCATTACAAATCACACCCTATCCTTTAATAGATTTCCACTTAAAGGGGTCAGCACCCTAACTTCCAACCAAATCAGACCTCTGAATCAAGGGAATTTGACTCTTAAATCTTTGGAATAAGTATTGAGATGTAGGTGTAGTTACATTGGGCTAATAAATGTGCTAATGTGACGGATCAATTAAGTGATTGGACAGAACCATGCGATTAAGAGAGTGCGGCTGGCTAATACTATTTGAGGATTCGGAGTGCGAATTTCAATTGCTATATTATGAGAATGATCTTACACAAAGGGTTAGGCTAGACGGTTTCCTGATCTATTAAAACTTGGTTCTTTTAGGCAATGGGAGCCGTGGTGGCCTTGGGGTTAACGCAAGTTCGAATCCCAGCGGGGTCTGCCTCAATGAGTTTTTCTAAAAACGTATGTGTAGTCATTTCATATCACGTGCTTAACGGTGAGGGAAAACATCGTGGGGAAAAGCATATGTCTGAGAAGTAATTCAAAGATATATCGTGCCTGAGACGGTGATTGACTCACCATCTGTCACGTCGACACTTAATCATCTTCGGTGAAAAGTGGATGTTGTTATGACAACACCTCTGCCTACCCCTACGGTGAATACAGGCGTGAGCGTAATGTAGTACATTCGACCACGATTATTAATGTATCTGAGTGGTGATAGATTCTATCACCTTGTTCTGTGGCGGACTTATCAGTCATCAGGCTTTGTTATTAGACATACCGGTATTGGTATTGTATGCCGTTCTAATTATTGAATAATGTATAATGTATCGTATCTAATCCTTAGGTGAAGGCAACACATCTCCCCTACGATGGTCACCGCCCACCTCCGCAGCACTAGTGGCTGCAGCCCTGGCTCCGCCTGCTCTAAGGCCTTGGCTACCTGACCCACCTTCCAAGAAGACTAATCACCTGGGTAAGACAGGTAGAGTCTGTCAGATGTTCTACATTATACTTTACTAATAGCTAGTTCACGCCTTACCAGAAGAGGTAGATAGACGTTCTCCCACCCAAGCATCGTAGCGAAATCTTTATTATTCCATTCAAAAACATATGCATACGTAGGTATGTTGATTGATTTGTCTCCACTATGACGTTGGCATCTCATCTTTGATATAATATGAGTTTTTTAACATAGGCCTGCTCCCTTATGCAACTTTCTGGGGGCTGACTATAATCGTCTGAGCAGTTCTTCTTAGCTATGACGTCTTATTGTATGTTACTGAACTTAATTACGCCAAGAAGGTCTTACTATGACAAGTTCATAGCTATTTAGCTCTTACAAACGTATTATCTTTGTAGGTTTGGTGTGCGTGGTGTGCGGAGACACCAGCTCGGGTAAACACTACGGTATTCTCGCGTGCAATGGCTGCAGCGGATTCTTCAAGCGGTCTGTCAGGAGGAAACTTATTTACAGGTGAGGTTCAAGCACACATCATCGTATTAAGGATTTTACCTCGTTTACCAATATGGGGAGAGCGAATGATCATACTCATCCCCAGCAAAGACAAGATCTTCCATTGAGGCGGGTGTCATGCCTGGGGAACCGCGGCTCCAACTGTTCTAGTTGGAAACTTGTATATATACTACAATGCGCTTGAAAACTCTCATTTCGCGATTTAGGTTCTCGTGTATTAGTACTCAAACTTCCCATTTAGCGAGTAGCGTCATCGAGTGGAAAAACGCTGCTACATCAACTTGAACAGCTGGTCGGCCCACCTCAGAACTGCATAACAAACTTTGCCTCAAATTAGATCATTCAAATATTACTCGTATTATTTGCACAAATGCTCCTATTAGCTGCAGTACCGGATAACAAATGAAACCTCATTTCGTCACTTCTATTTGTTTTATAACATGTGGAATTATGTCAACTTGTTTTCGGAATATACGATTGCTCAACTTGGCTATTCTTGGTATAATAATCGTCATTTATTTATTTAACATATTGCGGCCTTTATTAGTCTACTAGTTGTGCCCCGTGGTTTCACCCGCGTAGATTTAGTTTCATGTCGCGGAACTCTAATATTATTAATAAATAAAAGTAGCTTAAGTTACTCCTTGAAACATCAGATACCTGCCAGTGAAAGTCCCGTTAAAATTGGTCCAGCCGTTTCAGAGATTACCCGGAACAAAAAGACTGACAGACAGAGAAAATAATTTAAACTTGGTTTTTTTGTGTCAGTATCGTGTATACTTTCATATGCATTTAGTGAAAAGCTGTTATTTTGGAATTACAAAGAGACGCTTTAATTTTATTTATCTGTATAGATGTATAGATATATGGTAGAGTCGTGATTACCTTGGGTTTTGAACAGCTGCCTGCTACGCAAGCGATGCAAGTTCGAATCAGATTCAAATAATAAATAATAATAAATATGCTCACGCCTCCCAGAAGGGTCCCCGAAGTGGTAAGGTGTTGTAAAAACAACAAACCCACAGTTTACCGAATATGATTAAGTGTCAACGTGACAGAGGGCGAGTCCATCGCCGTCACAGGCACTATACATACGTCTTTGAATTACTTCTCAGACCTATGCAGGTTACCTCAAGCTGTTTTGCTTCAACGTAAATGATACTCACAGGATAAGGCGTATATTTGAGAAGTAATTCAAAGTCGTATGTATAGCGACTGAGACGTCGATAGACTCACCATCTGTCACGTTGGCACTTAGTCATCTTCGGTGAAATGTATTACAACACCTCTGCCTACCCCTTCGGGGAATACAGGCATGAGCATATGTATGTATGTCAAATAATAATACCCCTTCCTATTTTATTTGGGGTCGACGCAATGTGTTGACCGAATTTCAACTGAGCACATAAAATGGAGAAAGTCAGAGTAAACATCGACAGGTCACAAGTGTGACACATATAGTCATTTTAGTGAACACCTGTATCAATGAGCAAAAGTAATATTTAGCGAATCACAATGGGTATTGAGTCAGTGTGGTGCGATGACTTATTCGTACAATCTAGTTTGGTCATCTTTTACTGAATGAACTGTTTTTTAAAAGAATTTAAAGTTTTTTTTTAATTTGCTTCTTAAAAAAGGTGTATACATCTATACAGATAAATAAAATTAAAGTGTCTGTTTGTAATTCCAAATAAACAGCTTTTCACTGATGCATATTATGAGCTAGCTGTGGTTTCACCCTCGTAGATTTAGTTTCATACTTATTGTCGCGGAACCCTAATATTTTAAATAAATAATAGTAGCCTAAGTTACTCCTTGAAACATCAGCTACTTGCCAGTGAAAGTCCCGTTAAAATCGGTCCAGCCGTTTCAGAGATTACTTGGAACAAACAGACAGACAGACAGACAGATAGACGGACAGACAGACAGAGACACATTTTAAAACTTGGTTTTTTAGTGTCAGTAGCGTGTATACTTTCATATGCATTTAGTGAAAAGCTGTTATTTTGGAATTACAAACAGACACTTCAATTTTATTTATCTGTATAGATATAGATAGATTTTATTTATCTGTATAGATAGGGGTCGCATGTTTCCTTAGCTCCCCAGATGAGGTTCGTTGTATATTTATTCATACTTGATCCCTGGATCTGCGCGTATGATTGTTGCATTTTGATTACGCATAGTATAATTGAAAAAACATGTGAGGATTACGGATGAGATAGAGTCACAAAGGGGATGGAAATGTGATTAATTTTTGATGTTTTTTATGTAATTATTATTATTTACTGTGTAATGAAATGTACATGATGCCAGCTGAGTTTCTTGCCGGTTATCAATGTCCACACAGAATTAGAAAGTAAAAGTAAGTTGAGGAAAGAAGAAACAGAAAAATAAATTAATTAAATTGAAATTCTAGCTGTGCCCCGCGGTTTCACCCGCGTAGATTTAGTTTCATGTCGCAGAACTCTAATATTATTAATAAATAAAAGTAGTTTAAGTTACTCCTTGAAACATCAACTATCTGCCAGTGAAGGAGCCGTTTAAATCGGTCTAGCCGTTTCAGAGATTAGCCAGAACAAACAGACTGACAGACTTTTTAAAATAAAAGTAGCTTAAGTTACTTCTTGTAAAATTATATTTGCCATTGAAAGTTCCGTTAAAATCGAATCACGATAAAACAGAGAATTTTTTTTATACATTGGTTTTTTATGTAAGTAGGTACCGTATATACTTTCATAATATGCATTTAGTGAAAATCTGTTATTTTATCATTACAAACAGACACTTATTTTTTTATCTGTATAGATGTACAAATAAAAAGATATAAAAGTTAAAAAAAAATATTGTAACAGGATTTAATAATTTCCGCAGTAGTGTGTCAGAGGGCAACAATGACAGCACAGTAACGGCAGTCGTTCTTGAACCCAGTTAATCCTCGATGTACCAGGGAGCATATTTCTAATTCTTGCCGCATCTGTGGCCAAACGTTAGGTAGGGGAGATGCACACCAACTGAGCGGAGATAGGACTTTTATTTACTGCTGGCGGACGTCACGCAGTTTCCCTCGTAGTTCCCGTTCCCGTGGGAGTTCGGAGATAAAATATAACTTATATTAATCTACACTATTATCTAATCTATATTATAATTTTTTTGTTTGTTTGTTTGCATTGAATATGCTCCGAAACTACTTGACCGATCTTGAAAATTCTTTCAGCAATGGATAGCTACATCATCAGCGAGTAACATAGGCTATATTTTATCCCCGTTCTCTCACGGGAACGGGAACTACGCAGGTGAAATCGCGTGACGTCCGCTAGTCAATGCTCATGTAAGAAGAGGAAAGATTTGTTTGTATGTTTGTAACGAATTGGCTCAAAAAAAACTAGATCGATTTTTAGAATTCTTTCGCCATTCTATTGCTACATTATCACTGATTAATATAGGCTATATTTTATCCCCGTACTCCCACGGAAACGGGAACTACGCGGGTGAAACCGCGTGATGTCCTCTATGTTAATAAAATCGCTTTCGCTCTACACCATGACCAGTCTGATACCCTCCATTGTTTGGTCTTATTTAAATGCAATAGGAATTTAATTAGCTTTTTTGTTCACTCCCCATCCCGCTGGTTACTTTTTGCAAATGTTACCTACTTGTTGGAGCCGAAATTACAAACAAACTAACAAACATCCATATCAATATATATCTGTTCATAAATACAGATAAAAAAAATTACATATTTTTTGGCAATTCCAAATTATATAAAAATAAAATTTGACAGACAAATGACAAAAAGTCAAAGTCAAAGTCAAAAGTCAAAAATATCTTTATTCGATTAGACTTCTTTATACAAAGTACATTCAAATCGTCAGAATGACACAATTTACAGGATTATACATGCTACCGCCAGGTTCGGAAGGTTGCTTTTACTGAGAAAAACCTGGCAAAAACTCATTTTAGTACCATTTTTCATCTTAGTACCGTATATACTTACTTTCATATGCATTAAGTGTAAAGCTCTTATCTTGGAATTACAAAAAGACACTTCAACTTTATTACTCTGTATAGATATAGGACTGAGTTCCTTACTGCTTGAAAAAGCTTATATATACCGGGTTATACAAGACGTAAATTTGTTATCTGTGTAAATTTGTACTTAGTATTTATTTTAAATATAGAATGTTTGGATTTATGGTAAAAGAAAAAGTTGAGTTTTTCGACTGCCTTTTGTTTTTTTCTCTCGAATAAAGAAGCTTTTTTTTCTAAAAGTAAACTTGTATTTTATCGCTGTTACCATTATAATAAGTATATGCTATCCACACTGTGACTAGGGTAAAGGTGCCGTCATATTAAGAGTCAGTCACAATGAGAATTCCACAGTAAGAGTTACCCTATTTGGCATGAATAGCGCCCGCGTAACTCCCGTCATATGGCCTTTTTGATTGTCAGACTGACATGTGTAGTACTAGAGAACAAATTGATTTTCTCGCTCTTTGTTGTCGATGCTAAACTGTTGATTCTATTATACCCATCCCTGTTCGCAGCTATCTGTACTGCACTTGACAATGGACAAATTATTGCGACCTCTGTGAAATCAAATTAGATTTTTAGTGGATCGTACCCAAAGGGTGAAAACGGGACCCTAAGACTTCGAGTCCTTCTGTCTGTCTTTCATCAGACTGAAACATAAACCGCGATAGTCAGACATTTGAAATTTTCATAGATAATGTATTTCTGTTGTTGCTGTAACAACAAACACAAAATATTTAAGGAGGGCTCCCATAAAAAATCCGTGATGGGCTGTACGTTGATAGATCACTATGTCAGTCAGTCTGTCAGTCAGTCACCGTTGAGTTATTTATTTATAACACATTAGAACGGTAACAAAATACCACTTAAACTAATAGGTTATACTTTTATTCAGTCTTATTCTAGTTATATATATTAAGATGGTACGGAGCCCATCACACGCGAGTCCGACCTGCTTTGTCGCGCTTAGTGCTTATATGATTAGTCCACATTTCACCAGCTATATTAGTCCCAGGTATAGGGTGAGTCTTTTTCCATTAAATGAACATTAATCCAGACTCTGAGCTGTCACATCGCCCGTCGCGGGGATCGGCACAAAAAGTACTGCAATTGGAGGTATATTCCTCCAAAAGTTGCAACTTTCTCTAACGCTGGAAAAAAACATTTAAGGTCCACCATCATTTAATAATATCCCCCAAGCACGCAATAAAAAATTACACATGTGACAACATTACGATTCAAAAGCTAAGTGGCGTAAAATTAGGGCGCGCACCAATTCATTCCTCGTGAGGCGAGTGCAACAAATGTCAACCTTCCCTAAGCCTATTACTTGGGGATTATCGGTAATGAAATATCTTTAATCTGTATTAGTTTCTGCAGTCTGTGGGCATGCGTGGTCACTTTGATTGAATAGTTTTTCCTCTTACGGCTTATATCCAATTTGATTGCTTCGCCATTCTTAAGGAAAATCTTTTGGTGTAGTGCAATTTTGGTTTCGTGTCACGCATTCAATTTCGCTAAGTGTTTTGTTGTAATCATATTTCTAACTAGCTGTGCCCCGCGGTTTCACCCGCGTAGATTTAGTTTCTTCCTTATTGTCGCGGAACCCTAATATTTTTAATAAACAAAAGTAGCCTTATGTTACTGCTTGATACATTAGCTACCTACCAGTGAAAGTCCCGTTAAAATCCGTCCAGCCGTTTCAGAGATTACCCGAAACAAACAGACAGACAGACAGAGAAAACATTTAAAACTCGGTTTTTGAGTGTCAGTAGCGTGTATACTTTCATATGCATTTAGTGAAAAACTGTTATTTTAGAATTACAAACAGACACTTCAATTTTATTTATCTGTATAGATGTATAGACAAGCCGTGGTCACAGTTTAAATATAAGCTTTACAAACAGTTGGGAATCTAGGAGCAAATAGTTGGAGATGACACACTCACACAGACGCGCATCTACGAGGTAATAAGTGGAATAGCCGTAATGGCAGTAAGAGTCACGTCGTGCCCGATTGCGTATACCTACGTCATTCACATGTTTAAACCAAAGCCGTGGAGGTGGTGGAGGTGGGAGTAATAAAATCATGGATGTCTGGGAAAAAATTGATAAATCTACATCATTTTGACAGTAAATAAAAGAGTACATTTTAAAATCTTAAAAGCGCTTTTTCATATTATATTGGCTTTAAACCATTCTATAAGTTAAAATGAATATATCCGAGTCATTGAATATTTCGAGTAACTTACTTTTTGGAAGAATACTTGCATGAACCCTAATAAAAAAAAACTCTTCTATGTATTTGGCTAAGATGACTCCGATATAAATGAAAAAGTTAATGATTTATTCAGTTTAGGCCCTGGTAAGGCATTTAAATGATACAATTTCCACCGATTGATGAATATTGCAAACTGCATTATATATCAATTTGAATACGTTTGATATTTGTGTGCAGATGTCAGGCTGGGACGGGAAGGTGCGTGGTGGACAAGGCGCATCGCAACCAGTGCCAGGCGTGCCGACTCAAGAAGTGCCTCGCTATGGGCATGAACAAGGATGGTAAGTTATGTAAGACCTCTTACATAACCCTACTTTGTCTATGCCTGAGATTTTAGGCAATACCGAATCAAATTGGCTTGCAATGGAAACTGCAGGCCTACCAAGATCGGTTTAAGGAGAGCGTATTAATAACTTCTAAGCTTCGACGTATAATTTTGATACCGTAAACGTTAAAAAAGCTAAGAAGTTCTTAATACGTGCTCCTGAAAGGATCATAGAAAGAAAGAATCAAAGATTTTTTTTGAAATACAAAATGCGACGCAGCCTTAATTTGAATTTAGATACCTAGAGGTACAAAATAAATGGTTCATTTAAGTACATTACAACGTCACAGACATACGTTAGCGAAAGTCTCGTTAAAATCGGTACAGCCGTTTCAGAGACAGAGTTGGATACTTTCAAATCCATTTAGTGAAAAGCTGTTAATTTGAAATCATAAACAGATACTTACATTTTATTTATCTGTATCCCTGGAGTTTGCCACGGTCTTACTAATCTACACTCACTAGCGTCTCCGACAATATTTGTATGACATATTTTAGTTCTTCACGTCACCGCTTGGAGGCGCTGTACAATTGTCTCATACAAATATTCGGCGGAGACGGTGGCAAACTCGTGATAGGGGTATTTCATATATGTACCTAGATGATCCATATTAATTCCCACAGAAAACCAATAATATCATAAAACGTAATATGAAACCCTGCGGTTGGCACGCGTGTACACAAACAGGACATGCGGAAACACATCCCTGCCGACAATACCCGCTTACCAACAGACAATACCACACAATAGCGGGCCAATTTTATTGTGTACCATTCAGTAGGTAGGATAATTCACGTGATAAAATAAATTAGAGTCCATTTGAATCAATTAAAAGAAACAACTTAGATGCGTTATCCACGGAATGAGTGTCCAAAGCTTCTATAAAGTTATAAAAATAATTAGTCAACTAACTGTGCCCCGCGGTTTTATAAGGATTGATTTCATGGGTGGCCCGTGGAACCCTAATGTTTTTTTAAATAAAGGGGCCTAAGTTACTCCTTGTAACATTAGTTATCTGCCAGTGAAAGTCCCGTTAAAATCGGTCCAGCTGTTTCGGAGATTAGCCTGAACAGATAGACATTTTAAGAATTGGTTTTTTAATGTCAGTAAGCGTATAACAATTTAGTGAAAAGCTACTATTTTGAAATTAAACAGACACTTCTTATCTGTATAGATAGATGTTTAGATAAAATACAAGTGAAGAACTCGCAATAAATGTCAAACTTTACTGTTGAGCGGGAAAAATCACAGACTACGCTTACACAATACGAAACGATTTCCCCGTCCTCCCATTAGTTTATTGGTCAATAAAAACCAAGGCTAATCATGCAAAAGATTTAAATATGACAAAATGATAATCTTCAAATGGTGTGAACATAGCCCATAGGCTAAAAGGGTTGAATAGAAAAAAAAACTTTTAGCGCCACGCGCCGACACGTGGCGCCGACCGCTCATATACAAATGATGGCTTACGGTACCCCAAAAATGTATACACTTTAATTTTTCAAACTTATTCGTGCATACCTTTGTTAGTTTAGTACTCTTTGCGCTGAGATGGGTTTAGTGAAATAATTTGATTTTTATCCTTTGTTCACTCGCTATCTCTTCGATCTTCTTTTATGATTTAATACTAACAGGGTGCTACTATGACCTCTAAACTAATAGTTTAACTCTTATTAGGAGATGTATATGACGTGTATAAGTCCGTCTCTGTCACACAGTGGAACTATGATGGCAATAAGAGCTTATGGTAAGGTCCCTGAATCCTTTAACGT
This sequence comes from Watsonalla cultraria, assembly GCA_964035505.1. Taxonomy (NCBI): domain Eukaryota; kingdom Metazoa; phylum Arthropoda; class Insecta; order Lepidoptera; family Drepanidae; genus Watsonalla; species Watsonalla cultraria. The sequence goes on along the minus strand of OZ037736.1, from coordinate 2,142,666 downwards.
CTCGCTTCGAATTCTTTCTGCCATATCCAAGCCTATCCTGATGTTAAACATTCTAATCGTATTCATTATATTTATTGCATTTGGTTTGCTTACGCGAAAGATACAAAATAAACTTAATTATAATGGTACTCTAAGTACACTTGTTCAGATCACGCTTTCCACACCCTCCTTGAAGAAACTCATACTAAGCTCGTTTAGATAAAACATGTCACACAGTACATTTATCTTTCTCATATCTTCTTCTTCATTTAAGAGTTAGACTCTTGTCGGTGCAGCTGATGAAGCTCCCTCCACTTGTTCCTGTCCAGTGCTGCTTCTTTGACCTCCTTATACGACGTATCTCATATCTTATATTAATTTTTTTATCTATTCTTATATCCCAATTTTGGGATTAATTGTAGCACATGTACCTACGTCATTCAATCAAACTTCCTAATATGCAGATGTCCTCGCGCTGATTTACTTCGTGGTCGAACTTGTGGGAAATATTTTTGTCATAGATTGATTTAAGAACACCCAACGTGACAACGACTGTGAGACCAAATAAATAGGCACAAAAGCCACAGGAATCCATTAAACTCCATAATGCCCTTAAGCCGAATGTAATAAGCGAAGGCCACGACACGCCCCGCGCGTTAATGAGAATGTTCCCGCAAATATAGATAATTAAGCAAAAACTACAAAGTGAGCTTCGGGCGATCGCACTTCGCATTCAAATGAGCACCCCTCGTTATAAACTGGGACGTTTCACCGCACGCGTATCGCACGCAGTGTGGGTAAATTTGACGGTTTGACAATTCTATCAAATTTGTTATGGCGGTGATTATAATCATGCATGTATGCCTACAAAATCTTTGAATACCTAGCATAAATTGAAGTCGTTAATTGCATACGAAATTATTTTCTGTTTGAACGCGTCGTTCTTCTAGCATTACGTTACGGATCATGATACGGTTTTCATGATTGGTAAGAGTTTGACTCCAATGGATTAAAAACGAAAAAATCCATATTATATTTTATAGATTGTAGAGAAAAGACAACGTTGTGTAATAGTGTTAAAAAGTCGTAGCCTAAAGTGAATCGAAGGCTAGTCTTCAATTAGATATACCATCATTACATTACCGACTCACTATTACTTCAAAAAACGAATATTTAACTAATTATTATCATGAAATCCACATATTATTCATATAGAAAGTATTATAATACCAAACTACATATAAATTACCAGTGATATCAATTTGAGCACAAATATCTTTACTCAAAGACGAATTAACTTTGCAAGAAAACATCCCCAAAGTAATAAAGCAAGAACGATCAAAACGGTAACATCCACCCCACGATTACCATAACGTATACCTACATCGAACAATAAACGTTGATCCAATTTAACACGAAAAGAAAGTGTCAAAAAGACGTCGTTGGTAGCGGTAATGAAGAGTGGAGGGCACAGAAGCGCGCCCTGAGGGCTCCCGCGTGCCTTTATGAGGAGCTAAGCTTTGTATTATTTTGCTCTCGGTCGGAGCGCCCTGTGAAAAGGAAAGTGTAATTCGGTTACACTTTGAGATGTCGACGCGACAATTTAATTATTCTCGGATGCGCGGATGCCGCTTCACCTTGTCAAAAGCCTCTGAGAGTTCGGCTAACTAAATTAATTAACGGTACTCTTGTCGCACTCTTGTATTCTACGTGTTTGTAAGCACAGGGGAGGTTTCATGGATTGTATTAACTAATGTCTAAGTACATGAGTACATACATAAACTGAAAACTGAATTTGAAGATTGGGAAACTACTGGTTAGCATGTTCTTGATTCAAATCTTTCACAATAACGACATCAGATTAAGCGATTATCGTGAAAAGGACGAAGAAGAGAGTAGAAAGCAGAGAATTAAAGATTCATTTGTAAAATTAAATGCTAATGGGGGTGATTTTGTGTTTTAATCCACGAGCGCTGCTTCGCCGGGGATTTCGGCTCGGGCTCGCTTTGTAGTGTCGGGCACAAAAGTGGTACTGGTTACAACTTTTTGTACAAACGAATATAATTTTTAGGAAGGACTTAAGATTTTTGGATTATATATCGGGTTGTGTCATGAGTCATAAATTGGCATTCAAGTGCTTTGCCCTAATTTATTCTTTGAAATAATTTAAATAGAGCTTGAATTTTTTTAATTATGATTGCAATTGAACTGATTTTTGTAAATTTCCAAACTCAGGTAGTTTAGTAATGGTAAGAATAATAGTGTTAGTTCTGATGGAAATGACACAAACACTTATATTCTACCTTAAGCAGAACTTTCTTAATCCAGGTCTGTAATAGGTAATCGATTCTCGGACGAGAGTTTTGAAAGCGACTGTACTCTAAATCCGACGTCGCGTACCCTAACACTTAACTGTTTATACCGGAGTTAAAGCTACAGTAACAGACACTGATTAATGCGATTTTAATCCTCCCATAAAACCCCCGAATCCGACCCTGTATTAATGGCCCACTCGACCCACAAGGTCACAAATCCTCTCCATCCTCAATGAAATTTAAACCCTATCGCTCAAGAAATTAAACTTTAAATCCCAGTGCGCATAAATTACAAACAATCGGATCGCAATTTCAGAAGGGATTCCTAAGTTAAAGTTAAACGATTCTGAATTCAAACTCGAAAGGCTTAAAGTCGTATTTTCAACCATCACTGTGTTAAACTTTGCAATTAATTTCCAAGCAAATTTGAGCTTAATGCGTATGACATTACAGTTGGTATCGGATGTTTGTTGGGAGTGGAATCAATAAATGTTAAAGCCAAATCAGTTCGACAGAAGTCGCGTAAAAGTGGAGAGGCTATTAGGGGATTTGGTGTGCGAGAGAGAAGGGTTTATATAACTGTGTTTCTACTTGAAATAGATGAGTTCAGCGGGGTTGTCGGACAGATGGGACGTGCACCTGATCACTAGACGGGGTTTAACTTGATTTAACCCAACTTGCTTAACTTTGCATTTTAGAATCCATTACAAAAAGAGACACATTTTGATCATCACAAACATGGTAATTATTAGAATTATTGCCACGTTCGTTTAGATCAAATTAGAAGCTATTATAACGTGCATGAGTATTTTACACCTACAACAAAGGTGGCAGAAAAATCTAGATTTTTAATCTAACGATCTCTCCAGTTGCCCAAATTTTTAATTTTGGATTTTTTTGATACGAAAGAATTATCATCATTCCTTTAAGAGCATCGCCAACCCTCACTATTGTCCGCTAACACTTCGACTTCCTTGCACGACATGGCGCTGACTTTTTCCTTCAGCTGTTGTACATAACTAATCCTTGGTCTCCCTCTTCTCTTCCCTTCTATCTTCCCTTCTGTGATGTTTGTAATGAAAGCGTCATGTCGTAATAGGTGTCCGTAATAGGCATTTGGGGTGATATGTAGGTACTGTCAATCAGAAGCCGAAACCATGAGTCACCTAATATGCAATTGCGATGCACTGGCGAAATGGCGAATGGACCTACTGCTACTGGGTAAGGCGTATCCAAAACCTACAAGAAACGAAAGAGGACTACAAGCCCAATGGGCAAGATTTGCCGGCTTGTTCAGGGAGTATTTGAGGAGTTAGGTACGTAGAGCATAAGGGCAAGGGCGGCACAAAAGTTCCCAAGGGTCGACGTGCTTCCGGGCAACAGGACCCAATAATGCCACAAACAAGATAACATAATAGGTAATCATCTTGCCCCTCCTGTTTTCTATTGGCCGGATTACCATTCTTTCTTCTTCTATTCTTTCCAATACTTCCTCGTTTGTGACCATCACTGTCCAACTTATACCCGCCAAATAATAAGTGACATTAATTTTGAGTTTCACCAACTGGACACACGTGTGATCAGTAACCGCTAAGTTGCAAGGTGGAAGCTATTCTTTGCGTACTAGTGTGACCATATGAAAATATCATATGAAAGATAAAAGTATAATCAAATGAAGATATTTTGAATTGAATTTGAAGTATGATATCTGTCTGTCTATTCTGGTTAATCTCTGAAACACCTGAACCGATTTTTCTCGGGCTTTATTTAAAAAAAAAGTATTTCGCGAGAACTACTCACTTAAAAAATTTATGACTTTCATATGCATTAAGTGAAGAGCTGTTAATTAGAAATTACAAACAGACACTTACATTTTATGAATCTGTATGTATATGTATAGAGTTAGTTCAGTAATCTTCCTGTTATCTAACTAACTCATTAATCGTTAATTACTAAGGGTAAAGGTAATCAAGGAAAAATTATATCATTAAACTAAATAGTACTATAGCGAAGTTGCAATTTAAGGCTGCTGTGCATTTTAGTTTAGAAGCCAAAACTTACAGACAGCCTACCATCTCTTTCTTTCCCGCACTAAAACTATGATAGTTGTGTCTCGCTCGCACGCAGCGGAAGTGAGACCTCAAAGATGGCGGCAGTATGTAGGAGGGGCTGGATTTAGTTAGCGTACAGGGAGTTAGCGTTAACTAGTTCAACATTAACTATGATTTAATGTATTTACAAGTCATAGTTGCTGTGTGGTTGGAGTGGTCGTCTGCAGAGTTTAGTCCAAACTTCAGCATCTACCTACTTACATATGCTCATGACTGTATTCCCCGAAGGGACCGAAGGCACAGGTGTTTTAATAATTTATTTATAAATCCATTTTTTTTAACTTGATCATTGAGAGTTTAGAAGACACACCCAGTACAAAACAAAAACTAAAATTAATCAAAATTACATTCAACTTCCAATATATGACACATTAAATTAAAAAAAAAATACACTTTGAGAAATGCCTATTTATATCCCAAGAGAGTAGTCAATCAGTTCTCAAAATTCCGACCAGATTTCATACCGAAACCAAAGTAACCCTAGACAGAAAGTACAGAAACCCCCGCAAAATAAAATGTATCGAAGCAGAGAGCTCTTCAATAAAACGTCACACACCGCGCCCCCACACCCCCTACCGCCCCCCACCCGCAGGGAGGCTCCCGTTTGATTTTATTGCTATTTGCCCCTGCCTCCCTGAACTTCACGTACAGATAGTTCACTGCCATTTCCCGTGACAGTTTTCCTTTATGGTTGCGAATAAGACTAGTTGTTGAATGTGATTTTTTTTTTTTTTTAGATTATTTATTTATTTATTTATGGATCTCCAACAAAGGATACACGTAAATATACAGACACATTTCTTAAGGTTCTAAGTAAGCGTGTCCCTTCAATTACAGGAGACCACAGCGTGCGTTAAAATATAATTTAAAGCAACAAGAACAAAACACAATGCACTTATGTATATGAAAAATAATTTTTTTTAAGTTATTTGAATACATATCAACATAAAAAAGAACCAAAAATAGTAAAACAAAATGCGAAAGTTAACAAAGAGCTTAACAATATAAGATATCTTTTAGTTTTTTCTTGTACATTGATAATCGGTCGCAAATATCAAGCTCATATAACTTGGACAATGTGTTTTTCTTCAAATTTTGTTCGCAAATTACAATTTTAAAGCATATACATACATGCATATGCTCACGCCTGTATTCCCCGAAGAAGTAGGCAGAGGTGCTGTAATAACAATACCCACTTTTCATAGAAGGTGATTAGGTGCCGACGTGACAGATGGCGAGTCTATCGCCGTCTCAGGCATTGTGCATACCTCTTTGAATGACTTCTCAGACATATGCAGGTTTCCTCACGATATTTTCCTTCACCGTAAGGCACGTGGTTTAAAATCACTGCTCATAAGGTTTTTTGAAAAACTCATTGGTACAGGCCTCGCTGGGATCCAAACTTGCGTAGCAGGTGACTACTGCTTAGAACCGCAAGACCACCACGGCTTTTGTAAATATATAACATTTATTAATATGAGATATCATCGGTCCCGGATACAATTTAACTTCTTCTTTGCCAATCGTTACTAGCCAGTCGGACGCTGTTTAACCCAGACTACTGATTTTCTTCGTAAAATGGGTTACGAAGGTCAGATGGCAGTCGCTTCGTTTAAAAATCAGGTGATCAGCCACATCGGGTTGAATCAAGTACCGACCCCAACAATGTATGGGATAAGAGAGACGATGAACACCTATATGAGCCTGCGAGAATTATCCGTATAAAATCTAGCTCCCTTTATTAGCAGTAAAGTGATGACTTTACTTAAGGAACTATGTCCGGACTATCTTTATGTCTGGGAGTCCGGTGTTATTTCGCGACGCTGTCAATATTATAACTATCAATCATAATCCAATAAGTTTATTGGACGTGAGAGGATACAAAGAGTAGACCGTTGTCTGATAGGCAAAGACGTGTCTTGGAAATAATTATGTTTCCGAATAGATAGTACATTTCTTGATTTATGAAACCAGACACTTTCAAAACATTTGATTAGTCTGAACTGATATGAGTCGCTTTTAAACATCTGAGCTTGTTGCCGGTTCTTCTCAGAAGACAGAACAGAAGTTATTTGACGTTCATAAGTGTCTTACCAGGACCCCTATCACGCGTTTGCTACCGTTTTCGTAATCTATACTCCCTAGCGTCTCCGTCAAATATTTGTATGAGAAATTGTACAGCGCCTCCAAGCGGTGACGTGAAGAACTAAAATATGTCATACAAATATTGTCGGAGACGCTAGCGAGTGTAGATTAGGAATATTATGGCAAACTCGTGATAGGGGTACAGGACCTTAACTGAGTACAAATCCTATTCATTTTCATTAAATTTAGCTTAAGACATTGCAAGTCTGCTCACGATTCTTCACTAAGTTTACTAAATGCTCGTTCACTATGCCGCCACGACCCCCAAAAGCAATACGTCATGTATGTGTATATTAACTTAGCATTGTATATCACCAGCGGTTCAGAACGAGCGCCAACCACGCAACACTGCGACCATAAGGCCTGAAGCTTTAAGGGACATGGACCAGGAGAGAGCTCTTCGAGAAGCCGCCGTCGCTGTGGGGGTGTTTGGGTGAGTAACCTTGCATTAAGACATAGGTATTATCTATACAGATAAATAAAATTGAAGTGTCTGTTTGTAATTCCAAAATAACGGCTTTTCACTAAATGCATATGTATGTATACACGATACTGACACTAAAATCCAAGTTTTTAAATTGTTCTCTGTCTGTCTGTCGGTCTGTCTGTTTGTTCCGGGTAATCTCTGAAACGGCTGGACGGATTTTAACGGGACTTTCACTGGTAGGTAGCTGATGTTTCAAGGAGTAACTTAGGCTACTTTTATTTATTAAAAATATTAGGGTTCCGCGACTATGAGGATGAAACTAAATCTACGCGGGTTTTCCTTTGCTGGGCATGAGCATGATCACTCGTTCTTCACACCCTGGGATAGCTAGGACTGACCTAAGGTTCCGAAGATCAAGTCTATACATTTCGCGGAGAAACTTTCATGTTGATAGAAAATGTGACGTAGAAATAGCATTTGGTAAAGCCAGTTTAAAATATAAACAGAATTCTGGAATCCATTAATTTTCCGTGAATGTAAGAGCTATGTCACTAATCCATTAAGAAAAATTCATAGAGGGAATACCATACATTTTGGGACGATCCTAAAAGCAAATAAAGATTTTTTCCTCTTTATACTTTTGTCACGTAATATTAATCACGTCTTCTATGCATACACATCATCGTCATCCTCCAGTTTAAAAGTTATTTGTGGCGCAAAGTGATTTTCGTCTTAAATTTTTTGTTTGTCTGTTCATCCGACCGATTTTGACGGGACTTTATTGTAACACAGACTGTTCGGCTCAAATATGTTAAATATATACACTAAATTGGAAATAAGCAAGTAGAAACCAGGGAAACTAGCTGATCAAATATGCCAGTGGCACAGTATACATTTAAGGTTTCAAGCAGTAGGTAAGGAATCTAGGCCTATTTTTTTAAATTAGAATGCTTGCACCATTGAGCGTGAGGGTTGTCAATCTTAAAGATTGTAAAGTTAAGTCTTTTATTTACTGTCAAAATAATGTAGACTTATTAAAAGAGCCGTGGTAGCCTCGGGGTTAGAGCTATTGTCTGCTACGCAAGCGACGCAAGTTCGAATCCCAGCGGGGCATCCCAATGAGTTTTTCTAAAACTTATGTACAGTGATTTCACACCTCGTGCTTTACGGTGAAGGAAAACATCGTGAGGAAACCTGCATATGTCTGAGAAATAATTCAAAGACGTATGTATAGTGCCTGAGACGGCGTTGGACTCACCTCTGTCACGTTGGCACTTAATCATATTCGGCGAAGTGTGGGTGTTGAAAATTACAACACCTCTGCCTACCCCTTCGGGGAATACAGGCGTGAGCATATGTATTATCATTTTGAAATACGTAATGTAAAACACGTGAATGGCGTATACGCGATCGTCCACGACGTGACACCTCTTACTGTCATTACGCCTCCGCTTATAATCTCGTAGATTCAGGCGTCTGTGTGTTTCATTTCGATCGATTTGTTCCTAGATTCCAAAGTGCTTGTTTGACACTTTTTGCTAAGCTTAACGAATTGTTCACCTTGTATCTTCATCTCAGTGAGCATTCATCGTACAAACGTAATGCTAGCGTTTGGCACAGCCAGTCTTTGACTTCTCTCTTGGAAACGGACGCTTTGTCGCCGACGGGCTCTGACGGTGTGGAAACGAAACCTCCTTTGTATTTTATATTAATATTTTTAATATTTAGATACGTAATATGAAGGTTTATTTCACTTAGAACTTTTTGAATTCGATGAGTTTGGAAAAAAAGCGTGGCTTGAATTCGAAGAATTTACTTTACTGTGATGGACTGATTTTCTATGTTCTGCAAATTTTCTACTGTTCCAATACGGGTCTAACAACTTAACGCAAGTTTATAGTCAAGAAAATTTTTTTTGTCTATGTATAAAACAAAGCAAAAATTTTCTTGCTTTCAACTTCTTTGACGTCGGGAGAAAAACGGGTCCCTATTTAAAAAAAATAAAATAAAACTTAGGCCTTTATAAGAAGAGATATGCAAGTACCAAGCGAAAATAGTGGGGGTGTCTACGCATGTATTTTATTCACGCCTGTCGGTGAGTAATGGCGCTCTTAAGATATATCATTTAAGGACAAGGCAATGCAACTACGAAATAAAAACAATAATTTAAACTCCACCGCTTCAAAAGGAAACCTAAGTACCTTCCAGGCCTTTTTGACATTCGACCAGAGGAACCCTTCACGTGTTCCAATCGTTTGATGTCTGCTAAGTATAGGCAAGGGTCAGTCGTGATTCAGTGAGCTGTGTCAATCAACTCTCATAATATACAAAGGTGGCTACGGACGACTGGACATGTGACCAGGCTGTCATCCTTTCGTGTCATCGACGCTTACTAAGGATACACTGAGATATATTTAGGTTTTGATGGGAATAAAATGCTGAAAATGGAGGAGCTCGTGGCACAGTTGCTATTGCGCATATCATTCGATCAGCGAAGTTAAGCAACCATACGCCTAGCCAGTAGTTGGATGGGTGACCGCCCGAGTTCCCTCCGTGCCTCGGAGAGCACGTTAAGCCGTCGGTCCCGGTTGCCAATTTAACATCTTTGGCAATCGTTACAGGTCAGTCGGAGGCCTAAAAATAATCTGACAACTGGTTTAATCCAGATCACAGATTTTCCTCCTAAATGGGGTTGCGAAGGTCAGATGGCAGTCGCTTCGTATAAAAATCAGGTGATCCGCCACATCGGGTTGAATCAAGTGCCGACACCATCAATGTATGGGATAAGGCCAGGGAGATGAGGATGAGATGAGAATAAAATGCTTCTATTACGCTTTCACTATATACATCATAGACGGGAAGATAGAAGGGAAGAAAAGAAGGAAGACCAAGGATTAGTTACATACAACAGCTGAAGGAAGCCAGCGTCATGTCGTATAAGGAAGTCAGTGTTGGCGATGTGATGACGAGAATTTTCATATTTTTTAAAAATTAATTTTTTTCTAAATATTGAGTTGTCAAAATATTTGCGAACATATAACGCCGACCACAAACAACAGGAGGATGATGGTGATGATGATGATGACAAAACGCCATGGAGTACAAACGATTTAAAAAGCAGTAGAATCCGGTACGTACCGGATCGGGTACTCGGGTACAACTACTTAGTTGTCGCATAAATGTTATTTATCGTGTACCAAAAAAAGTAAAACTTCGTACACTCGCCGCTTGGGGCGCTTTTTAAAGTTCGTCTACGTGAAACATGTTAATTTAACCCATCTTGGGGCATTGGCACTGTGGATAAGAATCAATATTTCTTTTAGGTACAAAACCGTCAGGTGCCGAGTATTTCTATGAATTACTAGCTGTGCCCCGCGTAGATTTAGTTTCACCCTTATTGTCGCGGAGCCCTAATATTTTTAATAACTAAAAGTAGCCTAAGTTACTCCTTGAAACATCAGCTACTTGTCAGTGAAAGTCTCGGAACAAACAGACAGACAGACAGACAGACAGACAGACAGACAGACAGACGAACAGACAGACAGACGGACAGACAGACTGAGAAACATTTTAAAACTTGGTTTTTCATTGTCAGTAGCGTGTATAATTTCATATGCATTTAGTGAAAAGCTGTTATTTTGGAATTACAAACAGACACTTCAATTTTATTTATCTGTATACATATAGATGTATAGATATGTAAAGAAAATTGGTAGGGATTTTTATTTAAAACTTTTATCACGCTTCAATTTCATTAAAACGAAACAGTCACCCCTTATTTTCTCGGCGCCCTTTGCCCATAAAAATACCATAACTAGTCCGCGGCTCACCACTATAAATATTGCATTATCATAATGTGATATATATACAAGGCGTAGCACTATCTCGAATTGCTCTCATTTGACTGCCAAATGCCAATCGTTCACGTTATTATTTTCTACTAGCCGCTCCCCTTGGTTTTTCCCGCGTAGATTTTTATCTCATGATAGACCCGCGGAACACCTGTGTTTAAAAAAATCAAAGTAGCCTAAGTACTCCTTGTAAAATTTGCTTTCTGGTAGTGAAAGTCCCGTTAGAGTCAGTCCAGCCTTTTCAGAGATTAGCCGGAACAAACAGACAGACAGGCAGACTAACAGATAGTCGGAGAAAAATTTAAAATTGGCTTTTCTATATCAGTACCGTATATACGGGCGGATCCAGCTTTGGCGCCAGGAGGGGGTCACTTAGTCGTTCGTTCCCAAACGTTTGCCTACATACAAAGTTTTGATATTATATTAAATTAATTAAATATTGAAGGCATGTTTTTTACATAAAATCTGTATGGTGACAAAATATATAAATAAAAACATTATGTTCAATTAGTGGTCTACCTAAGTCCTCAAACCAGCTCATGACATGGGGGTCATGACCCCCATGACCTCCCCCCTGGATCCGCCGTTGGTATATACCTACATTCGTATGCATTTAGTCAAGAGGTGTAATTTTAAAAATTACAAACAGACACTTCAATTTAATTTATCTGTAGGTATAGATGTAAAAATTATGTGATATGGTATGATCACTGGGCCTGTTGAGAAAGTAACTATTCTCACGCGTCGCTGGTAGAAACGATACAAATATATGGGAATAACATATTATGTTACGTAGCTGATTAATGTCATTTCCATGCATTTTTTATCGTTTCTATTAGCGTAAGCGCGAGAGAATGTTACTTTGTCTACAGGTACGGGTATATGTGTATGATATTGATAAGGTTAATATGCACCAATCGATTTAAATACTTACTAGCTACTATATAATATAGCTACTATATAATTTTTAAGGGCCCTATCAAATTAAGTATTTGTAAGAAAGCGGCCACACTTTGGGAAAATGTGCAAATTGTGGATGTGTGTTAATCAGTCTGACGTACATTTTTGAAGACAAAAATGATGCAGTAGTTTGGTTCAACACTGGTCAATCCAAATTAGGGTAGAGCTTGGAAATAAACTTGAATCTAAAGTGTGGTTGGGGCAAAATATGAAAATCTTCTTCTACCCGTAAAAAAAATTTGGTGACACCATCCTAGAAGGGTGCCCGACGAGGTAAACAGAGGTGTTGTTACAACAAAAACACTGACATTTCACCGAATAAGACTAAGTGCCAACGTGACAAAAGGTGAGTCCATCTCCGTCTCAGGCACTAAACATATGTCTTTGAATTACTCAGATAATATCCTAAGTTATATGCAGGTTTCCTCACGATGTTTTCCGTCGACGAAAGCACGTGGTGTGAATTCTCAGAACATAAGTTTTTTTACAAAAACTCATTAGTAGCCCTGCTGGGATTCGAACTTGCGTCGTTTGGCGGCTCTACCCAGGAAGTATTAGCAAATATCCCACTAACCTTATCACGTATGCAGTCCGCCAGTATCCCTGGCGATGGCGCTGTCACCAGCGAGGTACCCTCTCCTGTCGCCGCAGTACGCGCCGCTCGCGCCACCTCTGCCGGACTCCTCGCGAGACGACCACGGGGACAAGAATCATACGGACAGCGACGGTAACTAACACTTTGAATACTTTAAACCAAAGCCTAAACTGAATAATTATTTTCATTTAAGGAGCAAACGTGGAAATACTTTAAGCCAAAGTTATTGAAAGAGCTAACGTGGAAAATATTGGTAACGGACGTCCAAGGTACATTTAATGGGACGAATAATCAGATATTGTTAAGGGTTTTTTTATTGCTATAAAATAAAGAGTTTTTACACAGAGTGAACGCCACTATTGATAACACTGCTTAAAGGAAACAAACTAAACTCTTGATACACCATGGCATACAACATTCTGATACCCACCAAACTGGGGCTTGCTAAGACACGGTCATATTTACGTACGAAATAGGCACAGAACATAAGCACTTCGTTTTCGATGAATCCGCAGATATGTTAAATAGATAGAACTCATCATTAAAAGCACAAAAATAGAAACTGCGGTGTTTTTGGCGTAAGAACCGCCCAGCTAACGCGACGATAACCAATCAACTATTTTCGTTTTACTACTACCCACAAGTTTGTAATTTTTTACAACAATGTCACAGAGTTTAATCTTTACTTTCTTAGGTAACTTTGGTAAAGCAGTAGGTAGTACTGCATCATTTCCCTGGCCTTTTCCCATACATTTTTGGGGTCGGCACTTGATTCAACCCGATGTGGCTGATCACCTGATTTTTATACGAAGCGACTGCCATCTGACCTTCGCAACCCCATTTAGGAGGAAAATCTGTGATCTGGGTTAAACCAGTTGTCAGATTATTTTCAGGCCTCCGACTGACCTGTAACGATTGCCAAAGATGTTAAATTGGCAACCGGGACCGACGGCTTAACGTGCTCTCCGAGGCACGGAGGGAACTCGGGCGGTCACCCATCCAACTACTGGCTAGGCGTATGGTTGCTTAACTTCGCTGATCGAATGATATGCGCAATAGCAACTGAGCCACGAGCTCCTCTAGCAGTAGGTAGTACTGCGATGACTAGAAATTTGTAGTAAAATTTATATTACAAATACATATTTTTTTAATAATCTATGAACGAATGTAATTTTGCTTCATGTTATCTGTGTGCATTGCAGATGACAGCATTGACGTCACCAACGAAGAGGACTCCACATCGTACTCCCCACCGGCTTCCACCACCTACCCACAGCATTGTACTCCCTATAGGTATGTAGGTACATTGTTCAGAAATGTGGAATGTTAGTAGGTAACTATAAGAACCTTGCTACTAGTAGGTAGGTAGTTAGGCACACAAATACTTGATGTATTCAGTTCAAAAGAAAGAAGTTCACCACGTATTTGTTCAGCCTATTTTGATTACTTCGTTTTAAAACAATGGTTATTAACATAGATAATGTTTTTGTGGCTGACAGCTCTTTTCGATATTTGACGGTATGGGTGTTACCATATTAAAATACTAATAATATAATTTTTTGGTGGCAATGGCACTGTCTAATGAATCACAACAACATGAATGAAAACACAAACCATAAAATATTTTTTTCTTTTAAAAACTTACAAATCTAGATAATCTGTGTGTCTGGAAGCCAACTATGATCGTTTCAAGCAGTTTTAATTAAGCTCTGACTCCCAACACTTGCAACAGGTGTTCATACACCAAACTCTTACCATCAGGATAGATGGGCGCTATAAAATTTGTCGATGGCATGTGCTTATTTACAAAAAAATATGTTATCACAGAACTATAGGTGTGGAGAGCGCGGCAGAATCAGCGGCAAGGCTTCTCTTCATGGCTGTGAAATGGGCCAAAAACCTACCTTCCTTCGCTAGCCTTGCCTTTAGAGATCAAGTAAGTATACTCCTGATAAATTTAATGCGACGATGTATCTGTCTGTCAGATATATGGCGAAGTGATATCTACTATATAAAAATAAGTCGGGTTTTCCTTCCTGACGCTATAACTCTAGAACGCACGAACCGATTTCCACGGTTTTGCATTCGCTGGAAAGGTCTCGGGCTCCGTGAGTTTATAGCAAAGAAAATTCAGGACAAACCAACATTTTAGTAGATGGCGCCGGTGCGTGATACATTGTTTGACAGCTACTCATTGTTCTCTGCTCAGTTAATTTCATGTGACAAACCGGTATTGTGTTCACTGTGAAATTGTGAAAATGGCGAAACGGAGTTCGCCGGGTTTGCTAGTTACCTATAGTTATCTATGGTCACCTACTTTTGCTGAAAAGTGAGAGGTTCAGGTGCTGTCCAAAGTTGTTAGCGCTTAGCGAAAAAAGTAGGGATAACTGCGCATGAGTTTCTTCGCGCTCGCTTCATACATGAGCCAATAAATAACTATTTGACTAAACCCATTAGAGGCCAGTTTTCGTGATGTTATGATTTGGTATAGAGATTGCGTGAAAGACATTGAATAAATATGCTCACGCCATCCCAGAAAGGTCCCAAAAGGTGTAAGGAGTGTTGTAATAACAACTCAGACATTTCACCGACGATGATTAAGTGCCAACGTGACAGATGGGGAGTCCATAGCCGTTTAAAGCTCTATACATACTTATGTCTTAGACATAATCGAGGTTTGCTCACGATGTTTTCCTTCACCGTAAAGCATGTAGTGAAATGACTGCACTTAAGATTTTGGAAAAACTCATTGGTTCAGGACCAAACCCCACGGGATATCCCCAATAATGGGAATGCTGGTTCCAGGTGATCTTACTGGAGGAGTCGTGGTCGGAGCTATTCCTTCTCAACGCTATCCAGTGGTGCTTACCACTCGACGCTGCTAGCGCAACGCTCTTTGGCACAGAACAGACTGATCAAGGTATTGTACTAAAAACTTTTAACACTTAGGTTACGCCACAGTAAATATAAGCTAACAACAAGCAGTACGGAATCAACGGAATAGTAACGTGCTAACTTTAACGTGCGATTGTTCTGGGCATGACGATATTATAGGTATAGCCTTCCTTCATTAATGGGCTATCTAACACTGAAGAAGAAGACATTTTCAAATCAGACCAGTAGTTCCTGAGATAAGCGCGTTCAAGCAAACAAACTCCTTCAGCTTTATATATTAGTAGGTACTACATACCTATAAGGAAGAATGTTTGATTGTTAGCAGAAAACGAGAGCAGTGCAAACACTCTACGACGGCTTCGAGAGGTATTGGCGCGGTACCGAGCCGTGCTGGTGGATCCGGCAGAGTTCGCTTGCATGAAGGCTATCGTGCTCTTCAAATCAGGTTAGTTACCCTTTACATTTCAACCTCATTGCTGATAGTAAACACGTCATAGGTTTTGGTCTCCTCATCATGTTTGTGTAGACTTAAATTGGGGAAAAACATAGAATTTTGGTTTCCAAGGCCTGATAAGACAGACTCAACACTTTAGTTATGGTTAGTTGATAACTTTTAATCTGGGCATATTTGAGCAAGTTAAGGTTGGGGTTGGAACGAGACTGAATGTGTGAATTGTGTAAGATGATAATGGCTAGAATGGGAGGGTATACAGATAATTGAAGAGAAATTCACATTGCGCTGACCATAACTAACATGGGACATGGTAAGGAGGATATTAGCACTGTTATAGACCCACGTAGCTCTGAACCATTTTTTGTAGGCCTTCCTATAGAAGTTTTTTATTCAGATTGTAGGTTTCCTCACGATATTTGTAATTTAACGCTTGCGGCATAAAGCGACGATAACGCGAGACAGGCCAGATTGTTGCAGGACCTTCGGGTGCTATTCGTTTTGTAGATTCAGTCGTTTTGAAAACGACCTGTTCGGTCATAGAGACGCGAGGGTTATGTGAGGCAGATCCAGGTAGATCAGGGGCCCAACCATGAGCTCTTATTATTAGCATTGCATGCTAATTCAGTCGTGCGACAGTGACAGATGTATGCACGTCACATACATCTGTCTCATAAACGAGTGAAACTATCATGGCAATAAGAGCTCATAGTAAGGCCCCAGTGCAGGATTTAAGGGTATCCATTTAGCAGATTCAGGAGTTTTGATACCGAGTTGTTTCGTGATAGAGACGCGGGGGTTGCGCGAGGCGGCGCAGGTGGAGCACCTGCAGGACCAGGCGCAGGTGGTGCTGCTGGGCCACGCGCGCGCGGCGCACGGCGCGCGGCCGGCGCGCTTCGGCCGCCTGCTGCTGCTGCTGCCGCTGCTGCGCCTCGTGGCGCCGCAACGCCTGCACCACCACTACTTCGCTCCCACCATCGGGCACGCGCCCATCGAGAAGGTGCTGGCTGATATGTATAATAATTAAAGCTGCTCATTATCCTGAGTTTAAATAGCTGAATGCAGTTTTAAAATAACAGTAAAGGTGCCCATGGTTTTGGCAAGTGAGTATGTATACAAACGCGCCTTTTCTGATGTAAGTATGGGTAGATAAATAAGTACTTAACACTGCAGTACATTATTATATACTTCGAACCCACCATCAGACACTCACTTATCCAGAAAGTGATCTTTGTCCAAGAAATGGTAAGGGAAAAAATAATTTACAGTGCGTAATTATACATCTATACAGAATAATAAAGTTGAAGTGTCTGTTTGTAATTCAAAAATTACAGCGTTTCACTAAATTAATATGAAAGGTTACACGCTACAGACACTAAAAAACCAAGTTTTAATTTTTTTCTCTGTCTGTCTGTTTGTTCCGGGTAATCTCTGAGACTCACTGGCAGGTAGCCGATATATAAAGGAGTAACTTAGACTACTTTTATTTATTAAAAATATTAGGGTTCCGCGACAATAAGGAATAAACAGTAAGGAAACTAAATCTACGCGGGTGTAGCCGCGGGGCACAGCTAGTTTTTAATATAATAGATACGCAAGATACAATAACTGACTCATTAATTCACAATTACGTTTCGTCATTATACACGACATATTTTGCTCTTCATTAATAATGTTCGAGCTAAGATATTGTAACTATCCACTACATAAGTGATATACAGGGTGTCGGAGAAAAAGGAACAGTTGTCTTCTAGAAGTTGTAGGGTTTGATGAATATATCACTATATTGAAATCGTAAAATATCTAGCTCCAATGATAACGTAGTTATAGGCTATGGCCGAAGAGCTCGCGGCCTTAAGCGATTGAATGAACGCGCGGCCGCGTTTACCTACATTACGTACGCGGTCATTAAACTTTTTATATAAAGGGGAAGTTTAATGGTTTTATGGAATTATTTCATGATTTATTAGTGGGAGAAAAAAAATAAAAACGTAGTTAGATTTCACGTAAATAACTCTACGTTACAGCTGATTTTTATGCGAAAATAAGGTCTTGATATGGTCAACTTTGAATGTCAATTACTCGAAAACGGAAGAAGATATTTTTGTCATAATAATTTTAATTGCTTCCTAAAATTATACCCTATCACTTATTTTAACAGCTGATCTGGTTTCCCCGACTTCCTGTATAGGTAGGTACATACCTAATTAAGTATCCAATATTTACTTTTACTAAGAATATAATTGTAAAGTAGTTATAAGAAGTATCTAATGGCTTTTAAATGTATAATAATGCTAAGTTAAGTAATATGCTTCTGCTTTATTTGTATGTAACATGTTTTATTATATTAGAATTATAATTATTAATTTTGTATTATTTATGCTTATAGTGTATATAGGTAAATTTGTATTAAAAATAAGTTAAAACTGCCAAATAAGTAGGTAATGTAATATTCCACAATATATCTGTTGAACATTAGACTAAGTGTAAAGATATGTAACAACAATAAAATAAATGTGTTGTCCAAGTATTATGAGTATTTTATTATCTCCTAAAGAAAAGTCGTCACGAGTATTGAGCGCTCTGCGAAAAATTTAGAGATATCTGCGCGAGTTTTTAAGTGAAGGGCCTACGCCATACAACAAAAACAATATCACCAAAAAAATTAGGCATTTGTATTTCTATGCCCACTGGTCCCGAGGTGCCTACTGAACCTAGTAGCCCTGACTGTTTCCATCGATGAAAAAGGAGGTTATCAATCCAACCCGTATATTTACATGTATATGATATTTTTGTATATATTTTTTATAATATCTTTTCGAAGCAGGGTTTATTTTTTTCTTAACATGCTGTAGCAGCGTTTCTCCACTCGCTCATAGATGGCGCTACTCGCTAACAAATGCGAAGTTTAGATACAAATACACGAGAACCTAAATCGCGCCAGAAGAGTTTTCAAGCGCATTGCAGTAAATATACAAGTTTCCAACTAGAACAGTTGGAGCCGCGGTTCCCGAGGCATGACACCCGCCTGACTGGAAGATCTTCCCTTTGCTGGGGATGAGCATGATCACTCGCTCTCCCCACAATGCCATAAAATTATTGTACAAAGTAAGATTCTAGCTCCATCTATGAATTTTTAGATGCACTTTAATAAAATCACTATCTTATATACCAGCTTGTTTGCACGTATTTCCGACAGATGACGCTATATTAAAAAAATACGATTAGAACCATTTATGGTCACCCATTAAGCAATGAGTTTAAAGGCAGTTTTATCACGTTACTTCCAGAGACAAAGCACTTACATTAATAATTATTTCCGTGTTATTCCTCCTGCCTATGGTTAGACGAGTGGGGTAATGAGATTTTCTGTTCCAAAATAGCTTACTTATCTAATCCCCGTTTTTTTTTTCTAAATTTCTTACCTTAATTGAGGCCATGAGAACCATAGTGGCCTAATTCAATGGACAATCTTTTTGAATACCATCTATACTACAGATAAATAAAATTGAAGTGTCTGTTTGTAATTCCAAAATAACAGCTTTTCACTAAATGCATATGAGAGTATACACGATACTGACAATAAAAAACCAAGTTTTAAATTTTTTCTCTGTCTGTCTGTCCGTCTGTCTGTCTGTCTGTCTGTCTGTTTGTTCCGGGTACTCTGAAACGGCTGGACGGATTTTAACGAGACTTTCACTGGTAGGTAGCTGATGTTTCAAGGAGTAACTTAAGCTACTTTTATTTATTAAAAATATCAGGGTTCCGCGACAATAAGGAAGAAACTAAATCTACGCGGGTGAAACCGCGGGGCACAGCTAGTAGAAAATATAAACAGTATTTATTTAACCAACTAGCACTCTTCAGTATACATACTTTCCATTACAATTTCGGATTACATAAATGATAAAGACATATGGAATTAAAACTCTGCACAAGTAGCTCCTGGCAATGACATGGTATGCAAACATGATACAAAGAGTAATTACTGAGTTTCTTGCCAGGTTCTTCTCAGTAAAAGCAACCTTCCGAACCTGGCGGTAGCATGTATAATCCTGTGTAATTGTGTCATTCTGACGATTTGAAAGTGCTCTGTATAAAGTCTAATCGAATAAAGATATTTTTGACTTTGACTTTATGTAAATCATTTGGTATTGTTTTTACTTTTTTAATTATAATTTTTTACACATGCATGCTGATACAATTTTCACTATTGTGAAATATTTATGTGAAGGCTAGTTTCCTCGACATTCATAAGTGCCTTACTAGGGCCTAAACTGAATAAATCATTTTCATTTTCATTTACTTTTATGTTTTATTTGACCTATTAACTTTATCACTTTTAGGCCACTCTGGTTCTATCAAAATAATCAATTTGAACTGTAAAAAATCATAAACTCAATATTGTAAAAAAATGTGTTAGGCCACTATGGTTTTCATGGCGTCCATTTTAATAGTTTGTGCCAATGTTACAAATTCGAACTAAATGTATTCCGAGTGAAATATAAATAAGACTTATTACATTCT
Organism: Watsonalla cultraria; assembly: GCA_964035505.1. Taxonomy (NCBI): domain Eukaryota; kingdom Metazoa; phylum Arthropoda; class Insecta; order Lepidoptera; family Drepanidae; genus Watsonalla; species Watsonalla cultraria. The sequence continues at coordinate 2,122,410 of OZ037736.1, read as the reverse complement.
ACATACAGAACATACATATGCTCACGCCTGTATTCCCCGAAGGGGTAGGCAGACATGTTGTGATAACAACACCCACTTTTCACCGAAGATGATTAAGTGCCAACGTGACTGATAGTCTATCGCCGTCTCAGGCACTATATATACGTCTTAGAATTACTTCTCAGACATGCACGTTTCCTCACGATGTTTTCCTTCACCGTAAAGCACGTGGTGAGAAAAAACAACAATAATAACGCTTATAAAAAGGAAGCTTAGTTAAGTACCTAGGAATTAAGTTATAATATGACTAGTGACGTATTAGTGGCCTTGCTATGAATCACTGCTCAGCAAGGTAAAGCGACATTGCCAGTAAGTTGTATCCTTTGTGGAAAATACAATAAATTACAAGATTAGTGCAGTCTAGTCTACGTGTAGGTATAAATAAAAATAAATCTATACAGATAAATAAAAGTGAAGTGTCTGTTTGTAATAAATTTAAAATGAAATTAACTCTACGCGGGCAAAACCGCGCGGCACATCTAGTTAGTAATATAGGTTCAAATCTGCCTCATTATTCTGTACCAGAGTGCCTAGCGCAGGTTTTCTTAAAATCGCCGTCACAAGTCATCGCGTCGACGTAAACGCAGATTTGTAGGGGCTCACAATAGTGTCATGTTTAGGCCGACAGAGGCGCTGTTCCGATCCCATACAAATCTGCGTTAACTTTGACGCGGTGACTTGTGACGGTGGAAGTGGAAAACTCGCACTAGGCACAGTTTTGATAGCGACGCACTCGACGTCGAGAATTGAACTTCATCGTCTATGTAATATGTATTTGAAACCGACGCTCGTTTTCAAATGGCATTACTCAGAATATCAAGTGTAAACATAAGCATTATATCTACGAGGAAAATAATGCGAGAACATTTAATTGTTTACATGTTTGCGGAACCTAGATATAGTCGGCACGTAAAAAAAATTTTTTTTTATATAAGTATGTATGTAATTACAATCAGAAAACCGCCAGTCAGTATCTATATCTATCTATACAGAAAATAAAATAGAAGTGTTTGTTTGTAATTCCAAAATAACAACTTTTCACTAAATGCATATGAAAGTATACTCGCTTCTGACAATAAAAAAACAAGGTTTAAAATTATTATCTGTCTCTCTGTTTATTCCGGTAATCTCTGAAATGGCTGGGCCGATTTTAACGGGGCTTTCACTGGCAGGTACAGGACAAAATAACTAGTGCGCATTGAAGGTCAGCGCTCAAATCTCGTGACGGCAGACGATATATATAGTATATGCACACATGCGCTCGCTTGTCCCTTCCAATGTGTGGAAGTCGACCTTACGTAAATCTCTGTGTCACTCCTATCGCGTCGGTGACTGTACAAGATGACTCAAAGCAAACTTAACCATGACACAAGGTAATAAGAATTAAAGTTGCGTATTCACGTTCGGTGGGTTTTTCCTAATCACCGCTACGTTGCGGCCGATACTGGAATTAGATTTTTTCAATGACACCTAACAATAAAGTTGTGGTATTTTCCGAATTCAACTGGGGTTTTTATTTTGGAGTTCAATTGTGTGATATATGTGGGTATTTCATTCACCACTTGGTTATTCTAAGTATTTTACTCGTGGTAAAATCATAATAATTACCTAGGTCTTAGTACTTCCATACTATTATATAAAGAGGAAAGATTTATATTAAGTATGTTTGTAACGAATTGGCTCAAAAAGTACTGAACCGATTTTAAAAATTCTTTCACCATTTGAATGCTACATTATCACTGATTAATATAGGCTATATTTTATCCCCTCATTCCCACGGGAACGGGAATTACGTGGATGAAACCAAGTGACATCCGCTAGTACTTACTAAAGTTTCAAAATTTTTGTTTCTGTACGGATACAAAAAAAAACGTCGTTAGGTACACAGCCTATCACAATTTAAAGTTAAAATGCATATTGTAATTTGTATAAAATTTACTCATTAAAAAAATAAAAAATTCAGATCCACTTATCACAATTATTTTTCTAAGCCTACACTTTGTGTACTCATGGTTTGCATAATACCAATAGATGGCGTCACGAGCTATGAGCGCTGTGAAATTCCTTACTATACTAATTACTATAGGTACTATAGTAATTGTATCAAACTACTAGTCCGACGATATCGTGTCGTTACCGTTATCGTCCAATGTGAAGGCGCCCTATCTGTTAATATGGCACGACGCGAATTAAATACATGCGCTTTAACCCTCACTATATTCGCTGAGCGCTCATAGCTTGTGACGGCACCTGTTCTGTACTTATGTACTAATGCATGGCGCTGCCAATGATTCTTCCTATTACTTTTGTTATTTACCAAATAATCAATTATTGTATCTAAAGCTCTGGGCCATTAGCTCTAATAGCAATGATAGTTCAGCTGTGAGACAGTGACAGATGTATACACGTCATGTACATCTGTCTCATAATATGAGTCAAAGAGCTCATGTAAGGCCCCTGGTAACCATTGATCACTTGTTAACAAATGAGTGACAAAGTTTCTGAAAAATATTATATTTATTAAAATAAGAAAACTGCCATTTTGTTTTAACTGACAGAATCCTATTCAAAAATCAATTCTGTTTTCGAACACATTATCATCAAATGTTTAAATATGGAATCCCAGTATTACCCTCATGTCACTCAAACCTAACTTCAAACTGAATTTGGTCGAAAATGCAGATATTATAATCATGAAGTCTACAACAGTCAATCATCCATTCAATTATATACTCAGTATTCGTGGACATTAGGTACAGAATTGCTTGACAAATTGGACATGATGAATAGTTCAATATGTGTAAATAAAAGTCAGCAGTCTGTGGGTCTGCATTGACTCAAGGAAGATCATAAACAACCCCAAACAGAAACTTACAAACTCAGTATAAAACAACATAAATATTCAATAACAGGAAATTCAACTTTTTCCTCCTCAACTAGATTCACATGACTGTATTCTGAATATTTAATTATTATGTTAATAATATGAGTACTATACACGGATATGTGAATATAGTTTTAATTTTGTTTTATGTAACGATAAAACTTGCACAAGTTATTTCCAAAATTTGGTCTTAGAACATCCCTATTACATTTAATGTATCACATTATTTAATAACATCTAGTACAACGATGGCTGTTGATACAAGCCTCCAAACACTATAGAATTTGTTATTTTCTCAATAATTAAATATGCGAAAGGTCTATTTGCTTCAAACCTTATATTACCGATACGGTTGCTGAACTCAGCTAGCGTTACACCAGATGCTGTGGTACCTTCTTCGGTCACCTCAATCTCAGCTTTGTGCACTATTTTCGATACATGTAACGGTACTCGTGATACATGAGGCAGTCTAGCCTTATTCGGGTCAAATAAGTCATCAATACCAATACTTTCTCTCAATACATTAGTCAAGTCCAAATTAGACTCTATTTTGAAGCGTGGTATTAGGCAATCCACTTCATCATCACCAAATTCCTCGGCAGAGTAACGTAGCTCAGAAAATACTGAGTCTAATGTAACCTTACGGAAGTTAAAGAACATGTCTTCGAGTGATACCGTAGGGTTGGGTAGCATTATCAACATGGAGAGACGATTCTCCTTACCGTATGGTAGCTCTATAACTCTCGCTTGCAATTCTTTGATATTTGCGAATGGGTATGTGTGTCTATTATACATCATGTTCACTTCCCCAATCTTCTGACTGGTACTGTTGTAAAACGGTAGCTTCGTTGTTGATGTTGTGTTAAACGGTACCGTCCATTGGCCTTTGAAATACAAGGCACTGGTCAGGAACATGTGGGCATCACTGAAGTAACTGCTCTCAACTATCTTAGCTATCCTCCCATGAGTTATATTCGATATCACATTGTTCAGTAATTCCGCTGCTTTTTCAGGCTGTGTAAAGTTGAGTGGGATCATGTCTGTGGCATAGTTGTTCCTTCCTGTGTCGATGAAGTCTTCAAGAGGCAGACTTTCCAGATCAACGAATAGTGCGTTGACTTTAGACAGTTCTACAGTACTCGTGTTGACTTGTAGCCATTTGGTGATTTCTCGGAAGGAGGTGCGCGTTTGTTCCCTGTTCCTGGTCTTTATCCTCAGTGCGTTGTTGAGCTGGGCTAGCGTGTCACCAGACGCCCCTTCTGTTATGACCGCCAGCACCGTCCAAACGGTGAAAGGTGAAATAATCATATTTTGACCACTTAACTCCTTCTGTTTGGATGTATGGTATAATAATTCAATGGAAAAGTTTCCAATTCTCTCCGTAAGCCCGCTGTGCAGGCTTGTCGAGTTGACCACATTACTAGGAGATTCAATCGCGGCTGCATTTATTTGATAACACAAACACAGCGCACAGAAAATAAACTTTAACAACACATCACACACTTTTACGTACATTTTGTAAAAAACTTTGGTAAATTCACACGAAAATTAATTTAACTACGCAGCACAATCAGTGTGCGGACGGAGTGATCATTTTCTGGTAAACTGGTTGATATTAATTATCTCTCTTCATGTGTACGCACGGACAGTCAAGTTCATTGTAGGTAGTGAAGCTGACCGGTTTGCACAGCGCGAACGGACAAATTCTAAGACTAGTGATGCGTGATGGCGAGAGGTTAATCGCGAGTTTTCGATTATTCAAATACTCGATGCATCGCTATTGTTTTCAATCGCAGTCGATGGTAGCTCGACTCGCTTGTACATAGTTAGCAGTTGCCAGTCATCGAAGACGGCTCGATACATCGCGTTAGCCGACAATCGGATTCATTCGGCTAGATTCGGTATCTCGAAAATTCTCTCGATTCGACATCACACAACACAATTCAATTGATGTATTTGCTTGTAATTTTAATTTTAGTCGCATTATTATCTAATTAGTTAATTAATTTGCCGTTTTTATGACTATATTTTAAACGTTTATGAATTTTTTTATGCTATAACATCAAACCAAAACAATGGTAATTATAAGTATTGTGTTGCCATTATTGCCTCCTTGTGACAGATAAAATTACGTCACCCAATAGCCAGGGTCTAAGAATTTGGCTATGGTATCCCCTGCCTGTCGTAAGAGGCGACTAAAAGGGGGCCGGAGGGCCTGCTGGCGGTGGTCGGGGTGGGAGCTTTGACCACCGAGCCGCGGGCCCGGGAAGGTGGCAGCGCGACGTGGCTCGCGCTGCCTTGCACAGCGAGGTCTCCAGGGGCGGCGACACAGCTGCCCCGGGGATGTGCCCCGGCAAAGTGTGGGGGGACACCGGTGCGATCTATCAGAGTACCCGGAGTCCCCCCTGAGCACTGAGGATGGCCACCGGGGGGGTTTTAGTGCGGTAAAAATCCCACATAACCCGATCTGCCTCTCCCAGGGCGGTCGGGGACCTTTTGAAGGTTTCCCCCTCGTCAATAAAAAAAAAAAAAAAAAAGATAAAATTACGTGACATGACGTCACGCCTCCGGTCGATCACTCAATGCTGGGGTTTTAAAACTTTAAAAGTTGATAAAAGAGCGGCAAAACTAGATCTAAAAATATAAATCTTTATCTTTATTGAAGTATCAATGATTGGCAGCACCGATTGTGTAGTTTAGGGCAAACATTGGAATACGAATGGAATTTCTTGGTTACTAGATTTCCAGGCGTGGTAGGGTAGTTATACGGTGTAGGTGGCACTTACGGTTCCAGCTGGAGTTTCCAGTAGCCAGAGGACGTAATTATGATCATCACCAGAATGAATATTAATTATTTAAATTGATACTTTTTATAAGTACTACGCACAAATTATAAAATTATGAACTACCCGCGAATTAAAATAGGGTAATGTTTTTTGTTTCCATTAGGCAAGGCAAAGGAAGCGTTGTTCAAACAACAGACTAATTTAACTAATTATGACCACATATATATAATTGATATTTTTCTGTATAATTTTGACAATAGTAGATAGTGAGTCGCATATAGAGACGTACTTAGCTATTTATAAGTTGACTGCATCTGAAACTTTTAGCTGGATGTGGAATACTGATGATCTGGTTACAAATTTAAAAATATCTTTATTCGATTAGACTTTTTAAAAAGTACTTTCAAATCGTCAGAATGACATAAATTTACAGGATTATACATGCTACCGCCAGGTTCGTAGTTTCGCATGAGAATCCTATGCCCAGCAGTGGACTCTGGTTTAGGTTGATTGGATGACTTTAATAGGTATTGACAGAGAAAAGAAGGGTAAGAATAACAATTCCATAACTATCAAATTTATTTAAAAAATATTTAACATAAAATATTGGTATATTATAATCATTAAATTAACTGTTTAATAATTCATTAATTTATTTAAGTTCAGGCATATCCAAACCAAGTTCCTCGCTAGCTTCAGCGACTACGTCACAGATATAATTGACCAATGACTTTCGGAAGTGGTTTATTTTGTAATTTTCTTTGTCTATGGTCGATGGATCACGCTCTATGTAGTACTGGAAGGAGCTCCATAGCATCTCACGTGCCCTCAGTAATGTGTCTACTTCACTAAAACATAAATAATTGATCAAAAAATGATTCCTTGGGGGAGAATTTTGTATGAATATATTCGAGTACTCGAATATGGTTTATCGAGTAGAACAATTCGTTCATAAAAATAAGTAGTTAATAGTTCTAAAAACTCTTTAAGTTCTAACCGAACTAAGTGATAGCTTATAATTTATTTTTATGCATTCCCGAAGGTATAGACAGACGTGTACTTATAGTACACCCACATTTCACCAGTGATGTAAGTCCCATGTAATAGGGGGCAAGCCTATTGCCATTAACCGGGAACTAATCCTCTCCGCGCTGCTATTGGGCAATTGCAGATGGAAAAACCCAAATAACATTTCGGTCCACCCGTATTATAGTAGTCTTTGCAACCACTAGACCAACGAAGCAGAATTAATTACATACATACATACACGCCTGTATCCCATGGGGGTAGGCAGAGACCACCGTTTGCCACATGCTATGATCCTTACATACTTCTTTCGCTTCATCCACATACATGCATCTCTTCATACACTTATGGTTACGAGTGCTCCCAATTAATTAATTAATTACTTGTATGTTTTGAAGAATGTAATTAATATGTATACTTACTTCGTAGCTACATGTATTTGTAGTTTATGTCTGTGTATAGTTAATACTGTTGTTTCGTTGCTCCCCTCCTACAAACATACAGAAAAAAACACATTTTCAATATTAAGAAATAGATTTGTTTTAAGAGAATTATAGAGACACTAGCTGTGCCCCGCGATTTCATTCCTAATTTTATCACCTTGGGGGTAGAATTAATCAAAATCCTTTCTTAGCTGATGCCTACGTCATAACATCTACCTGCATGCCAAATTTCAGCCCGATCCGTTCAGTGGTTTGGGCTGTGCGTTGATAGATCACTATGTCAGTCAGTCAGTCACCTTTGAGTTATATATATTTAGATTTAATATTGGGATTTGATTGTTTGTTTGCATTGAAAATGCTCCGAAACTGTTTGACCGATCTTGAAAATTCTTTAAGCAATGGATAGCTACATCATCAGCGAGTAACATAGGCTATATTTTATCCCCGTACTTTCACGGGAACGGAACTACGTGGGTGAAACCAATAAAATAAAACAAGTTGGTGAAGCAACACTGCTTACCAAAGGTTCCCTGGCGACATCCCCACTAGTGAACAGCAATACGGTGACGGGGGACACCAGCGTGGCGTCACGCACCACCAGCGAGCGACGCTCCGGGGACACCAGCCCGCCGCTACTGGCTGCTAATAAGCTATCTGTACGCTTCGATAATCCATGGTTCACGCTTTCACTGCTTATGTGAGCACGGGTTTTAGACCTAAAAATAATTATATTATTAGATTGTTTTTGAATGACACACATGTTTACATTCTAAATTCTTAAAAATTGTCTAGAAAAATACGAACAGGAGGCGGGACTCGAACCCACGACCTCTGCAAACCGTTACTACCTATCTGCGAAAGTCCCATTAAAATCCGTCCAGCCGTTTCAGAGATTACCCGGAAAAAACAGACACAGACAGAGAAAAAATAGAAAAAAATAAAATAAATGTATTTATGTCAGTAAGTACTTATCGTATGAACTTTCATATACATTAATTGAAAAGCTATTTAAGAATTACAAACAGACACTTCAATTTTATTTATCTGTATAGAAGATATATAGATATAGATAGGAGTTAGATACCGATGAGTTAAAAAATCCATATTACATTTTATAGAACTAGAAAAAATTCATATAAAAATATATGTTATAATATAATTTAAAAAGTAGTAAATAATTTTATAAATATTAGCAATTGATAGATATATTGATACAGATACGAGTAGTAGATAGAAATAAATTTAAGTTACAATAATAATTTAATAAGCCTAGTAGTGCCTCTTAAGTCTTGCTGTGCCCTAACAGGGGCCCAACCATGAGCTCTTATTGCAATGTTAATTCACTTGTGCGACAGTGACAGATGTATACACGTCACATACATCTGTCTCATAAATGAGTGAAACTATCATGGCAATAAGAGCTCATGGTAAGGCCCCAGGGCTTATGTTAGATTGCTAAGGAAATTATTATAATTACGATTATTTTGTATATGTATGTAACTAACATAAACGCAATAAATAATTCAATAAATATACTCTAAAAATAGGTGTATATACAGGGTGTCGGAGAAAAAGGAACAGTTGTCTTCTAGAAGTTGTAGGGTTTTATGAATATATCACTATATTGAAATCGTAAAATATCTAGCTCCAAAGATAATGTAGTTATAGGCTATGGCCGAAGAGCTCGCAGCCTTAAGTGATTGAATGAACGCGCGGCCGCGTTTACCTACATTCCGTACGCGCACATTCAAATTTTTAAATTAAGGGGATGGTTCATTATTTTGAAAAATGGTTTTATGGGATTATTTCAAGATTTATTAGTGGGAGAAAAAAAAATAAAAACGTAGTTAGATTTCACGTGAATAACTCTACGTTACAGCTGATTTTAATGCGAAAATAAGGTCTTGATATGGTCAACTTTGAACGTCAATTACTCGAAAACGGAAGAAGATATTTTTGTCATAATAATTTTAATTGCTTCCTAAAATTATACCCTATCACATATTTTAACAGCTGTCCTGAATTCCCCGACACCCTGTATATATATATTACTAGCTGTGCCCCGCAGTTTCACCCGCGTAGATTTAGTTTCATCCTTAGGTCGCGGAAACCTAATATTTTTAATAAATAAAAGGTAGCCTATGTCCTTTCTCAGGGTCTAAAGATTGTCTGTGCCAAATTTCATCAAAATCGGTTGAGTGGTTTAAGCGGGAACGCGTAACAGACAGACAGAGTTACTTTCGCATTTATAATATTAGTAGGGATTCCTTACCCAGTTAGCAGTACAGGCGCCAGATTGTCATCTCGGTCCGTGCGAAGTACCTCTGCTGCACTCACTGCGCAAGCGACGCCGATCCACGAACTTCTTGGATGATCTAATGCTATCTCGTCTAATATATTGATGTTCTTAAGTCGCTTCTGGTACAGATTTGCTACGGCTGACGAATGAAAAAAAAATATAGCATTATCTCCCTGGCCTTATCCAACACATTGTTGGGACTTCAAAGGTATTTATGACTTTAACTTTGTTAAAGTCAAAAATACCTTTATTGCATTAGACTTTTTTACAAAGTACTTTCAAATCGTCAGTATGACATTAATTTACAGGATTATACATGCTACCGCCAGGTTCGGAAGGTTGCTTTTACTGAGAAGAACCTGACAAGAAACTCAGTAATTACTCTTTTCAAAAATATTTTTTCAATTTTAAAAAACAAAATAAATCACTTGAGAAATGTAAGCCCATGGACACAGTTCCAATGCACAAATGTCGATAAAAATTAACAAAGAAAAGTAGTTGTACTTATATGTAAATGCGTAGCTTGAGATGAGCAGCCCCCACAAGCAGCACCTGTTCACAAGTATGACGAGAATACCAGCCATAGCCCTCCTCAACCATTATAGAGGGAAGTGAGCGACCCGTCATCCTGACACCGCCGCAAGCAAATGTATTTATGCCGTTGTGGCTGATCACCTGATTTTTATACGAAGCGACTACCATCTGACCTTCGCAACCCCATTTAAGAGGAAAATCTGTGATCTGGGTTAAGCCAGTTGTCAGACTCTCTTAGGCCTCTGACTGACCTGTAACGATTGCCAAAGATGTTAAATTATGAGACCGACGGCTTAACGTACTCTCCGAGACACGGAGGGAACTCGGGCGGTCACCCATCCAACTGCTGGCTAGGGTTATGATTGCTTAACTTCGCTGATCGGGCCGATGATAGCCGTGGTGGCCTAGTAGTTTGAACACTCGCCTGTTACGCAAGCGGCGCAAGTTCAAATCCCAGCGGGGCCTGTACCAATGAGTTATTCTAAAAACTTAATTAGTTAATTATTGTAGCTTCAATTTTGTAGCGTATTTACTCGCAACTATATATTTTTATTCTTTGCTCACGCCTAGGAAGGGTAAAGGAATATTACTCACATATTATATAATCAAGTCTGTCGTAAGCCATATCATAGGTTTTCAGTTCCTCTCGCGGCCGTGTCATTATTGTTTGAAGTGCCACGTGGTCCGACCATGGACAATATTTGCGTTTTATTGCTCGTATTTCTGTAAATATAAACATATGAAATCTTGAAAAGGAAGTTAGAGTGGCCTCTTACCCGTGACTTCCATGTTTTAATCTATACAGATAAATAAAATTGAAGTGTCTGTTTGTAATTCCAAAATAACAGCTTTTCACTAAATGCATTTGAAAGTATACACGCTACTGACACTAAAAAACCAAGTTTTAAATTTTTTCTCTGTCTGTCTGTCTGTTTGTTCCGGGTAATCTCTGAAACGGCTGGACGGATTTTAACGCTACTTTCACTGGTAGGTAGCTGATGTTTCAAGGAGTAACTTAGGCTATTTTTATTTATCAAAAATATTAGGTTGCCGCGACAATAAGGATGAAACTAAATCTACGCGGGTGAAACCGCGGGGCACAGCTAGTGGAATTATATAATATATGCTACGCAAGCGACGCAAGTTCGAATCCCAGCGGGACCTGTATCAATGAGTTTTTCTAAAAACTCACGTGCAGTGATTTCACACCACGTGTTTTACGGTGAAGAAAAACATCGTGAGGAAACCTGCATATGTTTAATTCAAAGACGTATGTATAGTGGCTGAGACGGCGATAGACTCACCATCTGTCCGGTTGGCATTTAATCATCTTCGGTGAAATGTGGGTGTTGTTGTTACAACACCTCAAATAGCGTATTTACATATAAAATTCATAGTCCTGTCTACATGGTCCTAGATACATGAAATTTGGAGGGTGTATTCTTTGTGAGGTATAGTAAAACTTATCTTATTTTTTGAGGTATAAGTCCTCCATTAAAAGGTGTTTCAACCTCCATGGGGTGGAAAGTTAGTTGACCTTGAACGCACAATAGTTATTTTGTATTTACTTGTAAGTCGCGATCGCGAACAAATACATATGTAGTGACCCTTACTATTTACCGCAGCAATCATTTATTTATTTAACAAAAACGAAGAACCATTCACATTTGCTAAAAATTCAGAATTCATCATTCAACAATATCTTTATTTGATTAGACTTTTAATAAAGTACTTTCAAATCGTCAGAACGACACGATTACACAGGATTATACATGCTACCGTCAGGCTCGGAAGGTTGCTTTTACTGTGAAGAACCTGGCAAGAAACTTAGTACTTACTCTTTTTAGATAAAAGTAAGGATATATATAACACAAATATTAGATAGCTACAATTTAAATCCAAATTAACAAACATACCTCATAAATAACTCGCTATGGCACCTATAAGGGTATGTGGGGAGAGCGAGTGATCATGCTCATCCCCAGCAAAGGGAAGATCTTCCAGTCAGGCGGGTGTCATGCCTGGGGAACCGCGGCTCCAACTGTTCTAGTTGGAAACTTGTATATATACTGCAATGCGCTTGAAAACTCTTCTGGCGCGATTTAGGTTCTCGTGTATTTGTACTCAAACTTCGCATTTGTTAGCGAGTAGCGCCATCTGTGAGCGAGTGGAGAAACGCTGCTACAGGTATAATAACATACCTTCTCTCCTCTCGGTAGCTCGTGTGAATAGATCCAGTGTATCGGTAGCCAGTGCGGTGTGCAGAGAAGTACTCCCTTTCGACCCCAAGAAGGACCCCAACAGGAGAGAACGACCTCTTATGGGAGACACGCCGAGGGATAGGATTAGTTTACCTAGACGGGTGACTTGCTCTTCTGGTGTTAAAGCTCCTGGGATCAAAATAATCTTCTATAGAGATAAATCAAATTGAAGTGTCTGTTTGTAATTCCAAAACAACTGCATTAAAAGTAAATGCATTATATACGGTACTGACATAAAAATAACCTTTTTTAATTTTTTTCTCTGGCGTGGACTTATTTCTCAGGACGACTTACATATGCAGGTTACCTCACGATGTTTTCCTTCACCGTAACGTGATGTGAAATCACTGCACATAAGTTTCTAGAAAAACTGCAAAACATTCACTAAAATTGTGCGGATGCAAATGTAAATGCGAATGCCGGTTCTTCTCAGAAGGCTAGTTTCCGAACCGGTAGTAAATTGCTCTACATTCATAAGTGCCTTACCAGGGCCTAAACTGAATAAATCATTTAAATTTTGTCATTTTTCAATGCAAATATTCGTTACATCACTAGTCTATACATCTATACAGATAAATAAAATTGAAGTGTCTGTTTGTAAATCCAAAATAAGAGTTTTTCACTAAATGCATTTGAAAGTACACGCTACTGACACTAAAAAACAAAGTTATAAAAATGTTCTCTGTCTGTCTGTCTGTCTGTTTGTTCCGGGTAATCTCCGAAACGGCTGGACGGATTTTAACGGGACTTTCACTGGTAGGTAGCTGATGTTTCAAGGAGTAACTTAGGCTACTTTAATTTATTAAAAATATTAGGGTTTCGCGACAATAAGGAAGAAACTAAACCTACGCGGGTGTAACCGCGGGGCACAGCTAGTATGTAATAAATTTAGCTGGTATTACCTAAATAGACAAGTTCTTTTAGTGCAGCGTCAATGGCGGTGGAGGCTGGAGGCTGAGGTAGTTGCGAGAGGAACTCTTCCGCCGAAGTGTTCGGGGATATACACTTGCATTCCAACACTACTTGTTGGAGCGGCACTCTGACAAAAACATTAAATATCTATACAGATAAAGAAAAATGAAGTGTCTGTTTGTAATACCAAATTAACAGCTTTTCACTAAATGCATATGAAAGTATTTATATTAATAATTTTCTAGTTATACTCTTAAATTACTCTGTAAACTATTGATAAATTCTGCATTAAATCGGTCGAGTAGTTTTAAAGATGTAAGCGAACAGACAGCGACTTCATTTTATACATATATGTAAAGAAAGAAAAAAAACATTTATCCATACAAACATACAGATAAATAAAATTGAAGTGTTTGTTTGTAATTCCAAAATAACAGCTTTTCACTAAATGCATAGGTAAATATATACGGTAATAGCAAAAAAAAAACAATTTCATATTTATTTCTATCAGTCTGTCTGCGAATCTCCGAAACGGCTGGACCGATTTTAACAGTACTTTCACTGGCAGATAGCTGATGTTTTAATGAGTAAATTAGGCTACTTTTATTTAAAAAAACAAATTAGGGTTCCGCGAGTGGACAGCTAGTTTGCAAACAAAGATACCTGAGTATTTCCGGCGTGGAGTGCGGCAGGAACTCTGCCTCCTTGTCTTTGGTATATAACTTGTAACAGAAGCCTGTAAGAAAATAAACTGATTAACTACTATATACACTTACAAGTTAACTATCTATACATCTATATAGAGAAATAAAATAGCAATGTCTGTTTGTAATTCCAAAATAACACGTTTTCACTAAATGATTTATTTTGTTTTTTTTTTTTTTTTAATTGTATAATATTTTTGAAAAGAGTAATTACTGAGTTTCTTGCCAGGTTGTTCTCAGTAAAAGCAACCTTCCGAACCTGGCGGTAGCATGTATAATTCTGTAAATTGTGTCATTCTGACGATTTGAAAGTGCTTTGGATAAAGTCTAATCGAATAAAGATATTTTTGACTTTGACTTTGAAATGCATATGAAAGTATACACGCTACTGACATTAAAAAACCAAGTTATAATATTTTTTCTCCGTCTGTCTGTCTGTCTGTATGTTCCGGGTAATCTCTGAAAGGGCTGGACCGATTTTAACGGGACTTTCACTGGCAGATAGTTGATGTATCAAGGAGTACCTTAGGCTACTTTTAACAATAATGATGAAACTAAATCTACGCGGGAGAAACCACGAGGCACAGCTAGTACATAATAAAATTGCAATGTCTGTTTGTAATTCCAAAATAACAGCTTTTCACTAAATGCATATGAAAGTATATATGGTAATGAGATAAAAATCAATTTTTGTTCGTTCCGGCTAATCTCCGAAACCGCTGGACCCATTTTATGCATTTAGTAGAAAAACAGTTATTTAGGAATTAAAAACACAATATTATTTATCTGTACGAGTATGTGTATCGATGTATAGATATAGATATTTCAGAATCTATACAGATAATACAGATAAATAAAATTGAATTGTCTGTTTGTAATTCCAAAATAACACCTTTTCAATAAATGCATGTGAAAATATACACGCTACAGACACCGAAAAACAAAGTTTAAAAATTTTTCTCTGTCTGTCTGTCTGTCTGTTTGTTCCGGGTAATCTCTGAAACGGCTGTAACTTAGGCTACTTTTATTTATTAAAAATATTAGGGTTCCGTTACAATAAGGATGAAACTAAATCTACGCGGGTGAAACCGCGTGGCACAGATAGTAGTTAATAAAAAATAATTACCGGGCCGCAGTCTGCCGGCGCGACCCGCCCGTTGAGTAGCGCTGGCCTTTGACACCCAACATAACTCTAACGAACACGCATCTGGGAAAAAATAAAATTGAAATTACATACATACATCTATACAGATAAATAAAATTGAAGTGTCTGTTTGTAACTGCAAAATAACAGTTTTTCACTAAATGCATATGAAAGTATACACGGTACTGACATAGAAAAAGCAATTTATAATTGTTTTCTTTGTCTGTCTGTCTGTCTGTTTGTTCCGGGTAATCTCCGAAACGGCTGGACGGATTTAAACGGGACTTTCACTGGCGGATAGCTAATGTTACAAGGAGTAACTAAGGCTACTTAGATTTTTTAAAAACATTAGGGACCCGCGGGCAACTATGAAATTAAAATCTACGCGGGTGAAACCGCGGGGCACAGCTAGTAGTACATATATACAGATAAATTAAATTGAAGTGTCTGGTTGTAATTCCAAAATAACAGCTTTTCACTAAATGAATATCGTCGTTGCGCGTGCAAAAGTCGCTATGTGTATTTCGTGAACTCTGTGTCAAAATTTCCAGTAATGTTTAATTTTGTCATTATTAATAATAATACCTATCCAACATGAATAAAAAAAAAACTATGTAAATTTGTTATATGTATCAATAGTAAGAATTATTTTTTTAATACTCGGGCCATATTTCGAGGAAATCATTTTCTGCGTCTCCTAAAATGTGTGTAGCAGCGTTCCTCCACTCGCTCATAGATGGCGCTACTCGCTAACAAATGCGAAGTTTGAGTACAAATACACGAGAACCTAAATCGCGCCAGAAGAGTTTTCAAGCGCATTGCAGTAAATATACAAGTTTCCAACTAGAACAGTTGGAGCCGCGGTTCCCGAGGCATGACACCCGCCTGGCTGGAAGATCTTCCCTTTGCTGGGGATGAGCATGATCACTCGCTCTCCCCACATGTGTAAAAACACTAACTACTTTTGAACGCGCAACGAAGATATATGGGTTCGAGTCCCGCCTCGTGTTCATATTTCTCCTGAACATTTTTAAGAAATTAGTATGTAAACACGTGTGTCATGCATAAAAAATAACTAATATCCTTACCAGCTCGTGTTGTGATCGTATTCTGTCTGTGTGCTCCACAGTCGACGACATTCAGTACATCAGGCACAGTGATAGCTGTCTCAGCAACATTGGTCGCTAGGACCACTTTACGTACTCCCGGTGGAGTGTGCACGAACATTTTGTATTGGTCCTCCGGGGTTAGTCTGGAATATAATATGGATTTAATTGTAATTCTAGTCCCCTTTACAGGTCCAGCCGTCTTAGAGACCAACCGGAACAAAATGACAGAAAAAAGACAGACAGACAGACAGACGCAGAAAAATTTCAAATATATTTCTCACGTAAGTACCGAACCAAACATACTTACATATGTATGTAGTGAAAAGCTGGGAATATGGAATTACGAATAGACATTGCAATTTTATTCTGTATAGATAGATAGACTAGCTGTGCCCCGAGGTTTCACCCGCGTAGAGTTAATTTCATTATGATTTTTTTAAATAAAAGTAAGGCTAAGTTACTCCTTGAAACATTAGCTGTCTGCCAGTGAAAGTCCCGTTAAAATCGGTCCAACCGTTTCGGAGATTACTCGGAACAAACAGACAGACAGACTGACAGAGAAAAAGAATTATAATTGGTTTTTCTATATCAGTACCGTGTATACATTCATATGCATTTAGTGAAAAGCTGTTAGTTTGGAATTACAAACACACTTCAATTTTATTTATCTGTATAGATATATCAGTTTATTTTCTTACAGGCTTCTGCTACAAGCTATATACCAAAGACAAGGAGGCAGAGTTCCTGCCGCACTCCACTCCAATTATAATATTAGAAATAAGAGTTTATTAATATTCATAATTATTTACCATGTAAAAGTAAATGATGAATAACTTAGTGTCTTGCCGGTTTTTCGCAGAAAGCTAGTTTCCGAACTAAGTGCTACTGTCTGACAGTGAAAGTCGCATTAAAATTGATGCAGACGCTTCAGAAATTAGAGAAACAAAGAGAAAGAAAATTAAAAATTAAGCTTATCATATTTTTTTTATTTTTTTGTTATAGTCTTCATGTCATATTTTTCATCATCCCACTTAATTTGGAATTACGAACAGACACATCAATTTATTTATCTGTATAGATGTATAAATTACCTAGAGTGTACAGGCATAACGATATGTTGTGTAGAAAGTGCCCAGTCCTTCATCAGCAGTTCTTGTGTCCGTTTGATCTCGGCCCATCCTGGTAGGAACGTTAGTATCGCGCCTTCCGACTCGTGCTTATCAATCGCTTGAATTACTTCTGCCACCTTCATATAAAGAAAATGGAACAGCTGTTGAAATATGTGATAGGATATAAGAAAGCAAATCATCTCCCTGTCCTAATCCCATACATTGTTGGGGTCGGCACTTGATTCAACAAGGCTGATCACATGATTTTCATACGAAGCGACTGCCATCTGACCTTCGTAACCCCTTTTACGGGGAAAATCGGTAATCTGGGGTAAACCAGTTATCAGACTTTCTCAGGCCTTCGATTGACCTGTAACGATTGCCAAAGATGTTTAATTGGCAACCGGGACCGACGGCTTAACGTGCTCTCCGAGGCACGGAGGGAACTCGGGCGGTCACCCATCCAACTACTGGGTTAGGGTTGCTTAACTTCGCTGATCAAATGATATGCGCAATAGTAACTGTGCCACGAGGTTCTCTAGGAAGCAATAAAAAAAAACCTTCTTCCATCTTCCTGTAATTGACTTTCAAAGCCGTCCCAATTTAGACCTTATTTACGCATAAAATTCAATCATGAATCTAACTATATTTTAGTCCCGTTTTTTCTCCTATTAATAAGTAGTTTATATGAAATCCCATAACATCATGTTTTGAAGTAAATACCCCCATGGTAACGTGTTTTGCGTGTGAGTAACGAGTCATTATTACCATCATGGTGTGAAACCACGTAAGTTTTTTAAAAAGGTCTTTGGTTGACTTTTTACTTTGGTACGACAGTGACAGATGTATGCACGTCACATACATCTGTCTCATAAATGAGTGAAACTATCATGGCAATAAGAGCTCATGGTTGGGCCCCAGGCCCCGCTAGGATTCGAATCTGCTTGCAAAGTCAAAGTCAAAAATATCTTTATTTAGTCTCGATTAGACTTTTTACAAAGTACTTTCAAATCGTCAGAATGACTCAATTTACAGGATTATACATGCTACCACCAGGGAGGTTGCTTTTACTGAGAAGAACCTGGCAAGAAACTCTTTTCAAAAATATTATACAATTTTAAAAAACAAAATAAATCACTTGAGAAATGTAAGCCCATGGACACAGTTCCAATGCACAAATGTCAAATGCAACACGGCTCTTATATTGTCCACATGTATCACAGATAATTAAATACCTCGTCACAATTAATCTGCAGTCGTCCATCAGTCCTGGTACAATTGATTAATGAAGTGTTTAGCGATAGATTGTATTTACTTTGTATATCTTCTAAATACAAAGAGTTCACTGGATACGTGCGCCCTGGTACTTCCAACACTGGACAATCGTCGAAGTATCTGTCAATAAAAATTACATTATTTACTATCATAAGTTGCTCCTTGAAACATCAGGTATCTGCCAGTGAAAGTCCCGTTAAAATCAGTGCAACCGTTTTGGAGATTTGGAGCCGGAACAAACAGACGGAAAAACAGAGATTTTTTTTTAATTGGTTTTCTATGACAGTATCGTGTAGGTATATATTATTCATATGCATTTAGTTAAAAGCTGTTATTTTCAAATTTCAAACAGACACATTAAATTTATTAATCTGTATGTATGTATAGATGAGATTAGCCGGAACAAACAGACAGATGGAGAAAATTAAAAATTTTTTTTTTTTCCAGTCCCTGTATACGTTCATATGCATTTAGTTAAACGCTGTTATTTTGAAATTACACACAGACACTTAAATTTTATTTATCTGTATGTATGTATATATGTATAGAATATAGATATAGACAGTTGTATATTAGTCCAAGGTACCTGTGTAATAGGTCAATGTCCATAGTAGCAGAGAGCAGCAGTAGTTTCAACTGAGGGTTGAGTTTTAAAGCTCGCTTCATTAGTGCCATTGATAGATCGCTGTGAACTTCGCGGGTGTGGACTTCATCCAATATCACTGTAGTGCAGCCATACAAACCTGTTACAAACCCATACAATGTATGATAGAGCCGTGGTGGCCTTGGGGTTTGAGCAGTCACCTGCTACACAATCGACGCAAGTTCGAATCCCAGCGAGGCTAGTACAGAGTTTATAAACTTACTAGCTGTGCCCCGCGGTTTCACCCGCGTAGATTTAGTTTCATAGTGTTTTTTTAAATACAATTAGCCTAAAACACTCCTTGAAACATCAGCTATCTGCTAGTGAAAGTCCCGTTAAAATCCATCCAGCCGTTTAGGCGTGATGCCGTGACCAAGGGAAATGGGGATTCATTTTTATATATAAGATGTGCAGTGATTTCACACCACGTGCTTTACGATAAAGGAAAACACCGTGAGAACCTGCATATGTCTGAGAAGTAATTAAATGACGTATGTATAGAGTCCGAGTCGGCGATAGACTCACCATCTATCACGTTGACACTTAATCATCTTCGGTGAAAAGAGGGTGTTGATATTACAACATCTCTGCCTACCCCTTTATTCATATGTATAGACAGATATAGTTAAGCATGGCACGTTAATCATTTCCTTACCCTAAAATTGACAAACAAATAACGTTGAAAAATATATAGTGAGAAAACTCACACAAAGCACTCCAAATATTATATACTAGCTTCGCCCCGCGGTTTCACCCCCGTAGATTCAGTTTCTTCTTTATTGTCGCGGAACCCTAATATTTTTAATATACTCTATAAGTTATATATACGCTACCTACCAGTGAAAGTCCCGTTAAAATCGGTCCAGCCGTTTCAGAGATTACCCGGAACAAACAGACAGACAGACAGGCAGAGAAAAATTTTAAAACTTGCTTTTGTAGTGTCAGTAGCTTGAATACTTTCATATGCAATTAGTGAAAAGCTGTTATTTTGGATTTACAAACAGACACTTCAATTTTATTTATCTGTATAGATTTATCACCTGGATTCTCCTGCAAACGATTGAGTAGTATCCCAGTGGTGCAGTAGAGTATGGCACCAGATGGAACGCGAGGGAACTTCGAACGTAGCCGCACTTGGTATCCGACTGTATAGCCAACCTGGAATCATTTACACTAATATAATAAAAAGGTATTTTTTTATTGTTTTTTGTGTGTTTACATTGAAAAGGCTCCGAAACTACTTGACCGATCTTGAAAATTCTCGATCGAAGTTCCCTCGCGTTCCATCTGGTGCTATACTCTACTGCACCACTGGGATACTACTCAATCGTTTTCAGGAGAATCCAGTTGATAAATCTATACAGATAAATAAAATTGAATTGTCTGTTTGTAATTCCAAAATAACAACTGTTCAGTAAATGCATATGAAAGTATACACGCTACTGGCACTAAAAACCAAGTTTTGAATTTTTTCTCTGTTTGTCTGTTTGTTTGTTCCGGGTAATCTCTGAAACGGCTGGACCGATTTTAACGGGACTTTCACTGGCATGTAGCTGATGTATCAAGGAGTAACTTAGGCTACTTTTATTTATTGAAAATATTAGGATTAGAATAATAGATTCTAATCTCTCTATCAGAAATCTACGCGGGGGAAACCGCGGGGCACAGCTAGTTGCTAATAAAGTGTGTTTAAACTTTACCCTTTACGATACCAGGCTATACCCGGCTTTTACACAATGAGAGAATGCGTCGGAACAGGAACGTGATCTTCAATCGCCATGGCCGGTACATCAGCCATGCGACGGCACCAAGACCTCCCATCCCGAAGCCCGTTGCTCACTAGTTGAAAACACACCTAAAACATCCTCCATTGCTCACCTCCTCTTGTAGTTCATGTGCAGCCCTAGAAGCGAGGCCTATAGCGGCCAGTCGTCGCGGGCCGGCCACCAATACGGCCTCCGAAGGCCCGAGCAGAGCACACGGCACTCGCGACGATTTGCCACACCCCGCCGATCCCGATACAATCACTACCCGACTACCCTCCAATGCTGATAGTATTTTATCGCTGGAATATAAAAAAACCAAATTCATCAACCATAATCTTAATTCTAGTATAGAAGACGTATACTAAATTAATACTACAGACCCTGTTGGGCACAGAAACTTTGGGGAGTCTGTATTCGACGCGAGTAAAGACATGCGCAGTTACCTTACTATTTTTGCTGCGCGCTCATAGCTCGTGACGACACCTGTACACTTTACTATTTGGGAGAGTCGATGTGGCCGAGAGTTTCGAGTAGTTTAAATCCTTACGTTTCTTACTAACGACATATGCTCAAGCCTGTATTCCCTGAAGACGCGAAGGGGTGGGCAGAGGTACTTATAGGACACCCGCATTTCGCCAGCTATACTTTGCACATGCCTTTAAAAAATACGGATGGAAAATCCAATGCCCAACCTGGGGATTGAATACAGGACCTCGTTTCTGAATTAGCATTTGGGACCACCAGACCAACGAGGCAGTTGAGACGGCGACTGACTCACATACATTATTTATCGTTTCTATAAGCGAAGGATAAGGATAATGTTACTTTGGCAAATTTCAGCTGAAGATTGTCAAAAGTTGATATTTATTTATTTATACATGTATTAATTAGAACGGCTAAAAGCCAATTACACTAATTAAGAGTAAGAGTAATATTAATATATATTCAAAAAACACATTCATTCGCTCCCCTCACAATACTCCAGGCATGCTGACATTATCGTCTGCCATTCATCCGCGAAAACGTCACAATCAGGGGTGGAGTCCAAGAGAGTGTTGAGGGGTGTCGGCTTAGGTACTCAGTCTAGTAGGAATGCAATATGTGCGTACGTAGCACTACGAATCTCTATTTTCACATTGTATAGAAGAAATCATCGACATCACGTAACGCGTCGACCGTGGAGTGATATCGAAAGTGTGACGATGTTCGCGTCATAGAACGTCGACGTGCCGTGACGCAGGCGCAGCTGTGTGAAAGTGAAACTCCATGTACACTCTCGATTTCATTTGGCTGACGTCAATGCGATGTCACTTTACGTCACATGACGTATAAACAAGTGAACGTAACAGAGTATTACCACAGTTTAAATCTACTTCGCGCGGTTTCACCCGCGTAGTTCCCTGTCCCGTGGGAGTACGGGGATAAAATATAGCCTATATTAATCAGTGATAATGTAGCATTCAAATGGTGAAAGAATTTTCTAAATCCGTCCAGTACTTTTTGTGCCAATTCGTTACAAACATACTTACATTAAAATCTTTCCTCTTCATAATATATAGATATACAAGTTTTCAACTAGAACAGATGGAGCCGCGGTTCCTCAGACATGACAACCGCCTCAATGGAAGATCTTCCCTTTGCGGGGGATGAGCATGACCACTCGCTCTCCTCACAATCTATATCTAGGTATATCTATATCTATACAAACAGATAATAAATATAAATAAAATTGAAGTGTCTGTTTGTTATTCCAAAATGACACCATTTTTAATTTAAAAAAAAAACTGTCTGTCTGTTTGTTCCGGCTAATCTCCGAAACGGCTGGACCGATTTTAACGGGTCTCAGGACCAACTTAAGCTACTTTTATTTAAAGAAAAAACGTTAGGGGTCATCGATTAAATTAACTCTAGGTGGGTGAAACCGCGCATGGCTAGTTTAATGATGTAATTGTAAACGAAAGGGAGATCACAATACACGTAACCAATAGGTCATTTGTGGAATGGAGAGTGCGGCGCGAGCGTTATTAACAGTTTCACCAACCGTTTTGGTGTCGCAGTTGCCTCTCTCTGTAGTGAAACTAGGCTACGCGATCTCACTTGGTACGATATGAAAGCGCTAACGCTATTAGCTAGCTATTTGGTCAGAATGCAACGAGAAATCGGCACTCGCTACTGTTTCACATTGAAGAGTTTTATCAATATACTAGATGTGCCCCGCGGTTTAACCCAAACTTCATACAAACTTCCATCCAATATTTTATCCCCTTGGGGGTAGAATTAATAAAAATCCTTCTGAGCAGATGCCTACGTCATAACATCTTCCCGCAAGCCAAATTTCAGCCCGATCCGTCCAATGGTTTGGGCTGTGCTTTGGTAGAACACTATGTCAGTCAGTCAGTCAGTCAGTTTCAGTCTTCTAAAGGAGATAAATAAAATTATGTGAAATAAATAAGTTGGTGTTTGACACTGAATTCGATGCTATATTTGGCACCAACTTTAAAAGTAATGTATTTTTTATGATATTGACGTTAATACTTTTATATGCATTTAGTAAAAAGCTGTTAATTTGGAATTACAAACAGATATTTCTAGACATTTTTATACACCGTAAAGCTGGAGGGCTATTCCGTTTGGAAAAATGTAATTGTTTCAAATCGGGGTGATTTGTGTCGCTTGTGTTGCAAAACCACTCAACGGGCTACTAAGGTGCTACGTTATATTACAAGAGAATTAAAAAGAGGAAAGATTTGATTGTTTTTTTGTATTGTGTTTGCATTGAATAAGCTCCAAAATAACTTGAACGATCTTGAAGATTCTTTCAGCAATGGATAGCTACATCATCAGCGAGTAACATAGGCTATATTTTATTCCCACACTACCACGGGAACGGGAACTACGCGAGTGAAACCGCGTGACCTACGCTAGTTTTTTTTATATATTGAGCGACTTTTGGTTTCGGTTCGCAATCTTCAACGCGGAAGGTACAATCAGCAAATTTCAAGGTCGGATCTCTTAGCGAGGTCGCGTTTCGGGGTCACTCGCGCCAATCTAGGACTCGGGGTCACAGTGGCGCTAACTGGGACGAGATACGTTCCAATCGGGAACACTTTACACGGTCACGGTCAAATTATGCCGTGGTTTCGTTTCGCAAGGCCGACGTTCTGCGAATTGTGGGTCGACGTGCTACTTACATTTTGGTCTAATCTATACGTCTACCTTATGATACAAATTATAGCAAGGCCGTAAGTCAGCTGAGCCTCGCGGATTCACCCGCGTATACTTAATTTCAATTTGGCTTCATTTTAAGGAACCCCGTAATTTTTTTTGCCTTAGTTACTTCTTGTAATATCAGCTATCTGCCAGTAAAAGTGCAGTTAAAATCGGTCGGATTAGCCGCATCAAGCAGACGGACAGACAGAAAAAATTACAAATTGTATTTTTTGGTAAGAACTTACTTCTTGGTATATCCTATCCGGTCCAGCGGTTCACGCGTGATGCCGTGACCAAGGGAAATGGGCATTCATTTTTATATATAAGATTAAGAACACGTACAAAACCTACATTCAAAAAAAAAGATAAAAAAAATGTAGAGGGATTTTTCATTAAAATTGGTATGAATCACCAATCTTAGGTCTGTGCCAAAAATGTTCGCCTTAAAAAACCCAAGTACTTTTTGTAAGCTTACGTGTAATGATCTATAGGTAGTTCAGTCTTCCCCTGGTGGTATCTTTGGAGGGTGTCCTCAAGGTTCGCTCGTCTTCTATCCAAGGCTGCTTGCGAAGGTTGCATCGCACGACCGAATACTGGGTGTATACTACCTGGGACAATTGGAAAAAAATGGTGTACGTCAAGCTAGCGTACACATGGTGGAATACAGGGTAGGGAGTTGGCTAGTATACCAAAATTATCTGCCAGTGAGTCCCGTTAAAATCGGTCAAGTCGTTTCAGAGATTACAAACAGATTGACAGACGGGACTGACAAACCGAGATTTAAAATAAACGTTTTTTCGTATGTCAGTTTATACTTTCATATGTTTTTAGTAAAAAGCTATATTGGAATTACAAACAGATACTCCAAATTTTATTAATCTGTATAGATTTAAAATATCTTTAATAAGCCCGTTCCAACTATCAATAGCGTGTTTTAAATATGAATGTCAACAAAATCAACGCCATCTATCCACCTAACGTATAACTAAAATACCACACAATATTCTATGCATATTTCGCTTATACAGACTTTATTAAAGTACTTTAAATCGTCGAATTACATGATTGTAATGAATTATATATTAATGGGAGGTTGGTAGTGAGGCAACAAACTCAGAATTATTCATTTAAAGAATAAATCAAAGTTCAGACTGATCGAATTATGATAATTAATATGTATAAGGGTGAATCAACTATTTTACCCACACTTTGCTGTCCCCGGCCATTTCTTATTTAAATACTCCATTTGGTTATATGTACGCACATAATTTGTATAGCTATAGTATCTATGATTATTAGGCACAGCGGGAAACTTGATAAACTTCTCGAAAATGGATAATTTCCGTGAAAATTTATGGTAAAATACGCTGATTGTCTGCGGAGTTACCTGTATACTGAGGTACATTAGCGGTAACTCCATAGACATTCTTGGTGTGGGTAAAAAAGTTGATTCACCCATAAGTTAGTTTTTTGAATAAATAATTATTCATTTCAACATACCTGATGGTAATCCATCCTCGGATTCAGCTTCATCTCCAGATAATTCGTCTGCAACAAGTACCATTGTTACAACACTAACAATAAATAATTGCAAACTAGCGGACGTCACGCGGTTTCACCCCCGTAGTTCCCGTTCCCGTGGGAGTACGGAGATAAAATATAGCCTATATAAATCAGTGATAATGTAGCATTGAAATGGTGAAAGATTTTTTAAATAGGTCCAGTACAGTAGTTTCCTAGATATAATATTAAGATTCAGCAATTATAACCATAGGAAGTGTATGGAGAGATGCATGTATGTAAGTGAGCGAAAGAAGTATGTAAGGATCGTAGCATCGGTGGTCTCTGCCTACCCCCATGGGATACAGTTTGAATTTTTCATAACTGAATACTTAAGTAATTAAAAATATAATAAGTTCCAACTTGACAGATGGTGAGTCCGCGGCCATATCAAGCACTATACATATGCTCACGCCTGTATTCCCTGAAGGGTTAGGCAGAGGTGTTGTAATAACAACACCCAATTTTCACCGAAGATGAGTCTCAGGCACTCAAATTACTGGTGCAGATTGTTGAATTTTTTACTTTGAATTAGATATTCATTTATTTATCTACGCTAATATTATAAAGAGGAAAGATTTGATTGTTTTTTGTTTGTTTAGGCTCCGAAACTACTTGACCGATCTTGAAATTTCTTTCAGCAATGGATAGCTACATCATCAGCGAGAAACATAGGCTATATTTTATCCCCGTACTCCCACGAAAACGGGAACTACGGGGGTGAAACCGTGTGACGTCCGCTAGTCTATATATAATTTTATATGTCTACCTTCATCCGCCGTGTCATCAATCAACATGGCTGTCTGTACGTTGTCTTTGGAATCATTCACTGTGGCTTCATATATAGCCTCTGAAACAAACATTATCCTTATTTATATCATCTATCATATTTTATAGTTACTAGTTTCCATACCTGGCTGATAATTCCTCTGGGAAGGTAAAATCTTCCATGGAATTTTATCGAGAACAATTAAATTTTATCTTTGGTTGCTTTGGGCAAATACTAGTTAAAATATCAGATGTTGGCAGGTATTTAGTATTAGGTATTTATACCAAAGACATAATTTGAGTTCATGAGGGACATTTAGGCTTCCTTTCGTTATAAAAACAGTAGTTTTGATAATTAAGCAGAATCTTCACAGCTCTACCAAGAACCAAGTCACCAACACAACTCGTAAACTTCAACTGATATTAGTTCGGACAAATATCGGTAGATGGCGTTAAAACAAACCTACTTATTCCAGCGTTGTATTCGCTCCACAGCCTGTCGATAGCATCCTTGGTGTGCGGCGTGAGGGAAGCGGTGAAGGGTTCTTGTGGGGGATGTAACGCTTCTAATTCTTCCTGGTGGAGTATCGGAACACCTCGTTTGTCCATACGACGTGAGAGGTACAGCCATTGCACTGCAAGGGTGGCTGCACTCTCTGCTGCTTGGCGCTTTGAGACTGCTAACCTGGAGAAATCATAAAATAAAGTATGTTTAAAGACTAAAAGCCGACTACTACTGAAATATCACACTCTCAAACTAACTCTCTCTCTGTTGCATGATCTGTTGCAAACAAAGCTGCGTTTAATAGTTTGTTAGTTATCGAAACCTAGTTGTGAAATGAGGAGACCGGCATCAATTTTTAGAATGTTTATTGTAGTATAAAAGTACTTTAAACATGTAAGTTCAAGTTCCAGAAAGGTATTGCACACACAGTTGTAATGGTCACGGCCCTTGACATGTTCGAAAATCCCTGGTAATGATCTAAAGGTAGACAATACATTTTTAAATGTAGAGTGATTCACAGACACTACCACTCTATATCGATATATAGACATTGATCCACAGATAAACGCAAACAATTCATGCTATTTCATAGTCTATGTAACACTACTCACGTCTCAAACTTCATCTTCTCAGGCCATGTAAAGACATAAGAACATAGCCATTTGATGTCCGAAGGATGTCGCTTACTGCCCTTAGGTGTAACAATGTCTTGTTTGTAGTAAACATCAAATATCTTCTGCGGTGTTCTCGTTGCTAGCTCATTGAGGGTTACACGAGGTTGGGGGAATAATTCTTTTATTTTCGTTATGTCTGCAATGAAGAATAAGGGTTGTGTTAAGGTAAAAATATGGAAACATAAATTATTCTGCGTAGTATTTATTTTAATGTACCCTATCCCTTTTTGGAGGCAAAGCTATCTCGTAAATTATTTACCCACAAGAACTTGTCAGTTATCACGTTCGCTGCTAACGACGCACCTGCGCGTCCAACTGTTAGAGAATTTACGAAGAAGACAAAATTTCAGCAGCGAATGTGTTATGTTTATACAGACTTTAAAAAATGAGAAGGTTCTACCTAACTTTCTTTTCTTAAATGCTTTCCTCATCTGCTGATAGGCTTTATTTCCCGTTTAATATGCTCTTAGAACCTATTCTTTATACCTACATATGCTCAAGCCTGTATTCCTCAAAGGGGTAGGCAGAGATTTTGTAATAACACAAACTTTTCACTGAAGATGATTTATTATCAATGTGACAGATGGTGAGTCATATGCCTTTGAAATACTTTTCAGACTTATGCAGGTTTCCTCACAGTATTTTCCTTCATGTTGAAACATGTGGTGTGAAATCACTGCACTTAAGTTTCTAGGAAAACTCATTCAAACAGGCCTTGCTGGGATTCGATCTTGCATAGCAGGCGATTGCTCAAACCCCATGGCCACTACTAGTCTTTTCTTAATATTTTCTCTATATAATAAGAGAATGGTGTTTAAATATAAGAGGAATTTACCTTTATCCTGACTTTTTCTCAAAAGATCCGTGGGATCACCATCTACCAGGCCTTGGGAGTACCACTTTCTGTGAAGTGGCAAGACTAACTGGCTTGTATTTGCAAAACATTTTCTTCTTTTATAACTGTTGGTTAAACCTGAAAGCAAAACTATTATTTAAAAACTTTGATATTAAAATAGAATCTGTTATAAAGTAAAATGGGCAGAGAATGCCTACTCATGAGGAACGTGCCTCAATATCTAAAGGTTTTAAAATAGACATTTACCTGGATTTCTGATGTCTGATAAGGAGTTAAGAAACTTTATAATGTTTTGAGGTTACAGTACACCACATACAAGATCAAATATAAATAAAAAGGTGTTGAATAATAATTAGGGACTTATAAGAACTTACCAGAGAAGTTTACACGAAGGCGTAGGTAAATTACGGTTGAAAACATATTTTTGTGTATATCAAAATATTATTAAAGTTTTTATGGTTGCTAGCGAACTATTTTCTATTAAGTAAAGCAGGTACACCAATGTCGCCGGAAAAGCGCACGTAGTCGTATCCTTAAGATAGAAATAAATTATAATATAGTAAGTGGAAAAGCTATGAAAATATTGAGCTGTAGGTATTTTCTTTTCGAACTTATTCGTATTTTTCCGGCATTTTGTAAATACGACACTGACAGACAGTGACAGATAAAACAGAGAGATCATGTCAGATCTGCTTGACAGATTGATATGTAGATGACAGCTGCTTCTTTTTAAAATGCTTCGCTTCCACGACTTGCAAAAAAAGCGTTGATCGTACATCTACATCTAATAATTTTTTTAGTGTTTTCTAAGTCACAATTATTTTTAACACAGAAGAATAACTTGTACAAATCGCATAGAAGTATAAAAAAATACTAATGTTACGAAATCATTATCAAAACTATACTTGAAATCACTTTTTTTATAGGTATTTTTTTAGCAACGCTGGCTTTTTGTAACTTGGCTATAAAGCACCGAACCTTAAACTTTGATAACGTTCTCCACAAGATGGCGTAAGCGGTTGTCATTTATTCAATTTATTGTTATTAGACCACTTACAAACAGACTCGGTTAGCTCGGTTTATTTAGTTCTACGACTGTCATAAATTCGATGAAATCCAACTACCTACGATTTAATATTTAGTTATCTCATGCGAGGACTTCAATTAAGTCACGCCCTGCTATAAAACCAGTGACAATCAACCTTCTTCTAAAGCCTTTGCATGTAAGATACAGACTTGTTTTGGTTCGAAAGAGTTAATAGCGAATCAAATTAATGATCATTAAAATTTCAAACTCTAATTATTCAGCAGCGACTTAGTTATAATGTAGCATTTTATACCTACCTACATACATCATCACCGTGGTTGGGTATTAACGTCTACAACATTACAAAAAATATCTTTTTTATCGTTACTGATGCGTATTTCTGTGTAATTAGCAAGCCGCTATATTATATTGAAACCAAGGTATGGTGGTAAGGTGTTAATCAAGGTGGTAAAATATAGGTACTGTCAAATACGGGACTATAGTTTTATTATCTTAATACAGAAATACAATAATCTTCTTAAATCTAAAATACAGTTGGCTTAGAATAAATGCCAGCAAATATCACAGTTGTTGTCGACTTCTCCAGAACAAAGTACAGGAATGGTCTATTAGCATGGAAGGTAGGTGTGGAGATCCTATCAGCAAAGGTCGCGGTAGTCGCAGCAGCCGCTACAGTGCCAGATTCCGTCACTTCTATATCAGCTGTATGTACAATAGCCGACACGAAGATAGCTTCATTAGTTGCCCTCCCAAACTGAGCTAACTCCGGCTGGAATATATCATAAACACCCATGTCGTTCAGCGGTTTGTTCAGTACCACATTCGTACTTATGTGGAACCTTGGGATCTTTACGTCTACATCTTCAGGACCAAACGATTCCACATCATCTTCGAGCTTTTTAAGCACATCAGTAAGACCCACTTTAGCAAAGTTTAAGTACATCTCGTTTATATTCAGATTAGGGTACGGCAGGAGGAACAACATGGAGTATTTGCCATCGGTTCCGTACGGTATTTCTAGAGCGAAACATTTAAGTCCTTGAATGTTGGAGAATGGGAATTGACCTTTTTGGAACATCATGTTGACGCTCCCTATTTCCTCTTTACGCTCGTTGTAGAACGGTTCCAGTACTGTGTCAGTTTTATTGAAAGGAGTGTTCCACAGCCCCTTGAAAGAGATGACGTTAGTCAGAATCATCCTGGATTCCTTAAAATCATCAGAACGGAGAACATTTGACACCCTGCCGCCTGATTTCTCAATGTAAGTGTTAGCCACGCGCGCCGAATTTGGATCAGAGAAATCTAGCACTTTCACAGCCGCGTCGAAATCCTTCTGCAGCGTGTTCCTAAAGTCCTGGTACACTGTGAAGTCTTGGTCGAGGAACACGAAGTTCTTGGTCGTGAGGGAAACGCCATTGGAGGTGGAGCTTAATACTGCATTGGTGAGGTTCTTGTAGCCTGCGATGAGGGAATTCTTCCGTCGCGGGAGGATGAAGGCGCGGCTGAGTTGAGCGTAGCTCTCGCCAGTAGCTCCCAGCGCCACTCCAGTCATAAGACTCCATATCCCAAACGGGGAGATCACCACATGTCCGTTGGTTTGTAGTTGTGTATAATGCAGTAGTTCAATGCTGAAGTTCCGTGGTCGTTCACTAAACTCAATCTCACAATAGCATGTAGCGGTATAAAACAATAATAGTAACACGCGCTTCATTGTGTCCTCGACTGTAGCTGGTTACATACTAAGTTATTATAATGCGAAACCACAATGAGACTTTGCTGTATAACATGTTAACACAGGTCGCGTTTGCTAATTTGATTCTTATTATACCCAGTTAAGATTGAAATTGGCTGTTTAATGACGTGGTGACTTCGGAACCGGTACTCGCGATGCGTCATGTACTCGATGCTTACCAGTTTGTGATCATAAAACGTGATTTGATTATTTGGTTGGTTATAAAAACAGCAGGAAAATATACAAATAATAAAACTGGTCAAGTGCGTGTCGAATTCGCATATGAAGGGATCCGTACCACCGAAGAATATACTATAAGACTAGCTGTGCCCAAGACTTACTTCAATGGCTGGAACCCGTGGAACCCTAATTAGTTTTTAATAGTAGCCTAAGTTAGTCCTTGTAACATTAGTTATCTGCCAGCGAAAGTCCCATCAAGATTTAAACGCGACAGGGTACAGCCGTTTCGGAGAGTAGCCGGAATAAACAAACAGACAGACAGACGGACAGACAGAGAAAAAAAATAAGTTGTTTTTTATGTGAGTATCGTATTTAGAGAAAAGTGTTATTTTGAAATCATAAACATACACTATATATACATAGATGTATAGATTATTACCAAAGGATTAGGTTAGAATGTACGTTAGCGATGGCAATATTTTGATCCCATACAAATCTGCGTTTACGTCAACACGGTGACTTATGACGGCGATTTTAAGAAAACTTGCACTAGGCTTTCAGAGGGCTTAGCCAAGTGGCACGATCGCTATTCGAATATAATGTTGAATGTATGAGATTGGCATTCGTTATGTAATTTGACCTAACGTATCGAACTTCAAATTTGTAGCCAAATGGCAATAATTCACGCTGACGTCGTCTGTCAAGCGAACGCCTATCTCCATACAATCGTTTACGCTTTCGCGTTCAACTACGTTTGAATCTGACTGACATCATACGAATGCCACTTGGCTAATACTTCTGGGCTCCGTTGGATCATACGGAACCTTAATAAAGATACAAAGACCTCACACTTTAACCAAAACAATATCGACCTAAAGAAACGTCCTTTCAATGTGTATTTTCAGTAATGTCTTAGTGTGGGTGGGTTGTTGAGCTCGCGAGATCTTTGCGGAGATTCGAAACCAAATTTGCCATCAGATGTTTCTTGTTGACTGTAAATAAAAGTTGTGGAATTAGGTAAACAATTATTGAAGCTCTCGACAGATACAACTTCTAAGTTTTCATTTTTAACGGATCACTTTTGATTTGCAATCTTTACATTCGCAATTTTTACTCTATACTAAAATTATAAAATCGAAAGTTTATTCCTCCGTCTTAAACAACGCGACACAATAATTTTATATATTAGACTAGCTGTGCCCTGCGGTTTCACTCGCGTAGATTTAGTTTCATCCTTATTGTCGCGGAACCCTTATATTTTTTTTAAATAAAAGTAGCCTAAGTTACTCCTTGAAACATCAGTTACCTGCCAGTGAAAGTCCCGTTAAAATCGGTCCTTCAGAGATTACCCGGAACAAACAGACAGACAGACAGACAAATTTAAAAACTTGGTTTTTTAGTGTCAGTAGCGTGTAAACTTTCATATGCATTTAGTGAAAAGCTGTTATTTTGGAATTACAAACAGATACTTCAATTTTATTTATCTGTATAGATGTATAGATATAGATTATTTGTGCAAGAGATTAGCTGTGCCTCGTGAAAATGCATTACGGTGGCTTTAAAACTGGGTAATACCATTAGCTTTAGGTAAAACCCAGGTACGCTCACGGGCCATACCTCAAACTCATTGCCATGATAGCTTGACTGGGTGACAGTGACAGATGTATACACGTGATATACATCTGTCTCAAACTATCTGAGTGAGTGATGATGAGTCAAACTATCTTGGCAGCAAGAGGTCATGGTAAGCCTTGTGGGATGAGATGATAAAGGATAATCGAGTCACGATTCCAAGATTATCGGAAGGTGTTTGCATCAGGCTTAAGCAGAATTAGAAGTTCATTATTGTACTTTGTAACCTTCTAAGCTCTTTATCGCCTTTAAATAGTATTAATTCAGTCGTGGTGGTGGGGTTCGAGCAGTCGCCTGCTACGCAAGCGACGCAATTCAAACCCCAGCGGCGTGCACCAATGAGGTTTTCCAAAATCTTAAATGCTGTAATTTCACCCCACGTGCTTTACAGTGAAGGAAAAACATCGTGAGGAAACCTGCATATGTCAGAGAAGTAATTCAAAGTCGTATGTATAGTTCCTGAGACGGCGATGGACCACCCGATGGATGAATTTCTCAGTAGCAGCCCGGAGTCTGAATTAATGCCTGGTTCATGGCAATAGGCTCGTACTCTATTGATGAGACTGAAACATAACTGGCGATATGTGGAGTACTATAGGTACTCTGCCTACTCCTTCGACGTATATACGCATGAGTATATTATGTAAATTGACATCACTTATGAATTTCTTACAAAATTTTTCGCTCGGCAATCAGGCGCACGTCTGCCTAATGGTTTGAGGTCGTTTACCCTTCGACACCATGAACTCTTGTGTTGTCAAACTTCAAGAGTGGTAAGGCATAACGGGATCTTATCCCTTTTGTCTCCTTGTGTAGAATATAGAAATAATGACTTTTGACTGTTTATTTCTTGCAGTCTTCAAAATTTTAAGCGGCTTTTCAAACTATGCCTAGTCGATACTGTAGTTTAGACTTAACTTCCTTAAATTATTTAGAGTACTCAATATATAAAGCTGAAGAGTTTATATGTTTGCTAGAACACGCTGATATTAGGACCTACTTACTGGTCCGATGTGTCTAAAAATTATTTCAGTGTTAGATAGCCCATTTAATGAGCAAAGCTAAGATCAAAAGTTAAAGTTAGCGTAACCCCAAAGTAACTCTTTTAAATTGTATAATATTTTTGAAAAGAGTAATTACTGAGTTTCTTGCCAGGTTCTTCTCAGTAAAAGCAACCTTCCGAACCTGGCGGTAGCATGTATAATCCTGTAAATTGTGTCACTCTGACGATTTGAAAGTGCTTTGTATAAAGTCTAATCGAATAAAGATATTTTTGACTTGACTTTTGACTTGACTCTTCACGGACGCGGACGTCACTGTTCAATATGCGATATGAATTTGAATCCTACCTATATCGTGTAAGGTATATTTTTCATTGATCGGATACATTACGAATAATAATTTGTACGGAACTCTATCTGCAACACGACTGGAGTGCACTTGTAGCGATGCAAGATAATTGGAAGCGCGGATCACTAATGACGTCATCGAATCTCTTTCAATGCTACCCTCACCAATAGAATTCTGAAGTTCCTTACGAGATGTTCGATATTTGACTTTTGGTGTATTGACGAGTGTGTCTGAATGAATGTTCGAAATTTGCATGCAAGGGTAGGTACCTAATGTTGTCTTCTACACTTTATTATCTATACATACAGATAAATAAAATTGAAGTGTCTGTTTGTAATTCCAAAATAACAGCTTTTCACTAAATGCATATGAAAGTGTACACGCTACTGACACCGTAAAACCAAGTTTTAAAAATTTTCTCTGTTTCACTGGGAGGTAGCTCATGTTTCAAGGTGTAAATTAGGCTACTTTTATTTACTAAATATATTAGGGTTCCGCGACAATAAGGATGAAACTAAATCTACGCGGGTGAAACCGCGGGGCACAGCTAGTTATTAATATTATAAAGAGGAATGATTTGTTTGTTTGTATTGAGTAGGCTCCGACACTACTAAGCTGATCTTGAAAATTCTTTCAGCAATGGATAGCTACATCATCAGCGAGTACCCTAGGTTATATTTGATCCGCGTACTCCCACGGGAACGGGAACTGTATTAGAAGTCACTCTCTCCCTCTTAGTCAACTTATCCATAAGCCTAACAATTCCTTCACAGACATATGCAGATTTCCTAACCATGTTTTCCTTCACCGTAAAAATCGTGGTGTGAAATCACTGCGCCGCTTGTATTCTTGAAGTTACTTGAGATTTTAGATGTAGTCGGTAATAATAGTTTCCGAACCGGTGGTGGTCAGTTCTTTGACGTTCGGCAGTGCCTTAACGGAGAACGTTACCCTAGCAAGAAACTGTCCCCTAGTGAGATGTGTGAGGTACCAATAATTAGTGCGTCATCTGCTGTGTGTGTGCGCCTGTATGATAAACATGCACGAGTAGCAATTAATTATTGGTACCACTCACATCTCACTAGGAGACACTTTCTTGCTAGGGTAACGTGTACCTACGCGTTATCGGGCGTAAATTGATTTCATTTTCATTTTCATATTCATTTTCATTTTCATATTCATTTTCATATTCATTTTCATATTCATATTCATTTTCATTTTCATATTCATTTTCATATTCATTTTCATATTCATTTTCATATTCATTTTCATATTCATTTTCATATTCATTTTCATATTCATTTTCATATTCATTTTCATATTCATTATCATATTCATTTTCAATGCAGAATTGTGTGTAGGTAGTACCTACACACAATTCTATAGTATCTACTAGGTACTATAAGTATGTGACGAAACGTAGAAGGATCCATGGAACATACCTAGCAATTGTTTAGCGTTAAATTGAGTGCGCATCACATAACGGTGTATTTCCATATTTAACGGTGTGTGTGAAATTAGTGGGTTGCGGGTAATTTCGCAACTGAATAGAGGACAATTTGTGCCGTCATCCGCACTCACCGCGCCTCATATGCCAGCGATCGTACTCGACACTCCAGCGATCTGTCGGATATGTACTGACGTTTTTCTAAATGGAAAAAAACATACAGTCGAATTGATACCCTCCTCCTTTTTTGGAAGTCGGTTAAAATAGACTGCTTTCATATAAAGCGAAGGCGAAAATCATGCACAGTAGGCGCCTCGACCAAGTTACATTATCTCGCGCTTGCGCTAATAAAAACGATAAAAAAATGGATATGACATAAATCAGTCACGTGACGTGACATATGTCACTCCCGAACATTTTGTATCGTTTCTACTAGCGAAGCGTGAGGATAATGTTACTTTGTCTACCAGGCCTAGGCTTGATTCCTCGCATAGACTATGGTTTGGATTCGTGGCAATGCATTACGGTAGATAAGTGCCTGAAATCTATACATCTATACAGATAAATAAAATTGAAGTGTCTGTTTGTAATTTCAAAATAACAGCTTTTCACTAAATGCATATGAAAGTATACACGCTATCGACTCTAAAAAACCAAGTTTAAAAATATTTCTCTGTCTGTCTGTCTGTTTGTTCCGGGTAATCTCTGAAACGACTGGACCGATTTTAACGGGACTTTCACTGGTAGGTTGCTGATGTTTCAAGGAGTAACTGAGGCTACTTTTATTCTATTATTATTTATCTACGCGGGTGAAACTGCGGGGCACAGCTTGTACGTTAATAAAGAAATAACTTTGATAAACCTCATGCTCGATGGTGCAAACGTTATTTTCTCAAAAATTAGGTCTAGTTTCCATACTGCTAAGATACTTGTATTTTTATACTGTGCCTATGCGTTAAGTCCGCCTATGCAAATAGTAATGCAGGGAAATTTAAAAATAATTCAGCAAATATCTCCCTACGTTTCTAAAAAGAGATAAAAGTAATGAATTAAATTTACAGCAGGTATTTTAGCACTAAGTAGACCATATCCACCACGGAAAATGAATGCTTTTGACGTGTGCCAAGCCCTCGGCGACAGAATAAGGCTTCGTTTCCACTAAAGCAGAATGGTGACTCTGTAATACGATGGAATTAAGCGTACAGAGTGCCTAGTGCGAGTTTTCTGCAAATCGCCGTCACAAGTCATCGCGTCGACGTATACACAGATTTGTATAGGCTCACAATAGTGTCATCTTTAGGCCGACAGAGGCACTGTTCCGATCCTATACAAACCTGCGTTTACGTCGATGCGGTGACTTGTGACGGCGGCAGTGAAATACTCGCACTAGGCCCTCTGGTATTAGCTGCCAACAAGACGGAGAGTGAGTCCATCGTCATGGTTTTAAACATGGATTTGAATGATTTTATCCTGTGGCCTGTATGCTTACTACAAGTAGTACAGAATCTAGGAACAAATCGTTCAAAATTACACATTCACACAGACACATCTGCAAGATTATGCGCGACCCCAACGTAATGTCAGTTAAGGGGTTTTACAGACATTTTTCTAAGCTTTTGAAGCTTAGAAAAAGTGTGTGATAAATGAAAAAAAAAACGATGTTTCTTTCACTGTAAAGCACATGGTGTAAAATCAGTACACATTAGTTTTCGAGCAGATAATGACTATTAGAGAGAAAAGAACACATTGCGCCGACCACAAATGAACTTGGAATAAGGGCAGAATGATGACTGAAGTGGAAGCACAGCCTAACGGTTTAGCAACGAGTTATTCACCCGAACAGTGTAAAATGTACCGGAGCCTTATCTACGGCAGACGTGTGACGTATAGCTTTAAAAATACCCGCAAAATGCACCGAGCGCCAACACAGCCTTTTATATCGTGTTTTAAGAATCGCTCTTCCTGCCTCTGTTAGAATAATAAACGGTTTTATGTGATAATGTTTTGCAGAATTAAAATTATTATACGTACGTTAACACTCGGAGTTACATTTAGAAGGGGGCTTACAGATCATCTTTTTCTTTCATTGTATCTGCCACTTGCTGGAAGCTGCATGCAACTGAGATGCGGATGTTGAGATGGATGTGTGGCGTAACGAGATTGGACAAGGTGAGGAATGAGTTTATAAGGGTAAGTCTGAAAGTAGCACCAGTGACTGAGAAGTTGAAGAATAAACATTTGTCGTGGTATGGACATGTTATGCGGAGGGATGAGGAAAATGGTGCCAAAAAAGTTTTGTTTATGAATGTGGATGGTTACAAGGGGAAAGGAAGACCTAAGAAACGATGGATGGATTGTGTGAAAGATGATATGACTAGAATGGGAGTGAATACAGATATGACGGCTGATAGAGAGAAATGGAAGAGAAGAACACATTGCGCCGACCACAAATAACATGGGATAAGGGCAGGAAGATGATGATGTATCTGCCACCTATATATAGATCGATCACCACCACAAATATAGGTATAGCAAGACCTAAATAATTTTGACTGGTATAGTTGGAAATGTGTTAATTCGCCAACTTTATAAAGCAGAAAGAGTTTGGATACATTTCCCATTCTTCTTCATGTTTGATGATCAAATGCAGCTTGATTTGCTACCTTAAAGTTTCAAGCTATTTGTTACAATCGCCGCAGAATCTATTCGCCATATCGTCGTTGCGCGTGCAAAAGTCGCTATGTGTATTTTGTGAACTCTGCATCAAACTTTCCAGTAATGTTT
The DNA here is from genome assembly GCA_964035505.1 of Watsonalla cultraria. Taxonomy (NCBI): domain Eukaryota; kingdom Metazoa; phylum Arthropoda; class Insecta; order Lepidoptera; family Drepanidae; genus Watsonalla; species Watsonalla cultraria. The sequence continues at coordinate 2,083,730 of OZ037736.1, read as the reverse complement.
AATTTTGTCATTATTAATAATAATACCTATCCAACATTCATCTAAAAAAAACTATGTAAATTTGTTATATGTATCAATAGTAAGAATATTTTTTTTTAATACTCGGGCCATATTTCGAGAAAATCATTTTCTGCGTCTCCTAAAGTGTGTAAAAACGCATAGCTACTTTTGAACGCGTAACAACGATATACTCTTCAAAATAAAATAGACCGACAGATACACTCAGACTCATAATAGCATACTTAGATTGGATATAAAAGTTTGAAAATGTAAAATTTGCGCATCTTACGAACCCAGTTTTAAATCACACTGCGAGGAATAAAGTTTTAGCATAATATCAAAGTGAATCGGAGGAAGAATGGGGGACGAATCGACGGTTCCCATTCGATTCGATAAGATAAGCAGACACCTAATCTACATAATGCCGACGTCTGTTTCAGAAAGAAAACACTGTTTAAGCGATAGCGGGAACTACAATGGCGAAAATGTATTTCACAGTCTATACCTAAGCAGGAGGAGCTCGTGGCACAGTTGCTATTGCGCATATCATTCGATCAGCGAAGTTAAGCAACCATACGCCTAGCCAGTAGTTGGATGACCGCCCGAGTTCCCTCCGTGCCTCGGAGAGCACGTTAAGCCGTCGGTCCCGGTTGCCAATTTAACATCTTTGGCAATCGTTACAGGTCAGTCGGAGGTCTAAAAATAATCTGACAACTGGTTTAACCCAAATCACAGATTTTCCTCCTAAATGGGGTTGCGAAGGTCTGACGGCAGTCGCTTCGTATAAAAATCAGGTGATCAGCCACATCGGGTTGAATCAAGTGCCGACCCCAACAATGTATGGGATAAGGCCAGGGAGATGATGATGACCTAAGCAGTGGTGGCCGAGAGATTTGAGTAGTTGATACGCAAGCGACGCAAGTTAAGCATCCAAAACGGAGATCAATATGTTTGAGAGTAAATTTGGAATTTCGGAAAGCTGTCTCTTAGTGGATACTAACATCTGACAAATAACACCACTCTCGAAAACTCATTTCCAGGACCAGCGGTTAATGATATATACAAAAAAGATCTTTGAATTTTATGTGTATAGTTTTTAGCTATTACTAAGACTCTTTGGTCCGTCCGTCTGTCTGTCTGTCAATCACCAGGCTGTATCTCATGAACCGTGATAGTTAGTTAGTTTTAAATTTTGTCAGATGATGTACAAACGACATATAATAGAATCTAAATACTCGTATTTATAACCCAAAGGTGACTGACTGACTGACATAGTGATCTATCAACGCACAGCCCAAACCATGTTATGACGTAGGCATCCGCTAAGAAGGATTTATATATTAATTTCCAAGGGGATATAAAAGGGGATGACAGTTTGTATGAAACTTATAGAAAATAGAAAATTTGCGCAGGTGAAACCGCGGGGCACAGCAATAAAATATATATTTAAAGGTATCATACAGCAAACGTGTTTTATTTGCCGTGTTATTAGATAATGGTAGAGAACCATTCGACTCGGTTTTTATGATTACAGTGATTCAACCCCGCTTCTCTTATGCAATGCGCGTCCTCCCCAATACACACAGGACTCGCTCCCGTAATCCCGCAAATGGATGAAGATTTACCGCCTCTCTTCCAATTGTTACAGATTTCTGATCAATTACCAGAATACTGCTGCGTATTGACAATCTGTTCGAACATTATTATGAAATCATCATCTCACTGGCCTTATCCCATACACTGTTGGGGTCGGCACTTGATTCATCCCGATGTGACTCCATGTTAGTCGCAATCAACTTATTAACTCCTTGTCGTTATGTGCGCCTGGTACTTCGTGTACCATATCATCATCTCACTGGCCTTATCCCATACATTGTTGGGGTCGGCACTTGATTCATCCCGATGTGGCTCCATGTTAGTCGCAATCAACTTATTAACTCCTTGTCCGTTATGTGCGCCTGGTACTTCGTGTACCATATCATCATCTCACTGGCCTTATCCCATACATTGTAAAGTCTGCACTTGATGCAACCCGATGTGGCTCCATGTTAGTCGCAATCAACTTACTTAATCCTTGTCCTTTATGTGCGCCTGGTACTTCGTGTACCATATCATCATCTCCCTGGCCTTATCCCATACATTGAAGGGTTGGCACTTGATTCAACTCGATGTGGCTGATCACCTGATTTTTATACGATGCGACTGCCATCTGACCTTCGTAACCCCTTTTACGAGGAGAATCGGTAATGTGAGTTAAACCAGTCGTTAGACTCTCTTCGGCCTGTAACGATTGCCAAAGATGTTAAATTGGCAACCGAGACCGACGACTTAACGTGCTGTACGAAGCACGCAGGGAACTCGGGCGGTCATCCATCCAACTTGGGTAACCGTTACTTAACTTCGCTGATTCAATTATAGGCGCAATAGTAACTGTGCCACGAGCTAGTCTAAACTAAAGATTACTATGAAATAGTCAATTATTTGTTACGAATACTATGTTTTTAAACAATACATCACATGCCCTTCCATCACATTCACAATACAACAGATCACATTGGAGTAAATTGTCAGTCACAGTATACATATGAGCTTACTACAAGTAGTACTAAATCTGGGAACAATTCGTTCGAAATTACACACTCACACAGATATGTGCTTGTACGTATAAACGATGAATAAAATTTAATTGCAAACAGACTCTGTTTGCAATTGGATATTGGGATTGGATAGCTACTTCATCAGCGAGTACCATAGGCTATATTATATCCCCGTACTCCCACGGGAATGGAAACTACACGGGTGAAACCGCATGACGTCCGCTAGTTACTATATAGCGCGGGAACCTAGACCGCGTGCCAATGAGTCGGCACGCTATCCACGCGCCCGGCGGATCCCCGTGCGCTACCAATAGTAGGTACGTAACGCGCCCGCGTTCATCGTTTGGCCGCCGGCGCCACAGTGTTCGACCGATACTCATCGTGTGCGTGCGCGTCGTTGCATTGGAATTGTTCTCGGACTCCGCTTGGCGCTTTTTGTTTATTGTCACGCTTTAATTATACACGACCCCTTTTGTGAATATCTTTTAATATACAGTCTTCCGTTTATCCAACTAAAAGTTTTTTTATTTACACTCTACAACCCAACTCGCAAAACTTCGAACTATAACTACATTAAAAATAAACCATAAAACTCAATTTCATATTATTGTAATTGACCGTCGAAATATCTTACAGAATAACGCAGCTGGATAGATAGAGACTAGGGTAGCAATGGAATATTTTAAGCTGTCCACAATAGTTTCATTTGCGATATGGTAACACCACGTCATCGATATTCTAGACCCGAACACGACGTGACACTTGGAATATTGAATTTGATATTGTGTGCGACCAAGCCTGTGGTACGAGACTAAATTGTAAAGGAAATTATTTTACCGAAATTTTGTCCAAATATTTTTGTATATTACATCATTGGTCTGATGCATTGCCTCGTTGGTCTAGTGGTAGCAAGCGAGGTCTTGGTTTGGATCCTCGGCTTGGACAAAATGTTACTGGGTTTTTTCATCTGCAATTTCCAGAACCTGGATCACTGCCCAGATAATCGTAACAAGCTGGCCCACTGTGGCTGGGACTTAAATGTAACTGGTGAAATGCAAGACATCTCTGACCACCACTTCAGGGAATAAAGGCATAACCATCAAAGTATGAAGCCAAAAGCGAAAGAGTTTGTTTGCCTGTTTGCTTGACGCGCTAATTTCAAGAAATATTTGAAATATTATTTCAGTGACAGCCCATTTCTCCAGGAAGGCATATATTATGTTACGAAAACGAGGTCATGGGTTAAAGTTAGTGTTAGCCCAAAATAACTCTTCTACGCGGACGAAGTCGCGGGCTGAAGATAATTCAGTCATAAATTAAAGACGCGCTTTGAAAAAAGCACGAAAGCGATTGGCCCTAAAAATCAATCAATCAACAATAAAAATCTTTTTTGCACTCTCCCCTTCTTTTTAAACATTTACCCCTTTATTCTACACATTTCCCCCATATAACCATACACTTTCCCCGTTCAAAAATGTCTTTGAACATCCATCTTTAATTATCAGCTTCACTTAGCTACACATTCATCTAAAACTAGGTGCATTCAGTTATTGCATGCGCGAGTGAAGTACTCCTTTGAGACGGTATGGGAGCGAATGACCCAGAAACATGCTCCTTAGGAATTGAAACGAGGGGTGGATCCGTAATGGTACAGCCAGCCTCCAAAAAAGCTGAACTACTAACTTTTCAAAACATGATCCGTATTGGCCGTGGGGTTTGAACAGTCGTCTGCTACGCAAGCGATGCATGTTCGAAACCCAGCACAGATTTTTTGAGAAAGGTTTTCCAAAAAACTTAGTTTTTCGAGGTAAATATCGTGAGTAAACTTGCATATATCTGACTCTCGACTCTCTATTTGTGACGTTGGCGCTTAATCATCTTTGGGTCTCAATTCAACCTCTGCCCCTTCGGGGACCCTTTTGACGAATGACGCATATTTTATTAAATATATAAAAACTGCTCTCTCTTTTTCGATGTATTTAATAAATAAAAATAAAAACATTTCTGTGCATAATAACAAAATGTGTATGCAATATATGTATTTATACCAATAAAAATACAGAACAGAAACATTTGACAGAGAAATATATTTAACGTATGATACTATATACCTTGACATGATTAAGATATAAATAAAAATATTGATTTGCTTACATTATATACTAATCAGTTAAATATTATAATTTTGATTAGACGTCATCATTATGCATATTATTTTGATAGGTCGTTTTTATTGAGGCTGACTGTATTCTCGAACTCTAACGAGAGCTCTGTGGGGAAAATTAAATTTGATTTTAATTACTATCCAGGTATTTTATATATTACTTATTATATTTACTCGTAAATAAAGTGTGTTTTTATTATATAATATGGGTACTACATCGGTATAATTTACATATTATATTACATTTTATTATAAAAGGAGAAAATTTGTATTTAGGGGATTGGATTTAGTTACTCTGGGTTAGTACGCATTTAAATTCAAAAATTCTTTTACAGCTAATTCTAATGGACATAGGTATAAATAAAAATAAAAATAAACCTTATCATTTTGCAAACAAGCAAGCGACCCCAAGTAAAGTAAATCTATATACAGATAAATAAAATTAAAGTGTCTGTTTGTAATTCCAAAATAACAGCTTTTCACCAAATGCATATGAAAGTATACACGCTACTGACACTGAAAAACCAAGTTTTAATTTTTTTCTCTGTCTGTCTGTCTGTCTGTTTGTTCCGGGTAATCTCTGAAACGGCTGGACCGATTTAAACGGGACTTTCGCAGGCAGGTAGCTGATGTTTCAAGGAGTAACGTAGGCTACTTTTATTTATTAAAAATATTTGGGTTCCGCGACAATAAGGAAGAAACTAAATCTACGCGGGTGAAACCGCGGGGCACAGCTAGTAATAAATAATTTGGAACATAATTATTTTGATTACATCGGATTAAATTCTTATGGTAACAGATACTATATCACTAACTAGATAAGATAACTTGGAATTGATTTAGTATCATTAAAGTCGGGTTGTATAGTAAACGTGTATCTTAGTAAATATGGATAGGAAGAGTAAAGTGAAAAAGCCTAGTCCGGTAAACTTTGCTACGAAGAAATCAAATTTAAATGTACGTGAGTTCTTATTTGTATACTAGCTGTGCCCTGCGGTTTCACCCGCGTAGAGTTAATTTCATGGTATCCCGCGGAACCCTTCAGCTTGAACATCAGCTATACGCCACTGAAAATCCCGTTAAAATCAGTCCAGCCGTTTCGGAGATTAGCCGGAACAAACAGACAGACAGAGAAAAAAATAAAAAATTGGTTTTTCTTTAATGAAAGTATACACGCTACTGAGACTAAAAAGCCAAGTTTTAAAATTTTTCCTTGTCTGTCTGTGTGTCTGTTTGTTCCGGGTAATCTCCGAAACGGCTGGACCGATTTTAACGGGACTTTCACTGGCATGTAGCTGATGTTTCAAGGAGTACCTTAGGCTACTTTTATTTAATACAAATATTAGCGTCCGCGACAATAAGGATGAACCTAAATCTACGCGGGTGAACCGCAGGGCACAGCTAGTATGTATATATGTATGTACTTTACCATAAGCTTATTTTCATGATAGTATGGCTGTGTGACAGGGACAGACTTATACACGTTATATACATATGTCATATAATCATAGCAAAATAATATACCAGTGGCCCAACCATGAGCTCTTATTGCAATGTTAATTCAGTTGTGCGACAGTGACAGATGTATGCACGTCACATACATCTGTCTCATAAATGAGTGAAACTATGATGGCAATAAGAGCTCATCATAGGATCGATTTTATAACAGCCCTATACATTATCTTTTAGATATCAACAGTGCTAATAGCAGTTATAGTACTGGTGAAGGCATATGGATGTTACCGCATATACGAAGCAGTGACATTTGTCCCGGAACTACCAACTTTGGATGTTAACAAGTGGTGGGGACCGAACGAAACTATAGATAATCAAGACGAATCTATTAGACCTTTCAGAATAGTGTTTTCTGATGCTGTAAGTAATTTATTTAGTCACTGAAGGTAAGCAGACGTGTTAATACACAAAATTTTCACCCAAGATGATGAAGTGCCAACGTGACAGAAGGTGGGTCAATCGCCGTCACAGGCACTATACACACGTCTTTTTCTCAGACATGTGCAGGTTTCCTCACGATGTTTTCCTTCACCGTATAGCACGTGGTGTGAAATCACTGCAGTTATATAAAAACTCAGCAATCAACGTGGGGATTCTGCCAGACTTCTTGGCACGATCCCGTTAGACACCGATTTGGGCTTAGTTTTAACTAGTCGGGTAATCATTTTGGTACCATAAAATTAAACGTCAAAGCTAAGAAGTTCTTAATACGCGCTTAGTTAGTTGGCTCTCTGTTCCTTGTATGTATAATTATATAGAAAGACTGATGGTAAAGACCACTGGGATGTGAACTCGCGTTTCTATTCAGCATTTGATTTTATATTTTTGGAAGAGAAAGAAGAAGACAAGATTACGACAATTTCTCAGTTATTGGAGCAAAAAAGAGTTTTCTTACTTTACACTTAGTTACTAAATCCGCATTTACAACTTTGAGTGTCTTTTCCGTAAGGCGCTTCTACTTGCATTAATTTACCAAACTATGTGACGAAATGTGTACCTACTATAAGTAGACATCTGCCTACCCTTTCGAGGAATACAAGCATGAGCATATGTATATTTTTTCAGTTGAAATTAGAACTATCACACTACTTCGATCAGTACCGTCGTAATGCGAAGCACGCAACTTTAGAAGGAGCAGCCTGGACGTATGGAGTAAATTCCGAAGCATTTGACGGCTTCCTCAAGCACTGGCTCTTCAAATACAGCTACAGACACCGAATCCGCTTTCTGAACCAGTTTGATCACTACAAAACTGCTATACAAGGGTTGGATATACATTTTATGCATGTAAAGCCTAAAGTTGCAGGTGGTGTGAAGGTAAGTTGAGAATTTGTGCTTGTTTTGTGAAGTACGAATGTAGGGATCTGCTTTTTGTAATAATAAGTTGAGGAATTGTTTGAAACCCCAAGTAATTTCTTACTATGTAATTGAGAACCGAATTGGTCTCTAAAAAAGCTTGTAGAAAACAAGCGAAGCGCGATACAAAATGTCAGTTGATTTCAATACACGTAGTATTAGCGCAAGCGCGAGAAAATATTACTTTGTCTAGGCTTACTATTCAGGTTTTTTTAATACTACTGAGGAGGTAATAGAACAGAAGGTCTCATAGTAACTCGTTACTGTAGCTTGTAGACGCCTGCCTTATTGCTAGCGACTATTGAGTTTTGCGGTGATGATTAACTATCAAGTGGACCGTATGCTTGCTTGACATCTTCACTTGAAAACGATATGTACTGGGTTAATACACCACTCCAAAGCTAACCTGCATACCTCTTTTCGAGCTGGTTAGGGGTAAAATTTTGGCTTTTGATTAAGGTCGTAATATTATATAACTATTTCACAGATTATTCCACTGCTAATCCTTCACGGATGGCCAGGATCTGTCAGAGAGTTCTACGAAGCAGTACCACTATTGACGACTGAAAGACCAGGATATGACTTTGTCTTCGAGCTCATTATCCCAAGTCTGCCCGGGTTCATTTACTCTGATGTGAGTGTGCTTTTTTATTAAATTTTGTTTAATATTCACGATATTGGACTCAAATGGGAATTCAATATTTATATTTGTTTTGTTTGTTTCTCGCGTGAGCTCCCTACTATTTTCGCTGAGCTATGTAGGCAGGTACTAGGTATCCAGTACCGGCCCAATCTATTTCTTAAACATAGCACAAGAAACGATTATGAGTAATCGGTGTACAGTATACTACCTCTTTTTAAAAAGTCGGTTCTAATTGTCAAGACTTCGTCACAGCGGGTGTTACTAATGTCACTTCTAAGCTGGCTCAAAATTAAGAATCACGTATTAAATCAAGTGCAATGTGTGTTTTAAGTCAAGGTTAGGAAGTTAATTATCATCAGTCCAGAGAAACCTCATAAGCTTATTATAACCCTTAATAAATTCCCACAGGGAGCTACAAAGCCAGGTCTGAATACATACGAAGCAGCTATAATAATGGCCAACCTGATGCAGCGACTCGGGTTCTACCAGTACTACATCCAAGGAGGGGACTTTGGCCATGTCATTGGCTCACATATGGCCACACTCTTCCCCAATAAAGTTCTTGGGTTCCACACTACTTTCCCGACCAACTTTGCGAAGACATCTGTGTTGGCTTGGGCGCTGGGCTCTGTTTGGCCAATGTTCTTCTCCGATGGGTTGGCTGATAGAATGTATCCGTTAGCGGATAAGGTTCAGTTTTATTTGGAGGAGTCTGGATATGCGCATCTCCAAGGGACCAAACCTGATACTATTGGTAAGTTCATCTAGCCTTTACTTACGATTACAATAAGGAAACTTCTTCTTGATTTTATGTAACCAACAGCGAAATCGGTTCGGCATGAAATTTAAAGACAGACAGACTTGTGTAGATAGATTTTATTTATTTAAGCTACAATTAACTGTGTAGATTAGCCACAGATTTATCCATATCTGTAAATCTTTCTTTCTGTCTTATTTTCATATAGAGTTATTTGTAAAATCTGTCAATTCGCAAGTCCCATTGCTAAACCATCTCGATCGAATACTTATGATAGTCGTAGAAACATAAAATCTGTTTCAGGCATAGCATTACAAGATTCCCCAGCAGGCCTTGCCTCTTACTTCCTCGATCGCTTCTTGGTGTTCACGGATCCCAACAATAAGTTCTCAGTGGAAGGAGGTCTGGACAAATACTATTCCTACGACAGTATCTTAGACAACATCATGCTGTATTGGGCTTCTAACAGCATAACTACTGCGATGAGACTTTACAAGGAAACTGTTCAGAGCTCTGATATGGAGCAGATGTTGGCAAGGTGGGTTAATGACATAGTTTTTTATATTATAGCGGATGACACGCGGTTACACCGGTTTGTGGCAATAGTCCTATATTGTATGGGACGTAAATATAACTGGCGAAATGTGGCTGTAATATACGTACCATATACGTACTTCTACTCCTTCGGGGAAAACAGGTGTCAACATACGTATCTATTCCGCATGTAGTTTCCGTTCCTGTGGTAGTATGGGGGTTAAATAGGCCATGTTACTTTCTGATAATTAGTATATCAATTGCTGAAAGATTTTTTATGATCGATCTTGTAGTTTCGGAGCCTTGTCAAAGCAAACAAACAAACGATCAAATAATTTTGTTTCATCAGGATACCAACATCAGTCCCAACCTGGGTGCTTCGGAGCCGGCATGAGATCTTCCAGCAGCCAGACTTCATACTCCGGTGGAAGTACAATGTAGTAGGATCCACGTCCCTTGAGTATGGTGGTCATTTCCTCGCCTTTGAAAGACCAGCTGACTTCGCTGATGATGTATTCAAAGCTGTTCATGCTTTTAGGCAGTATTATAGGAAGAATTAAATCGATTATGGAAATTTATTGTTTAATTATTATCTTGGTTTTTCGATACTGTCTTCAGGGTACATGGTGGCGGCTTATGAACTCTTGGACACGATGTGCTAAGAATCCTGCGTTTAGTACAGGGGCCAACTATGAATGTTTAAGCAGCACGTTTTAAAAACTTCTTAGCTTTGACGTTTAATTTTCCGGTACCAAAATGAAATGTCAAATCTTAGAAGTAATCCCCTAAGAGCCGTCAAGAGCGCTCAGCAGTAATAGCAGGGGTCGCGCCATACAGACTCATAAAATAACTGCTGCGCATTCAAAGTGAGCGCTTATAACTCGCGACGGCACCTGTACTAAATAGAAGTGAATATTTAAAAACAATATATATAAGTTAACTTACTTGTCTCAATCGTCTATCAAATTTGTTTTCTCCGAAGGGACAGGCAGGGGTGTTCTTATATTACACCCACATTTCGCCAGTCCCATGTAAAAGGTGACGAGGCTTTCGCCACTTAATCAGACTACGGGCTACTACTGAAATTACAGATGGAAAAACACAATGATTTGTTTTTTTCCATTTGTATTTTTCCGTACCCGGGGATTGAACCGAGTACTTCGTATTTGGTCTACTTCGTGAACAGTCAGGTTGAAGGTAAGTATTGAGATTACAATTAGGTATAATGAACAGATTACGAAAAGAGTCGGATTCCATTATTTCAACTTCACGCAAAGATCAAAAGTCTCAAAACCGTCAACACAGCGCGATCTTTTTTCACAAAAAGAATAATCCGCACAGACGATGCAAGCGCAGGACGGGGAGTAATTCGATTTACTCGATTTAGCGACGCTGACTCGATTGCTGGCGATTACGAGAGTATCGAGTTAAAACTTGTTAACGATTTGTTTTTGGTTTCCGTGCTCTGCGATTGGTATTTAATGGATTTTTTAATGCCATTACAAGCGGCGCTTTGTTGGAGTCTGTATGAGTGGTAATTAACCACTTCAAACCGAAGATTGCAGGAAACTGGTTATGAATTTAGCAGGATTATGTCGATGATATAATTATTCGACAATTGAAATGTTACTTGGTAGGTTGATTGTAGCGGCCATGTTGGTAAAAAAAAAGCCAAGCTTGGTTCAGTCTCCCAACATTAGCTTCCTACTAGCAGTACGGAATCTAAAAACTTATTTTTCGAAATGACACACTCACACAGACGCGCTCGTTTGTCAGATTACAAAACAATTGACCCGGTGTAATGTCAGTAAGAGGTGACACGTCGTGGTCAATCGCGTATGGACATTACTTAGGCATTTCAAATTTCTTTTGATTTCTTATTTCAATAACTGGAGTCTAGGTTCCATACTGCATAGTAATCTGATATATACACTATAACACTACTAAAGGTAAATGCCTCGTTAGTCTAGTGGTTAGTTCGCCTACCGATCACGAGGTCCCGATTTGATTCCCGGATCGGGTCGAAAATAGATACTGGGTTTATCGGTCTAGAAATCCTACACCTGATCTCTCTCTGGTCGTGTTGGATTGCCGTCCCATCGGACTATGAGAGTGAGGGAATAAAGAGTGCACCTGTATTTGTGCGCACACTTGTGCACTATAATATCTCCTGCGCAGACGACTTTTGAGATTAGCCGCCGTAACCGAAATTCGGTAGGAGATCATTATTATAACTAAAGGTACAGACTCCAGTCAGGCAGTTTAAAATTCCGAACACAGGATTATGTTGAGCTCTCTTGTGCGATTTGAAAAAAGGTTCTATGTTAATATGCATTCTTATGTCCCTGTGAATAAGATCGCAAATACCCGCATCACAATTTTACAAGTAACTGGTTAACCAAAACAAAACATTCATTATCAGTGTAACGAAATCAATGTTCTCATTACACAGTACAATGAATCGTGAAACATTTACATAGCAATCCAAACTGGGGCGTGTAGCAAGTCCAACTTCAGACTCATTTGCTTATCAAATGCTTTGGCAACAGTACGCTTGCACTGAGTTTTTAGATCATGAACATGGAAATTTATTGCCAGTCTTTTCAAAAGCGATGCATTTGGGTTTTAGTCAACTGCTTTAATAGGGTTAAGAGCCGTGGTGGCCTTGGGGTTTGAGCAGTCGTCTGTTACGCAAGCGACCCAAGTTCAAATCCTAGCGGGGGCTGTACCAATGGGTTTTTCTAAAAACTTATGTGCAGTGATTTCACATCACATGCTTTACGGTGAAGGAAAATATCGTGAGGACCTGCATATGTCTGAGAAGTAATTGAAAGACGTATTTATAGTGCCTAAGACGGCGATAAACTCACCGTCTGTCACCTTGACTCTTAAACATCTTCGGTGAAAAGTGGGTGGTTGGTATACTAACGAAGAAGATATCATTATCATCTCCCTGTCCTTATCCCATACATTGTTGGGCTCGGCACTTGATTCAACCCGATGTGGCTCCATGTTAGTCGCAAATAACTTATTAACTCCTTGTCCGTTATGTGCGCCTGGTACTTCGTGTATCATATCATCATCTCCCTGGCCTTATCCCATACATTGTTGGGGTCGGCACTTGATTCAAACCGATGTGGCTCCATGTTAGTCGCAATAAACTTATTAACTCCTTGTCCGTTATGTGCGCCTGGTACTGCGTGTACCATATCATCATCTCCCTGGCCTTATCCCATACATTGTTGGGGTCGGCACTTGATTCAAATTGATGTGGCTCCATGTTAGTCGCAATCAACTTATTAACTCCTTGTCCGCTATGTGCGCCGGGTACTTCGTGTACCATATCATCATCTCCCTGGTCTTATCCCATACATTTTTGGGGTCGGCACTTGATTCAACCCCATGTGGCTGATCACCTGATTTTTATATCATTTTATAAGCGACTGTCCTCTGACCTTCGCAAGCCCCACTGCGAGAAAAATCGGTGGTTGGGACTGAAAACGATTTTTCATCGAGTGCACGGAACCCTAATAGCAATGCTGCTTAAAGAATAGAATAAAACTCCAAGAGCATTGCATAATTCTATGAAGAATCTCCTCCAAGACATAATAAATTATGATAAAAAACTTGGATTCAGTTTCCAAGTCCTCGGCTGGGTGTTATTTAAATAATCCCGCAACATAATGACGCTGTAATCTGTCTCCGCTCCCAGTTTAGAATTATACAAGGAATACGACTTGGTGGATAAGTTATTAGCGAGATTTTTTGAAGTCGGTTAAAAATTTAAGGGAAATGGGGATTTCCCTTGTCACGACATCACGGGTGAACGGCTGCACCGATGTCGATATTTTTTTTGTTATGTTCGTTATTGTCAGGAGATGGTACTTATGAAAGAAAAAAATAAGAAAATAGCTTGAAAAATATGGAAATTAAAGAATACTTAACCAAGTAAAATTTCTTGCTTCTTAAATCTAACCTTACCTAAAAACTTTTTATTGTAACCTTATGACGTTTGACATAGAATTGACAGAATACGTGCTGCATTCTCATAATTAAGATAGGGCAACGGCTGTCGGGTCAGCTAGTCTAAGGTAAAAAAAAAACAATATACATAGACATACATATGCTCACGCCTGTATTGGGCACTGTAGTGGGCAGAGGTGATGTAATAACAACACTTACTTTTCACCGAAGATAATTAAGTGCCAACATGACCGATGGCGAGTCTATATAAGACAAAATTTTTTTTCTTAAAATCACTTGTCCGTTAAAAATCTAGGCTCTTGGGGACACAATGAAAAATTGATACAAATAAATTTTGGTACAATTAAAATTCCAACCATTAGTCAGTCCTAAGTAGCGTCAAATTTTATGGCTAAACTTGACTTACTTAGCTATGAAGTTGCCATAAAACATTATTTATTTAGCTTAAAGAACGGCTTGAAGCCACAAACTAGAAGGAAACATGGATTCCATTCTGTTTCCTAAGAAAACTCCAAACATACAATGTTGTCCTGTGTAGCTAGGGTATACTGACCACTCGACCCAATAGTGTTGTGTAATACAAGGTAGTAAAAAAAAGTCAAAAGTCAAAAATATCTTTATTCGATTAGACTTTATACAAAGCACTTTCAAATCGTCAGAATGACACAATTTACAGGATTATACATGCTACCGCCAGGTTCGGAAGGTTGCTTTTACTGAGAAGAACCTGGCAAGAAAGTCAGTAATTACTCTTTTCAAAAATATTATACAATTAAAAAAAAAACAAAATAAATCATTTGAGAAATGTAAGCCCATGGACACAGTTCCAATGTACAAATGTCGATAAGAATTAAGATAAAGAAAAGTCTAGTAGTTCTATTTATATCTAAATGCGTAGCTTGAGATGACCAGCCCCCACAAGCAGCACCTGTTCACGGAAGTGAGGGACCCGTCATAGGTAGAGGTGCTTTCATGAGTTATGAGCGCTGATCTTGTATGCCGGTCACTTTCAGAATCTGTCTATCTATATGACGTGACATGATAGAAATAAATTCAAGAAATTAATTATAATAGAATTTTAAGACGTGCCTGCACCAATGAGTTTTTGTAAAAAACTTATATGTCGTGTATTCACACCACGTGCTTTACGGTGAAGGAAAACATCGTGAGGAATATGTTTGAGAAGTAATTCAAAGACGTAAGTATAGTGCTTAAGACGGCGATGGACTCACCCTCTGTCACGTTGGCATTTAATCATATTCGGTGAAATGTGGGTGTTGTCGTTACAATACCCCTGCTTACCCCTTTAGGCACTCTTCTGGGATGGCGTGAGCATATTTTTTTTTTTAAGAAGGGTCTCTCACTTTGCTGCGACCTAACATGGTTTATGTTAGCTTTACATAAATGTAACAATTATAATAATGAATGTAAACAATAAATATATACAAATAATGAGCCCTAATTTTTTCACGGAGCGCTCATATCTCGTGACGGCACCTGTAACATTACAGTTTAGGCTTAGGTATATGTTTCTGCGAATTCACAATAATCTAAATAATCCCCGTCTTGATTACCTACTCACCTTGTAATATATCGTTACCTAAGCGTTTGATGTACACTGGGTAATGTGTGTGTATTCTATACTCTTAAAACTATAGGAGGCCTAAGTACCCGAAGAAGAGGTATACTTATAGTACCCACGTTTCGCCAGTTATGATTTAGTCCCATGTACAAAGGAGAGAGCCTATTGCCATTAACGGCCACTAAACCAGACTCCAGGCTGCTACTGAGAGAATTCAAATAGAAATAAAAAAATCCTATGACTTACCCAACCTAGTGATTGAACCCAGAACCTCGTGTTCCGCCGTACCTAGCGCTTGTAACCACTAGATCAACTACGTATTAGGTAGTCATTTTAGTGGTTGCTTTGTGTCGAATTAGAAGTATTGAACATGCAAGTGAACTGGGACCCAACCTTGAGCTCTTATTGCAATGTTAATTCAGTTGTGCGACAGTGACAGATGTATACACGTCACATACATCTGTCTCATAAATGAGTGAAACTATCATGGCAATAAGAGCTTATGGTAAGGCCCCTGTGCGCCACGTATAGGGTTCGACACGTTCGAACGACGTCGTTTGACCTTGCATTTTGCGCTTTTTTTAGAGACGTAAAACTTCCTACACTTGTCAGGCGACGTATACAAAATGAGAAAAATATCGCAGGCGATATCGTCAACGGAAAAACATGTTACAACCTATTCTTGGGGTGCTGAGAAGAGAATCTACACACACAATATAAAGAGGAAAGATTTGATTGTTTTTTTGTTTGTTTGCATTGAATAGTCAAAGTCAAAGTCAAAAATATCTTTATTCGATTAGACTTTATACAAAGCACTTTCAAATCGTCAGAATGACACAATTTACAGGATTATACATGCTACCGCCAGGTTCGGAAGGTTGCTTTTACTGAGAAGAACCTGGCAAGAAACTCAGTAATTACTCTTTTCAAAAATATTATACAATTTAAAAAAAAAACAAAATAAATCATTTGAGAAATGTAAGCCCATGGACACAGTTCCAATGTACAAATGTCGATAAAAATTAACATAAAGAAAAGTCTAGTAGTTCTATTTATATCTAAATGCGTAGCTTGAGATGACCAGGCTTCGAAACCACATGACAGATCTTGAAATTCTTTCAGCAATGGATAGCTACATCATCAGCGAGTAACATAGGCTATATTTTATCCTCGTACTCCCACGGGAACGGGATCTACGCGTGACGGCCGCTATTCAACTATATCATAATGATTGTTTTAATTTAAATAGGATCCAATATTGTTGCCTTAATTAAGTATGTAGGCTGTCTGCGTTACGTATTCCATGGTGTTCAATATTAATGGCAATGATCTGATATGTAAATTGATTGATATACAGCGAAGGGTATAATTTCGGCAGCCTACGTGAATTTGTGTACTGTAGGTCTAAAACGGCCACTTTGGGAGAATAATAATGTGATCAGAATATGATTCAGGAATGATTCATATTTCGCAATTCACCTGTTTGACACTTACCTATGAAAATCCCAAAATTGTCCACAAAATATGAATTGCTTTTGTGACAAATAGCAGAACCATAAAAAGTTACATAGGGACTAACATCTACAATTATTGTAATCATTCGTGAATCATAAATATGAATTGCACTTAAGTGACCATTTTGTCATTTCGGTGATGAATCATATTCGGATCACATTATGATTCTCCCAAAGTGGCCGTTTTAGATCTACTGATATTGGAATGCAAAGGGATATTCAGGGTCGGGCTTAGAGGTATGAAAGCCCTATAGTAATACTTTGTTACTAATTAATGAGATATATCTCTTACTTTCATGTAGTGTTCTTTGTAATTGATATTAAATTATCTACCTCACCTTATCCCATGTATTTGTGCTCGACACTTTATTCAACCCGATGTGGCTGATGAGCTGATTTTTATACTAAGCGACGATCTGACATTCTTAACCCCTTTACGAAGAAGACCGGTAATCTGGGTTAAGTCAGTTGTCAATTATGTTAGGCTGCCCTTTAACGATTGCTAAAGATGTTAAATTGACAACCGGGACCGACGGCTTAGCATGCTCTCCGAGGCACGGAGCGAACTCGGGATGGTCACCCGTCTGACTACAGGCTGGAGTTAGGTTCAACTTTGCTGAACGATATGCGCAATAGCAACTGTGCCACGAACTCGCATCTCTAAGTACTCTATAACGCTACTATATTTTTCTTTTCCGTAAATCTTTTGGTGTGAAATCACTGCAATTAAGTTTTGAAAGAAAATCATAGGTAGAAGGGCTGGAATTTAAACTGGCATTGCATGGACCCTGGTCTCTGCCTACCCCCATTGGATACAGGCGTGAGCATATGTATGTATGTATGCTTGTGTAGCAGACGACTACTCAAATCACTCGGTCACCACGGCCCTCTTAATTTGAAAACTTTACCAGAAAATTTGTACTTCAGGTTTGAAATCGCTGCAAAACTCGTTTGAAATGTCGATATATTGCCAAAGTCTGCGTCTGAGACCTTTTATCTGGATTGAATGGCTCTTTTATATCATCCCGCTGTCTTCGGGTGAATTAAAATAATTCACATTGTTACCAACTCGTAAAATATCCAGCGTCGTAAAAATAAACGGAGCGTTTCCCGCGAGCTGTGTGGAGTGGGTCACTATTTTGTGATTGTTTTAAAGTAATGTAAGTATATAAGTACGTTGTTTTTCATGACGAACAGAATGAAAGTTTTTTGTGTTTGTTTTATTTATTAGGTACTATCTGTGTAACGGGGGACTTATTTAAATAAAAATTATTTTGGTGCGTAAGCTTGTAAATTACACCTTGTAACATCAGCTATCTGCCAGTGAAAGTCTAGATAAAATAGGTCTACTTGTATCTGAGATCAGCCGGAACAAACAAACAGACAGGCAGAGTAAAACAATTAAAATTGTTTTTATTTTTATTTGAGTACGCATTTAGTGCAAAGCTGTTAATTTGGAATTATAAATACATGTATAGTTATAGATGTATGAGTATGCGAGCGACGCGCGAAGGTACATACATATGTTAAAAAAGAAAAAATAATATAATTTTGCCTTACTTGTTAAATACGCATCACGTATTCTCTCAACCCTATAAAATCTCTTTTTTTATTATGAACGAAATACTTAACATTGAATTTAGATACATGCAGATTTTCTAACAATGCTTTCCTTCACAATAAAGTTCCTAGTGTGGTAAAAGCTATTATTATACATAGCTTAGGGTACTTACATATTCACAGCGTGCGAATACTAAGCACTGAATATACGATGGCCCTCAAACCATCAGATAAATTAAGGCCACTATAACTTCACGTAAGAGAGTGTCGAAGTCGTTAACTTAATCACACAGTAGTCATCTACAGCTCCAAGAAAAGTGGTCGCCCGAACAAGTAGAGGCAATTATGTAGAGATTTCGCTAGAGCCAATCAAAACTTGGCCCGAAGCGGCAAGTTTCAAGCAATGAGCTATTATGTACTACGAGGAGTTACTAATACGATGCGAGTTCCAATCTCACCCGCCTGTAACAGCGTTTATTCATTCGCTACATAGATGGCGCTACTCGCTTACAAATGCGAACACAAATACACGAGGACTTAAATCGCGCAATAAGAGTTTTCAAGCGCATTGTAGTATATATACAAGTTTCCAACTAGAACAGTTGGAGCCGCGGTTCTCCAGGCATGACACCCGCCTCAATGGAAGACTGTTCTTCGCTCGGGATGGGTATGATCACTCACTCTTCTCATACGCCTACACTTATGACTATAGAAGAGTGTTGGATTCAAATGCTTACTTCTACATTGCGTTATATCTTCAAAAAAGAGTTACATTTCGCTCCTTTTGCTAGTTCATGAGTAACAGGATATTTCAATATCACTGATATTTTGCGAGAATGCTCAATTTATTTGGCATTGGAATAGGCAAAAACAAACTGCTTTTCGTAAGGAAACCTGCAAAAGTTTGAGAAATAATTTCAAAGACGCATGTGAGTGCCTGAAAGACACCTACAGCCTCATAATCTTGTCATATTTGCAACAAATTATCTTCAATGCAAAGTGGTTGTAGTAAGACCTCTGTCTACCTCGTCGGGGACGGCTTTGGGAAGGTATAAAGAATATAATCGCATCAACTATTCCAGTCAAAAGAATCTATGGCATTTTTGAACGTCTCTTTCAAATTCAGATTTACTCACTCGACCCCGTGACTCGGGCTTCGTTTGTTCGTAGTGTCGTCCCCATACATGGTAGTAATAGTTCAATGGGTTCAAGTTAACTTGTATTTGCTGTCCTACAACTAGGTCGGAGAGTACAAACATATTCTTTTGGTATTTGGAGCTTGTAGTAACTTAGATTGGTTTGTTTGTATTCTTCGAAGTAATACAAATTTTAACGGAGCATTACTTTTTGCTCCCTCTTCTTTAAATATGTAGTATAAATTTAAGTCGCCATTTCCATACATAACTATTTTGTTACTTCTAAAATACGTTACGGATCATGATACAGTTTTTACCAACATGTAGGGGATTAAAGCTAAAAAAATCCATATGCTCACGTCTGTATTCCCCGAGGAAGTAGGCAGAGGTGTTGTAATAACAACACCCACTTCTCACCGAAGATGATTAAATGCCAACGTGACAGATGGTGAGTCTATCGCCGTCTCAGGCACTATACATAGATACGCTTCCTCACGATATTTCGATATTATATCCTTCACCGTAAAGCAAATGGTGTCAAATAGTTTAGGAATTTTTAGCACACATGTTTTTAGGAAAACTCATAGGTACAGACCCCGCTGGGATTCGAACTTGCGTCGCTGCGTAGCAGTCGACTGCTCAAACCCCACCGGCCACCACGGCTCTATCTAATCACTAATCTAAAATATTTTGCATATAGTATAGAAATATAAAATTTTGTCTAAATATAAAGTCGTAGCTCGAGGCGAAGCGAGGACGGGTTGTAACTGTTTTTTTTTTTAATTCCTTGGATTTTTTACACAGATTCACAATGTTGTTTTTATTTTAAAGAAGGAATAGTAAAGTAATCATATTTCCATAAACAAATGCAAACATATCAGTTACTAAATGTTGTGTATATTTGTAGCGACCTCCGCAAACAGTACTCGGATCCCTAATAAACCGTCTAATTAACGAGGAGCATTCACAAAGCTCGTCGCGGTGCTGTGACTACACTTTAACAAAACTAAAGGATACATTTTATTATTACTAAAATGTATTCAATTGGTTTAAATGCACCTAAATTACGCGTGTAGTATTTTCTGTACACACACACCTATGCTCGCCTGTATTTCCCGAAAGGGTAGGCAGAAGTGTGGTAATAACAACACCGTCGTCACCGTGTCAATCGTCGTCTCAGGCATTATACACATACGTCTTTGAATTACTTAGACATATGCAGGTTTCCTCAAGATGTTTTTCTTCACCGTGTGAAATCACTGCTCTTGTGAACTTGCATCGCTTGAAAACCGCTAGTAAATATCTAAAACAAATTCTCAATAATGGCCATCCTACAATTCAAGTCGAGTGTGCAATTAGCGTGTACTTGTTGACAGATTATGACAGTGTGTGGTCCTGCTCTCCCACTGCAGGATAGAGGGAGACGAACTATGTAAAGGACGCATCACAGTGCCACTAAAGGTTTTGTGAGCGTAATGGGGAAAATTCGTTTTCAGGGTACCGTACCTTAAGAGTAGAACCCTATTACTAAGATGCCGCTATCCGTCCGTCTGTCACCAGGCTGTACCTATCTCATGAACCCTGATAGTTAGACTGCTCAAATTTTCACAGCTGAAGAATTTTTTTGCAAGCAGCACCTTTACGGTGAAAGAAAACACCGTGAGAAAAGCTGCATATGTCTGAGAAGTAATTCTAAGACGTATGTATAGTGCCTGAGAAGGCGATCTGCACCCTCTGTCACGTTAGCACTTAATCAAGCACTTAATTCGGTGCAATGTGGGTGTTGTTGTTACAACACCTCTGCTTACCCCTTCTGGGGTGGTAATTTTTTGACGTTGTTATAGATAATTGTACGAAACCCTGCGTGCGCGAGTCCGACTCGCAATAGGCCGGTTTTTTTTCCTTCTGCCTGTAAACGTATGTAGACTTGTTATCACGAACAAACAACAAAAGATATTTTCGCCTTAATTAGTGTCGTGTTCTGTGAATGTCAGTCCTATTTTCTTCAATCCTATTAAAATCTTCATGTCGCTTTGTTAGAATAACTACTGTATTTTGCATTTATGATCTATGAGCAGTGGTAGCCGTGGTTACGCAAGCGACGCAAGTTTGAACCCATCGGAACCTGAACCAATGAGTTATTCTAAAAACTTATTTTATGTTTATTTTACTCCATGTGCTTTGCGGTGAGGGAAAACATCGTGAGGAAACCTTCATATGTCTGAGAAGTAATTCAATGACGTATGTATAGTGGCTCAGACGCCTGTATTCCCCGAAGGGGTAGGCAGAGGCGTTGTACTAACAACCCTTTTTACCTAAGATGATTAAGTGCCAACGTGACAGAGAGTCTATCGCCGTCTCAGGCACTATACATACGTTTTAGAATTATTTTTCAGACATATGCAGGTTACTTCACGATGTTTTCCTTCACCGTAAAGCACGTGGTGTGAAATCTCTACATAAATGGTTTACATTTCATTAGTGCTACAAACAGACAGCCATAACTATTAATACACTTATGATAGTAATATTCAGACTGGTCTAGAATATCTAGTTACAAAGTCTATTGAATAAATTGTGGAGTGGGTTTTAGTGATAGCCTTCGAGCTAAGAAGATTATTTTGTATGTGGTACACGTTTATTTCATAATAATATAATATTTATTTCAACGTTTTAGTTCATACTAGCTGCATACTACGCGGTTTCACCAGCGTATATTTAGTTTCATCCTTATTGTCGCGGAACCCTAATATTTAAAAAAAATAAAAGTAGCCTATGTTACTCCTTGAAACATCACCTACCTGCCAGTGAAAGTCCCGTTAAAATCGGTCCAGCCGTTTCGGAGATTACCCGGAACAAACAGACAGACAGACAGACAGACGGACAGACAGACAGACAGAGAAAATTTTTATAACTTGGTTTTTTAGTGTCAGTGGCGTGTATACTTTCAGATGCATTTAGTGAAAAGCTGATTTTTTTAATTACAACGAGACACTTCATTTTTATTTATCTCAATAGATATAGATAAATAACTGAGTGATAGTTTCAAATACCGCATCCTTTTAGCCCACATCCGCGCCGTGGTGTTACAAACTCAAATCTCGTACTGGCAACAAATCGAATAAGCGGCACCTCATCCGAATACAGAGAGGTTCAATGCGAATTCAATTCCGATTTAAAAGGACTCGCCTTTACGACAGATTCTGGGGAACGGTTGGCAGATACAAACCAATGTTTGTGTCACCCCTCATTTACTTTGATGCAGTGTTACCTATTGAGAAGTATATAACAGTAGGTCGAAAAAGGTCCCTTTCGGAGAATCATAATGTGATCCGAATATGATTCATCACCGAAATGACAAAATGGTCACTTAGCAATTTATATTTATGACAGCTGTGCCTCAAGGTTTCACCCGCGTACATATAGTTTCGTCCTTATTGTCGTGGAACCCTAATATTTTTATAAATAAAAGTTGTCTATGTTACTCCTTGAATCATCAGCTACCTGCCAGTGAAAGTCCCGTTAAAATCGGTATGGCCATTTCAGAGAATACCCGGAACAAACAGGCAGTCAGACAGACAGACAGAGAAGAATAACAAAAAAAATTGTATTTTATTACTTGTATCGTGTATACTTTCATATGCATTTCGTGAAAAACTGTTATTTTGGAATTACAAACAGACACTACAAATTTATTTATCTGTATAGATGTATGGATTCAATGAAGGTCATAGGATACTTAAAAGAATTATCACTCGGATGAAGCTGTAGGTAAAAGTCACTATTTTAACACAACATTCTTATAAGTTTAACCTACACTCTTTGTAGTCGCCAAGCGTGAGAAGACTATCAAAGTAAAACAACTTTGGCTTAGAATCGATCCAGTTTAAATCTCCGAGCAGGGGCCCAACCATGAGCTCTTATTGCAATGTTAATTCAGTTGTGCGACAGTGACAGATGTATGCACGTCACACATCTGTCTCATAAATGAGTGAAACTATCGTGGCAATAAGAGCTCGTGGTAAGGCCCCAGGAAGCAATTTAATAAAGCTTAATTTTGTTTTCCGCATATCGGCCGGTTTGCTGGCGAAACAAAATTTCAGTCTGTTTTCATACTGTTTTTAATACCAACGAGAACAGTTTAATCTATTTTTCAGCTACCACCAAGTATCAGGAAAATTCGGGTTATTCCAATAATCCCCATTGAAAATCAACACAAATGGGGAATAGTGGAAAAAGAGTCCAAAAATCCCCATTCCGAGCTGCTTTCGATAGTAATGGGGATTTTTGGACTTTTCTTGGGGATTATTGGAATAATCCGGAAAATTCATGTATTTCAAAATATCTTTATTTGATTAGACTTGTAACTAAATGCATTCAAATTGTCAGAACGACATGATTATTCATGCTACGGCGGAAGGATTCGTAAGGTTGCGTTTACTGAGAAAAACCCAACAAGAAACTGAGAAATTCAAATTTATTTAAATACACCGTGTTCCTGGGTTTATTGCCGGTTCTTCTCAGAAGGCTAGTTTCCAAACTATTGGTAATTTTTCAAACGTTCATAAGTGCTTTACTAAACTGAATAAATAATTTTCATTTTTATTTTCCCGACCTGCGATAGTACCATAGTAGATAAAATTTCATGGATGTTTCATTACAATTTAACAATAAAATTATTTACTATTAAATTAATATTGTATTTACTATGTAGCTAGTCTGCGCAAAATTTGATTTAACTTTATATTTTGGATAATTCACACAATATCTTTATAAATTTTATTATAGCCTGTGTTATATAAGTATAAGCTATATTTAATTGCTTAGTTTCATTCATATCCATTCATTTTTGATTCTTCATTATTTCAATTTTATAGCATTAGTAGGATTAATAAATGTATTATAATTTTTTTATTACTTACTAGCCGACGTCACGGGGTTTCACCCGCGTAGTTCCTGTTCCCGTGGGAGTCCGCGGATAAAATATAGCCTACGTTACTCGATGTAGATGTAGCTATCCATTGCTGAAAGAATTTTCAAGATCGGTCAAGTAGTTTCGGAGCCTATTCAATGCAAACAAAAAAAAAACAATTCTATCTCTCCACTTCATAATATTAGTGTAGATATTTTTTATTCTTTATTCAATAAAACTTAATTATATAAACAAGGAACAGTACTTAAAACTAATTAAAGGTAGAAAACTTGTCCCAAGTCGGTGTCTCTCGGGATCGTGCCAAGAAGGCTGGCAGCATTGCCACGTTGAATAGCAATGCTGATTCTCTGGGCGAGAAAAGCCCCAGCTCTCTTGTCACGAGAGGCTTCTACCAGACGACGTGCAAGCTCTTTGAAAAGCTGATGAGTATCCGGACCCCAAGGCCCCAGAGTTTCAACCGCAAACGCAGAAAATATGTATCCTTGACCAATGCAAGCATATTTCCGGCGCTTGAGGCACTCCTGCTGAGCAGCAGCAGCACCGGCCGCCACAGCAGTGCCGGGGAGATGGGACGGAGCCAACGTATCGACACACGTGGCATCCCACACCAGCGGCCGCCCCAATCTCCACGGCACCAGCGACATACCATCGGGTCTCCGGCCATCGCCGCGCGCCAAACCTACTGGTTCCAGTACAGCAGGCACCCCCTAGTGTAGATTATAATTAAAATGATAGCCTTCTCGTCAATAAAAGCGTATGGTTGTTAGTTTGTTACCTACCATTGTTAGATTTTTTATTTATTGCGAAAACTCTGTTAATGAGTCCTCAGAATAATGAACATATTCTGCGATTGATAATGATTATATTTGCTTATGAAAGTAATTTCATTATTAATTAATCATTGTTCTATTGTTTACTGGTTGTGCCCCGCGATTTCACCTGCGTAGACTTCATTTTAAGGAAGGCTTTAAGTAACATTTTTAAAAAAATAGAATATTATATGTTACTATTATATATATAATTTGCCTAAATGCCTTGTAAAGCTATCTGCCGGTGAAAATCGGTCTAGCCATTTCAAACTTGGTTTTTAGTGTCAGTATCGTGTATTCTTTCATATGCATTTAGTGAAAAGCTGTTATTTTGGAATTACAAACAAATACTTCAATTTTATTTATCTGTATAGTTGTATAGATTCAACCTTTGTATTTGCTATCTTAAGCTATCTGTCTTATTTTTGTTTTAAATATTTTAACCTTTAACAATAACATTCTTTGTAATTGATTCACCTATTTCTAGAAGTATAAATAGTTTTAAATAAATATGAACAAGTGTTTCAGATTTGTAATAACGTCAAAACATATTTTACGTTTTGTGTAAACATACATTATGTACTGAAAATATGAATTGATCTTTGACGTCATACAAGTGTACCACAATGCCTTACTTTGTTATTTTTCTATGTTATTTAAGTATGCATGAAGGAGCTCGTGGCACAGTTGCTATTGCGCATATCATTCGATCAGCGAAGTTAAGCAACCATACGCCTAGCCAGTAGTTGGATGGGTGACCGCCCGAGTTCCCTCCGTGCCTCGGAGAGCACGTTAAGCCGTCGGTCCCGGTTGCCAATTTTAACATCTTTGGCAATCGTTACAGGTCAGTCGGAGGCCTAAAAATAATCTGACAACTGGTTTAACCCAGATCACAGATTTTCCTCCTAATATGGGGTTGCGAAGGTCAGATGGCAGTCGCTTCGTATAAAAATCATGTGATCAGCCACATCGGGTTGAATCAAGTGCCGACCCCAACAATGTATGGGATAAGGCCAGGGAGATGTTATTTAAGTATGCATAAGAAATTTGGTGTATTTAAATTCACTTGTGTCCATAAAGAACATATGTTCTGCTTGCGCTTTTTCCGTATAATATTAAGTACACGAACTAATTTTTACATACGTCTTTTAATTTCTTCACAGACTTTCACTATGCAGGTTTCCTCACGATGTTTTCCTTCACCGTAAAGCTCGTGGTGTGAAATCACTGCACTTAAGATTTGAGAGGTCATTGGTACAGACCACCGGGATTCAAACTTGCGTCGCTTGCATTGCAGGCGACTGCTGATTATCATCATTCATCATCAATTCAGCCGACAGACGCCCACAGGGCATAAGCCTCCCCCAATGATCTCCACGACGACTGGTGTAGTGCCTCCCACATCCACCGGGTTCCCGTGATCCTCACCAGGTCGTCGGTCCACCTCGTTGGAGGCCTACCCACACTGCGCCTGCTGGTACGCGGTCGCTACTCAAGGATCTTTAGGCCCCAGAGACCATGGGTTCTACGAGCGACGTGCCCCGCCCACTGCCACTTGAGTTTAGCGATTCTTCGGGCTATGTCAGTTACTGTGGTCCCCCTGCGTAGTTGATTATAGTTGTCACCAATTTGGGTCCAGCTCATCAACACTAATATTATAAGGAGGAAAGATTTGATTGTTTTTTGCATTAAATAGGCTCCGAATCTACTTGACCGATCTTGAAAGTTCTTTCAGCAATGGATAGCTACGACATTAGCGAGTAACATAGGCTATATTTTATCCCCGTATTCCTACAGGAACGGGAACAACGCGGGTAAAACCGCGTGTCGTCCGCTAATAAAAATAAGTGTGTAAATGTAAATGTAATAATAATGATATAGTAGCATCCTTTGCTCTTCGATTTTTCTCTATATGCAACCTTTCTCTATGTGACTAGACTGGTGTGTAAATCAGTATATTTACACTTAAGGCACGTTTGATCCAATTGTCTGTTGAAACGAGACGTGAGAAGACGAATAAGTGCCCGATGGAAACAAATAATATGTCCATAAAGTCAGCTCCCAAATATAGGTACGGCGCACGCACACTGACGCACTTTTATGATCGTACCCATACAAGTGCGTGAGAAAATCTCATCTCAACGGGTAAATAAAATTGAAGTGTAAGTTTGTAATTCCAAAACAACAGCTTTTCACTATGGCTACATATGAAAGTAACATATAAAACCCATCGGTCTGTCTGTTTGTTCCGGCAAATCGTCGCAAGCAACGCAAGTTCGAATCCCCGCGGGGCCTGCACCAATGAGTTTATCTTAAAAACGTATGTGTAGTGATTTCACACCACGTGCTTTTCGTTGAAGGAAAACATCGTGAAGACACCTGTATACATCTGTGAAGTGATTCATAAGAGTTATGTATAAATAAATATGAAACTTAGGAAGCAGCCCTTATGGTTCCATTTTGTCTACTGATCGTATTGATGCTGACACAGTACGTAAGCACTTCAAAAATATATTCTGTACAAGGTACCGTGGAGTTGTTATAGATTGTGAAGTGTAACGAATCCGATACTCATAAAAAATACTATAAAGTTCAAACATATAAAAGCGTATATACGGTCGAATAGAGATACCTCCTCCTTTTTTGTAGTCAGTTAAAAACTGCTCAACAGAGAGTATAGTAGTAGTGAAGAGTGTCTATTCTCTGTACATACATACAGAAAAATTAAATTTAAGTATCTGTTTGTAGTACAAATTTAACAGTTTTTCACTCCATGGATATGAGAGTGTATGATACTGAAATTTTTCTCTGTCTGTCCGTCTGTATGTTCCGAGTAATCTCTGCACAGCTGGACCGATTTTAACGGGACTTTTACTGGCAGGATGTTTACAGGAATAACTTACGCACCTTTTATTAATAAAAATATTAGGGTTCCGCGAAAAGAAGCATGAAACTAAATCCACGCAGGTGAAACCGCGGGGCACAGCTATATAGATAGACACACGTGCTATAACGTCATGGCTACTGAGTGACGGCCGAGCGACCACAACGGCATCTACGGCCGAAGCACGGTTCCCACTCGGCATGGTCTAGCGTTCGAAAACCGTACATTTAAATTCCCACACAATCAAATTGCAGTAAATTGCGACAAATTTTCTTGCAAATTTTAGTCATGTCTATCCTGGGGCCTAACCATGAGCTCTTATTGCCATGATAGTTTCACTCATTTATGAGACGGATGTATGTGGCGTGTATACATCTGTCACTTTCGCACAACTGAATTATCATTGCAATAAGAGCTCATGGTAGGGCCCCTGAGCCTGTAGACAAAGTAACATTATCCTCACGCTTCGCTAGTAGAAACGATACAAAATGTACGGGAATAATGTCACGTGACTGATTCATGTCATTTCGATACATTTATCGTTTCAATTAGCCCAAGCCCGAGAGAATGTTGTTGCTCTGCCTACCTCGTCGACTTGGCGTGTACAATTATAGAATAGAATAAGTAGCTATTTAGAAACATACGATACATTTAGCTGCTAATAAATCCCACGTTCTTGGACAATATTAATTCGATAAAGCATTGTTTATGTTTCCGCTACGAAAGGAAATAAGCTCATATTTCAAAATCAGTGTGAAATATTAATACCGCTATTATATAGAGTCGTCATCGACGATAAAGCTCGCCAAACATTTAAACTGAACTCCTTGTTATATGCTGCCGGGAAACTGGGAGATTTGACATTTAAATCAGTGACTATTTCATTTTGTACTAGCTGTGGCCCGTGGTTTTACCCGCGTAGACCTAATCTAATGTATGACCTGCGGAACCCTAATGCTTCTTAAACAAAAGTTATTCACTGTAGCTATGTGCTTCTGAAAGTCATGCTAACGGTCACGCCGCTTTAGAGATCAGGCAGTTATTAGGAACAAACATATATTTATGCACCTGCTACGCAAGGTAAGGGCCCGTACCAATGAATTTTTCTAAAAACTTATGTGCAGTGATTTCACACCACGTACTTTACGGTGAAGGAAAACATCGAGGAAACCTGCATAGTCCTAGAAGTAATTCAAAGACGTATGTATAGTGCGATAAACTCACCATCTGTCACGTTAGCACTTAATCATCTTCGCTGAAAAGTGTGTGTTGTTAATACAACACCTTTGCCCACCACTGTGGGAAATACAGGCGTGAGCATATGTTTATATGTATGTGTGTATATACCTAGATAATCAGCAACTAGCTATCTTTCCCGGCTCGCTGCTTTTCCACCTTCAAACGAAATCGCAAGTCTGAACAACAGAACGACAACCTAAATCGCGCTATGAGAGTTTTCTCATTCGAGTATATATACAAGTTTTCAAATAGAAGAGTGCCCCAGTCCAGCCCAGCTCCCTAGCTCGCGATCCAGCAACGCCCTAAGCCGAGGTCCGAGCCCCACCATGGGGCACCCTTAGCTGTGTTGCTTAAAGCTTTACGCCTGGCTGGAGACTTTAATTAGTCTCGCCATTGTCCGGTTAAGCAGAAATGACTCCCGGAGTTTAATCTGCAAGAGACACCACACAAAAAATAAAAATAGAACAGTCGGTGTTCCCCAGCATGACCTGGAAGATCTTCCCTTTAAGCATAACTACTAGCTCGCCCCACAAAAATTCGTGTCCTCAAACCATCATCATGTTCTTATCCCATGTTTTGGCGTATGCAATGTATTCTTCTGAGGACATAACGACTGATTGAGAAATTATTTCTCTATCAGCCGTCATGTCGTCTAATGTACGTTCTCACATTGCCTACAGCATGGCTATTAACACAAAGCTACGGGACCGCAAACCAAGAGGGATGTGAAACAATGGCTATTTGTTCGCGGCCCAAGTTTCATCCCTTACACAATATAGCTCTTACCTCGTTCGTTCACTCACTCACTGAACCCTCCGTTTGGAATGAGACGCATTCGATCCAATCTGGTGCGAATCGCTCGTAGTTTTAATATATACATATATACAGATAAATTTTAATATGTTATTGAAAGACACGTTACTACAATATAACACAATATACAACTAACCACTAACTATAACTAAAAACCTTAAAAAAATAAATCTAATAACTAAAAACATAAAAAAACAAAACTGATACCGATACAGATAAATAAAATTTCAGTGTCTGTTTGTAATTCCAAAATAACAGTTTTTCAGTAAATGCATATGAAAGTATATACGATACTGACACTAAAAAACATTTTTTTTTCTCTGTATATCTGTTTGTTCCGGGTAATCTCCAAAACGGCTGGACCGATTTTAACGGGACTTCCACTGGCAGATAGCTAATGTTACAAGGAGTAACTTAGGCTAAGTTTATTTATTTATTATTTATTTAGAAACAAACGGTCATACATATTATTATGAGATTAACAGTAAGTATTTAGAAAATGGACATTCCGAATCCGCAATAAAAATATAAAATTTCTCCTCTTTTTCACGAGAGATATATTCCATTTTGATAAGTTAAATAGTCAGAAAAGAGGCGAGAATTTAAATATATTTTTTATTCCATCGTCCATGAATGCGTGGAAGGCATCGTAGCCCTGAATGGTGCATTAAGAGATATCAGAGGGGAGACAATGGGTTATTGTTAGTATTTGTAGCCTCTTGTTGGCCGATCATCGTCCTCTATCTACCATATTTTACTTTGCACTGATTGGTTATAAGTAGACTTTTAAATTATAAGCATTTCCATCAAGATCTAAATGTTAATTTGCTTATTTTGTCCGCGTATCTATACAGATAAATAAAATTGAAGTGTTTGTTTGTAATTCCAAAATAACAGCTTTTCACTAAATGCATATGAAAGTGTACAGGCTACTGACACTGAAAAACCAAGCTTAAAATTTTTTCTCTGTCTGTTTGTCTGTTTGTTCCGGGTAATCTCCGAAACGACTGGACCGATTTTAACGGAATTTTCGTGTTTGGCATGGCATGTAGCTAATTTTACAAGGAGTAACTTAGGCTACTTTTATTTAAAAAAACGTTAGGGTTCCGCGGGTCACCCAAGAAATTAGCACTACGCGGGTGAAATCGTGGGGCACAGCTAGTGATTAATAAATGTGACTAGCGGACGTCACTCGGTTTCACCCGCATAGTTCCCGTTATCGTGAGAGTACGGGGATAAAATATAGCCTATTTTACTCGCTGATAATGGCATTCAAATGGTGAGAGAATTTTTTAAATCGGTCCAGTACCTTTTAGGCCCATTCGTTACAAACATGCTTACATACAAATCTTGCTTCTTTATAATCCCTACTAATATTATAAATGACTAAGTAACTCTGTCTGTCTGTCTGTTACGCTTTCCCACTTAAACCTCTCAACGATTTTGATGAAATTTGGCACAGAAAATCTTTAGACCCTGAGAAAGGACATAGGCTACCTTTGATTTATTAAAAATATTAGGTTTCCGCAACCATAAGGATGAAACTAAATCTACGCGGGTGAAACCGCGTGGCACAGCTAGTATTAGTATAATATATTGTTTAATGCAGCTCAAGACAGACACGGACACTAATTCAGACTCCAGGCTGCTACTAAGAAACTGCAGATTAAAATATGGAAAATATGACGTGTATATGTCTGTCACTGTCACACAAACAAATGTCATGGCGATAAGAGCTCATGTTATCAGCTACAATAGTATTCTATAGCACAAACTTTCCTCACTTAGCGTAAAGTGGACACAATTTCAGTAAAAGGCTTTCTACGTTTATTTCAACTTTGTCGGCGACATATTAGCTGGTGTATATCTAACACTTAAGTCGAAGGTATAAGGGTTATTATCGACTAGCAAACTTCACTGTTACCAATCGCCCTCACGGGGTTTGAAGCTCGGGGTAGTTCTAAACTGTGTCATTTTATTTTAATCTTTGAATCGCTGATGGTGTTCGAGAGAATTGGCAATGATTTGAAGCAACTGGGGCCTTACCATGAGCTCTTATTGCCATGATAGTTTCACTCATTTATGAGACAGATGTATGTGACGTGCATACATCTGTCACTGTCGCACGACTGAATTAACATTGCAATAAGAGCTCATGGTTGGGCCCCTGATAGTAAGTATGACTATTGAAATGCATCATATTTCTACTCTTTTCGTCGGTTTTGTGGTCGAAAACGTACGTGATCCCGGGTTCAATCCCCGGGTCGGGCTTATGTGTTTTTCCATTTTTTTATTCCATTAGAAGCGAGGAGTCTATATTAGCGCCCGGTTTATGGCAATGGGACTTAAATTAACATAACTGGCGAAATATGTGTGTACTATAAGTACACCTCTGTCTACCCCATAGGGGAATACAGGCGTGAGTTTATGATCTATATAATATGTATGTAGGGCAAAGTGGCTGGGAAGAGACCGGTAGGCCGAAGGAGAAAGTTATGGCTGCGCAATATCCGCGAGTGGACTGGCATCAGCAGTGCTGCAGCACTCTTCCGCATCGCGAAGCATAGACAGAAGTTTACCGAACTGACAGCCAACCTTCAATAGCTCTGGAGAGGGACTACAAGAAGAAGATATATATGTATGTAATATTTCTAATAAAGCCCAAGTGGGGTGGAATTCAATGTCCATCAAGATTTTAGAATATAAAAATTATGAATTTGCCTTAAAGAGCAAGATTCTTATGCACAATTGTAGTATTTTCACTATGCCCACCCCTTAAGCATTAGTAACACCAACCCAAGGAAATTAGAAAAAATTATATAATATGAATATACAAGACCTTTTTAACCGTCGATAACTAGGTGCCAAATAAAATAAAGCTGGTGTATTCCTGAGGTTATTCTGCAATTCACTATAAACACTGCTATCATTATGTTTGTCTGTCGAGTCAGTTAGCCAGTCGCGAGCTTATCGCAATGTTTGCAACTGTCCAACTTTGGCAGTCTCCAACTATGAGACACGTATTCAAACTACGGCTAGTTTGGTTTGCAGAATCGATTTGCAACTCTCGGGCTTTTTTTTATTTCTATTTAGGGTGTGTGGGTTTGGACAATACATGCATTCTCATATTTTATGTATTTTAAAGCCGTGATGGCCGTAGGGTTTCAGCAGTCACCTGCTACGCAAGTAACGCAAGCTCGAATCCCAGCGGGACTGGTGCCAGTAAATTGTTTAAAAACAAAAAAAAAAATTACGATGAAAAAAACATCTTGCGGCAACCTGCATATGTCTGAGAAGTAATTCATAGAGTCTGAAAAGTAGAGTGCCTGAGACGGCGATAGACTAAAAAGTGAAAATCGTTTGTTGGTATTACAACACCTCTACTTACCGTATCGGGTTACACAGGGAAGTATATATATGTATTTCAAAATAAACATGGTAAAAACCTTTTTAAAACCAAATTTTCGTGTTCTCCTCACCAGTAGTTGGTAGTGTAGAATAAATAACTAGTCCGCCATCTTGGATGATCCGCCATATTGGAATTAGAATGACGTCACATTGTTAAGCATGCATTGTCGTCCAAACGTCCGTGTATACTAAATTTTACCTCATCGGTTAAATAAAGCTACTTTAAATGTCAGTTAAATCAAATCTCGTAAAAACAGGCTTATAACATTGCCAGTATAACACTTATCTTCGGTGAAAAGTGGGTGATATAGCACCATTGCCTACCCATGAAGAGAGCCCTGTGCGAAGGAAGTGTATAATACATATTTCAAATTATTTCACATATGACACAGGATTGAACACAATGAAAACCATTAATTTTCAATTTTCACCCGAACAAGCAACACTTAGCTATATAGATAATGGAACAGACAAACACTAAAACATTATTTTTTTTGTATACTTACTGATTTAATTAACACCAACGGTCTTGAGTAACATAACAATTTACTAAAATATATCCAAATTGTACCACAGTATCCTTTACACATATTATTTTATACACGCTGTACCGCGGTTTTATCCGCGTAGACTTAATTTTATGCGTGGTCCGCAGAATCCTAATGTTTTTTTAAATAATAGTAGCCTAAGTTTTACCTCGTAATAGCTAGGTATATTATTTAGATATGTGCCAGTGAAAATCCCGCTGTATACTTGTATACTTTCATTCATTTAGTTAAAAGCTGTTATGTTGAAATAACAAACAGACACTTCAATTTTATTTACTATTACTTTTTGTTTATGTCTGTACCAGGGGCGAATTAATCGTTGGGGATCCTGAATCCTGAATAAAAAAAAAAATACCAACCATTTTCGAGTATTACTGTACACTTAAAAAAATCCGCGTCGACCACAGAATCTCTTTTATTTTATCTTCGTCACATGGATGAACAATTATCTAACCCGCATAGAAGCCTATTCCAGAACTCGGTCATAATTATATCCTTGTATTCAGCGAAATAACAGTAATTGCTATAATTTGCGAGGCGAATTGGAATTTTCGGTAAATAGGCATCCGGACAGTGGTTCCGCCCCAGTAATTTGATGTTTAAATGCAAATCACGGCCATTTATCACGTATTACGAATTAGCCTGTTTTGGATTTGTTGTTCATTTCATTTGTCTTCTATCTCTCTGAAAACAGCATTATTTCGCAAACCTTTGTTCGCGACGAAGTTATTTATTTTACTCAGCAAAAAAAATCCCGAAAAATACGCCTGTAGTAAAAAAATATAAATTTCAGCCATCTCAAATTTTTCGGCCATCTTGGATATCGGACAACGTCGTAGATATTACATTTTTGCTTAAGCTTCTACATCAATTATTAATCTTACATACATACATGCTCACGCCTAAATCCCCCGAAGGGGTAGGCAGACGTGTACTTATAGTACACCTACTTTTCACCAGTATTTTAAGATTTATTCAATCTTTATTCTACTTAATGTAAGTAATCTTAATAGAAGTTTTTTTATTTACAATGTCTTTACAGAAAATCCTATCCTAAATGTCTCGAGCAACAGAGGAACAAAGTAATCACAGTATACACATGAGCTTAGTACAAGCAGTACGGAATCCGGGGACACACACACTTATATAAAATTATAAGTCATGTCGTGGCCGATCGATACCTATACATCATTTACGTGTTCTACAAACATTCTTCTAAACTTCAAATCGACAAATTGCCATTATTTTGACAGTAAAATAAGGCCTAAACTTTAAGAGTATCCTCGATCATCATCAAGTATCATCAAGCTTAATGGAGCAAACGCTCTTATTTAAAAAAATTGGTGCAGATGCCATACTGCTTAGCAAGCGTACATATTTACTGTGCTAAAATGCTACCACACTTGAAGGCTTATTAGCTACCACATTGCCACCAGACTGTATATCAAAACTTAAGGTGTTATTAACATCTATACAGATAAATGAAATTGAAGTGTCTGTTTGTACCTGCAAAATAAAAAAAAATCTCGAAATGCATATGAAAGTATACACGGTCTAACACAGAAAAACCAATTTTTAAAATTTTTCTCTGTCTGTCTGTCTGTCTGTTCCGAGTAATCTCTGAAACGGCTGGACCGATTTTGACGGGACTTTCACTGGCAGGTAGTTGATGTATCAAGGAGTAACTTAGACTTTTATTTATTAAAAATATTAGGGTACCGCGACAGTAGAGATGAAACTAAATCTACGCGGGTGAAACCGCGGGGCACAGCTAGTTTTCAATAAATTAAATTTTTAATTGACCATAATCACACCTCTTAATCTCTCGTCCATAGTTATACCAGTCTTCTATCTGTTGAAGGGTCTTATTCTTCGTCTCTTGCACATATCTACTGATGAACACCGTACATACTAGCGCATTGACTGCGTACAACAGGAACGTACCCCACATGTTAATATACAGGAATAAGTACGGAGACAATTTCAACGAAGACGAATGTAACAGACATATAAGTATTACATACAACGCTCCTCCCAAACCTCTATGCTTAACTGGCATCAACTCAGCAGAGATCGCAAACACAGGAGTAGCTACTCCTGTACTGAATGATGCTGTGAAACCTATAAGACAGTATAGACACAAGTAGGAATCTAATGGTAGAACCCCAATGCTTTGTAAATACGCAACAATGAATGCTAAAAACAAGAATACTGCCATACCACTACCTCCAGTGACAATCACCGTCTTATTTTTGTAGTACTTCAAGAGGATTATACAAATACAGTTGCCGATGCACATAATTATGTAGATGACGATCATACTAGTGAACGCCGCGGATTTGCTGCTAGTCACTTGTTGGAGCATGTCAACGGTGTAGATGAGCAGGACCATAGTACCACTCCAGTACATGAGAGACAGAAGCAAAAAAGTATGCAGACATGGAATATAGAAATCTCTACTTGTTAAAATGCTCCAATAATAACTATAGTTATTATTATTTAAATTGAAAGATCTGTGCTGTGCCAGCATTTCTTTCTGTGCTGCGATTAGCTCATCTAACTCTTTGAGAGAATTAATATCAGTGCCTCTCAATTTCTTGAAAGCGTTTATACATTTATCGTAATCCTTTTTATAAGCGAGCCACGCCGGCGATTCAGGCCACGCAAGGCCTAATAAAAGAGCCAAAGTTATGGGCCCACTCATTATTATTGCAACAGTCTTCCAATGATAATATTGGCCAATGATTGTGGTCAGTGTCATCCCAAATGCTTGACTCACGCCGTATATATTCATGGATATAGTTCTGTATTTAGGGTTGATCATTTCGCTGACGGCAAGCATGCTAACGGATACTAAGCTGTGGGTGCTCAAGCCGTGAAAAATTTCGGCTATAATGATAGCAATAACACTCTGAGCGAAGCTTGCGATGATCCATCCGATGATTCCAAATAAACAGCTTAGGAGAAAGGCAAATTTCCGACCTTTCCATTGCATTATAGTAGGCAGTAAGATCGTGGGTATACCGGCCAGTCCGTTTGTTGATCCTGAAATGAAATCATAGTTCAGACATTTCCCTGGCTGTAACCCATTCATTGTTGCAATCAGGTCTAGGGCCAATGTGACTGTTATACTTATTTCTGCTGTCTTCTGATCTTCACCCACTCCTTATCAAGGGGAAAAGGGGTGACCAGGGTTAAGCTATTTGTAAAAATTTCGTAGGCTTTTTGACTTGTAACGGTGGACAAACATGGTTAAATGCCAAAATTAAGTGATTTGAATACAGCAGCGACTGAGATTTATACTTGATTGGTTCAGCGGTATATTACTTGGGTACTTTAATAGTCAGGCGTATTTCGTCCTGTGGAATTGGTATATTTGTCACAAATACGTAGCCAAACAAATGGGCTTCACTATACAAAGTATCGCTTGCACGTAAAAAGTAATTATTTACGCACGATTTAGGAAAATTAGGTTTTGTTTGTTCAATTTGTAAGCAATACTTGAAAAGGTGGAAGATGATGTGTGATAATGATGAAATAATGCCGTGGTGACCGAGTGGGTTCTGTACTCCCTTACTATGTTCTAATCCCACCGATTTGTACCAACGAGTGGGAACACTCCACGGGTTTTACGGTGAAGGTAAACATCGTGAATAAACCTGCAGGGTCTGGAAATAAATTTAGAGACTCAAGAATTGTGCCTGAGACAGCGATGGGCTTACCAACTGCATGTTAAGTTTTCGTAGCAGACCCATGAGATTCGCAAAACCGTTCAGGCAATATCATTATGAGATTGTCATCTATTTACTGGCCTACAGAATTTTAGCTGCATTTAAGAGTCCCCTTATAGTCAACTCGTGCAGACAAGTTTAAGGCTTGAAGCTGCCATAGGTTAAGGCCAATCGCCAGAAGAATCTTGACTGCTCCAGCGGTTGGTTTTTTCAATACCAAACTATCAAAACCTATCAAAGTTTACAGATGAATTGATATTTGTCAGATTGAATCCATACCTTCAGTTTCATAATAATGTTAACTAGTGATAAGTTATTGGAATAAAAGTAACGACAAAATGTTAGATTTGTTTATCCTTACTAACCTAAATGACAGATCCATAGAATATTGAAAGTATCTAGTAGACTTTATCCCAGACATCCATGACTTTATAGTCTGCATGGCTTTTGTTTTGGTATATAAATCTATAGTACAGTCAGCATGATGTATACGCAGACGAATGGCGTTTGTTATGCAATCGCAGCGTAAAGCAGCTTCGCTTTGTAATGTGAATAGAAAATTAGACATAGTGGAAGTACTCACCGATCCAGGTAGCCACATCCATATTATCTAAGTTGATTATACTGCCGTTGGACTTAAGTTGGTGAAGCAGAACGTTTGGGAAGCCATTGATCCCTCCTATTGAGATGGCAGCGAGTTGAGGGGAACTGGCCACCAACAACTGTAAAAGAAGAACAAAAGTTTATAAGAAGAATCTGCACCACACGCATTTTCCCATTCGATGTTGGGGTAAGCTGATAGAACTCAACATGGATTTAGACTAGGTACAATCACGCTAACTCTTGAGCCGTTATGTTTGCCTGGTACTTTATGTAACTTATCATCATCATCCTCCTGCCCTTATTGGCGTTGTCGGCGCAATTTGTTTTTCTCTCTATCAACTTTCGTATCTGTATTCACTTTCATTTCTAGCCGTATCATCTTTAACATCCATCCAGCGTTTCTTAGATCTTCCCCTCCCCTTGCGTACATCATCGCCGTCGTTATCCAATACGTTTATTTCAACAACAATGAGCACTTATTCCGAGATATGTAGTTCATATGTGTGACAGTGACCAATATTAACACATTAATCAAGTGAGTGTGGGTGAGAAATCCGACACTATGAAGAATAGATAAATCGAAAAATACTCAAAGTAATTTAGAGGCCATTTTATGAATCTTTCAGATTTGGCTATCTATACTCTTTCTTGCAAAGTGTCACTTTCTTCGAACAAAAAAGGCAAACTGTGGCAGTTTGCCAATTTGGTTCCAAGACCTAAGGTCCCTGAACGGGCTCTTACTGATACCATAATTACAAGCTACAAGCAGTATGGAATCTAGGAACAAATCATACGATGTGACACACATACAGACGTCGATAATAACAGGAGTAACATCAGTAAGGAGTGTTGTCATGGCCGAATAAGTGTCCTTTTTAACGAGATTTTTCATTTTCAACTTCAAAACGTAAAATCTAAATTATTATTTACCACTACAATTTTTTGTTTTTTTTTAGAGTCGTCCCTTACGCTTGAAGGTGCAAAACATTCTTATATCAAAAATAGTCCTAAATTTCATACTATTTGGTAAACTTATAATACAGGGCTGATTTTTCATTCACAATGTTGTCAAGGCCGTGTGTGTCGTACTCACACAAACATCGTCACCTTTCGTCAGTTTTATGGTCATGGCGTAAAGCATCTACGTCACTATCCCCGATAATATTATATTTATAGACTAATTTAAATGTGATGTGATAGTATGGTGAATAAAATTAATTTTATAGTTAAGTAGCTGTGCCCCGCGGTTTCACCCGCGTATAATTAATTTCATGAGTGTCCCGCGAAACCCTTATGTTTTTTTTTCATTTAAATTACATATTATACTAGCTGTGCCCCGCGGTTTCACCCGCGTAGATTTAGTTTCATCCTTATTGTCGCGGAACCCTAAGATTTTTGATAAATATAAGTAGCCTATGTTACTCCTTGAAACGTCAGCTACCTACCAGTGAAAGTCCCGTTAAAATCCATCCAGCCGTTTCAAAGATTACCCGGAACAAACAGACAGACAGACAGACGGACAGACAGACAGAGAAAAATATTAAAACTTGTTTTTTAGTGTCAGTAGCGTGTATACTTTCATATGCATTTAGTGAAAAGCTGTAATTTTTAAATTACAAACAGACACTTCAATTTTATTTATCTGTATAGATAGATTACAATAGCTAATTTAAGCATTAGCTACCAGCCAGTGAGTCTCGTTAAAATCGGTCCAGCCGTTTCAGAGACTACCCGGAAACAGACAGACAGATAGACGGACAGACAGACAGAGAAAAAAAATTAAACCTTGGTTTTTTTGTGTCTGTAGTGTGTATACTTTCATATGCATTTAGTGAAAAACTGATATTTTGGAATTACAAACAGACACTTCAATTTTATTTATCTGTATAGAGCATGTATAGAGTATAGATTTGAATGTAATGTGATAGTATGGTGAATAAAATTAATTTTATTGTTAACGATAAAATTATACAATCGCGGAGTTTAAGGGTTACGATTTCCTTTAGCAAATCGTATTGAATTTTAATCTAGTAATTATCAAATTTCTGGTTTTTTATCAAAGCCCCAAAATTTTACAAAAATCTCTCGATTTCGTTAAAAAGACATATTTAGTTTTAACTAAGGCCTAATATTATTTTCTCTGAACTTGATATTTCCAAATCTGTATTGCAGGGGCGTGCATTGTATTTTCAGAGGGGTAGGTAAAAACAATAAGTAGGCAGGTAGGCAGCTTAGGTACATATGTTTTGGTAGAGACGCACACACGAACATAAACACACACACACACACACGACACGTGTGTATTCAGTGATCACAAATTGTAACTTCTGCTTACCTGCTTATAAGCAATGCACACCACTGCTGGATTGTTGCCTGTCATGATGTCATCCATTAGATAGATATATCTATTTGATCGAGATATTTATAAGAGCCGTGATGGCTGTGGAATTTGAGCAGTCGCCTGCTACGCAAGTGTCGCTCGAAAGAATTATGTATAGTATATGAGACGGCGATAGACTCACCATCTGTTGGCACTTAATCATATTCGGTGGAAAGTTGGGTGTTATTATTATAACACCTCTCTGCCTACACGATCGGGGGATACAGGCGTGAGCATATGTATGTATGTATATTTTATATTGGCTTGTAACCGAGGAAGTCCATATTTAAACAAAAATATGATTCAAACGAGGACTAGGTTAAACTATGACCATCCCTTTAATAATCCGTATTATAGCAAGAGATGGTTTCTGAGATGAATTT
The DNA here is from genome assembly GCA_964035505.1 of Watsonalla cultraria. Taxonomy (NCBI): domain Eukaryota; kingdom Metazoa; phylum Arthropoda; class Insecta; order Lepidoptera; family Drepanidae; genus Watsonalla; species Watsonalla cultraria. The sequence goes on along the minus strand of OZ037736.1, from coordinate 2,042,657 downwards.
AAACCAAGGACTAACTTAGGCTTTGTATTGTAATAAGAAGATACAACTTTTAAGTGCAATTTATATAAAAAGATCTTTAAAGGCACTTTATTGCTTACAGTGACCTTACTGACGAACTCAATACGATGGTTAGAATTTTGTGGCTACGTTCTTCTGTAAGGTAAGAGCAACTCCATATATCTAACAGGAATTTGTTTACGCAGCTCTTAAATCTAGGGGTACTATTAATTGTCTATACGTACATACACACAATAAATTTTAAGTGTCTGTTTTTAATTTCAAAATCACACCTTTTGACTAAATGCATGTGAAATTATACACGGTAAAGATATAGAAAAAACTATTTTTAAAATTGTATCTTTCAGTCCGTCTGTTTGTTCCGGGTAATCTCTGAAACGGCTGGACCTTTAATGGGACTTTCACTGACAGACTTGAGTAAAAATAAACATTAGGGTTCCACGGGCCTCCCATGAAATTAAAACTACGCGGGTGAAACCACCAGGCACAGCTAGTTAATTATAAAGCTGCTGAGTTGAACAATACCTACTTTTCACCGAAGATGATTAAGTGTGACAGATGGTGAGCCTATCGCCGTCTCAGGTACTATACATACGTCGTTGATTTACTTCTCAGACATATGTTTCCTGTATGTTTCCTCACGATGTTTTCCTTCACCGTAAAGCACGTGGTGTGAAATCACTGCATATAAGTTTATTTTTTAGAATACTCATCGGTACAGACTTTCTCGACTGCTCAAATCCCATGGCCACCAACTCTTGGTACAAATGGAACACTAAGCAACACGGTTTTTATACCTACGCTAGTCTATAAATAAGTATTGTATATACGTTTATTACTTACTTGTCTGAACAAAGGTGATGTGCTCATAGTTCGCGCAATGCAAGCAACGTTGGGTGTTCGACTCGCGACGGCACCAAGGGCTCTTTATTTATATTGAGTCAGCTGTACGTATTTATGTAAACCTCTTCATCAGGGCATACGCGAGTCGCGACGCGTGTCAGTTGTACCATCTCCTTCTGAATGTAATAACGTTTTATTGTAATGTGATGATTGATTGATTTTGATCGAATTGAGAACTATTTATTTGAGGTATATTATTTTGTAAAATGATTAAGAAAAATACAAAAATTTACACCAAGTGAGTAGGTACGGTTAGGACACGTACCTTTATATTTAAAGAATTAAAATTAAGTATAATATGCAGAAATGTTCAGAAATGATTTTATTTTATTTGTTATGTTAAAATTTAATTAAAAACGAAATATTAGATTGTTTTTGCATGACACACATGTTGAAATTCTAAATTCTTAAAAATATTAAGAAAAATACGAAATACGCCTCCTATTATTCTTGACCATTTTTAAGAAGTTATATTCTTAAAAAAGCCCAAGAAAAATAAAATTTACGAATTTAGAACTAACCACGAGTCTGTTAATTTAAAAAATATATATAAAGCCCAATCGTTACATACCTGTTTAAAATAAATCACGTAACAAATTACACGTAAAAAATTAAAACGTTTTTATACAAAAACCACATAATTTTAGATAGACTACTCAAAATACTGGTCCGTATTATACTGCGTTAGTTAACTGTGCGCTTTTGAATTTAAATACTTTGTACTTCATTGTTTTCTAAACAGGGCCCCAACCATGAGCTCTTATTGCAATGATAATTCAGTTGTGCGACAGTGACAGATGTATACACGTCATATACATCTGTCTCATAAATTAGTGAAACTATCATGGCAATAAGAGCTCATGGTAAGGCCCCAGGACGACTCACCAATCGGAGTGCCTTTCACAGAACGGAATAGTTACATAAGGTCGGCTTCCTGCAGTGGTTTATATTTTTTATAAAAGTAAGGAATTTCTAGTGTTCGTATTTTTCTTCACCATTTTTAAGAAATTAGAATTTAAACATCATCATCTCCCTGGCCTTAATCCCATGTATTTTGGGGTCGGCACTTGATTCAACCCAATGTGGCTGATCACCTGATTTTTATACGAAGCGACTGCCATCTGACCTTCGTAACCCCTTTTTCGAGGAAAATTGGCAAAAATGAAAATGAAAATGAAAAATATTTATTCAGTTTAAGCCCTGGTAAGGCACTTATGAAAGTCGAGAATTTACCACCGGTTCGGAAACTAGCCTTCTGAGAAGAACCGGCAAGAAACTCAGCCAGGCATCATGTACATATCATCGAAATAATATAAATGTACATTGTCTAATCATTACCGCATACAAACTCATTTCAGCAATAGGTATAAATATTCACAATAGTGACAAATTGTATTAGCAATCTGGGTTAAACCAGTCGTCAGACTCTCTTAGGCCTCCGACTGACCTGTAACGATTGCCAAAGATGTTAAATTGGCAACCGGGACCGACGGCTTAACGTGCTCTCCGAGGCACGGAGGGAACTCGGGCGGTCACCCATCCAACTACTGGCTAGGCGTAAGGTTACTTAACTTCGCTGATCGAATGATATGTGCAATAGCAACTGTGCTACGAGCTCCTCGAATATAGAATTTAAACATGTATGTCATGAATATAAATCTAATATTCACAAATTAATCAAGCGCAAAGACTGATTAATTGCTGTAATTCGTTCGTGCGCTCGACCGTCTTTTAAATCCATCATCAGAGGGTCTAGTGCGAGTTTAACTCTCCCGCCGTCACAAGTCATCGCGTCGACGTAAACGCAGTTTTGTATAGGATCGGAACAGCGCTTCTGTCGGCCTAAAGATGACACTATTGTGAGCCCATACAAATCTGCGTTTACGACAACAAGATGATTTGTGACGGCGATTTTAAGAAAACTCGCACTTGGCACTCTGATCAACTCCAGACCTTCCTTAGATAGTTGGGCTTTAAAATATTTACTACTAGCGGACGTCACGCGGTTTCACCCGCGTAGTTCCCGTTCCCGTGGGAGTACGGGGATAAAATATAGCCTATGTTATTTGCTGAAGATGTAGCTATACATTGCTGAAAGAATTTTCAAGATCGGTCAAGTAGTTTCGGAGCCTATTCAATGCAAACAAACAAACAATCAAATCTTTCCTCTATATAATATTAATGTTTTTTTAATACGAGGAGCGCGTGGCACAGTTGCTATTGCGCATATCATTCGATCAGTGAAGTTAAGCAACCATACGCCTAGCCAGTAATTGGATGGGTGACGGCCCGAGTTCCCTCCGTGCCTCGGAGAGCACGTTAAGCTGTCGGTCCCGGTTGCCAATTTAACATTATTGGTAATCGTTACAGGTCAGTCAGAGGCCTAAGAGAGTCTGACAACTGGTTTAACCCAGATTTCCGATTTTCCACGAAAAAGGGGTTGCGAAGGTCAGATGGCAGTGACTTCGCATAAAAATCAGGTAATCAGCCACATCGGGTTGAGTCAAGTGCCGACCCCAAATACATGGGATTAAGGCCAGGTAGATGATATAATATTATTGTTTTAAGTGTATACAAAAAATAATATACGCACTCGCCACTACGATTTTCGAAGGTTCCCCTCGCTTTTTCATGGATGACATTGTAAAACTGGAACATATGGAAATGGGACCACCGGTACCAGCTATCAAATTAATCAATAATCATCCAAATCTGTTCACCCAGTCGAAAGTGCTAAGGTATAAAACATTTAAAAAAAACATACAGTCACTTCTTCTTTTTTTGAAGTCGGGTAAAAAATTGCCAGGTAAAAATAGGGATAATGTTAAGTTAAAATCACTTTCTTCGAAACTTGTACGACTTATCGGAGTGTACATAATGATGTGACTCGTATCACGAGTTTATTTTTTTATTATAGCACTGACACAGTATACATTATAAGCTTACTGTAAGCAGTATGGCAATTCGGAACAAATCCTTTATAATACGACGCGCGCTTCTACGAGATCATAAACACCACGGCTGGTCTAGACTAAGTAATATTACAAAATGTATGGAAATGACTTAAATCAGTCACGTGACACATATCATCCCAATTGATTTTGAATCGTTTCTACTAGCCAAGCGATACAAAATATCTGGGAATGACATAAATCAGTCACGTGACACATGTCATAGGCATTCATTTTGTATCGTTTTTATAAGCGAAGTGTGAGAAATGTTACTTTGTCTACAGGCCCTGGCAGTTCTGTTATTAAGGGGTGACATCCACGGCCGATCGCGTATACGTTATTTACGAGTTTCACCGACGTTTTTCTAAACTTCAAAACGACAAATCTACATTACTTTAACAGTAATGAGTAAACTTATAAACCCCAGGCTCGAATGGAGCAAACTGTCTTAAATAAATAATTAGGAGTACTTTCCATACTGCTTAGTTATGCTTATATACATATACTATGGCACTGGCATGTGTCAACAATAATAATAAAATACAATACAGTACAAATTAATGCACACTATTTATTGCAAACACCATAAATAAATAATTTAATAGACTGTTAATCGCAGAAACATTAATGAACATACATACATACATAACCTCAAGCGAGTAGTCAGAATTGTACTTATAGTAAACCCACATCTATACATCTATACAGATAAATGAAATTTAAGTGTCTGTTTGTAATTCCAAAATAACAGCTTTTCACTAAATTTTTAATTTTTTTCTCTGTCCGTCTGTCTGTCTGTTTGTTCCGGGTAATCTCCGACTGGACCGAATTTAACGTGACTTTCACTGACAGGTAGCTGATGTTTTAAGGAGTAACTTAGGCTACTTTTATTTATTAAAAATATTAGGGTTCCGCGGCATTAAGGATGAAACTAAATCTACGCGGGTGAAACTGCGGGGCACAGCTGCCAGTGAAAGTCCCGTTAAAATCGGTCCAGCCGTTTCGGAGATTACCCGGAACAAACAGACAGACAGACAGAGACAAAATTTATAACTTGGTTTTTCCCTGTCAGTAGCGTGTTTACTTTCAGATGCATTTAGTGAAAAACTGTTATTTTGGATTTACTAACAGACACTTCAATTTTATTTATCTGTATAGATGTATCGTTAGTGCTACTCACGTGTCTATTATTTCTCTGACAAAACATGTAAGTAAGGATGTATGTAATATATTTTTGTGTGAAATATTCGGGTATTTTGGTGAGGTGTTTGATACCCCCGCAACCAGGAGTGTCGGCGCTTATCGCGATATTCGCTTATCTTTCTCGCATTAAAGTACTACGGTGTCCATGACATCACAACTGACGAATTATTTTAGGTAAGTGCTTCACTAATATTTTTGGATGACGAAGATTACACGACGATGAAAAATCTATACAGATAAATAAAATTGAAGTGTCTGTTTGTAATTCCAAAATTACAGCTTTTCACTAAATGCATATGAAAATATACACGGAACTAACACAGACAAAACATTTTTAAAAAAAATTCTGTATCGGTCTGTCTGTTTGTTCTCGGTAATCTCCGAAACGACTGGACCGATTTTAACGGGACTTTCACTAGCGGATAGCTAATGATACAAGAAGTAACTTAAGGAGTAGCTTACTTTTAAATTAAAAAACCATTAGGGTTCCACGGGCCACCCATGAAATTAAGTCTACGCGGGTGAAACCGCGGGGCACAGCTAGTATGTAAATAAAATTTTATTCAATTTTGGCACTTATGAACGTCGATAATTACCGGTTCCGAAACAAGCCTTCTGAGAAGAACTGGCAAGAAAATCATGTACATTTAATGTTTCGAATTTGATAATTAGCATAGCCGACTGGTATTGCAAGAGACGATGGCAAGAGACCGACCGGTATGAGTTTAATTCTATGGAAGATGGGACGGGTGCTGGTATGGGATTCAACCTGGGGCCCAACAATGCGCTCTTATTGCAATGATAATTCAATTGTGCGACAGTGACAGATGTATGCACGTCACATACATCTGTCTCATAAATGAGTGAAACTATCATGGCAATAAGAGCTCATGGTAAGGCCCTTGTTCAGACACGCTGGCCCCGTCCCATCTACATGGAACCAACAACAGAGCTGGTGCGGCATGTGAAGCGGCGGAAAAAGTATACAATTTTAAGCAGTAGATTAACAGTTTCGAAAAATGGTTTCATGGGGTTAATTCAGGAACTATTCGTGGGAGAAAAAAAATCAAAACGTAGTATGATTTCACGTGAATAACTCTACGTTACAGCTGACTTTTATGCGAAAATAAGGTCTTGATATGGTGAAGTTTGAACGCCAATTACTCAATAACGGAAGAAGATATATTTTTCATAAAATTTTAATTGCTTCCTAAAATGATACCCTATCACATATTTTAAGAGCTGTCCCGGTTTCCCCGACATCCTGTATATGTATGTAAGGAAGGTTACTATTACTGAGAAGAACCCAGCAATTACTCTTTTCAGAATAAAAATTCTTATAGTTTTTATAGTTACTTAGTTAATGATACATAATACTTTTGCTCAATATCAGTTGGTGAATATTTATGTAGGTATTTACATTTCTAATATGTATGCTAATGGCAATTCATGTAAGAGATATGAGAGAGAGATAAGATACTGTAGTTACCCGCATATCCACAGTTTCTATAAAGTGTAACCTCAAATTATGTCTTTAAGATATTACGCCCCACGGTCACCCTACCGGCATCGTACAAGGTAATCTCAACGTGTCTGTTATAATGTCTTTGAATACCGACGGAATATTCCGAATTATTTCCCTTGAACACGCTGGAATTGTTGGAATCTTCGGTTTTACATGAAAGCTGATAATCCATCAGATTATTCGATTTACAAGGATTATGGCTGTAGAAAACGGGAAAATCTTGAGCTAGTGTAAAACTAGTTGTGTAAAATAAAATTGAAGTGTCTATTTGTAATTCCAAAATAACAGCTTTTTACTAAATGCATATGAAAGTATACACGATACTGACACTAAAAACCAAGTTAACATTTTTTTCTCTGTCTGTCTGTCTGTATGTTCCGTGTAATCTCTGAAACGGCTGAACCGATTTTAACGGGACTTTCACTGGCAGGTAGCTGATGTTTCAAGAAGTAATTTAGGCTACTTTTATTTATTAAAAATATTAGTGTTCCGCGACAATAAAGATGAAACTAAATCTACGCGGGTGAAACCGCACAGCTAGTATACAAATATGTAAAGATGAAGAGTATGTTTCATTATGCCTTTGCTTGAACGTGGTCATCTCGGGAACTACTCGGTCCGAATTGAAAAAAAATTTCACTATTACATAAACTATTATAATAATTATAATGCCTTTACTAAATGCATATGACAGTCAGGGGCGTGCATTGGATTTTCAGAGGGGTAGGCACAAACAATAAGTAGGTAGGTAGGCAGGTTAAGTACATACCTATGTGATGCGGCGTAGGTACGTACGTCTTGGTAAAGATACACATACGAACATAAACACACACACACGACACGAGTGTATTCAGTGATCACAAATTGTAACTTCTGCTTACCTGCTTATATGCAATGCACGCCACTGATGACAGTATATACAGTGCTCACATTAAAAAAAATTTTTTTTCTCAACTAGACCGATTTTAACGGGACTTTCATTGCCAGACAGCTAATGTTACAAACGTTTACTTTTAAATGAAAATAAAAAATTGGTCTGAGAAATAACGCCGGTGCAACCGCGGGGCACAGCTAGTAAGAGATAAAACTAAATTTCTTGAACACGTCATCAGCACTTTATCAACAATATCAATAGAAGTTGTGTAACTATTGTAAAGTCGGCAATACTTCCGACAGTTCCGGAGCGTCCCTAAGGCATGACTTGCCTTCAACACTGCCTTGACACTTGGACGTGAATATAACTTAATGCTAACTTGTTTACCAAATATTAACTTGAAGTGATTGGAAATTCACTTACTGTTTACATTGTTAAAGTATTCCCGGAAGAGTAGGGGAAGGGAGGCATTTTTATATAATTTACCCGTGATTTTATCCGTATAACCGTCCGTTAACTATCACGAACAGTCCTTTAATTTTTCAGGTTAGTGAATAGGCTACCTATCTTTATACAGATACACATAAATATAATTGAAGTGTCTATTTGTAATTCTACAATAACAGTTTTTCACTAAATGCATATGAAAGTACATGCGATAGAGACATTAAAGCTGTATGTCTGTCTGTTTGTTCCGGCTAATCTCCGAAACGGCTGGACTGATTTTAACGGGACTTTCACTGGCAGAAAGCCAATTTTACAAGAAGTTACTTGGACTAATTTTATTTAAAAAAATCATTAGGGTTCCGCGGGTTATTCTTGAAACCAATTCTACGCGGGTAAAACCGCGGGGCACAGCTAGTATCTTTATAAATTGTTTTTTTCGTGTTATGTCCGTTTCATCATCATCATCCTCCTGCCCTTATCCCATGTTATTTGTGGTCGATGCAATGTGTTCTTCTATTCCATTTCTCTCTATCAGCAGCCGTGTTATGTCCGTGTATACTTTCATATTATGCATTTAGTGAAAAGCTTTTATTTTGGAATTACAAACAGATACTATTACATTTTATATGTATGTATAGATGATACGAATCCTTTCTTACGTGAGTCCTACTCCCACTTCTGGTTCTTTCAGTTTTATTTGGTTTACACGTTTGTATTGTAATGACAACAGCTGAGCCAAAATTACCGTTAAGTATTTAGGCAAAATTTCAGTAATTACCACAACATTATGAAGTACCTCCTGAACAACATTTGCATGAAGCAATTACGATATTTAATATGAAAATATCAAATTATATTTACATTAGCAGCGGAAATGCAAAGCGAACTAAAATATATGATGTCTCGAGTCTCCGATCTCTAGAATTGGATATGTAATATGTTGCTCCGGCTTCCGTGACTAAAGCTAGGGGCATACCAAAGGCTATTAAGGAATAATTCATCATCAATATAAATTTAAGTGTTGTGATTCTTGTCGGTGTAACTGATGCAACTTTTTCCATTCGTCTCTATACAGTGCCATCTCATTGACCTTCCAATACGTCTTGACAGACACTTCTTCCTTAACTTGTATTATGTATTTATATTAACCTCGTGGCACAGTTGCTAATGCGCATATGATTCGGTCAGCGAAGTTAAGCAACCTTACGCCTAGCCAGTAGTTGGATGGGTGACCGCCCGAGTTCCCTCCGCGCCCCAGGGAGCACGTTAAGCCGTCGGTCCCGGTTGCCAATTTATCATCTTTGGCAATCGTTACAGTTCAGTCAGAGGTCTAAGAAAGTCTGACAACTGGTTTAACCCAGATTGCCGATTTTCCTCGAAAAAGGGGTTACGAGGGTAGTGGCAGTCGCTTCGTATAAAAATCAGGTGATCAGCCACATCGAGTTGAATCAAGTGCCGACCCCAAATACATGGGATAAGGCCAGGGAGATGATGATTTGTATTAACCTGGGTCTTCCTCTTCCTCTCTTCCCTTCTACTTTTCCTTCTTATATGTTTTAAAAGAAATTGCCATCTCGTACAAGGTGGCCTTACCTCTTCGATTCTGGATTGCAATAAAGAATAATTATTTGTTAAATATTGAATAAAAGTATTATGTATAGAAGGGGAGCCCAAGCGGGGATTTCGGGGTTTACTAAACCGCGGCAGATTAATATACGGGGGATACCTTGTACCCGGTTAAGTACCTCCACCAAACATGAACCTCATAAATAAGGCCGCGCGTCCAGGATAAAGGATCAGATTAGTAAAAAAAAATATCATCAGAAATTCTCGAGCGCGTCAGAAAAGTCAGGGTGAGTTAATTATACGCTAAAAAGTGTATATTCCACTAATCTGACAATTTGAGAGTGACGTGACAACGATATTTTAAGTATAGCTTCGGTATACGATCCCAAAGCGCATGAAAAATATTTGTATACACCATTTTTGTCATTTGTCAAATATGAAGTACTAGCGGACGTCACGGAAACTACGCGGTTGAAACCACCCGCGTAGTTTCCGTTCCTGTGAGAGTACGAGGACTATTGCTGAAAAAATTTCAAGATCGGTCAAGTAGTTTCGGAGCTTATTCAATGCAAACAAACAAACAAACAAACAATAAAATAATTCCTCTTTATAATATTAGGTAGAAAATAAGTTTTTTAATTACAACTCGTGTGTCCCAAGCTTAATATCCTCTCAGTGTGAAGCAGACGCTCATAATTCGCGGGCCGAGTTAAATCTCATCTGCTCTCAAATCAAATATTTAGCCGACATGAGCTGTAGATACTTGTATAAACATGACTGGGTAATGCTGTGGTTATACGGTTTAAAGGGGGCGAAAAGTTGATGTATATACAAACTAGCTACGCCCCCCGGTTTCGCTCGCGTCTTAATTACATGGGTGATACATAATGGAAGTCTCAGTTACTCCTTGTATCATTAGCCATCTGTCTGAAAGTCCCGGTAAAATTGGTCCAGCCGTTTCAGAAATTACCTAGACAGAGAAAATAGTATTTTTTTATTATATCCGTATCGTATAAACTTCATATATGCATGTAGTGAAAAACTGTCAAACTTAAATTTTATTTATCTGTATGTACTACTAGCTGTGCCCTGCGGTTTCACCCGCGTAGATTTAGTTTCATCCTTATTGTCGCGGAACCCTAATATTTTTGAAATAAAAGTAAAAGCCTAAGTTACTCCTTGAAACATCAGCTACCTGCCAGTGAAAGTCCCATTAAAATCCACCCAGCCGATTCAGATATTACCCGGTACAAACAGGCAGACAGACAGAGAAAATTTTTAAAACTTGGTTTTTCAGTGTCAGTAGCGTGTATACTTTCATATGCATTTAGTGAAAAGCTGTTATTTTGAAATTACAATCAGGCACTTCAATTTTATTTATCTGTATATCGATATAGATGTATAGATATTTGCACAGTGATTCCATTCTTTATAATATGGGCAATGCGTGACTGTCACTCCGGTTTAGAACATGTTCATAGGCTGCAGTGGCCGCTTACCATCAGGCGGACTGTGCGCTTGTTTGCCATATTTGGGAATTAAAAAAAATTACAACTATTGCTAGCACAGAGGCTACACTCCTAGTCCTAGGCATGTTGACAATGTAACATTATCCTCACGCTTCGCTAGTAGAAACGATACAAAATGTATGGGCATGACATATGTCACGTGACTGATTTATGTCATTTCCATATATTTTGTATCGTTTCTATATGCGAAAGCGCAGGAGACTCCTCCTCTCCATGGAGACCATAGACCACACTACTCAAAGGTACGTAGCATTCATTGCCTGAGATCTACTGTACTGAAAAGTGGTCATTACCGTATATTTTCCGATTGCATTATGTCACCACTTCAATACGTTTGGATGATTAAAAAAAACATACAGTCGAATTTACCTCCTCCTTTTTTGAAGTTGGTCAAAAAGCCTCTGCATGCATCTTAAGGCCTCTTAAGGCCAATACATCGCTGGGAGTTCCTAGAGGCCGACATGTCACCAAAATGTTAAGCTTCCTCAAGTTTTGATTTGTAATTCATGAAATCATTATGAACTTCCCGCAAAACTTAAATCGACTTTCCTTGTAGTTGCCGCAAACTTATTAAGGTTGTCACTCTGTGTTTAATTCAACGGAATTTTGACTCTAACACTCTACAAATAGAAGTTAAATTTGATTGGGATAACTGTGTAAATAAAAGCAAAGTTTATGTGGTGGGAAATGCTTTGTAATCTACATCGCCAAACATTTTAATATGAAAATGTCAATTTTGTTGATTTTCCTACTCGCTCCAGTTGGTTTTGAAGATGGTTGTTTTCCTGATAAACAAACCAAAGGGAGAGAGAGATGGTATATGGAGCATAAAGAGAACTCGCGTTTGAAATTCGGAACTGCACTTATAGGGCTGTATATTCAACTTACAGAAGACCGCAGAAAAATAATGCTAGCTTAGAGTAGTGTGTAGCTTTACCCAATAGCCAGGGTCTAAGAATTTGGCTATGGTATCCCCTGACTGTCGTAAGAGGTGACTAGGCAGGGGCCGGAGGGCCTGCTGGCGGTGGTCGGGGTGGGAGCTTTGACCACCGAGCCGCGGGCCCGGGAAGGTGCCTTGCACAGCGAGGTCTCCATGAGCGGCGATACCCGGGGATGTGTCCCGGCAAAGTGTGGGGGGACACCGGTGCGATCTATCAGAGTACCCGGAGTCCTCCCTGAGATATGAAGATGGCCACCGGGGGGGTTTTAGTGCGGTAAGAATCCCATATACCACAACTTGCCTCGATTGAGCGTTCGAGGACCTTTTGAAGGTTTCCCCCTCGTTAATAAAAAAAAGAAAAAAGTTTGTTGCTTCAATAAAGTTCAGGGTTCAACGAGGTGTGGGGAATGGAGTATTTTTACGTTCTTTATCATTCTAATCTAAAAAAAACGAGAAAATAACAGAGATAACGTTTACCAAGAATTGACACTTGTACATACTGTCCAAATAAATATTATAAAGGTGGGTCTGTCTGTTTGTTACCGTTTCACAGTTAAACAGCTGAATTGATTTAGCTGAAATTTTGTATTGAGAGAACTTTGAACACAAAGACGTTGAGCATACCTACATAAAAATATATGCGGACAAAGCCGCGGGTAAAATCTGCTACTTTATAAGCGGGCTACTGTGCGGGGCGCGACTAGTCTTTCGTATAACAAGTCTGTGGAACCCAAGATCCTAAATTTGCATTAGCGGTCAAATTACCGCTATTCAGTTCATATTTGGGACAAGTTGGATGTTTGAAGCGCAAATTGAAATGAATCTGAACCGAATTCATAATTCGTTATACAGCGGTAGAGCTTGAAAATTTCAGTCACGTGGTCTGTGACGTAATCACGGTTTTGGAAAAGACAAGCGCCTATAATAATGTACTCGATCGTATTATAAGGCAAATGTATAAAATTTTATAGAATCAGTGATATCATAAAACTAGGTAAACGTTAAAGGTACCGCCACATGGTAGGTCTATCAGTGGCGTGCATTGCATATAAGCAGGTAAGCAGAAGTTACAATTTGTGATCACTGAATACACACGTGTCGTGTGTGTGTGTGTGTTTATGTTCGTGTGTGTGTCTTTACCAAAACGTATGTACCTACGCCGTGGACTTAACCTGCCTACCTACCCACTTATTGTTTATGCCTACCCCTCCAAATCCAATACACGCCCCTGAGGTCTATATTGTTTTCCTTTACAGTAAAGCACGGTGAGAAGATTTTTAGAAAAACCCTTAAAGACAGACCAGTGGGATTTAAGTCAATCCATTCTGCAACCACGACTTTATTACAAAAACATGCCCACGCCTGTATTCCTAGAAGGAGTAGGCAGAGATATTGTAAAAACCAGAACTTTTCTGAAGACGATTAAGTGCCAACGTGATAGATGGTGATTCCATCACCGCCTGAGGAACTATACATACGTCTTTGAATTACTTCTCAGACATATGCAGGTTTCCTCACGGTGTTTTCCTTCACCGTACATTTTTGTAACACCACCCGCTAACGTCTCCGCTCCTCCGATATGATCCTACCCCTATAATTCCCAACACTATCTTCTGTTCCCATCCCAACCCTCTCCTGCCAGTACCGCGTCAGCTCTCGAGGAGGAAGGACGTTTCGTTTCCCGTCGATAGGCGGGAACTCGTACCGATATACAGTCGTATTTTTATTTGAAATCTTTACGTGAAGAAATTGACTTTCGAATGAGTTTGGATTTGAGATGTAAAAATTGTTCAGTGATGTACATTGTGTATGTAAATATTGTTTTTGGTGAGTACTTTCTTTGTTTGTAACGGTGTTTATAAAGCACGAATATTTTCTTGATTCTGTACATCTATACAGATAAATAAAATTGAAGTGTCTGTTTGTAAATCCAAAATAAGAGTTTTTCACTAAATGCATTTGAAAGTATACACGCTACTGACACTAAAAAACCAAGTTTAAAAAATTTTCTCCGTCTGTCTGTCTGTCTGTTTGTTCTGGTAATCTCTGAAACGGCTGGATCGATTTTAACGGGACTTTCACTGGCAGGTAGCTTATATATCAAGGAGTAACTTAGGCTACTTTTATTTAATAAAAATATTAGGGTAAGTAATAAGGTTGAAACTAAATCTACGTGGGTGAAACCGCAGGGCACAGCTAGTATAAAATATATTATGGTTTAATTAATGATTTTGTAAATTGAAATTTGATGATGAATGAATTAGAATTCTTAAAGTATAGTAGTTTTTTAAGGTAATAAGTTATGTACTACTATTATAGAAACAAAGACTAGTCCTACCAGTCATAGTATAAAAAGTTTTGGTACCTATACAGTAACCATAATAATTATTATGTTACTAGTGTGCCCCGCGGTTTCACCCGCGTAGAATTAGTTTCATCCATTGTCGCGGAACCCTAATATTTTTAATAAATAAAAGTAGCCTAAGTTACTCCTTGAAACATCAGCTACCTGCCAGTGAAAGTCCCGTTAAAATCGGCCCAGCCGTTTCAGAGATTACCCGGAACAAACAGACAGACAGACGGACAGACCGACAGGCAGAGAAAAAATTTAAAATTTGGTTTTTTATTGTCAATAGCGTGTATACTTTCATATGCATTTAGTGAAAAGCTGTTATTTTGGAATTACAAACAGACATTTCAATTTTATTTATCTGTATGTATAGATTACAAAAAAATATCACCCAGAAGGATTTTAAGATCCATGTAACAAATTACAACACCTTCTTTTCACCAAAGAAGATTAAGTGTCAACGTGACAGATGGTGAGTCGATCGCCGTCTCAGGCTCCAGACCAGTAGTTCCTGATAATAGCGGCTCCTAAGAAACTCTTCAGCTTTATACGTTAGTATAGACCTACTGATCTTATCTCCGGAATTAAGGTGCTTTCAGATCTGAGCGAGGCTGTGCCGCAGCATAATGTGGGTGTTATCTCTTAGTTCATCTAGATTGCTTTACACTACACCGAATCTCAGCTTGTTAATGCTAAACCAAACCTATTCACGTAAAACAAACAATCGAAATATCGCTTAAAGTCATGTAGCAGCGTTTCTCCACTCGCTACATAGATGGCGCTACTCGCTTACAAATGCGAAATTTCAGTACAAATACACGAGAACCTGAATCGCGCAATAAGAGTTTACAAGCGCTACACGTCTCAGCGTGAGGGTTGTCATCTTAAAGATTTATCTTTACTCTCACGCTCAATCGAGTCAACGTTCTTATTTTAAAAACTAGCTGTTCTACGCTGTTTCACCCGCGTAGAGTACATTTACATCGCGGTACCCTTATGCTTTTTTCAATAAAAGTAGCCTAAGTTACTCCTTGAAACATTAGCTATCTGCCATAGCCAGTGAAATCCCGCTAAAATCGATCTAGCCGTTCTGGAGATTACCCAGTAATTTTTTTAATGTCAGTATTGTTTATAATTTTATATGCATTTAGTGAAAAGCTGTTGTTTTGGAATTACAAACAGACACTACAATTTTATTTATCTGTAGAGATGTATAGATAAGGCTTACTTTCCTAACTGCATTTAAAGCATTTATATTTAAACTGTGATATTGTACATTTATTTGTTTTACGTCAATCGAGCGTACTTTTTCCCATTACAAAGACTTGTCATCTGTCTCTCCGTAATAGAACCCTGTTGACGCGTTTACACGGAACCCTGAAATCTCAACAAAACAAGATATCTACCCACGGAGAAAGTATGAATTATGGAATAGGATTAAATTCGGGAGCTAATTTAAAGTTTCCGGTTACTTGGAATGAGAAAATATTTTTGGTTTGTTGATATTATTCGTCAAATACTTATACCTACTCACTTATTGTGAAGCTAATGGATTTATTTGACAACTAGCTGTGCCCCGCGGTTTCACCCGCGTAGATTTAGTTTCATCTTTATTGTCACGGAAACCTAATATTTTTAATAAATAAAAGTAGCCTAAGTGACTCCTTGTATCACTGCCTATTTGCCAGTGAAAGTCCCGTTAAAATCGGTCCAGCCGTTTCAGAGATTTATCCGGAACAAACAGACAGACAGACAGAGAAAAAATCATAAAAATTGGTTTTTTAGGGTCAGTATCGTGTATACTTTCATATGCATTTAGTGAAAAGCTGTTATTTTGGAATTACAAACAGAAACTCTATTTTATTTATCTGTATAGATATAGATATAGATTGATGGGATGGAAGAACTATGAATAAATTACTTATATTGTTGGTAAGTATAAATATGGAATGCCTCTCATTTCTGTGTCCTAACAGGGATTTTGTAAGTTATAACCATTATAATTAAACTTATATGTAACTTATGCAATAAATGCCTTGGGGTCCGGATGATGATCAACTTTTCAAAGAGGTTGCACGTCGTCTGGTATAAGCCTCTCGTGACAAACGGAACTCCCGTTTTCTTCGAACTTCGCTCAGAGAATCAGCATTGCTATTCGACGTGGCAATGCTACCAGCCTTCTTGTCACGATCCCCAGAGACACCGATTTGGGCCAAGGTTTCTACATGTAATTAGTATTATGTACTTGTTTATTTAATTAGGTTATTATTCAGAAAAAAAAGTTATGTAATTAGAAAAAGAAATATTTATTTAAACCAAAAAAATTAACAAAAATCCCCCAACCCAAAAAGCGCAGCCCTACCAATTTGAAGCAAAAAAGAACGCGACAAAAATTGAGTGGATTCGTAGCTTAGGCACGCGCCTTCTTCATTATTATTTAATCTATGACGCAACTTAAGATCGGAAGATCTGTAATGGGGTTAGACTTATTGTTGTTCAAGAACACTTCCGACCCTTAAATTCCCTTAGTTATGAAGGTCTATTGTTGACTGAGTACGCGTAGACTCCCTTAGACACAATAATCTATACAGATAAATAAAATTGAAGTGTATGTTTGTAGCTTTTCACTGAATGCAACGGACATAAAGTAAGAAAGAGCCGTGGTGGCTGGGTTTGAGCAGTCACCTGCTACGCAAGATTTAATCCCAGTGGGGTCTGTAAGTAAAGCCAATGAGTTTATCTAAAAACTTATGTGCAGTGATTTCACACCGCGTGCTTTACGGTTAAGAAAAACATCGTGGGGAAACCTGCATATGTCTGAGAAGTAATAGATAGACTCAGCATCTGTCACGTTGGCACTTAATCATCTTCTGTGAAAAGTGGGTGTTGTTATTACAACACCTCTGCTTACCCATTCGGAGAAAACAGGCGTGAGCATATGTATGTATGTATAAAAAAAAATCTCTCTATTCGTCTGTTTGTTAATGCTAATCTCTGAAACGGCTGGACCAAAATCTGATTAGTACAGACCGAAGAGATTTTAATTTGAACCGTTTTTGTAAGGCAACTACGCAAACCGCACGTCTAGCGCGGCTCTGTAAGAAAACTTAAAAACTCTATATCGTAGAAAAACTTGTTTGTAGTTGGACGAACACCCACAAATTCTCAATCAAATAAAGCGGTAGTAAAGTTAGAACTTACTTGATTAGAGTTGTTGTATTCTGCCGTATTCACTCAGATTTCTCAGCGTTGAACTCGACGACGAGCGTCGGTTTCAATCATAGGAAATTTATACATAATGCATAGAGGATAAGGATCAACTTCGTATTTTTAAGACCGACACTCGACGACGAGTGCGACGCTGAGAAACCTTAGTGAATACCGCGGCTGAATTACACGAAGTTGTATGCGAGTAGTTGTGTAAAATGGTGTTTTGTTTCATGATAGCTAAAGCACTTTTTGTTCGTGATAGTGATAGGATTTTTACCCAACTACGGCGAAGCAAAAAGAAGGGTTAACATTTTGACTGGTATGTATGTATATTCATTTGTTTCCTCAGAACTCAAAAACTTCAAATTCAAAAATATCTTTATTTGATTAGACTTTTAACAAAGCACTTTCAAATCGTCAGAACGACACGATTACACAGGATTATACATGCCAGGTTCGGAAGGTTGCTTTTACTGAGAAGAACTACTTATCGAAATTCAATTCAAAATATCTTTATTGGATTAGACTTCTTACAAAGTACTTTCAAATCGTCAGAAGGACACGAAAAGTACAATATACAGGATTATTAATGTTACCACCGGGTTCGGAAGGTTGCTTTTGTTGAGAAGAACCCGGCAAGACACTCAACAATTGCTCTTTTAAAACAATATTCTACAATGTTTAATGGTTATAGTATTATATCTCATGAATATATAGCCCATGGACAGTTCCTATGCTCATTTGTGTAAAAAATACAAAAGAGGTATCGAGATTTCTTTTCTCTAGAGGCGAAAAAGAGGTGAACTGAAAAAAAACTGACAACAGAAAAATCACGCTCTTAAGAATATAAAATACCTAAGTGATGTTCAGAGGATAGCCGTGGTGGAGCGTAATTTTTCAGAAGTCGGGTATTAGTTTAAACCAAATTTTTTCTCCTAGGAAAATCTTTTTAAAAGCATAAGCAATGGTTGACGTAAGAAATCTACATTTTTAACAAGAAAAGTATACATTAGCAAATCATAAAAAAAAAAACAAATTTTGTTTTTAATTCGAGTATGAATTTAAAAAGTAAATCAGGTAACTATCTCACGTGTATTTTTATTACAATTTTATCTACGACAGATACACGGAAAATTAATCCTTAATACTATCAAAATCTATCAAATCTATTCGAGAATGGCTTGCTAATCCCGTTGAAACTAGGAGCAACAATAAATCATAAGGCACACATCCAATGTCCCCTGTAATTTCCCAGGGGTTCAGGAAAGCCGTACATTGTGTCTGTAAATTACAGTGTACATGCAAGTGGACAGTACTCTAGTATGTCACTCTACATACACATTGTTTTCTTCATAATGGTTGCCCATCTGATGGTAAGCAGCTACTACGCTTCCCATACCTTGGGCGTTACACTCGCGTTACTAACCGTACAGCCGAGTTGTTAGTGCCTAGTGCGAGTTTGTCTCAAGTCATCGCGTCGACGTAAACGCAGATTTGTATGGGCTCACAATAGTGTCTTTAGGCCGACAGAGGCGCTGTTCCGATCCCATACAAATCTGCGTTTACGTCGACGCGTTGACTTGTGACGGCGGCAGTGACAAACTCGCACTAGGCCCTCAGTACTCTTCTGCGTCACTCTACATACTCATTGTTTTCTTCATAATGGTTGCCCATCTGATGGTAAGCAGCTACTACGCTTCCCACACCTTGGGCTTTGCACTCGCGTTACTAACTGAACTGACGCGTTATTCTGAGTTGAGACTTAATTTAATAGCGGGCTTTTTTCGCGGATACCAAATTATTTTTCTAAATAAAAGTAGCCTGCGTTAATCTTTGTATCTACTTGTGAATGTTCCGTTAAAATCGAGGTTAGAGAGATTATTCGGCGGAACATAAAGACAGATTGACAGCCAGAGAGACGGAAAGACAGAAAAATATTGAAAATTGTTTTTTTTATGCAAGAACCGAATATACTTTATTACGCATTTAGTGAAATGTGGTTATTTTGGAATTCTAAACTGAAGTGTCTACTTCAGTTTTATTTATCGACATAGATAATTTTTCTCTTTTTGAAGGCGGATTTTTTGTTACTATACCATTATCAAAACCATTATCTTCTTGAAAGCCACCAAAAGTGTTAAACAGTCGTATATCAAACAGCCTAGGAATTATTCCGATGACCCTTTAAGGTGGCGCCCTAAATTGTCAGCTTTCAAGCCCATGGATTCCGGCGGAGGTCTTAACGACCGACAGTTAGCTAAAACATTCGGTACAAATTACTTTGCCAGTAGGTCTAAAAAGGCCACTTTGGGAGAATCATAATGTGATCCGAATATGATTCATCACCAACATGACAAAATGGTCACATAAGTGCAATTCATATTTATGATTCACGAATGATTACAATAATTGTAGATGTTAGTCCCTATGTAACTTTTTATGGTTCTGCTATTTGTCACAAAAGCAATTCATATTTTGTGGACCATTTTAGGAATTTTCATAGGAAAGTGTCAAACAGATGAATTGCGAAATATGAATCATTCCTGAATCATATTCTGATAACATTATGATTCTCCCAAAGTGGCCGTTTTAGACCTACAGTACATCGCTACAAAGCAATTTAAGATGGAATTTCTCCCACTGCTTCGGTATTCAATTTCTAATCGTGAATTGAAATCAATGTCGGTGAAAAAAGACGTATCAAATTGCTATTACAATATTGGTTTTGCGAGAAATTTCGTTAATTTTAACATTCCAAAGAGAATATGGAAGAGATTTATTCCGTTTCGATCTGAAAGGACATTTAAGAACATCTTGAAAATTACCACTTGTTTGGAAAAACAGAAAACGGCAAGTCACTTAATTGACATAGAAATATACAACATATCTACAAAAAATAGTAATCAACAAATATTCAAATTTTATTATTATTATTATGAGCCTGAATTGTCCCACTGTTGGGCAAAGGCCTCCCTTCCCTCTGTCCATCCCTTCCGATCCAGAGCTTTCTCAGGCCAGTTTTTCAGGAAGGCGTTCGGTTCGTCCTGCCATCTTTTTCTCGGCATTCAAATAATCATGGAAAATTTAACAATTTTTCCATGACACCAACGCGGTCTTCTTAAAACGATTTTCACCAAACAAAGCGAAGTATCAACATTTCCGACGTATTTTTCTATCAAACAAAAAAGAACAAAATCGAAAGCGTTTCATTCGTTCAGAAGCTACGATGCCACACGCACAGACAAATTCTTAATTTGAGAGAGTAATTTTTCAGCAGTCTGGTTTCAGTAAAAAAAAATCTTAGTTTTTTATTACTGTAATTTTGGAAGTTCGTTTATTTATAATTAGATTACATTTAACTTAAAACTATACTTAAATTTAAACTACAATAAATATAAAAATTATAAGTAAAAAACAGAATTAAAATTAGTGTCTGCGGGAATGGTGCCCAGTAAGCTGGCTGCGTTACCTCGCTGGATCGCTAAACTGATCCTCTGACCGAGGTAGGAACCAGCTCGGCGGTCACCGGAGACGTCAACCAGGCGTTTTGCAAGATCCTCAAAAAGGATTTTCGCATTTGGACCCCATGGTCCCAAAGTCTCAACCCCAAACGGCAGAAATATACAATTATGACTTATGTCTGCATATTTCCGCCGCTTGAGGTTTTCTGCACACACTGCCGCGGCCCCAGCTTGCTGCGAAGTGGATTAAAGTTACTTAAAAATAAGTAACAACTAATATGAGTAATAAAAATAAATTTTTCTCGAACTAAAATTGGATTGAACTTGATTAAAACCAGGTATGACAGCCGAAGACCACCGCGGAACATAAAGTGAATTTCAGCCAAAGCTTGCGAGTTTACATAAGATGATAATATGCTACACACCTCGTATTACGAAGGCTTTCCTAAGGCGTTCTCACGGCAAACTGCAAATGACATGTTATCTGATACGAATACTAAGGAAACGTCTGTTCTGTCCGTTCCAGAGATATCAAATAAGCTTGACAAAAAGCAACTTGCCCGGACCCGTGTCAGCGGGGGTGACAACTGACAATCCAACAAATTGGGTCGCGAAATAATAAACCGTCATATTGTGACGACCGGGAGCCGGCCCACTCTACAATTGTGCGAATTATACAGTAAATTGAGTTGAACGCGCGGTGAATGTGTGTTACATTTAGAGAACCTCGTGTTTTTGTAATCAGTGCGTGCTTCAACGATACTCACTTGAATTCTTGGTTTTTTTACTGACAATACCCTATGTCAAGCGGTTTGAACAGTAAGCTGCTACGCAAGCGACGCAAGTTTGCGCCGCTTGCGCCAATGATTTTTTCTAAAAACGAATTAATGAACTTAGCGTTATTTCACCCAACGTGCTTTACGGTGTCTATATGTCTGTGAAGTAATTCAGAGACGTATGTAGAGTGCTTGAGACAGTTAGTTTTTGGTTTAGTTAGAAGCTATTATTATGACATTACAAACAGACACATAATTTGTATCTATTAGTATGTGTTTATGATACTGGTAATATTATGATGAATGGAAAATCGTTCAGTAATTTGCCGCTGAATATTTGACTGTAATGTAGCGGTCCGCTAATGGAATGCAAATGTGCTTGTATAATGATGTACTACAAATTGCTATGCATATTTTACATTTCTATATTTTGCTAATATATAATCAACTAGAGGACGACACGCGGTTTCACCCGCGTAGTTCCCGTTCCTGCGGGAGTACGGGGATAAAATATAGCCTATATTAATCGGTGATAATGAAGCATTCAAATGGTGAAAGAATTTTTTCAATTCGGTCCAGTTCTTTTTGAGCCAATTCGTTACAAACATACATACAAACCGTTGAACAAATCTTTATAATATTAGTATAGATTCACAATTATATTAGCATTAATACAAATGACTGGTGGCTAGTGGTTGCTAACGCTATTGTAGAACGTAGGATCCTGGGTAACCCCGTATTATCCATCTATAATTTCCCAGTAGCAGCCCGGAGTCTGGATTAGTGGCCGGTTAGTGGCAATTAGTAGGCTCGCACCCTATTACATGGGACTGGGTTTAGGATGAATACGCGCGAGAATAATACAGAAATCGCGATCTTCTATCTCACTTATAAACATGAATAAAACAGTACAAACGTATTTTTTATTAATAAATACTAAAGGTAGTCGGCCAAGCAACAGACAACGGCCTAAGATACGAGTGAAACTCGGTTCGAACTCGACGTGGTAGCGCGTGAGTTATCCAATACTTATTCGTTGGATAAGGTTTGTAGATGAATGCTTGATGAAGGCTTCAAGCAAGTAGCAAGCAGTAAGCTTGCTTGGATAATGCTGACCTAATATTCGTAAAGCGGATACTGCATAGAATTCTACCCTCAAAAATAAAAGTTCCATGCACTTTTTATACCGTTCGGTTCCGTTTTATTTACAGAACTGGTTTTCTCGTTCGCTTCAAACTTCACAAGCGTTTAATCAAAATGTTTGCAGTAAAGTTGTTGATTGAAACAACATGTTTTGCAACGAACATTGCCCTAAATACGTCACTAAGAATATTGAGCTCTGAGCGGATTTAATGAGATTTTTCTGCTCACTCTGAGTGTTTCTACGTTTCACAATTACTGTAATCATGTGGCAAAATCTATACAGATAAATAAAACTTAAGTGTTTGTTTGTAATTCCAAATTAATAACTTTCTGCGTTTGCGGTTGAAACTCTGGGGCCTTGGGGTCCGGATACTCATCAGCTTTTCAAAGAGCTTGCACGTCGTCTGGTAGAAGCCTCTCGTGACAAGAGAGCTGGGGCTTTTCTCGCCCAGAGAATCAGCATTGCTATTCAACGTGGCAATGCTGCCAGCCTTCTTGGCACGATCCCGAGAGACACCGACTTGGGACAAGTTTTCTACCTTTAATTCGTTTTAAGTACTGTTTCTTGTATATATAATTAAGTTTTATCAAATAAAATAACTTTTCACTTAATGCATATGCAAGTGAATATGGTACTCACTATGAAATATGTGAAAGATGATATGACTAGAATGGGAGTGAATACAGATATGACGGCTGATAGAGAGAAATGGAAGAGAAGAACAGATTGCGCCGACCACAAATAACATGGGATAAGGGCAGGAGGATGAGGAGCTCGTGGCATAGTTGCTATTGCGCATATCATTCGATCAGCGAAGTTAAGCAACCATACGCCTAGCCAGTAGTTGGATGGGTGGCCGCCCGAGTTCCCTCCGTGCCTCGGAGAGCACGTTAAGCCGTCGATCCCGGTTGCCAATTTAACATCTTTGGCAATCGTTACAGGTCAGTCAGAGGCCTAAGAGAGTCTGACAATTGGTTTAAACCCAGATTGCCAATTTTCCTCGAAAAAAGTGGTTGCGAAGGTCAGATGGCAGTCGCTTCATATAAAAATCAGGTAATCAGCCACATTGGGCTGAAGCGCCGACCCCAAATACATGGGATTAAGGCCAGGGAGATGAAGGGCAGGAGGATGATGATGATAATATGGTACTCACATAAAAACAATTTTAATATATTTTCTCAGTCTGTCTGTTTGTTCTGGCTAATCTCCGAAATGGTTTGACAGATAGCTAATATTACAAAGCCGAGTAACATAGGCCTTTCTTATTATTTAAAAAAACATAATTGATCTGCAGGTCACACATGACATTTTACGCGAGTGTAACCGCGGGGCACAGCTAGGGGTAAAATAATTTTGTTTTTAATCAGCATTAACACATACGTAAACTTATTCTTAACCACTTTAAATTGCAAAATTTTCCTTTTAAATTTTGTTTTGTTCCTTGACTATATATACTTCTTACGCTAAATGAGAATTTAAGCCTGCAGTCGACTTAACACCATAATAAAGTACAAGAAAAAATCTAGTCAGCTACAAGTGCAGCATGCGAAAAATATAATGCGTTATCGCTAGGCAAGTAACATGTCTTTATAAATAAGTTATCCTGTATGTAATTACCGGGTGAAGGGTTGCTTAGGGCACAGCCGGGCAGCGAGCCGGTGGCCTGTGTTATGGATCGATGGTAATTAACTACACTATTATTACAGAGGCCGAGATAACAGTGAGGCTGGGTAAACATGCCTCTTAGATTACTGTTTGAGTGGGGCAACACCATGTGGGAATAAGTAGTACAGGGAACAGATGAACATAAGGTTTTTATTTTTGACAATTAAGCATTGTTATTGTGTCCTAATAAGTCAAAGTCAAAGTCAAAAATATCTTTATTCGATTAGACTTTTTACAAAGCACTTTCAAATCGTCAGAATGATACAATTTACAGGATTATACATGCTACCGCCATGTTCGGAAGGTTGCTTTTACTGTGAAGAACCTGGCAAGAAACTCAGTATTTACTCTTTTCAAAAATATTATACAATTAAAAAAAAACAAAATCATTTCTTGAGCAATGTAAGCCCATGGACACAGTTGCAATGCACAAATGTCGATAAAAATGAACATAAAGAAAAGTCTAGTAGTTGTACTTATATCTAAATGCGTAGCTTGAGATGACCAGCCCCCACAAGTAGTTCCTATTCTGATGTATGGAAGATAATGTTGGGTTTGGCAGAAGAAACACGAAAGTGAATGCAGTGGAAATACGATCGTTACGAAGTATGTGTCACCATGGTAGATCGAATGAAGAATAGTGTGATAAGATACAATTGCAAGTTGAAGAATAATGTGGTGACCAGAATTGAAAGAAATATGTTGAGATAATAATAATAATAATATTTATTCGCTCAAAACATGGTATAAAGGTGGTATGAGGTATAATAAAACATACATGTTTAGCTAACTTATATTATGACATGCGAATGTTTGACTGGCGTCATCACATAAACTCCTGTACACTGTATACATTTTATTTTATTCTATAACTTATATAACTAACTAACTAAGCTCTAACTTAAATGTCTCCTGCTTAAGTTCCTTAAGGTAACAAGGTAAATTATTGTAAGCACGGACACACATGGTCAGACAGCTTTTATGATATTTAGTAGAGTTTGGAATCTCATTTAATATGAGTCCGTGTGGGTCTCGCCGACTTCGAGAATGTACATCATCGGCGATGGTTTGGACATATCGAAGGATGAGTGAAAAGCGATTAGCGCAACAAATTTATAGAGCGAATATCAGCGGAAGGGCCTGCAGAGGGCATCCAAGGATGAACTATTATGACCAAATTAATAATATTCAACGAATAACGATTCAAAACCAAGTTATTCTCGGTGTCGTCTTTTTAAAACTGTTTTAATTTTGTTTTGTTGCAGGTAATTAGTGACGATGTACATTCCGTGGATCATATTAATTGCAACGGTGTTCTTCAAGAACGGTAAGTAATTAATTTATAGGTAACGGAAATAAATATTTTCATTCATTCTCTTATCAAATTGAGTGAATGATATTGATTTGTCTTATTGAAAGTGGTGCATTGGCTTTATACTTAAACTTATAACATTTTTCTCTATCTGTCTGTCTATCCGTCTGTCTGTCTGTCTGTCTGTTTGTTCCGGGTAATCTCCGAAACGGCTGGACCGATTTTAACGGGACTTTTACTGGCAGGTAACTGATGTTTCAAGGAGTAACTTAGGCTACTTTTATTTGTAAAAAATATTAGGGGTCGCGACAATAAGGATGAAACTAAATCTACGCGGGTGAAACCGCGGGGTACAGCTACTTTTATATATAAAAATATTTTGAAATAATTTTTTTTTTAATTTTTCGTCGTTATTCTTACTAAGTATTTATTTTTGTGATAAAGTTGTTAGAGGTTCCTAAAGGTGCAATGCTTATTGGACGATATGTGGAATAGAAGCTAATGCTTATTCATGTTGTAAAATTGTATAAATTATAACGCCTCTAAAAACCAAAAAATAAAATAGTTAAGGATTTTTTCTAATATTTTTTTATTGATAAAAAAAAAAAAAAAAAAAGTTTTATTCAACATAAGGGACACTTGGAACACTTATTGAACGTCATTTTTCTTACGATAACTTAAGTTAATTTACTACCGTTTCGATATGTACTCATCAACCGATGTTCTGTTACAAAATAAGCCTAAGTCTAGACATATTAAGGGTTTTTTGTTTGATCGAAAAGAAGTAACAAACACAATACCTCGCATTGACTCTCACTATACTTGATTTTCTTTAATGATAGCTTAAACAAAACACGATTCAAATATCTCGATTTATCAAAATAAATGATATACAAGAGGTACAAAGGGAACGTCATTAGCGAAAATATTCTTTTGACATTTACACTTTAAAAGGTTTATACCAAAAACTTTTTCCTTATTGTTTTTTTTGGAAAAATCCAGCTTCATTACTTTATTTCGAATGAATGGGACAATGCAGTGCGCGAGTGAATGAATGAATGAACGGACCGGTGAATGGAAGTGTATGTTGGCGCGATTATTTGGCGAGTGAACGCGATTTTGTTAAAATAATTCTCTTCGTGCGGTGTTTGTGGATAGGTGCGTACTTTGTTTGGTGTTTTTGCTTTTATTTTTACTAGTAAAAACTAGCAATAAAGTAAAAAATACAGTTTATTTTTAACTTGGGTTACTGCAAATTACATAAAATTATTTTTGAAGGCAAGAAAGAATACATATATCTTAACCCTTTAAATCAAATTTCCATTCTGGGAGATGAGCCGGAATAAACAGACAGACGGACAAGGGTTTTCTGTTAAATTTATTTTTTGTGTGACTACCGTGTATACTTTCAGATGCATTCAGTGAAAATCTGTTATTTTGGAATTACTAATAAACATTTCTATTGTATTTATCTGCATATATATAGATGTATACATTCGAAGTAGCTATAAAACCGTTCCTATCTGGTTTCTTTATTAATATGAAAGTAATCCAGAACATGATAACGATATCCAATAGTTGGTGGGAACATCCCGCCGTGGAATCCCCTCGAGGCGAGACACGGCAGGGACCTAGTAATGTTGCTTTTGTTATGAGGACATTAACAAGCCGAGCAATGTCGGATTATATGTGATCTTTTCATGTTCAACCCTCTTCGCTTCGGGTTACGATTTTTTGAAGTAAATATAATATAATGTTTTTAATTATAAGGCCATAGGTGTTGCTTCATGATCCGTTTAGCAGAACGATGTGTTCAAACAGACAAAATAATTTTGTAAAGATAAATAAAATTGAAGTGTCTGTTTGCAATGCCAAATTTGCTGGTCACTAAATACATATGAAAGTAAAAAACTAACTTTTAATTATTTTTTTCTTGTCCGTCTGTCTGTTTGTTTGTTTGTTCCGACTGAGTTCTGAAACGGTTGGACCGATCTTAACCCTTCTGGGATACCATGTCGTATATTTTTTAAGTCACATATTAAAATGCAAATTCTTCTTATAATATCAGTGTAAGTAAGTCATATAACGTTAGTAAATTATTTAAATAAATGCAGTCAATATTTAGAAAGCACGCAGGGCATGCTGAACACAAAATTATTACTTAATGAGAAAAGTATTTAAAAACCAAAAAAGAAAAACAAAGCATAAAATACTTTTATCGGAAATTAAAATGTCAATTCCACTATATTTTCAAAATAAGAACTCTCCGTGCACTGATTGCAAGTTATTCATTAATTCCATTCGTTCTTTTACAATCGTTCGATCCTTCGTTCCCGACCGAAGTTAATTTAAAGTGGCTAATATTGTCTCGCTCTGAGTTTTATACTTTTAATTAATTCTTTAATTGATTTGTATTCTTTGCGTGTTTGCTTTAAGGTTTACTTTAGTATTCAGCCTTTGTTTCGTATTGATTTGGCAAACAGAGTAAGTATACTTACTGAATCACGATGGGAATTACCTACTGAATATTTTTCCATTATTTAAATATTCTCTGTAGCGCTGCTGTAATGAGTTTGGCTTTAAAGTTTGAGTATGTTATTGTTTACGTGTAAGTACTGTTTTTTTGAGGTTTTGATATAAGAAATAAATATTTTATATCATTCATATCTACTTCCCAGAATTAAATGCGACATTTATACGGAAATATAATCCAGTGTGTGCATTTGGCTAGGAATATTGATTTTTCGATAACGCAAGGATGCAATTTTAATTTTTTATCATAGTGCGACTTTTTTTTTATTTTCTGCAGTCACTATAGTCTCGGATTTGGCCCCGTACAGCTATCAAAAGATAATAAGCTCTATTTTTTAAAATTTTTGACAATTTTTCTATAATGACACAAAAATTGTGTTATTTTAATCTTGTCAAAACTGGTAAAACACTTTCGTGCCAGACCATACCAACAGTACAATTGAGTGAAAAACTCTTCAAAATTAATGGCGACATCGCTTTTCAATAAAATCAATATATAATTTAAATATTACGACCGTCTGCAAAATATCGAATGATCACATCGCGTCACAGAAAATTTAATTTGTATAACGTGAAATTCCCCAAGCACTTTACTTTGCGCAGAATTTACGTTATCAGAATAACATCTTTCAGTACTTGTGATGTTATGGAATTATGAATAAATATAGCTTTAGCCCGCGACTTCACCTGTAGACAGTGTAACATTATTCCCACGCTTCGACTCATGACATATGTGACGTGACAGATTTATGTCGTTTCCATACATTTTGTATCTATTAGCGCAAGCGCGAGAGAATCTTACTTTGTCTAGGTCTACTATACTGCCGAGTATGCAACCTAAACGATCGTGCTCGCATTTAATCGAACCATGAGAGTTGTGGTACAACACTTTTGTAGCCGAAATTACAATCTAAGTATTTTTCCATTTTAATTGCAAGCTATTTTTTATATTGCAATGTATCGTGCGGGTGAAATTTTGCAACTGAATTTAAATCAGTTACCAATAAATGATTGAGCTGAAATTTGGTGTACGCTAACTATGTGCCGTCATTCTAATTCCAATATGGCGGATCATCCAAGATGGCCGACTGGTTATTCTTTCTTCACTAACACAGTATAGATATCAACTGAAAGGGCTTACTTAGGAGAGCTTAAAAGCTTATTAAAAAACGTTACCTTTTAATACCGTTACCGTTAACCTTAAAATAATGGTAAAATGGAAAATTGGCTTTATAATATAATAGTACAAGACCTTTGTATTGAACAAAGCCGTCATGCACAAGCCCACATACATGTCAGCTAATGAAGTATTCGAAGCAAGTTTGTAATTTCCCTCCAAGTTTGGCGAACCGCAAGACTTCGTGAACATCAATATAGGCATCTCAAGCTACGCATTTAGATATAAATAGAACTACTAGACTTTTCTTTATGTTAATTTTTATCGACATTTGTACATTGGAACTGTGTCCATGGGCTTACATTTCTCAAATGATTTATTTTGTTTAAATTGTATAATATTTTTGAAAAGAGTAATTACTGAGTTTCTTGCCAGGTTCTTCTCAGTAAAAGCAACCTTCCGAACCTGGCGGTAGCATGTATAATCCTGTAAATTGTGTCATTCTGACGATTTGAAAGTGCTTTGTATAAAGTCTAATCGAATAAAGATATTTTTGACTTTGACTTTGACTTTGGTATAGGTAGTTTATGGTACAGACACTCATATTTGGAGAATTGTTTCTGAATTCAATCTATATCTATACAGATAAATAAAATTGAAGTGTCTGTTTGTAATTCCAAAATAATTAATATATAATTCACTAAATGCATATGAGAGTATACACGCTACTGACACTAAAAAAACAAGTTTTAATTTTTTTCTGTCTGTCTGTCTGTGTGTTTGTTTGTTCCGAGTTATCACTGAAAAGGTTTAACCGATTTTAACGGGATTTTCACTGGCAGGTAGCTGACGTTTCAAGGAGTGACTTAGGCTACTTTTATTCATTAAAAATATTAGGGTTCCGCGACAATAAGGATGAAACTAAATCTACGCGGGAGAAACCGCGGGGCACAGCTAGTTCAAACGTATATCTTTGATACTCTTAGTAAGAGATAATTGGTCTTACCTCGCCTATAACAGTAGCCAAGTTCTGGGCTACATAATTTAGAATTTTTGTCATCGACACGATAAGAAAAACCCGCCTATGGCGAAGCAAAATTGAGGGTTATGCTTCTAAATGATACAGAGCGTCATGAGTTATGAGCGCTTAGTGAAAATAGTGGGGGATATCCACGTCGTGCCACACAGAGACACAGACTTATTATAATGACTACGTATTGAAGGGTTTCCATTAAGTCTACGCGGGTGAAACTACGAGGCACTAGGCACTAGGCTAGCAATGAATTAAAACTGACCTTCTTGCACAGAAAGCGTTACAGCGCTGGCTTTTTAGATATATTTCACTGAGCTTTAACAAAGAGAGCTAACGAACTACCACCCTAACGCCACAAAGTTAAAATTCACACAAGGCCAGCTCTCACACGTTGACGGTAGACGACATATATACGTGCCGTGCGCAGACAAAGTAAATGTTACTTTGTACGCTTCGCTAATAGAAACGATACAAAACTCACAGCAATGACATATGTCACGTGCCTGAGTTTTGTCATTTACATACATATTGTATCGTTTCCAATAGCGCAAGCGCGAGATAATGTTACTTAAAGCTTTGTATTCACGTATAGCGTGGTTCAAAATGTGTTAATACATTTTCGGAGGCCGGTAATGGTTGAATGCCAAAGATGGCGGATCAACATGCGGAGACATGCTAAAACGCATGGTCAAGCGATGATGTTTGAATATTTACAACCTACACTTAGGATACTGTTATTATGAAGACGTATTGTGGTATGTAGGCACTGTAAATCAGAAGCCGAGAGCCATGAGTCCCCTAACATGCACTTGTGACGCACTGGTCAGATGGCGAATGGACTTACTGGCATATGCCATGGGCAAGATCTGCCGGCTTGTTTAGGGAGTATTTGAGAAATCAGGTACGTAGAGCATAAGGGCAAGGGCGGCACAAAATATTCCCACAACTAAGATAAGATAAGATTCATTTTCATTTTACTAAAAATGAATTTTCTTTCGTTCTTTCCTTCTTTCTTTCATAACGTACGATGAAGGCGTTCTTACGTTTCGTTTTTATTCTGTGTTCCCTACCACTGGATAGCTCGACGGTCCTGCCAGTTTTATTACTGTGCCTCACTTTAGTGGTTTATCTTATTTTAAACCGTTGAAATTATCATTTACACAGAATGGCACTAAAAATGTGGTATTATTTTTAAACACTAAGAATTGTTTTACAAGAATTTATATAATTTGCAATGTATGTATGTTTGTCCGGGTGGAATGATGCAACTGAATTTTAAATATTTTACCGATTGAGTTGAAATTTGGTATACACTGTTATTTTGGATGACAACGCATGCTTAGCTGTGCTACCTTATCCGAAATCTAATATGGCGGATTATCCAAGATGGCGGCTAATTTAAGGTTTCTTAGGCCTCTGACTGACCTGTAACGATTGCCAAAGACGTTAAATTGGCAACCGGGACCGACGGCTTAACGTGCTCTCCGAGGCACGGAGGGAACTCGGGTGGTCACCCATCCAACTACTGGCTAGGCGTATGGTTGCTTAACTTCGCTGATCGAATGATATGCGCAATAGCAACTGTGCCACGAGCTCCTCTAAAAAAACGCAGACGATTTCGTCAGCGTAAAAACATGTGAGCACGGGCGGATGCATGATTACTCACAATAATTTTCTCAGCCAAAGCTGTGCGGCGAATCAAATTGATTTTGCGAGTTAAAAAACCCATCCATTTTAAACATGATAATAATTATTCGTACGGGCTTCGTAACCAAATACAATCAATTTTCCTTTACGATCCCGTTTCAACAGATCGGGCGATAAATATGATATATGTAGATACAAATAGGTGCAATGGAAATCTGTGAATAGAGGAAAACATTGCAACATATCCCTTCAATATTATTCAGAGCTAAACACAGTAAATAGCTTTACGCAGTATGGAATCAAAGCGTAAGTATTTTTTGAAATAAGCTTACTTTATTTACTGCCAACATAATGTAATTTGTCGTTTTCTAGTCTAGAATAACTCTGCATAACACATAAATGACGTATTCGCTGTCGTGGTTGATAGCACACCCCTTATTGACGCTACTGCTTTACTTACTGTACATCGAAACGATCATCATACAAAATCAAATTTGATAAGGGGTATAAATATTCACTATTCTAGTGCCCTCTAAGGGCCGACAGATGGCATTGTATTGATCCTATACAAATCTGCGTTTACGTCAACGCGGTGACTTGTGATGGTGGCAGTGAATAACTCGCACTAAGCCCTCAGTGCCTAGCCTCAGTGCCCAAGTGCCTAGTGCGAGTTTTTCACTGCCGTCGTCACAAGTCACCGCGTCAAAGTTAACGCAGATTTGTATGGGATCGGAGCAGCGCCTCTGTCGGCCTAAAGATGACACTATTGTGAGCCCATACAAATCTGCGTTTACGTCAACGCGGTGACTTGTGAGACTCTGCTTATAATATCGTAGATGTGCGCGTTTGTGTGAGTGTGTGAATTTGAACGATTTGTTCCTAGATCCCTTACTGCTTAAGAACCTTATATTTATGCTATGTCATTTCCGTGTTTCACCAACATATTTGAAAAATTCCAAATGAAAATCTGCATTACTTTATCAGACGTGACACCCTTTTCTGATATTAGTTATAATTTGGATGCTTGACAGATATTGTTGGTATATGGGAACAATCCAAGTCACTCCATAGTGTAACTCATTCACACATTCAATCTTTAACTCATTCATATCATTCATTCAATCGGTCTATGTTCTTTAAATTATTCCTATTATTCATTCCAATACAGACATTCGTCTAGTGCACAAGTTTTTTCTTTGCTCCTCTACCCATACCTATCCAACAGATATTATATAAATTATGTACACTTTAAATATTTAAGGCTATTTCATTTAGTTTTGTAACAAAATATTTATAGTACTTTAATAAGTAGTTTTCACCACAGAAATCATTTCGTACGATTTATTTTTAGATTCCGCACTGTTTGTAATTAGCTCATGTATACTGTGTCCAAGGTCTGTCGGATTGAATTCTAAGTAACATCGGTAATCCGAAACTACTAGAGTTCTAATTTGTATCGTAATAAGTTTCCGACGTCCAGTGCTGCATGCAATTACGCGACATATCCCGATAAAGTTGCGAGCCGAGGTAAATTATGTGCCAGAGGAATGAAACTGTATTCCCAGTGCCAGAGACATTTCTGAACATTCAAATACTAATTTGCCGTACCTATTTGCTAAGTTTTTGCATTCTGTTTAAGTCGCTCTTAGAAATTTTAAATTAGGGGAAGGTTAATGGTTTCGAAAAATTGTTTTATGGGATTATTTCGGGATTTATTAGCGGAAGAAAAAAAATAAAAACCTAGTTAGATTTCACGTGAATAACTCTACGTTACATCTAATTTTTATGCGAAAATAAGGTCTTGATATGGCCAATTACTCGAAAACGGAAGAAGATATTTTCGTCATAATATTTTTTTTTGCTTCCTAAAATTATACCCTATCACATATTTTAACAGCTGTCCCGGTTTCCCCGACACCCTGTATATTATTATTCATCAATATTTTCTAAAAATGTAGGTGTCATTTTAGAATCGATCAATGAAGTGTACATAATGCTGAGTTTCTTGCCGGTTCTTCTCAGAAGGCTAGTTTTCGAACCGGCGTGTTCTTTGACAGTATAGAGTGCCTTACCAGGGCCTAAAATATTTTTTTATTTTCATTTCCTATCAATTTATTGCCCCTGAAAACCCCGCATACTTATTTTCAAGCAAATTCAAAAGTTTTGCAAGTTAAAAGTTTCTGAGATTCAGATAAGTATATAGGTTCATATACTTATCTTATCTTATTTGTGGCAATATTGGGTCCGGTTTCCCGGTAGCACGTCGACCCTTGGGATCTTTTGTGCCGCCCTTGCCCTTATGCTCTACGTACCTGACTCCTCAAATACACCCTGAACAAGCCGACAAATCTTACCCACGGGAAAGAGCTTGCAGTCCTCTGGTTTCGGATAAGCCTTACCCAGTAGGTCCATTCGCCATTTGGCCAGTGCATCGCAATTGCATTAGGTGACTCGTGGTTTCGGCTTCTGATTGAGTACCTACATACCACATCGTTAGATAAGTTCATCTTATGAAGATGTTCTTTTGTCTCAGAATGACCTGTTAGTGCCCCTGTGAGTTGCCTAAGCTGACATCTATCAACTGTAATAGCTTTCTGCTTTGGCTCTCACCCCAAATGCCTATAGTTACATACGTAGCATATAAGAATTACTCGTTTAAAGGTAACTAAAAAATAATTTGCAAAGTTCACGTCATTCCAGAGGGTTCTCCGAAGGGGTAGGCAGATTAAGTAAACTACTTCCGAGACATATGCAGGATGGGAAACCAAAGCTCAGACGTCGCTGAAAAATCGCCGATTGAGTAGAAGTCCTATCGAACTACGATCATGTAAATACTACATTGGGGAGGATTTCGATCCAATCACTTTAATCGCAGGCTTAAGCAGGATATTATCGAGATTGTCGATAAAAAAATAATCTTTTTACCTTTGCAAGGACTACCATCTCCACGCCGCGTCCCCACGGTAAAATCTCTCTACAAAACCGTATTCAAATATATACCTTAGCGGCAATTAAGTTTAAAGCCACTATTAATAGTAACCGCATGGTGCATTAAGGTATATTATGGCTTGCATGTCGTGGTGGGCTGAATGCCTAGTTACGGCAGTTCATTATGCCATATTGTTTCAGAGATCGACTCATTGAAGCGAGGAGTTGCCAATTAGTCCAACTGACGTGCTGTATTGGGGAATTCGTTCAATACAATGCATTTTATATTTTAGTTGGTATACATTTTTAAATGTACTAGCTGTGCCTCGCGGTTTTACCCGCGTAGCGTTGATATCAAGGGTTTTTTTAAATAAAAGTACTCCGGGTAATATTAGCTATCTGCCAGTGAGTCCCATTGAAAATGGTCCAGCCGTTTCGGAGATTAGCCGGAACAAACAGACAGACTGATAAGATTGGTTTTCTTATGTCAGTAGCATCTATACTTTCATATTTTATGCATTTAGTGAACAGCTGCTTATTTGATATTTATTTATTTATGTATGTAAAGGAAACATAAAGCTTTATATAAAAGAAATTAAACAAAACATATTTAAATTAAACATAAACCAATCAAGTTGGCAAAATAAAAAAAATAAAATATACAGCATATCGGTGGAAAAAAAAACAAAATAAAGTTTGATATACAACCGACATGAAACAAAGATATTATTGACCCATTTACAAATAGACACTTAAATTTTATTTATCTGTATAGATGTATGGATGTACTTATTGATATAAAAGTGGTGGGCGTGGGTTTTGAGCAGACGCCTGCTACGTAAGCGATGGAATTTAGAATTCCAACCTACCAATGAGACTTTCTAATACACTTATGTGCAGTGATTTCACACCACGAGCTTTACGGTGAAGGAAAACATCGTGAGGAAACCTGCATATGTCTGAGAAGTAATTCAAAGACGGCTTTTGACGGCGATAGACTCACTGTCACGTTACGTAATCATCTTCGGTTGAAAAGTGGGTGTTGTTATTATAACACCTCTGCCTACCCCTTCGGGGAATACAGGCGTGAGCATCAGTGTGAATGTACGTAGGTTTTAAAAAATGTAGGTAATGTAATAATACTTATAAGGGTTTACTTTTAAAGTTTGATTTCATAGGTAGTATGAAAGGTACTGAATTTCAGCAAAATCTGATTGAAATACTAAGTCGGTGGTTTAGCTGCCAAAATAATATACAAAGCTTCTCTTTAGAAATATTAAATTTGGTTAAAATTCGTCAGAAGCTTACCGCGGATCCCGTGAAACGTGGGAAGACTTAAGATGTTAATATTGAAATCCCCAAAAGCAGTTATTTTGCGTTACCAAGATTAAAATGGCAGAAAAGCGAGATATTTTTGTAAACTGCCCCACCGGGTGTAATATTTAATTATTTCATCTCTAATCGGGCAAAATATAATTAATATTCTATTCTCATCAGACAGGATGTTATTGCGAGGGCTGGCTACACTGATTAAATTTTCACCGACTTCGATAATGGTGTGTTCAATAATGTTGTTGTAGTGAACATTTGGGAGAAAATTTGCTTTGTTTGTGATATTATACATTTTGCATACGACCCTTAATAGAACAAAATACTTTACTAATCTATGACAAAAGGGCGCTACCTACAAGATTATTTTAGTACTAGCTGTGCCTCGCGTAGATTTAGTTACATCCTTATTGTCGTGGAACCCTAATATTTTTAATAAATAAAAGTAGTCTAAGTTCTAAATCAAATCAAATCAAATCAAATATATCTTTATTCGATTAGACTTCATACAAAGTACTTTCAAATCGTCAGAATGACACAATTACACAGGATTATACATGCTACCGCCAGGTTCGGAAGGTTGATTTTACTGAGAAGAACCTGGCAAGAAACTCAGTAATTACTCTTTTAAAGAATATTATACAGTTTTAAAAATACAAAATAAATTGTTCAAGCAACTATAAGCCCATGGACACAGTTCTAATGCTCAATTGTCAAAAATAAAAACTAAAAATATAGTACAAATATATGTGAGCATGGCAAATTCCAGCCAGTCAAAGCAAAATTAAGATTAATTAATTGTAGCAAAAGTACAGTGCCAATGGGATTATTTACAAACATTATCAGGTACATCCCAGGCTCCCTTATCACAAATATAATCACTTACAGTATAATATCCTTTTTCAAGCAAAACTGATTTAATTGTTTCTTTAAATTTGTTGAAGGGCAAGTTTACAATTTTTGTTGGTAATTTATTATAGAAGCGTGTGCTCTGTCCTAAAAATGAGCCATGCACTTTTTGTAGGCGATGCGCAGGCACTACAATTTTATGTTTGTGTCTTGTGTTTACATTATGCACATCACATTTCCTTTGAAACGATCCAATGTTTTGATGCACAAATAATAAGTTAGCTAAAATATACTGTGAGGCCACTGTCAAAATTCCAATTGATTTAAATTTTTCCCTTAACGATTCTCGCGGTCCCAAAATATATATAGATCGTATAGCCCTTTTCTGTAGTGTAAATATAGAGTCTATATCAGCAGCTTTGCCCCAAATTAAAATAGCATAGGACATAACGCTATGAAAATAAGAAAAATATACAAGTCGAGCTGTTTCTATGTCGGTGAACTGTCTAATTTTTCTAATTGCATAAGCTGCGGAGCTGAGTTTTCCTGATAACTTGGATATATGTGGGCCCCACTGAAGTTTATTATCAAGGGTTACACCTAGAAATACTACAGAATCTACTATTTCCAAAGTTTCACCATTTACCATGACCTTTGTATCAACAGGTTTGACGTTTGGTAAAGTGAATTTAATACATTTAGTTTTTTTGGCATTTAAAACTAAGTTATTTACATTAAACCATTTCAATACCTGATCAAGTGCACTGTTTACATCTTCATAATTCGTTTTGGCTCTGTCGACTTCAAACAAAAGAGATGTGTCATCAGCGAACAGTACAATATCACACGTATTCTTTACTAAATTTGGTAAATCATTAATATATACTAAGAATAGAAATGGTCCTAGGATTGAACCCTGTGGGACGCCCATTTGTACTGGAGAACCGGAAGATCTGACCCCATTTACTTCGACTTTTTGAATCCGTTGACAAAGATATGATTTGATTAGGTCGAGTGCCCTACCTTTGACACCGTAATAGTTTAATTTAACTAATAAGGTTTCGTGTTGTACACAATCGAATGCCTTGGATAGGTCGCAGAATACACCTATCATGTCGTGAGCGTTTTCCCACGCTCTATAAATATGTCTAAGAAGTGCAACACCAGCATCAGTGGTTGAACGACCTTTGGTGAAGCCATATTGCTCACCATGTAGAATATTATTAAGATTAAAGTAAGCGACTATTTGATTCAGCATAATTTTTTCGAAAATTTTGCTGAGGGCTGGCAAGATAGAGATCGGTCTGAAGTTAGTAGGGTCACTAATATCACCACCTTTAAATAATGGAATAACTTTACTATATTTCATGAGATCCGGGAATACACCGCTCTTAATACAACTGTTAAAAATGTCAGCTAAGTAAGGGGCAATTATGTCAATAATATCGTGAAGTACTTTCACTGATATATCCCATAAATCACCAGTCTTTTTGGAATTCAAACTTTTAAATGTCTTAATTATTTCAAAAGGCGTGATAGAACAAAAACTAAAGCTAGTGCCGCACTTAGAAACATTTAATTTCAGTAATAATTCGGCGTCTGTGGGAGATGAATTTAGGGAACTAGTAGTTACTATAGGAACATTTGCAAAGAACTTGTTGAAAGTTTCAGCTATTTCACCATCGTCTTGGATTACTTTGTTATCTATATTTAAAGTTAAACGACAATCGCGACTTTTTGCCTTTCCCGTCTCGGCATTAATAACGTTCCAGGTAGTTTTTATCTTATTATCAGAATTCTTGATTTTCTGGGCAAGATGCAAGGCTTTAGCTTTTATACAAACTTTCTTAAAACATTTAGAGTATCTAGTTACGAATGCTAAGAATTCAGGACTATGATCATTTCGTTTCATACCATAAAGTTCATACAACTTCCTTCTACTTTTATGGATACCTACAGTTGCCCACTCATTGAATTTAGCTTTACTATGTTTCTGAACTGTTTTTAGTTTAAATGTACTATTGAATTCCGTTTGTATAACGTTAAACAAGCTATTGTAAAGAGCATCAGGATCTTCTTGTGGCCCTTGCAGATAAGGTATCTTGCTTGCTAAGTTAGACCTGAAATTTGCTACAAGTTTCTTAGTAATAGGTCTGTAAGTGGTTTTACTTACTACATTATTAGTTTTATTTAATATTGTGATTTTTTGACCACAATGGTCTGACGTTAGATCACTGATAATAGATTTTTCCAGGGCCTCACAATCGCAGAACACATTATCTAGACATGTCGCAGAAGTGGCAGTTATTCTAGTGGGCTCCAGAAATAAATGCTTTAAATTAAAAGAGTTAAACAAACTAATTAAACGCACCGAAAGAGAATTATTTTCTAACAAGTTAACATTAAAATCGCCACACACTACAATGCCTTTATTAAGGCCCGCAACACGTCTAAGGGCATCTTCAAGGATTGATTCAAATGAACAGAAATTGCCAGATGGGGGACGATATACGCATATTATTACATTTCCTTCTAGTAATATCAGCTACCTGCCAGTGAAGTCCCGTTAAAATCGGTCCCGGCGTTTCAGAGATTACCCGGAACCAACAGACAGACAGAGAAAAAAATTAAAACTTGGTTTTTTAGTGTCAGTAGCGTATAACTTTCATATGCATTTAGTGAAAAGCTGTTATTTTGGAATTACAAACAGACACATCGACTTTATTTATTTGTATTTAAAAGAGTAATTTTTGAGTTTCTTGCCGGATCTTCTCAACAAAAGCAACCTTCCGAACCCGGTGGTAACATTAATAATCCTGTATAATGTATTTGTTTCCTTCTGACGATTTGAAAGTACTTTTTAAAAAGTCTAATCAAATATAAATATATTTTGAATTTCAATTTGTATAGATTAGGGAATTAATTAAATAAGTAGGGCAAGCTTGATTACAGACATCGAACTTAGAGAATAATTGAGCGCTGCATGCTTAGCACGGACTATTTGATTGGGCCCACCGCATGTCACTTCAAATGAGCCCTATATTGGATACCAAATTAATTATTGCTATTCGGATAGAATTTCAAATAAATTAGGACAATAGAAGACATATTACATATATATGTATTTTGATACATATAAGACGTGGTGGCCTTGGGGTTTGAGCAGTCGCCTGCCACGCAAGCGACGCAGGTTCGAATCCCTGGGCCTGCACCAATGAGTTGTTCTAAAAACTTATGTGCATAATTCACACCACGTGCTTCACGGAGAAGGAAAACATCGTGAGGAGACCTGCATATGTCTGAGAAGTAATTCAAAGACGTATGTATAGTAACTGAGACGGCGATGGACTCACCCTCTGTCACGTTGACACTTCATCATATTCTGTGAAAAGTGGGTGTTTTTATTACAACACCTCTGCCTACCCCCTCGGGGAATACAGGCATGAGCATATGAATGTATGTATGATACATATAAGATATCTTCTTCTTATATTTAAAAATGAATCCCCATTTCGCTTGGTCACGGCATCACGCGTGAACGGCTGGACCGATGCCATCGGAAATTTTACTGGCAGATAGCTGAAGTTCCAAGGAGTGTTTTAGGCAAATTTTATTTAAAAAAACAGCATGAAACTAAATCTACGTGGGTGAAACCGCGGGGCACAGCTAGTAATACATATATATGTATTCTATCAGTCTTAACCGTAACTAATGGGGATTAAGAGACTGCGTTTTAATTGCTTCTCAATGCGGTCTCACCAGAACCAATGCCACGCATTATCATTGCTTCTGATGCCACCACATTGAGAAGCAATTAAAAAGCAGTTGCTAAACCCCCATTAGGCACGGTTACCAACATTTCTAAAGGTGTAGTTTAAAGTATGATAATGAAAAGCAGTTTACAGGACACTCGAGCTGCGCCAACCGTAGCTTTCTCATTAATATTTATGGGATGACTCGAGACATGCATCGCAAATAATGGGCAGCTTCATGTTTTAGTTGGGAAGTTCTTAAACCTT
This sequence comes from Watsonalla cultraria, assembly GCA_964035505.1. Lineage (NCBI taxonomy): Eukaryota > Metazoa > Arthropoda > Insecta > Lepidoptera > Drepanidae > Watsonalla > Watsonalla cultraria. The sequence goes on along the minus strand of OZ037736.1, from coordinate 2,001,329 downwards.
GGAGTAAAGTTACAGCCATGGAGGTCGAGTGGTTTGGGTGTGGTGCAAAGGACGTCGGTTCAAATCTATGCCCTGGTTTACGTAACAAACGATCGAAATTTCGAATGTGGTGGGTAGTATCCAAACAATAAAATAAAATAGAAGTGTTTGTTTGTAATACCAATTAAACAGCGTTTCACTAAATGCATACGACAGTATGCTACGCTACTCACATAAGTAAACTATTTAAAAGTAATGTAACCGTATTGACCGATTGTCTGACAACTAGTTAATGTTACAAGGAGTTACATTAAAGTGCCTACACTTTAATGTAACAAAAACATTAGGTTTCACGGCCGCTTATGAAATTATTTATATTTTCATACATAATTGGCCGCGCCGTGGTGGCCTCGGGGTTAGAGCAGTCGCCTGCTACGCAAGCGACGCAAGTTCGAATCCCAGCGGGGCCTGTACCTATGAGTTTTTCTAAAAACTTATGTACAGTGATTTCACACCACATGCTTTACGGTAAAGGAAAACATCGTGAGGAAACCTGCATATGTCTGAGAAATAATTCAAAGACGTATGTATAGTGCCTGAGACGGCGATGGACTCACCCTCTGTCACGTTGGCACTTAATCATATTCGGTGAAATGTGAGTGTTAAAAATTACAACATCTCTGCCTACCCCTTCGGGGAATACAGGCGTGAGCATATGTATGTATGTTTCATACATAAGAAATGCGACGCAGCATTAATTATAATTATATCATAAGGTACTAAATGGGTGGTTAAGTTAATTACATATACATTATAACGTCACAGACATTAACTGTTGACCACAGACATATTAATACTATGATGAATTGCACTACACCTATCTCTGCATCACCCAAAGGTTGATTAGTAAAGAATGCCTATGCATTAAGTCCGCTTACGCATATCTACTCATATTGCAGGTTGAATGTTTTCATAATGATAATTGTGAAATTTAAGTTAACTTTCCAAATAAAAAGGTTAACATCCGCTTTGGTGGAATATTATTATAAAACAAAAACTTCGTTCCAATACTCTTAATAAAATTCCCCACCCAACATCTCGTTTTACTTCCAATTTTTCACTTCCATTAACATTCTCCTTTCAAGTTAGTAAAACAAAAAGTTGGTATCTCCACTCCACTAAACGATCGAAATGTTCGTGAGCCCCAAGGCATCAAATATAATCGTAACACAAGGGCGACTTCTCAAATTTATATTTATATCAATGTGGGAATTGCCGGTTCTTTTCAGAAGGCTAGTTTTCGAACCGGTGGTAAATTTCTGGACATTCATAAGTGCTTACCAGGGCCTAAACTGAATAAATCATTTTCAATTTAATTTTCTTTATTCCAAGTGTAGAAATAAAAGTGTGCCTTATGTCTCGCTGATAATGTAGCTATCCATTGCTGATTCTTTGAGAGACTTTTCAATATCGGTCAAATAGTTTCGGAGCCTGTTTAATGCAAACAAACAAACAAAAAAACAATAAATTTTTTCCTCTTTAAAATATGAGTGTAGATAGCACAAGCAGATAGGCATTTACGACTTAGAGCAAATATAAAATTATAGTTCGGGTACTATGGGAGTAGGGGTTCTGTAAGATGTTTATTTTGCGCCCGAGGGTTGAAACAGTTTGATCACGAATTGTCTGATAAAGGCTGACTGACGTTACAATGGATGACGTAACGGGTTCGAGCTCTAGTTTATAGCTACTTAGTTTACTAACATGATCGAAAGTACAGTTAAGCGATAAAAGTTTTGATGTTTGACCGTACTTATCACATAATACTTATGTGTGTATAGCTTTATATATGGTCTAGAGCATCGGCTAGTTTTTTTTCACAACAATTTCAAACAATTTCAAAATAAATATGAAACTATATTTTTTTTCAATTCGTTAATTTTATAATTTTTTGAGGCATTCGGTCTTAAAATTTCATTTTACAAAAATAAAAAAGCATTGTCCACATATTATCCATTAAGCATCGAACCTTTAGTGACCTCAAACAACACACGAATAAAAATTATATTAATAATTTTCAGAATTTTATTTATTAATTTGACTTGTACCACCAGCTCATTATTAAAAATATGCGCCTAAAAAGTCTCAAATATGCATACAATGGTAGAATTATCGGAACACAAACCGCCTAATGGAAAGCAATTACTATGAACGTGACATACACCATGTTTAAACTTTCGCATTGTATTAACACTACGTTGTCACGCGGTTTCACCCGAGTAGTATCCGTTCCCGTGCGAGTAGGGGGATAAAATATAGCCTATGTTACTCGCTGATCATGTAGCTAACCATTACTGAGATTTCAAATTGGTCCGATGGTTTTTTTCTTTATTCGTTACACACAAAAATACAAAATGTTTCAACTTCACAATATTGTTTATAGATATGCAATTCAATAACCTGACTGACAGACTGACTGACTGAGCAAACATACTAAGCCGCTGGTCTTTTAAAGATATGGAATTTGCAGGGTGTGTTCTTAGTGAAGTTTAGGTGTTCACTGAGAATGGATTTTCAAAAACTCCACCCTTAACTAAATTAAAATTAAACAAATATATCCTTAACATCTTGAAAACATATGTTATACTTGATTCAAACCATTTAAGTTAGACAAAGTAACTCAAACCGTAAGTAACAAAGCCCTTCGCTCCCAATCTTGCTATCCCACAGTCTTAAAACATCACAGAGAAGTCTGCACGAGCCGTAACACCACATCTGCAAAATATATGAGACGTTCCACCGTGTAATGGCTCACATTAAATACAAACAGGAGGTCAGCTACTACTAAACATATGCGATTCATAGTTCTCACTGGATTATATATCAACTAGCTGTGCCCCGCGGTTTCACCCACTAATATTTTTAATAAATAATAGTAGCCCAAGGTACATCAGCTACCTGCCAGTGATTGTCCCGTTAAAATCGGTTCAGCCGTTTCAGAGATTACCCGGAACAAACAGACAGAAAGAGAAAAAACTTAAAACTCGTTTTTTTTTGTGTCAGTATCGTGTATACTTTCATATGCATTTAGTGAAAAGCTGTTAGTTTGGAATTACAAACAGACACTTCAATTTTATTTATCTGTATGTATGTATGTAAGTCTGAAAGTAGCACCAGTGACTGAGAAGTTGAAGAATAAACATTTGTCGTGGCATGGACATGTTATGCGGAGGGATGAGGAAAATGTTGCCAAAAAAGTTTTGTTTATGAATGTGGATGGTTACAAGGGGAAAGGAAGACCTAAGAAACGATGGATGGAGTGTGTGAAAGATGATATGACTAGAATGGGAGTGAATACAGATATGACGACTGATAGAGAGAAATGGAAGAGAAGAACACATTGCGCCGACCACAAATAACATGGCATAAGGGCAGGAAGATGATGATGTATGTATATGTATAGATGCGCAGCCTAAACCACTAGGAGGGTGTTCTTTGGGAGTTGTAGGTATTCATTCAATAACGATTTTTCAAAATTCCACGTGAAATGGAAGCTTGTATGTGAAATCTCACACCCACGCAGGCGAAGCTGCAAGTGCAAGCTAATTTGGTATTGCAGGCACATTCACTACCTTGTATGTTTGTATGGCACAATATAGTAAGCTCGGTTAGATTTAATATTTTTTGTTATATTTCTCTTTATTTATACCTTTTTCTCGGCCTATTTTTTATTTTCCGTTAGCCGTGATTGTCAGTAATAAAAATATTCGCGTATTTTTTTTATATTACTGTCTGAGAAATCATGAAGTTGTCTGTGGCCACCGCTTTCCTATTTGCCCGCAACGGTACAAAATAGCCAAAATTCGAACAGGATAATGCCACCGCGCCGTACCTCTCTTGAATGTTTTCGTGTGTTCTCGTCTACTATAGGGAGTCGGCCCTCTGTATGTATTTACTTTGCGGTAATGGTGTAAATAGCTTCAGGCGTCCGCTTTGTTGGCGGCGATTCATGGTCACACTATCGGCCTTCTAGCCTGATAACGAGGCTGGGGCTCCGTGGAAAAGGGTGGAAAAGGTTCAAAGAATTGAGGTAAAGTTGTTTTTATTTCCCTTAAAGCTATTGAGAAGGAACGAAAAAACTTAGAAGAAATTTACGTTATGTAAAAGCAATGTACTTTCCATCTGTCACGTTTTTAATACCCTTAAAGGTGTATAGGTACGATATATTTTGAGTTGTGTTTGCAGTGTATTTTCGCTGAACGCTCAGAACTCGTGACGGCACTTGTTTCTTTCACTTTAAAGTGTTCAAGTATGTTTTAACGTGGACGAATTTCGTTCCGTATTAGCGTGATGTTGATCCGAAAAATATGAATTATTAATTAAAATATATATAATTCGATTATTAAATAGATGTATAAAGTTAAGAAAATATTTCCATCTTTCATATTTTTAGAACGTGATTTTTCAGCAGTCGGTTTCAAGTTAATTTTTTTTTATCTTCGCGCCAGTTATGACAATTTGACCTTAAGTTGCTTTAGATAAGAACCGACAAGGGACAAAAACTTGACCAGTTTTTCCACATGGTGAGCTCAACTCAACCCTATTTAACAATTCCCAACTCACTGGCTCAACGTACACACCAATAGAGGTACTTATATGGGAACTTATAGAGGTATTTATTGTTTGTTCCCTGCTTAGGTTCTCGTAACCTTACAGTATTATAAAGGTATCTTTTAGGTTATCTTATCAGTATTTTTAGAAAAGAGTATCTTGTTTTTGCTTTGAATAAAATATGCATAAGGATTGCGTTCCTAGTTCTTCATCTTTTTCTAAATTCTAAAGATTTTTTGGTATTTCCTCGTAGCCAAGTTTTCATCCGTCTTTTCGACAGAAATCATGACGAAAAGTACAATATCAATTTTTATCATATTCGTAATACGTTCTGGGGGCCAGCCATCATCGGATTTTTTAAGCAAAGCGTTATAGGAACTGCTGAGCTTTGACATTTTGTTTCGGTAACATAAAATTGAACGTCCACCAAAGCTAAGAAGTTCTTAACACGAGATGCTTAAACGATTATGCATCTTGGAGACTTGCTTTTAATGGTGTGGTAAATTTATCATTGATACTTCTGTTTTAAACTGTAATGCGCAGGGATGAGGATAATGTTGCCAAAAAAGTTTTGTTTATGAATGTGGATGGTTACAAGGGGAAAGATGACCTAAGAAACGATGGATGGATTGTGTGAAAGATGATATGACTAGAATGGGAATGAATACAGATATGACGGCTGATAGAGAGAAATGGAAGAGAAGAACACATTGCGCCGACCCCAAATAACATGGGATAAGGGCAGGAGGATGATGACTTCTGTTTTAAACTTTAAAAAATAAAAATGCCTATTCAAGTAGTAAAATAATTTGAGTTGATATTTCGGGTCGTTGGACTAGAACTATGGCCGAGAACAGTGCCCTAGGTTTTATTACGCATCGAATTTCGTTGCGTATTTGCAAGGTAAGCAAGGTGTTGATCAGCCATCTTATAAACACGACAAAATCTGGCTTAGGGCACGGACTACGTATGTCGACAAAAATGCCTAAGTATTAAAATGGAAAAATAATTTGGGTCGTAGTTTCGGGCCCTTTATGGACGAGAACTGTGTGTAAACAGTTTCCGGGGTTTCGGATCAATATTAAAACCACTATCCCGGCTCATATTCTTTGCAGACGATTTAAAAAATGTAAATGCTTCCTTCCACATTATCTATTTCGCACTACACGAAAGGCGGAATGGGATACGGATGATACACAATTGAATATTCAATTCTTTGTTAGGGTTGGCACTGATTAAATTTTTATTTTTTATATCTATATCTATACAGATAAATAAAATTGAAGTGTCTGTTTGTAAATCCAAAACAACAGTTTTTCACCAAATGCATCTGAAAGTATACACGATACTGATACTAAAAAACCAAGTTATAAATTTTTTCTCCGTCTGTCTGTCTGTCTGTTTGTTCCGGGTAGATAATCTCTGAAACGGCTGGACGGATTTTAACTTCACTGGCAGGTAGCTGATGTTTCAAGGAGTAACTTAGTCTACTTTTATTTCTGGAAAATATTAGGGTTCCGCGACAATAAGGATGAAACTAAATCTACGCGAGTGAACTGCGGGGCACAGCTATTTACTCATATAATTTTTATGCTATGCAAACGACGCAAGTTCGATTCCCAGCGGGGCCTGTACCAATGAGTTTTTTCAAACAACTTATGTACTGCGATTTCACACCACGTACTTTACGGTAAAGGAAAACATCGCGAGGAAATCGCCATGTGTCTGAGAAGGAATTCAAACACGTATCGGTAAATTTCGGTGTTGCAAAAACTTACGCTTTCCGCTTTGGTAAGCAGTGAGCATAATTTTCACTACCTGCGCGAATGTATGTCAGGGAAAATCGGTTATCTGAGGCTAAATCAGTTATCAGACTTTATTAGACTTCTGACTGACTGTAACGATTGCCAACGATGTTAATTGGGCAACCGGGACTGAGTTTAACGTGCTCTCTGAGGCACGAAGGGAATTCGGGCGGCCAACCAATAGGTAACTAATCTATATATCGATACAGAGAAGTTAAATTGAAGTGTCTGTTTGTAATTTCAAAATAACAGCTAATAAATAAAGTCTGAAAAGTATAAATAACAATAACTTTTTTACAAAAAGTAAACTACCTCAAATAGAGAAAAAAAATGACTTAGCATCAAACTCGATACCAAAAAACCAACATCAAAAGCTTCATAAATCCACGAACACAAACAAAAAAAATATGGTCAAATTAAGAAATCTCCACCTTTTTTGATATTCGTTTAAAATAAATATACAAATTTGTCTATTGGTGTTAAAGTGAGGAATCGGTGCTGCCATAATTCGTTGCCGACCCTGCAGAATTGCACGCTTGGGAAAAACGCTTATTCTACTAAGCGAAAGCGATATTACGGATTTTATTTATTCTATTTTGTGGATTTATATTTTTATGAAAGACTAGCTGTGCCCCGCGGTTTCACCCGTGTAGATTTAGTTTTAAAAAAAAGTAGTCTAAGTTACTCCTTTAAATATCAGCTACTTGCCAGTGAAAGTCCCGTCAAAATCGGTCCAGCCGTTTCAGAGATTACCCGGAACAAACAGACAGATAGACAGAGAAAAAAAAATAAAACCTGGTTTTTCAGTGTCAGTAGCGTGTATACTTTCATATGTATTTAGTGAAAAGCTTTTATTTATTATGTATAGATGTATAGACTAGCGGACGTCACGCGGTTTCACCCAAGTAGTTCCCGTTCCCGTGAGAGTAAGGGGATAAAATATAGCCTATGTTACTCGCGGATGATGTAGCTATCCATTGCTGAAAGAATTTACAAGATCAGTCAAGTAGTTTCGGAGCCTATTCAATGCAAACAAAAATCAATCTAATCTATCCTCCTTATATTAGTGTAGATCTATCCATCATACTCTTTTCATTGATTGTACGAGTTATAACAGACGTCATTTTAAATTCATTACTAGTTGAGCTCTAGAGATTTACTACTGATCTTTGAAATAGAACCTTAATACCCTAGTAATAGGGCTCAAAGACTTAAATCAATAACAATATCTGGTATTGTCGATGCTTCTTTGAAATACAGAATCGCATGTTGAAATATGCAGGGGCAATAAGCGAGAGATTCAATATATCAAGATACTATATAAGATAGTTTTCTATTAACTATTAATTGACAGATATCTAAATTTTTTTTTTCAAAAAAGTATAATCGGCTTCAAAAAGACAAATTTTTATTCATTATCATCAGCCGGAAGACGTCCACTGCTGAACATAGGACTCCCCCTTGGACCGCCACGCCGAATTTTTATTATGTCAAATAAATTACTTACTTTTGAAGTAGGTGTTTGACGCCAAATTTGGCACTTACTTCAAAAGTAAGTAATTTATTTCACATAATTTTATTTAGAAAAGAATCATCGAAATCGGCTCACCCAGTCAAAAGTTTTAAGTTAGAGTTTGAGACATACAAAAAAAACATACACAGTCAAATTGATAACATTCTCCTTTTTTTTAACTCGGTTAAAAATATATTATATTTTCATTGCGTTTTTTCTCAGCTGCAAATCGTTATAGACATGAATAGAATATTTGATCTTATTTTCAAGATGATAACTCTCCACGTTACTGATAGACGTCTTAACAGACAGACGGATAATAAAGTTATCCTATAAATGTTGGTCCCGTTTGAGGGACAAAACCCCTAAAATATATACGATCAAATTGAGAAACCTCTTTTCTTGAGGTCGCTTAAAAAGAGTCGTGGCTTAGAATAGACAGATTGAAGAGATAGGTATGAGCACAGGCGACTGTATTGTAAAAAAACTTATGTACAGTGATTTCACACCACGTGCTTTACAGTGAAGGAAAACATCGTGAGGAAACCGGCATATGTATGAGAAGTAATTCAAAGACGTAGTACAGTGCTTGAGACGGCGATAGCCTCACTTGGCATTTAAAAGAAAAGTGGACGTTCGGTTAAAAGTGTACGTTCTTATTACCTCTGCCTACTCTTTCGGAGAATGCAGTACTGACAAATAAAATTTTAATAAATAACTGTAATTCAAAATTAACAGCTATTAACTACATGCAAATGAAAATGTATAAAACTTCGTCACAAAAGATAGAATATTATTTACAAAAATACAAATTATCACATCGTCAAAATAGAATCCTTAAACATCCCGCATTACATTCTGGGGTAAAAAATCTCCCGCGTGGCGCAAACATTATATCGTTGGGTAGAAATCTCCCCGAAGGTTCCCCTTTGTGTGTATCATTACGCTATCTGTTCGGAAGCCGGCGTAAGCTTCCCGTCATTAGACCGCTTGTCGTAAACAACCCTTGTACGTAAATGTGTCTATATTTGACGTTGTAAATGGACATTGAAATCCTTTCAACCTTTTGAATGATATTTTAAAGAAAGAAGGGACAATTTTAAGCAGAGGTAATAATTTTTAATTATAGCAATACCATTGTATTGATTGCCTCAAACTCAGACTCAAAAATATATTTTTCATCCCACCATCTCGGAAAGAGTATTTTTAATCTTCAATATCTGAGTGGAAAAGCCGTTTTTATTCTCTAGAGGATAAAGTAAATTGAATTTAGAACATCGTGTGCACTAAGTTTGTGAATTAAAAAGATTATTCTGTAATACTTACCTGTCATAATGTAGTAATTAATACCTAAACTGAAATAAAAGTGTACCTATCTTGTGATTGTAAACGTTTTTTTTTTGCATTTAGTCATTTCCTCGCTGAGGTGGAATGAAAAGTTACGTGTTGCACTCGAGTGCAAAGATTTTTCACCTCGTGCTCTTTTGATTCCCTCGCTAACGCTCAGGATTCTAATTTTGAATCACTCGCTGCGCTCGTGATTCAATTTTAGAGTCCTTCGCTTGCTCGGTCATCAAAATTGAACACGCGGTTAAAAAGCAACTTTGCACTCCTGTATAACAAATAACTATAATTCATTAGACTTTTAACAAAGTCGCTGGCGTCAGCGAACGTCACGGGGTTTCACGCGCGTTTCCCGTTCGCGTGGGAGTACGGGGATAAAATATAGTCTATGTTACTCGCTGATGATGTAGCTATCCATTGCTGAAAGAATTTTCAAGATCGGCTAAGTAGTTTCGGAGCCTATTCAATGCAAAAAAACAATCTAATCTTTCCACTTTATAATATTAATGTAGATTAGCGTAGATTATACATACTTCTTGCAACTACTATTCATATACAATTAGTTAAAAGTTGTTAATTTGAATTTACAAACAGACACTCCATAAAATTTTTCTGTATAGATTACTTATAAACACACGTAGTCACAATCAACACGCATAATGGTGACCTAATTAAATTATTTCAGTGTTCTAGATTCCATAATGATTTCAGGTTAACCACGAAACAATACGGCGCAGAACGGTAGGTCCCAAAATTTTAATTACTGGTGCGCTCGAACAATGCGTTAATTATGCAACAATAGCTGTGGAGCAATTAAATACTTTATGCAGCTTTATAACAGGCGCGTCTTGTTATCGTTTGCAGATGGAATTAAAATAGTGTTTTAGCAGGGCATCATCTCCCTGGCCTTATACCATACATTGTTGGAGTCGGCACTTGGTTCAACCCGATGTGACTCCATGTTAGTCGCAATCAACGTATTAACTCCTTGCCTGTTATGTGCGCCACTTACTTCGTGTACCATATCATAATCTCCCTGGCCTTATCCCTTAAATTTTTGGGGTCAGCACTTGATTCAACACGATGTGGCTGATCACCAGATTTTTAAACATATCAACCTTAACCCCTTTTACGAGGAAAATCGGTAATCTTGGTTTAATGCATTACATGGGAATAAAACATAACTGGCGAAAGGTGGGTGTACTATGCAAACACCTCTGCCTACCTCTTCGTTTCTCTTTGAGAACGTGAATAAATGTGTGATTTTAATATATTAGAGGCTTGATAAATAAATTTATTCGTAATTTATGTGTCGTCTCGCAATACCTTTAATATTATGAGTGAAGTGATCACTCGAACGTTCCCGACCAAGTTATTAAGGCTTTGTGGACTCAATCTTACTTCAGCTTTATTCATAAATTTAATTACTTACGAGTATTTTGTTATTAGCTTCCATCCACGACTTCGCTTGCGCAGTGTCAGGCACCTTTTTTATTTAAGACTAGTTGTACACCGCAATTTCACTCGCGTAGAGTTTCATGATTCCTGTGGAATTCTAGTTTTCTTTTAAATAAAAGTAGTCTAAGTTACTCCTTGTAACATTCACTATCTGCCAGTGAAAGTCTTGTTAAAATCGGTACAGCCATTTCATAGCCAGACAGACCTACAGACAGAGAGAGAAAAACCAATTTAAAAGTTTTTAAATTTGTTTTTTTTATGTGATTACCGTACCTATATACTTTCATATGCATTGAGGGAAATGCTGTTAATTTGGAATTACAAACAGACACTTCAATTCTATTTACCTTTATATATCATCATCTCCCTGGCCTTATCCCATACATTGTTGGGGTCGGCACTTGATTCACCCGATGTGGCTGATCACCTGATTTTTATACGAAGCGACTGCCATCTGACCTTCGCAACCCCGTTTAGGAGGAAAATCTGTGATCTGGGTTAAACCAGTTGTCAGACTCTCTTAGGCCTCTGACTGACCTGTAACGATTGCCAAAGATATTAAATTGGCAACCGGGACCGACAGCTTAACGTGCTCTCCGAGGCACGGAGGGAACTCGGGCGGTCACCCATCCAACTACTGGCTAGGCGTATGGTTGCTTAACTTTGCCGATAACGTGAAAACAACAAAAGAAACAAAGAACAAACAAAACTGCGAACTGCATTCAAACGAATGAATAAACTCGAAACATTAGCGAGCTACCGTAATGACGACCAACAATTTTGGAGGTATCGAAGCACCTAAATCGACGCAGCCGTTATTAAACCTTATCTCTCCACATTAAAGTACAAATTTGTCTATCGTTTGTTATCAAGTCGTGTCTGATGGCTTGGTTATATCACCAAGAATTATGTAAAGTGAAATAGACTTTGTATTAAAGTTGATAGGGTTGAATTTCCTTGGGGATTGTATTACAAGGATATTTTTGAGTTATAACGTAATGAAGGTTGTCCTAATGAGGGTGTTTATTGCAGAATGTATTGCGCCGCTAACTGTCTGTTTAATACTATAGTACATGTAATTAAGGAGATTAAACGCCCCTTTATTGTACTGAGTGATATTAATACTGTTAACACTAGTCTGCCGCGTATGTCTTGCTTGTTTGAGTAAAGTCTTTAGGGAGCAGTGACTCACGCAAATTCGAATCTTATGCAGAAATGTCATGTAATAGGAGGCCACCCATGAATTAACCAAAACGTAAGTGAATCCAAGTTTCTTGCTTTTTGAAGCTGAGTTTCCAGGGCCTTAACTAAATAAATCATTTTCATTTTCAATCCGTAAGTAAAATAAGTAGTTATTAAATCAATTATCAACATACATATGCTCCCGCCTGTATTCCCCGAAGGGTTAGGCAGAGTTGTTGTAATTTTCAACATCCACATTTCACCTTATATGATTATGTGCCAACGTGACAGAGGGTGAGTCCATCGCCGTCTCAGGCACTATACATACGTCTTTGAATTATTTCTCAGACATATGCAGGTTTCCTCACGATGTTTTCCTTCACCGTAAAGCACGTGGTATGAAATCACTGCACATAAGTTTTTAGAAAAACTCATAGGTACAGGCCCCGCTGGGATTTGAACTTGCGTCGCGTGCGTAGCAGGCGACTGCTCTAACCCCGAGGCCACCACGGCTCTTAGAAACTAAGTTGAAATAAGTCAAATAAAGGTTTATTTATTTTTATTTTATAAGTGAATCCACGGGGCACAGCTAGTACTTAATTAATAACTAGCAAAACATTGCTTATTAACATTAAAGTATCGTTAATTACGTGCCGCCATTTTGTGACGCGACCATGGTGCGTGTAAGTGAAATTCAATTATCGTCACTAATTACACTTATGCGGCTTTGTGCTGGCTGTGGGAACGACGCGTCCTTTGCCAGGGGAAATATTGGTCTGTAATCTGATTATGTGAGATTAATCTAGAGAATATAAGAGTAAATCTAAAGGTATCTTGTTATAGAACTGTAATTACTATCTCATTACGATTTTGTATGAATTTTGAAAAAAAAAATCGCGATTTTAGTCCATGTTAGTCACAGTCAACTTATTAACTCCTTGTCCGTTATGTGCGAATGGTACTTCGTGTACCATATCATCATCGTCCCTGGCCTTATCCCATACATTGTTGGGGTCGGCACTTGATTCAACCCGATGTAGCTCCATGTTAGTCGCAATCAACTTATTAACTCCTTGTCCGTATGTGCGCCTGGTACTTCGTGTACCATATCATCATGTCCCTGGCCTTATTTCATACATTGTTGGGGACGGCACTTGATTCAACCTGATGTGACTGATCACCTGATTTTTATACAGAGCGACTGCCATCTGAACTTCGTAACCCCTTTTACCAGGTAATCTTGGTTAAACCAGTTGTTAAATTATTTTAAGCCTCCGACTAACCTGTAATGATCACCAAAGATATTCAATGGCCAACCGGCACCAACGGCTTAATATGCTCTCCGAGGCACGGGGGGAACTCGGACGGTCACCCATCCAACTCCTGGCTTGTTGCTTAACTTCGGTGATCGAATGAAATGCGCAATAGCAACTATGCAACGTGCTCCTATTTATATTTTCATTATCATTCATAGGCTACGTTTAACTGAGGAAAATAACTAATCTAAAATAATAACAAATGCAATTCTTGTACTTTTAATGTTGTAATGTTTCTTACAAAACTGACTAGGTACACTTTAAATAAAAAAATCCAAAATTAACAAGTCTAAAGTTAAAATATTCACTACTAGCTGTGCCCTGTGGTTTCACCCGCGTAGATTTAGTTTCATGCTTTATATCACGGAACTCTAATATATTTTCAAATAAAAGTAGCCTAAGTTACTCCTTGAAACTTCAGCTACCTGTCAGTGAAAGTCCCGTTAAAATCGGTCCAGCCGTTTCAGAGATTACCCGGAACAAACAGACAGACAGACAGACAGACAGACAGACAGACAGACGGACAGACAGACAGAGAAAAATTTTAAAACTTGGTTTTTTAGTGTCAATAGCGTGTATACTTTCATATGCATTTAGTGAAAAGCTGTTATTTTGGAATTACAAACAGACACTTAAATTTTATTTATCTGTATAGATTTTATTTAATAAATTAGTTCTTTGTTTACATACACACCATCAACGCTACACATTTAGCTACGAGCATGCTACGTGAGCGCTACGACAGTGCTACGAAAATACTACGAGAGTTCTACGTAGAGTTTTGATTTCCTACATTCTTACTTCTTACATACATATGCTCACGCCTGTATTCCCCTAAGGGGTAGGCAAAGGTGTTGTAATAATAACACCCACTTTTCACCGAAGATGATTAAATGTCAACGTGACAGATGGTGAGTCTATCGCAGTTTCAGGTGCTATACATACGTCTTTGAATTACTTCTCAGAAATAAACAGGTTTCTTCACGATGTCTTCCTTCACGTGGTGAGAAATCACTGCACTTAAGTCTATTTAGAAAAGCTAATTGGTACGGGCCTCGCTGGGATTAGAACTTGCATCGCTTGCGTAGACTACCACGGCTATTCAACAATACAAAAGCCATAATTAATGTGATGACCTCTGCTATTGAACCCTAAACAATTATCACCATTACAAAGTAATATAAAAAACTTATCTACAACATAGCATTTTCAACTGTATTCCCAAGCAAACAAGACAACATTTCACACAACAGCTAAATCCCTACTTTCAAATCTCTAAATCCACAATTGGAATTTCAAATTACATGCAATTCGCCTTAAGGGCCTCCATATCGTAACAATGGTGGTTGAAATCCTTATAAGGCCCCGTCTATCCCATACTACCGGCTATAAGATAGCAATACAATATAATAGGTATTTTATTGCCCAAACCACTTTGCAGGGAGTTTAAGAGTACTTTCGTACGTCTTCGCTCTGAGAACCATTCTTTTAGTGGTAATGAATAAAACAATCCAGAAGAGGTTTAGAAATTTGAGATAAAAGGGGCTTAAATCGGTGCTCTATTGAAAAATATTATTTTTGTCTATAGGTTGTGTCAAGTGTTAGTGTCATGAGGACCTGGGTTCGATCCCCAGGTTGGGTAAAGAGCTATTGAGATCAAAATTCAATATCAATACATCTATACAGATAAATACAATTTAAGTGTCTGTTTGTAATTCCAAAATAACAGCTTTTCACTAAATGCATATGAAAGTATACACGATACTGACACTAAAAAAATAGTTTTAAAATTTTTCTCTGTCTGTCGGTCTATCTGTCTGTTTGTTCCGGGTAATCTCGTAAACGGCTGGACCGATTTTAACGGGACTTTCACTGGCAAGTAGCTGATGTTTCGAGGAGTAACTTAGGCTACTTGTATTTATTAAAAATATTAGGGTTCCGCGACATGAAGCATGAAACTAAATCTACGCGGTTGAAACCGCACGGCACAGCTAGTTCAAAAATATATTAATTGATTAGACTTTCCACAATGTACTTTCAAAAAAAATTCAAAAAAAAAAATATATTAAATAGAACGCGGGGACTTGTGACGGCGGCAGTGAAAAACTCGCACTAGGCACTCTGTAGTTTGTAACTCCGGCATCACGACTATTCACGTGTCGCTTTTAGCTCATTTGTAATCAATTATATCCATTGCAAATCTCTTAAGTGTATGAGATTCCAATGATTCTCAGTCTATGCGGGTGAAAACACGGCGCACAACTATTGTAAAGATAAAACTCGTTTCCCTCAAAGATAGACTAAGCATTCAGTAATAAATCAGAAGTGAGAGCCCACATAACGGGGCAAATCTTATCGCAGGCTCCGGAAGTGTTGCAATTAATGACGAACCTCACGAAGGGTCAAACCTAAGGGTTTGTTACCAGAAGGGACGAAAGGTACCGCGTATTATTACAAGCTTTTATTTAACTTGTTCGTTTTTGTTGTTTGTTTGACTGTTATGGAAGTCGAAAACTTTATGTGTACGCTTCTAAATATTTTTATATTCACACCCTCCGAGAAAGGTTTTCAAAGGAGTAGCAAAGCCCCTACTTATCACCGAAGATGATAAGTGCCAATGAGGCTGATGGTGAGTCCATTGGTTTCTCAAAAGTCTTTGTAAAGTTTTTCGTCTTCTTTTTATCTTAAAATCGCCGTCAAGTCATGGCGTCGACGTAAACGCAGATTTGTATGGGCTGACAATAGAAAATTACAGCTTTTCACTAAATGCATGTGAAAACACGCAACTGACACTAAAAATCCAAGTTTTAAAAAAATTATCTATCTGTCTGTCTGTTTGTTCCGGGTAATCTCTGAAACGGCTGGACCGATTTTAACAAGACTTTCACTGGCAGGTAGCTGGTGTTTCAAGGCTACTTTTATTTATTAAAAATATTAGGATAATGATGAAACTAAATCTACGTGGGTGAAACCGCGTGGCACAGCTAATAAATAAATAAACTACGTGCAATAAGGTTTATTTCAAGACATTGTCTAAGCAGTGTATAAATACGTTGCCTAGATTTATTAGCATGCTAGTTCTTGTGAACTAAACTTAGTCGAGTATGGTACAAATTCTAGGAACTCGAGAGTAATGTGGAACAAGGCTATGCTGATGAACTTGTTAACTTTATGTGGAAAACTTGTTTTGGGAGCAATCCTGGGCTATATTAGATCTAGGTATTACTGGGTGTGGTTTTTCATTGGTGCTATATTTACGGAGGTCGATATATAAGTTGACAAACATATGCTCACGCCTGCATTCCCCGAAGGGGTAAGCAGAGGTATTGTAATAACATCACCCACTTTTCACCGAAGATGATTAAGTGCCAACGAGACAGATGGTGAGTCTATCGCCGTCACTTTAAATACGTCTTTGAATTACTTCTCAGACATATGCAGGTTTCCTCACGATGTTTTCCTTCACCGTTAACACTTTTGTTTGGTTGTGATCTTCTGTAAAGCGGAGTAGACCCCTTTCAGGCAGCTAAGTTTCGAAAGTGATACCTTGACTGACTGGCTGACTTATGAGTAGAATTTGGGCAGAGAACAATAAACCGTTGGTCTAAGAGACATCTTATCTTTACCTTATACATAAAAATGAATCCCCATTTCCCTTATTCACGGCATCACGCGTAAACGGCTGGATGGATTTTAACGGGACTTTCACTGGCAGATAGCTGATGTTTCAAGGAGTGTTTTAGGCTAATTTTATTTTAAAAAAACATAAAATCTCTACGCGGGTCAAACCGCGGGGCACAGCTAGTACATTTATAAAAATGTGTGTTTTTAGTAAATTTGAGTGTACATTAATGAAATTAAGAAAGAGTATTCCAAAATTCCTCCCCTAAGGGGCTTAAATAGGGGTAGAAGCTAATTCTATAATTTCACGAGAATAATGCGGACAAATTGGGATCGCAAAAGACAATATCGTAAACTATTCAGTAGCAAATGGAACGTCTCATAGTATTTTATGTGAGCGCCAAGGTAACGTTATCTGATATATTTTATTGCCCAATATTTTTGCTTTTGGTATCAAAAATAATTGGAGTCCTCTTTGTAATAGAAATCTATATCATTACATATTTATTTATAACCAACTAGTTAGTGTTATCCGTCCAATTTATACAGATAAATAAAATTGATGTGTCTGTTTGTAATTCCAAATTACCAGCTTTTCATTATTAAATCTTAAAAAAATCTTTCATGCATAAAATATCTATTGTTCTATATTTTGTTCCTGATTAAGCTGGACCGATTTTAACGGGACTTTCATTGACAGATATCTGATGTTATAACGAGTATTTAATACCAAAATATATCTCTGAGAAATATACTTTTTATAATTAATCTTTCGCGGGCATAACTAAGGAGCACAGCTAGTTTACGCATACAGTATATGATAATTACAGAACAACTGTATATATAAAAATCCCGCTTTCCCTTGGTCACGCCATCACGCGTGATCTGGACCGATTTTATCGGGACTTTCACTTGCAGATAGCTGATGTTTCAAGGAATGACTGAAGCTACTTTTATTTAAGCACTAGCTGTGCCCCGCGGTTTCACCCGCGTAGATTTAGTTTCATCCTTATTGTCGCGGAACCCTAATATTTTTGATAAATGAAAGTAGCCTAAGTTACTCCTTGAAACATCAGCTACCTGCCAGTGAAAGTCCCGTTACAATCCATCCAGCCGTTTCTGAGATTACCCGGAACAAACAGACAGACAGACTGAGAAAATTTTTAAAACTTGGTTTTCTAGTGTCAGTAGTATACTTTCATATGCATTCAGTGAAAAGCTGTAATTTTGGAATTACAAACAGACACTTCAATTTTATTTATCTGTATAGATGTATAGATAAGGGTTCGGCGGGACACCCATGAAATTAACTATTCGCAGGTGAAACCTCGAGTACAGCTACTCTACATTAATATTATAAAGAGGAAAGATTTGTTTGTTTGTTTGCATTGAATAGGCTCCGAAACTACTTGACAAATCTTGCAAATTCTTTCAGCAATGGATAGCTTCATCATCAACGAGTAACATAAGCTATATTTTATCCCCGTACTCCCTCGGGAACGGGACCTACGCAGGTGAAACCGAGTGACATCCGCTAGGCGTATATAAAAATGAATCCCAGTTTCCCATAATTTTATTTAGAAATAATATTACGGTTCTGCGAAATAAAGCATACACCAAAATCTACGCGGGTGAAACAGCTAGTTATTTTATGAAATCTGCAACATGTAAATTTTTAGTTGAAACAAAATATTTTTTAAAAAGAAAATGTGTAACAAAACAAGTCCCTATTTAAGCTGAATGAAGAGACTTCATCCAGGCTGTTTCAACACTTTATAACTCGCTAAGAAACCGGTAAAAACTCATATTGTTCAACACAATACGTTATCAACACCTGGTGAGCGTCAGAATTATATTTTCCTCCTTGAAAATATGATTAATTCATAAAAATATGTACGAAGAGGTCGTAATGTAATACATCACGTTACGTCATAAAATATATATAAGATTAACTACATGCAGTTAGAAATCTAGAAAGAAATCGTTCTAAATTACACACTCATACAGACGCATGTGTCATTTATAGAATACTAGCTGTGCCCTGCGGTTTAACCCGCGTAGATTTAATTAGATTCCCGCGGAACCCCAAATGTTCTTTTTAAATAAAAGTTAGTTACTCTTTGTAACATCGGCTATCTGCCAGTGAAAGTCCCGTTAAAATCAGTCCAGTCGTTGCAGAGATTACCCGGAATAAACGGACATGTTGATAAAGCTCTTTGGCAAATAACTCATTATTAGGTACCAATTCTTTGCGTTTTTATACTCGTGATAATTTCTCAACGAAATGTCCGATTGGAATAAAACAAAAGATATTTTACTACTAGATGAATACCCTTGATAGTATAACGCTTAATTTTGAAAGGATTAATAATAAGATACACATTTAACGTAGTTTCTTTCTTCAGACGATTTAATATTTTTTATGAACATAAAAGCGATTATTGTGACTAAAGTATGATAGTTAGATATATGCTCTTGCGGACTTTTTTGTAGATCTTAATAAGACCTACAAACCTGTAGTACATCATTTTGTTCTATTGTCAATAGTTTTTGCAGCGCACGCATAAATAGGTTTTCGATTTTACACCTTGGGTTACAAAATCGCAATTTTCTTAAGGATCCCTAATTTTTATGAGAATAAAATATAGCCTATAGCCTTTCTCGATAAATGGACTATCCAACACTGAAAGAATTTTTGAAATCGGACCAGGAGTTCCTGAGATTGAGCGTTCAAACAAACAAACAAACTCTGCAGCTTTATAATATTAGTATAGTTTATAGGAAAGAATATGAGAGAAAATATAAAACTGTTACTTATTTTGATTAATTTAAGGCTTATTCGTTATTTTCTGTGTGTATCTATGCATGTAATTCCAAAATAACGGCTTTTCAATAAATACATATGAAAGTGTACACGGTACTGACATTGAAAAACATTTTTTTCTCTCTGTTTGTCTGTCTGTCTGTTATTCGGCGATAGACTCACCATGTGTCACGTTGGCACTTAATCATCTTCGGTGAAATATGGGTGTTATTATTACAACACCTCGTACAACAACATACAGGCGTGAGCATATGTGTGGGAGCAGAAACTTAGTTCCTGCTCCCACACATATGCTCATAAGGTTATTTTGGAGTAAATACGCAACATTTCTCACATCACAACAGACTTTTTTTAAGAAGTCAGTCAAGCGAAGTCACGACAGGAAACTAGTGAAGAGATAAAGATAGATATAAACCGTGTCATTTCCCGAGAGCAAATAACAACATTTCGCAATTAGCCGGAATTAACTACGACCAACAGATTGAGTGAAACTGCCGCGGAGGATTTGGTGGCAATCTAAGCCGTAGATAAATACAAGGAGGTATATACATAGGATGCGGCATTTTTTTATACCGTTAAGGTAGTAATGTAATCTCTTAGCTGCACAAGCGAGATATGTGCAGTGATTTCTCACCACGTGTTTCAAAGTCAAAGTCAAAAATATCTTTATTCGATTAGACTTTATACAAAGCACTTTCAAATCGTCAGAATGACACAGTTTACAGGATTATACATGCTACCGCCAGGTTCGGAAGGTTGATTTTACTGAGAAGAACCTGGCAAGAAACTCAGTAATTACTCTTTTAAAAAATATTAAACAATTTCAAAAAAAAAACAAAATAAATAACTTGAGAAATGTAAGCCCATGGACACAGTTGCAATGCACAAATGTCGATAAAAATTTACATAAAGAAAAGTCTAGTAGTTCTACTTATATCTAAATGCGTAGCTTGAGATGATCAGCCCCCACAAGCAGCACCTGTTCACAAGTATGACGAGAATGCCAGCCATCGCCCTCCTCAACCATTATAGAGGGAAGTGAGATTCTTCACAAATATGACGCGAAATAGTTTCTGAAATCTGTGAAGGAACACCAAGAGTTTCACTATTTTGCTACGATCTTCTGTAAGGTAGTATTTTCTGACTGCTATCTATTAGATATATATATTGACAGCTCAAAATTAGGAAAGGGGTCTGTTATGCCTTACCTTACATCTATAACATACAGATAAATAAAATTGATGTGTCTGTTTGTAATTCCAAATAAATAGCTTTTCACAATATTTACATTCAGTACCTACTTTCTGAAAAAAAACAAATTTTCGATTTTTTCTCTGTCTGTCTGGCCGTTCTGGCTAGTCTTTGAAACCGCTGGACCGATTTTAACTAGTAGTAGATGACACAAGGAGTAACTTAGTCTACTTTTATATAAAAAATATTAGATTTCCGCAAAAAAAAGCCAGTCATTAAATTAAGTAAAAAGTAAAAGAATAATTACGGTGATGATTTTCGTGCTTACGGCACACGTGTGTCCATGGTACATGGACCCAAAGGGAAAGATTGTTTTAAAGGGTTAACCAAAATCCTATAAAAAAAAATAGAGTCCCTATTTGGTTCAGATTTTATTTGGTTCAGATTTTGGTTAACCCTTTTTTGTAATGAATGGGTAAAAACTTTATAAAGACATCGGCTACGATCTTACGAAATGCTCATTTCTCATCTCTGCTTCAAAGTTAAAGTTGTACAAATAAAAAGTAGAATACCTTTTTTCCTGGAAAAGGAATATCTTGACTGCTCAGAGTGGTATTGAATTACTTATTTAAGCATTTCATTATGAAATGAAACGAAATTTATATCCATGACTTATGATTTATGATCTATACAGATAAATAAATTTGAAGTGTCTGTTTGTGAATCCAAAATAACAGGTTTTCACTAAATGCATCTGAAAGTATACACCCTACTTACACTAAAAACCAAGTATAAATTTTTTCTCTGTCTGTCTGTCTGTTTGTTCCGGGTAATCTCCGAAACGGCTGGACCGATTTTAACGGGACTTTCACTGGCAGGTAGCTGATGTTTCAAGGAGTAACTTAGGCTACTTTCATTTCTTAAAAATATTAGGTTCCGCGACAATAAGGTTGAAACTAAATCTACGCGGGTGAAACCGCAGGACACAGCTAATCTTAAATACATTTGTACCTACTTAAAAGTAAACTTATACACTAAAGCCTATTTTTTTATATAAGAACACACATACATACATATTCTCACGCCTGTTTTCCCCGAAGGGGTAGGAAAAGGTGTTGTAATAACAACACCCACTATTCACCGAAGATGATTAAGTGCCAACGTGACAGATGGCGAGTCCATCGCCGACACTGAACATACGTCTTTGAATTACTTCTCAGACATATGAAGGTTTCCTCATGATGTTGTCCTTCACCGTAAAGCACGTGGTGTGAAATTACTATAAATATTTTTTTGTAGACATACTCATTGTTACAGGCCCTTCTTAAAGCCCACGGCCACTACGGCTCTAGTTTTTATTAGTATGATCATCATCTCCCTGGCCTTAATCCCATATATTTGGGGTCGGCACTTGATTCACCCGATGTGGCTGATCACCTGATTTTTATACGAAGCGACTGCCTTCGCGACCCCTTTTTCGAGGAAAATCGGCAACCTGGGTTAAACCAGTTGTCAGACTCTCTTAGGCCTCTGACTGACTTGTAACGACTGCCAAAGATGTTAAATTGGCAACCGGGACCGACAGCTCTCAGAGGCACGGAGGGAACTCCGACGGTCACCCATCCAACTACTGGCTAGGCGTATGGTTGCTTAACTTCGCTGATCGAATGATATGCGCAATAGCAACTGTGCCACGAGCTCCTCATCATTAGTATGATAAGATAAATAAATAATATTGATAAGGAAGTAGAACTGTTTTTACATCCTTGTCTGCGAGAAAATTATGTTGTTAATTAGTAGGCACTCGTGGTTACACAAATAAATGCCGTGTCGTTAATACCTTTTGATTAATAACGCTCTATTTTGTACTTTGCTGGATTATATGACACAATTCCAATGTTGTCATGTTATTAAAACAATGTATGGTTATTGTGTGTTTTAGTTTCATTAAAATAATTTGGTATGCTATGAATAGTATTACCATATTAGATTTTTTTATTTTTTATTCATGACTAACTGAGCCCTGCGTTTTCACCCGAGTAGATTTTGTTTCATCCTTATTGTCCCCGTTAAAATCCGTTCAGCAGTTTCAGAGATTACCCGGAACAAACAGACAGACAGACAGAGAACAAATTTAAAACTTGTTTTTTAGTGTCAGTAGCGTGTATACTTTCATATGCATTTATTGAAAAGCTGTAATTTTGGAATTACAAACAGACACTTCAATTTTATTTATCTTGGATGGAAAAGGTTCGATGCTTATTTGATGATCTTAACTTATTTTTGATGTAAAATTAAATTCTGAAAACTATATTACCTCGATAATTTATAAAAAAAAACGAAGAAAAAAGTAAGTTAACCGAAAAATTATATACAGTAGGTAGGTATTTTTTATATCATCAAGGAATAAGTGGCATCTATAGAAATCTATATCTGTAATATCATTATACAGACATGGTTCCCCTATTATGCAATACCTCAGCCTAATTTGCCTGTACTAGAACACACTGTCAACGCACATCACTCGCGCACCATTTGGTCCTAACGACGTTCGTACTTACATACAATATAGATAATACATGTGTATATATTATTATTATTTACTGAACAATATGTAGGCACAAAATATCAAAGCACAGAAAGAAGGTCGGCTTCCTAATCAGTTGAGAATCGTACGCGGCCAATGATCTATTCAAAGCCTCTAACCAATAACTAGGCCTCGTGATTCTTATACAGTATGTTGTCCATATTAAATATTCAATGGGGTTATGCGGAATATTTTTTCTAAAATCCCCATTCTGAGCTGCTTTCCATCGCAATGGGGATTTTAGGACTTTTTTCCACTATTCTCCATTCTTGTGGATTATTGGTTGAGGATATACAACCCGCCTTTTCCGTGAACATATGGAACCCGATCTTCTATTACATTTTTATTTTGTCTACTATACGGCGATATTGATTAACTAGTGAATTCAAGCGATGTGTTCAACTGTAATTAAATCTGACCCAAATCTTACCGAGACTATTAATCATGATATCCTAGTGTACATTGCGTAAGCAATTATTGTTTTGTACATAACCTAGTGAATTTAATCGGTTACATATTTACATACATACATATTTATGTACACATTATGTAATTTATGCGTCTGTCTTTGTCTGATATGATACAGAAAAACAATGAAAATGAAAGTGCCTGGACACTTATGAATGTCGAGAACTTACCACCGGTTCGGAAACTAGCCTTCTGAGAAGAACCGGCAAGAAACTCAGACAGAAACCTGTACTTACATAAATAATTAACATACACATTTTTTTAAACATAACTCGGTTATTGCTTTAATTAGAAGCTCTCAAAACTTTACAACTCATTTGGATGTTTTAAGGTTAAATCTGTGCTAATCAGAGCTAGGTCCCTCTCATTGGAGTTGGTTTTTCTTCTTTAAATGCTGTAAATTTTTTTTATTGGCTGACGTAAAATTTGCGGCAATTTTCATAAAGTAAAAAATATCTCTCAATTCGCTTCACAATTTAACTTTTTTCCTAGTTTTCGCTATATTAAATTACAACACTTCTAGCAATAATATAGAGTTTCTTAGAGACTAGGTACTGTAAGGCCTCAGCCTTACAAGCTGGTTTAAAACCTTTTGCGATTGATAATTAATCTTTATGAAATATATTTAAAAATAAAATAAAAGAATTCGAAATAAAAAAGAATAGTAGTTGTCTATGAGAAAAAGAACTGGAAGCAAAAATAATAAAAAGTGAAAGAAGGTTTATTAATTTTATTTTGATATAAAAATAGTATCGATCCCGGAGACGAGGGACCCCAAGTCGGGGGTCGCTCGTCACAGTACTTACTTATTATATTTCGTATATTCACAAATAATCTAGAAACTTTTGTTTGAATATGACTTATATCAAAACAACTTAACATAGCGAGGCATTGTGCTCATTTATACAAACAATGCTCTCTAATTGCTTAAAAGAAAGTTTTTTAATATTAACATAAGTACAGTCAGCCTGAAAAGTTAGAGCAATATGTCAAGGAAATTTAATTGCCTTATTTTTACCACTTGTAAATAAGAACGTTGGATTTTAGGTAAAATCAAAAAACCCCCATTCAAATGTGGAAGTGTCTCTATATAATTAGAGAAACCTTATTGCCCCACCTGGGGATTGAACCAAAGCAGTACTGTTTGCGACTACTGAACCAGCGACGTGGTTCTGAATTATACAACGTATATTGTAGTAAGGTAATATAGCACCAGTGACTGAAAGTTGAAGAATAAACATTTGTGGTATGGACATGTTATGCGGAGGGATGAGGATCATGTTGCCAAAAGAGTTTTGTTTATGAATGTGGATGGTTACACGGGGAAAGGAAGACCTAAGAAACGATGGATGGATTGTGTGACAGATATGGCTAGAATATCAGTGAATATAGATATGACGGCTGATAGAGAGAAATGGAAGATAATGCGACGACTATAAATAACGATAAGGACAGGAGGATGATGATATTGCCTCATGTATTTCCCATGCAGGTGAGTTCTCGTGTAAGATTATTCTTTCAAAAGTCTGTTCAGACATTTTTGAGGCTAAGTGTTCGTACCAAATAGTTCGTTGACCCCACAACTGTAGGTATACCTAACAAGGCAAGTAAGACGAGTGTTCTCTCTTCCATTAGCAACAACATTAGCAACTAACGTAGTTTGAAACTTACATAGCGTTCTCACTGGCCGCAAAAAGAACGCATAAAGCCTGTTCGGCTAATGTGTACGAGTCATTAGCTTAATAACACGCCATTCAGTTTTTGCATTCACTCGTTTCGTTCACTCTTCGTTCACTCAATTTGCGTGATGGGAAAAAATCTGACGTCAGCTAATGTGGTTTTGAAGTGTTTACGGCTTTAGTCGAGGAGTTTAAGAATCCAAAGATTTTTTTGGAATGTCAAAATAAACTTTTTGAAAAAAAAAACATGTTCTTTTTTCGGAGCACCTATTTTATGTATAATTATGTTTTTGAATATCTTTTTGTAATGGCAAATAACAAAATTTGGCAAAAAAAATTTTTTATATAAATACGGTAAATAACTAAAAAACATTTAAGTCAATTTTTGTTTGTCTGCTTGTCACGACTATTCTGTGAAACGACAGGACCGTATTGAGACTGGAATCTGTTTATATAAAAATTAATCCATATTTCGCTTGATCACCACATCACAGGTGAACGGCGGGACCGATTTCTGTAATAATTTTTGTTGTGTTCGTTATTGTCAGGAGATGGTTCTTATGAAAGAAAAAAAGAAAATCGCTTGGAAAATTTGAAAATTTAAGAATACTTAACCACAATATAAAATGTCTTTCTTCTTACATCTAACCTTAACGCTTTGGACAATAAAAACTTTTTGATGCAACCTTATGACGTTTGACATAGAACTGACAGAATACGTGCTGCATTCTCATAATTAAGACAGGGCAACATCTGTCGGGTCAGCTAGATACTTATAACAATTATAAGGCCTTATTTGTTAACTCAACGAGTTCCTGAGAAAAATAAAAATAAAGACAGACTGCAAGGTTCCTTCTTGTCCTTATGAGCTACGGAACCCTAGAAAAATAATCAAGCGGATTAAGATAATTATTTGAGAAATTGTTGTGAGTTTTACAGCAGAAGCAGACGGTCTACGGTAATATGTATTCAAATGTACCTTTGTATAATTATGAGTAAATTCCATGCGCCATCTTAGTTCTTCTCGCTAATTCTGACGCATACGAATAGGGAAATTAATCCTGTTTGTTACCATTACAATGATGAAGTGAGATATTTCATGGAATTACTGAGTAGTTATACCACATATATCTATACATCTATACTCTATACAGATAAATAGAATTGAAGTGTCTGTTTGTAATTACAAAATAACAAAATAACAGCTTTTCACTAAATGCATATGAAAGTATACACGCTCCTGACTCTAAAAAATCAAGTTTTAAATTTTTTCTCTGTAAGTCTGTCAGAATTTACTTAGGCTACTTTTATCTGACTATTATCCGCCATTTTCGGATTTCAAACCCAACAAAAAAGTAAAAACAGATTTTGAGCAACGATAAAACGCAGTGTCATTCGTCGACGTGTTTCAAAACCTTGTCCAGAAAAGCTTCGATATAATTTAGGTGTTATTACACCATTTTGGGTGACAGGTAACTTGTGGGACGGCGTTAAGATAACGAAGATATTTCTTTGAATATTTCACTAAGTAAGTCAGGCTATAAACTTAAACCAACTTAAGTTATACTGGAAACTTTCCCGAAAATCTCAAGGTATAACTTGAAGGAGGTCGTTCGAAACTTCGATTACATCTGAATAATTAATCATTGTACAACATCTTTGGAAGGGAAGATTAAAGTTTTTTTAGTTATAATTAAACTTTTCTTTTTTTATGATCGTCATAGCTGTTGCGTTCTCGTCTCAGTTTTCCGCCGACTTTTAAAAAGGCGGTATTCAATGCTACGCCTTTTTACGGTTAAAAAACATAAAGGATCCCCTCGTTATCTGTCAGTCTGTCTGTCAATGCCCTATTCTGAAGAACAAAGGGAATCGAAAGACTTAGACAGACTCTAGGATTTTACTCTAATAAGGAATTTGATCTATACATCTATACAGATTAATAAAATTGAAGTGTCTGTTTGTAATTCCAAAATAACAGTTTTCCACGAAATGCATATGGAAGTATACACGGTACAGATAATAAAAAACCAATTTTATTAAATTTTTCTCTGTCTGTTTGTTCCGAGTAATCTCTGGACTTTCACTGGAAGGTAGCTAATGATACAAGGACTAATTTTAATTTTAAAAAACATAAGGGTTCCGCGGGACACCCATGAAATTATATCTACGCAGGGCACAGCTAGTTTAAAATGTATATTATTTTCAATCATAAATACAAACATACATATGCTCACGCCTGTTATAGGCAGAGGTATTGTAATAACAACACACACTTATGGTGAGTCTCAGGCACTATGCATACATTTTTGAATTACTTCTCAGATATATACAGGTTTCCTCACGATGTTTTCCTTCACCGTACAGCACGTGATGTGAAATCTCTGCACCATAATCTTTAGAAAAACTCATTGGTACAGGCCCACTGGGATTCGAACTTGCGTCGCTTGCGTAGCAGACTTCGACCATAAAATTCTGCCAAAACATCTCCCTACTTTATAAATCTTCACAATACTTCGTGTCTCTCAAAATAATTTGCAGTTTTCAAAAGATATTCCAGGTCATTCGGGCTTGAATACAACTTGTTACTGTGGCCGGCAAATGAAATGTTCAGTGTGAAATTTCACCCGAGCTGAATGGGACATCATTAAATCTACCCAGCTCGCGGATTGCAATTTATTACCGAACACGACATTTTATTTTGATGTTTATTTTATACTGGCTTAATCTTTGTTGGGAAATGATGCAAGAGTTATCATGACGAATCATCATCTCCCTGGCCTTATCCCATACATTGTTGGGGTCCACACTTGATTCAACCCGATGTGGCTGATCACCTGATTTTTATACGAAGCGACTGCCATCTGACCTTCGCAACCCCATTTTAGGAGGAAAATCTGTGATCTGGGTTAAACCAGTTGTCAGATTATTGTTAAATTGGCAACCGGGACCGACGGCTTTACGTGCTCTCCGAGGCACGGAGGGAACTCGAGCGGTCACCCATCCAACTACTGGCTAGGCGTATGGTTGCTTAACTTCGCTGATCGAATGATATGCGCAATAGCAACTGTGCCACGAGCTTATCATGACGAATATAAGACATTTATAGCGTCAATTATTGACGAGACATGAAAAGCTGAAACGGGACGTACATCAATCAGTGTAAAATCGTTTTTAATTCTCAGTAATCATTAAATTATTAGCGGACGTCACGCGGTTTCACCCGCGTAGTTCCCGTTCCCGTGGGAGTACGGGGATAAAATATAGCCTATGTTACTCGCTGATGATGTAGCTGTCTATTGCTGAAAGAATTTTCAAGATCGGTCAAGTAGTTTCGGAGCCTATTCAATGCAAACAAACAATCAAATCTTTCCTCTTTATAATATTAGTGTAGCAAAGTTCGTGGAACTCGCGTCCCTTCACCACTGACATCCATATACATACATACAGATAAATAAAATTGAAGTGTCTGTTTGTAACTCCAAAATAACAGTTTTTCAATAAATGCATATGAAAGTATACACGGTACTGATATCAAATAACTAATTTAAAAAGAAAACTCCGTCTGTCTGTCTGTTTCTTCCGGGTAATCTCCGAAACGGCTGGACGGATTTTAACGGGACTTTCACTGGCAGATAGCTTATGTAACAAGGAGTAACATAGGCTTTTATTTAAAAAAAAACATTAGGGTTCCGCGGGCAACCATGAAATTAAAATCTACGCGGTTGAAACCGCGGGGCACAGCTAGTAGACTAATAAAATAAACAACCGATTAATAAGTCAATCATAATATTAGCCAACTGTAAAAAATGAGACGTGAAAAATGGTTACTTGTAAATTATGCGTTTGTTAAATCTAACAAACCATTCAGACTCCCTTTCAGGGGCCTTACCATGAGCTCTTATTGCCATGATAGTTTCACTCATTTATGAGACAGATGTACGTGACGTGCATACATCTGTCACTGTCGCACAACTGTATTAACATTGCAATAAGAGCTCATGGTTGGGCCCCAGGTTTTCATGTCACGTAAACAATGATTCACGCTATAAATGTCTAGCATTTATCATGATGACTCTTGCATACATAAATACTAAATAGGAAACGCTCGCATTTAAGTAATTAAAGTTTGTAACGCGTAAAACAATTTAAATGGTTACAGCCATCGTAAACCAGGAGGCGTCTTAAAATTTAAATTATTTTGACTTCCATTACAAATTTGTAGGCAATTATACGTTTTTCGCTTGCTTTAGTATAGAGGATGAATTATTATGGTCTGTGAATGAAATATATTATTTAACTAGCTGTGCCCCGCGGTTTCACCCGCGTGGATTTAGTTTCTTTCTTATTGTCGCGGAACGCTAATGTTTTTAATAAATAAACGTAGCCTAAGTTACTCCTTGAAACATCAGCTACCTGTCAGTGAAAGTCCCATTAAAATCCGTCCAGCCGTTTCGGAGATTACCCGGAATAAACAGACAGACAGACAGACGGACAGACAGAGAAAAAAATTAAATCTTGGTTTTTCGATGTCAGTAGCGTGTATACTTTCATATCCATTTAGTGAAAAACTGTTATTTTGGAATTACAAACAGACACTTCAATTTTATTTATCTGTAAAGATGCGTGTTTTGTTGACTCAATACAAATACTTTTGGGTTAATAAATCGCTTTTTACTTTATATTAGCGGACGTCACGCGGTCTCACCCGCGTAGATCCCGTTCCCGTGGGAGTACGGGGATAAAATATAGCCTATGTTACTTGCTGATATAGCTATCCATTGCCGAGAATTTTCAAGATTGGTCCAGTAGTGTCGGAGCATATTTAATACAAACAAACAAACATCTTTCATCATTGTTAGCATAGATTAGCTGTCCCCGCAGTTTTATCCGCGTAAGATTAAGTAAGATTTTTTTTTAAAAATAAAGCAATTTTAAAGCCTAAGTTACTCCTTGTAACATCAGTTATATGCCAATGAAAGTCCCGTTAAAACTGCTCCAGCAGTTTCAGAGATTATCTGGAAGAAACAGACAGACAGACATGCTGTGAAAATTAAATTGCTTTTTTTTTAAGTACCGTATATACTTTCATATGCATTTTGTGAAAAGCTATTTTTGGAATTACAAGCAGACACTTCATTTTTTTTTATCGTTAGTGAAAGTCCCGTTAAAATCCGTCCAGCCGCTTCGGAGATTACCCGGAACAAACAGACAGACAGGCAGAGAAAATTTTTAAAACCTGGTTTTTTAGTGTCAGTAGCGTGTATACTTTCATATGCATTTTGTGAAAAGCTGTTATTTTGGAATTACAAACAGACACTTCCATTTTATTTATCTGTATAGATTTGCTAGTTTTAGCTGTATATTTATTCGTGTGTTTGCTTGTTTCAGCTGCCGCTATCACAGTGAGGTATCAACACGGGCAGAATTATCATCATATCTATCAGCAGTTTAAAAGGTAACCAGTTTAAGACTTAGTATTACTAGAATAATAAAAAAAAGGAAAAACGAACGAAAAACATAGGTAACCCTTTTTCCCTCTCATACTGTCAAAATAAAAGTTTTTTGTAATTTTATTTCGTTCTTTATTTTCCATTCTATTTAATTCCAAGAAATTTTGACTTCAACTCATCTCATCATCATCATCTCGAAGAGGTTAGCAAAAGTGTTGTAATAACAACAGCCACTTTTCACACAAGATGATTAAGTGCCAACATGATGGTGAATCTATACTTTGAATAACTTCTCATACATATGCAGGTTTCCTCACGATGTTTAAATCATCGTAAAGCACGTGGTGTGAAATCACTGCACATACGTTTGTCGAACTCCACGGCCACCACGGCTCTTATTTCACCCACGGTTTCACCCGCGTAGATTTAATTTCATGCTTCATGTCGCGGTACCCCAATATTTTTTAATAAATAAAAGTAGCCTTAGTTACTCCTTGAAATATCAGCTACCTGCCAGTGAAAATCCCGTTAAAATCGGTCCAGCCGTTACAGAGATTACCCGGAACACACAAACTGTCTGCCTAAGACAGAGAAAAATTTCAAAACTTGGTTTTTTTGTGTCAGTAGCGTGTATACTTTCATATGCATTTAGTGAAAAGCTGTTATTTTGGAATTACAAACAGACACTTCAATTTTATTTATCTGTATCTGTATAGATGTATAGATTTATCATCTTAAAATATCTCATTTCTATTCCTTCCATTCCCAAAAGGATAAAATCTTTAAAATTAAATTACCGTACAGTCGCTAAAAAAATGCTATCAGCTGTTTGGAGATGGGTCCGCGTTTATTGGCTTTAAAGTTTAATGTCCGAGAGTTTACTGTTACTGACTGTAGGTACACTACGTTTTCGGAATGGACATTTTATTATTTACATTCTAAGGGGGATAAAATAGGTAGGGCGTAATAGGATCTCTCGTTCGATGTTCGGAGCTGCCCGAATAGCTAAATAATGCTATCGTAGAGTAGTTTTATATTCCTGCGGTGAGTAAGGTCGCCAGTGCTCTAGTAGGGGAGTGGAGCCACTGTTCGAGTGGTCATTGGCTGCAATAACCGCTTACCAGTGGACTGAACGCTTATATGATAAATATGTAGCATAAATAATATTCATGACAAAATTATATAACACTGTTGGTAGTGAATATCCCTAATAATAAAAAAAAATTATGATTTCTGTCGTGAAGGCCGTGGGGTTTTAGGACTCGCCTGCTACGCAAGCGACGCAAATTCGAATCCCAGCGGCGCCAGAATCAATGATTTTTTCCAAAAACTTATGTGCAGCCATTTCACACCACGTGGTTACGATGAAGGAAAACATCGTGAAGAAACCTGCATATGTCTGAGAAGTAATTCAAAGACGTATGTATAGTGGCTGAGACGGCGATAGACTCATTATCTGTCACGTCGGCACTTAATCATCTTTGCCTACCCCTTCAGGGAATACGGGCGTGAGCATGTTACTTTGTCTACTGTAATACAAAGTACGATAAAATGCCACGTATTTTACGATCTCATGACAACGCAACTATACGCAACTAAACAATCGATTCTTTTTCTATTTTTAGACATAGTTCATCTTGTGCCCAAAAAGCCTCGAGGTAGTAAACAGAGGTATTAGAACAGACATTTTTCATTAAAGATAATTAGTTGCTAAATTAATATTTAGTGTGGCACCGTTGTACAAACAAGGGCTTATAAATGTGTTTGAGTTTCTTCTCAGTGAGATTATGCAGGTATCACACAACGTTTTTGTACTGAGATGCGAGATTTTTTTTAAGCTAAGGCATTTATGTTATTCTAGCTGTACTGCATGGGGGTTCCGCGGCACCTTTATGATTTAAAAAAAAACCTAAATGACTCCTTGAACCATCGAAAATCGCGCTAAAATAGGTCAAGGAAAGACAGACAGGGAATAAAAAAAAATGTATTTTATGTCAGTACCACATACTCGTATACTTCCATATTCATTTAGTGAAAAACTATAACTTTGGAATTACAAACAGACACTTCAATTTTATTTATCTGTATGGATGTCAATATGATATTATAACCTGCTCGCTTACCATGATATTAAAATTAAAACAATTCCCATTCATTTATCAACATTGTTGACGAATGCGATTCCCACAAACACAAAACAGAAAGGCAACAGAAGGTCGGTTTCCTATACAGTAGAGTACAATTTTATTGTTTTTTGTATATAATAAAGGTGACAAACAAGCGTACTGGCCCTAGAGGCCTAGACAAAGTAACATTATCCTCTGTTCTCATCCAGTTTTACAAGAAGTTAGGAATTTAGGAAAAAATCGTTCGAAATGACACACTCACTCAGACGCGCGCATCTACGTGAAAATAAGCTGATGGCGTGTACATCATCACTTGTTTTACTGAAATTTATAATAACGACAAATCTGCACTATGTAGACAGTAAATAAAAGTGTAAATTATATATCTTTAACCCTCGTTCTCAATGGAGAAAACGTTTTTATTTTAAACTAGCGGACGTCTGGTTTCACCCGGGTAGTTCCCGCTCCTGTGGGAGTACGGTGTTAAATATAGCCTATGTTACTCGCTAATAATGTAGCTATCCATTTCTGAAGGAATTTTCAAGATCGGTCAAGTAGTTTCGGAGCTTATTCAATGCAAAAAATCACAAAATAATCAAATCTTTCCTCTTTATAATATGGCTGTAGAAAATAGGCCTAGATTCCTTTCTGTTTGTAAAGCTTATAATATATTTTATTCTTTGACGTAACATTAGAGAACACCGATTATGACGACACAAGTCATATTCATCAAGTCAGACGTCAAATCAAATGTCTTACTTAAAAGCATGACGCATATGAGCGAGATGGACGCAGATATGCGTCACGTGCACCTGTTACCGACAATGTATGTAAGCCGGCCATCTGTGTTTTAATTTCATGTCATAGGAGTGTAAATTAATCATATTTCTAACGAAATCCCCTTGTCTGCAGCAAGGATGGCCTGTCATCGCTCAGAACAGGGATTAGAGAGGTTATCCCGGACTCCAGCCGAAATGGTGAGTTAATGATTCAGTCTATAAATAAGTTTGAGTTTTATTAACATTCATTTGCAACTTAATTAATAATGGTCAGTTGAGTTTCTTGTCGGGTTCATCTCAAAAGCAATCCTCCGAACCCGGTGGTAACATTTATAATCCTACTAGCCGTGCCCCGCGGTTTCCCCCGCGTAGATTTAGTTTCATCCTTATGGTCGCGGAAACCTAATATTTAAAAAAATAAAAGGTAGCCTATGTCCTTTCTCAGGGTCTAATGATTGTCTGTGCCAAATTTCATAAAAATCGGTTGAGAGGTTTAAGCGGGAAAGCGTAACAGACAGACAGAGTTACTTTCGCATTTATAATATTAGTAGGGATATATCGTATTGTTTGTGTTTTCTATTAGAGAGTAATTTGTAAGAAGTTTAAGCAATGAAAGATTATTATTTTTAGAATTATTAGAATTTTGGAGGTAGCTTCATCAGCTGCACCGAAAAGAATACTCACAGATACATATCTCACGCCTGTATTCCCCGAAGGGATAGGCAAAGGTGTTGTAATAACAACACCCACTTTTCGCCGAAGATTAAGTGCCAACGTGACAAATGGTGAGTCTATCCTCGTCTCAGGCACTAAACATAGGTTTTAAATTACTTCTTTAGTTAGTACTGTATGCCTCACGATGTTTTCCTTCTGCACATAAGATTTTAGAAAAACTCATTGGTACAGGCAACGCTGGGATTCGAACTTGCGTCGCTTGCTCAAACCCCAAGACCATCAAAGCGCTTACTGACAAGAGTATTACTGTTAAATGAAGTAGAGTATCCTCTAAATATATATATATATATATATATATATATATAGTGTCCCACTGCTGGGCAAAGGCCTCCCTTCCACTCCTCTAAATATAACAATGAATAATAGTATTTTTTCTTGTTGTAAACATTTAAAAGCGTAATTTTTCGGCACTAGATTCTTATGTTCGAACTCACATTTTTTATTCTGATGATTTGAAATAAAACAATGTTTCGCAAAACTTTCTAAATACACTTGCACTTGTACCCTTAAAATAAGTACAATTTCAAACTGAAGTTATATTTTTATTCGCAAACTTACAACCGGGAGCCAACGATAAAATTAAAATAAATACCAGCACTGGCGAACTTTTTGCTGAAAGAGCCTGAAAGTTTAGTAAGTACTAGTTTCGTAACCGTGTTTTGTGGTCCTGAACATTGCTGCTTCCAGTTGCGACCATTTAAAAGTGCACAGTTCCCACTTAATCGTTTAATAGTCATTGAAAATACTGATAGAGAGAGGGGGAGAGAATAGAAGAACCTGAGAGAGTTTTGCACTAATTTAGTTTTAGGCACACACACATGCCCACGCTTGTTTTCTCGTAAGAGTAGGCAGAGGTCTGCTTATAGTAATCCTTATCTGTGCGGCACGTTCGTTATTAAGATGCTGTTGTAGAGTTAAAAACCGCCACGATTCCGCAGAGTTTTATATGAAGTTTCGTGGCTAGAAGAAAAATTTGCGTTACGCACTGTAGGCGAAACCGACTCATATATGAATATCATAAACGAACTATATTTATAGCATCCCTTAGTTATTGTTGGTACAAATATATTGTATTAGTGTATATTCACATAAGGTTCAAAATACAAAACATTCAAACCGAATAAATGCGATGATAAAATTAAATATTTATTTACAAATTGTTTGTCAAACTCAGTCGGACAAAAACATGGCTCTAATAAAATAAATGTAATAAATTACATCATCTAGGCACTCGCAGTACAATTTATCAAATTTCCAACGAATTTATTTGGCCTAATAAATATTTCATGACATAATAAATGAGAGTGTATAATTTAATTTGGCCTCTATTGTACGCAACTTGTTCGAAACTCGAGTGGAGAAATTGTGGAGTAGATTGTCCGGAAATTCGTTTTGGAGTGAACCGAGCTTTCGGAGCTGTTTTCGGATTCATTCACTGGTTTTTTTGTTCATTTTTAGAGTCGTACGTGGATCAAAAATACGATTGAAAACGAAAAAGAACGAATGGAGCTTTAGATCGATTCGTGAGAGTTGAAGAGTAATATGGCACCATTGAACTGATTTTGCACTTTTTGTTTGAGTAGGTACCTACTACCAAAGTAAATAAACATGCATGACCAACACTAGAGTGAATTCTAGATTGTTTTTGCATGGCTCAATTGGCACGGTTTGCAGAGGTCGTGGGTTCGAGTCCCGCCTCGTGTTCGTATTTTTCTTGACCTATTTTTAAGAATTTAGAATGTAAACGTGTCATGCAGAAACAATCTTATATTAAACTAGCTGTGCCACGTGGTTTTACCCTAATATTTTTAATAAATAAAGTAGTCTAAGTAAGTAAGCCTAAGTTACTCCTTGAAACATCAGCTACCTGCCAGTGAAAGTCCCGTTAAAATCGGTCCAGCCGTTTCAGAGATTACCCGGAACAAACAGACAGACAGACTGTTATTTTGGAATTACAAACATACACTTTCATTTTATTTATCTGTATAGAAATATAGATTTCCTGTTACAATCAAGCACGATTAAGTTCTCAGAATGTTATTGAACGACCACAGAAATATAAGGCACTAGTTGCTTATTGAATTGTCACTTACAGACATCGAGTTAGCAAACCAAACAAACTTCATGATTAAACTAAGGTTCGGAGATGGTGAAGTTTTGTTCAGCGTGAAAAGTTGTGTTGATTGATTCGTACAGACGTTGCGTTAATGTTTACTTCAATTTATTTATTTATTTATGTAAAGGAAACATAGTTTTATGTAAAAGAAATTAATCTGGACATATTTAAAACTAGCTTTGCCCCGCGGTTTCACCCGCGTAGATTTAGTTTCAACCTTATTGTCTATTATTTCTAATATATAATCTAATATTTTTAATAAATAAAAGTAGCCTAAGTTACTCCTTGAAACATCAGCTACCTACCAGTAAAAGTCCCGTTAAAATCCGTCAAGCCGTTTCGGAGATTACCCGGAACAAACAGACAGACAGACAGACAGACAGACGGACAGACAGACAGAGAAAAAATTAAAAACTTGGTTTTTTAGTGTCAGTAGCATGTATACTTTCATATCCATTTAGTGAAAAACTGTTATTTTGGAATTACAAACAGACAGTTCAATTTTATTTATCTGTATAGATGTATAGATAAACTTATACCAATTAAGTTAATTAGGAGCCGCGGTGGCCTTGGAGTTTGAGCATCTTAAAATCTTATGTACAGTGATTTCACACGACGTGCTTTACGGTGAAGGAAAACATCGTGAGGATCTGCATGTCTGAGAAGTAATTCAAAGACATGTGTCATGAAAACATGGTCAAAACGATGTTTTCTGAAAGTGAAACCTAGCTAGATAAATTTTTTGACCCCGAAACCCGCTACATACAAAATTTCATGAAAATCGTTGCAGTCGTTCCCGAGATCCAGATTCTAAATATGTATATATATATACAAGAATTGCGTGTTTCAAGGTATAACATGTAGGTGAAAACACGGGGCAAAGTAAGTCATGAAACAGCGTACCATAAACAAGGGAGAATTAAGTTGGTACCTCAAAGGCTTTTGGAATATGAAAAGTAATTTGGGCCCAAAAGATTTAAAAGTCCTTTGGCAGAAATGCGGTTCAAATGTATAACTTTTTTAATCCCGCTATTAAGACTGGACTGCCGAACTCGCGATTCTCAAGTTTATTACAACTTTATTATTTACTTTTAAATGGAACTTTGTGTTAAAGTGAATAGAGTTGAGTTTATTACTGGAGTTTGATATAGATTGGTGGTTTGAAGCTCTGTGTAACTTTGCCGTGGGAGAGACCTAACTTTGCCCCGGAGTTGTCCGGAGTTAGTTCAGTTGAGGCACTCTTGAACTAAACCGGTTGGAAATTGTGCGATCTGGGCTTTTATAGTTCTTTTTCCCTGGTTTTATTGCAATTTGTTCCCGGTTAGTAGTTTTAAAAAGTTTGCTTTATATTTTTTAAAGCGTTTTGCTAAAAGTTTCGTGAATGAAAGGATTACAGGACAAAATTTTAATTTTAATATTTCATTTTTGCAAATGTAAATACTACTATAACGTAGTACTTACATCACAAAGTTATCTTTATATGTCTACAGTGTATACAATCTATCGTACCTACAGCTAAATAAAATTGAAGTGTCGGTTTGTAATTCCAAATTATCAGCTTTTCACTAAATGCATATGAAAGTATGATTACCTACAAAATTTAAATTAATTATTACGTACTTCACAAATATAAATTATCTATTAACTATACTTAAACACCTAAATATAAACTAAAAACCTTAAAAACAAATATATAATCTGATACCTAAAATATATTATTAAAGAGAGTCCCTGTAGGCAAGGTTCCGAAGATACTGGCAGCATTCCCCCTTTGAATAGCTAAACTAATTCTTTGTCCGAGGTAGCTGCCAGCTCTTCGGTCTCCGGTGATGTCGACTAACCTTTTCGTAATTTCATTAAATAGCCTTATAGCGCTAGGACCCCACGGACCAAGGGACTCGACACCGAATGGAACAAAATCATATTCGGTGCCCAGACCCCTGTATTTGCTAGCTTTGGCATGATATGACATTATTACTTACATATATAAAGAAGTAGGTGTAACTACGTTTTTTTTTCTGAGCCTGTTGTGTTCCACTGCTGGGCAAAGGTCTCCCTTCCACTTTTCCCATAGAGGTAAGGAGTTAAGACTAAGTTCATTTTCGAAAAAAAAACAATATCGCTCACATAGTTTTTAACGTTATCCTACCAGAAAAACAGAAAGGATATTGCTATAATTTGAACGAATGATAGCTTTAATTCCAAAGACAATAAATTATGGAAACATTGCGCAAACTAATGCTATTATACTTAGTTTAGTTAGTTTTTTCTCACCGCTTACCTATGTAAGTAAGATTCTCCGTGTCGTATCATAGTTACATACTTGCTAGTGCATGCATGTGTGTGCATTGTGCGTGCATGGCTAACTCAGCTAGAAAGTGCAGGAAGTGAGCTATTTTAAGGAAGAAGGGGAAACTTCAAGGGGAATATTCTGATCGGTAGTGAAAAACTAGATTATCTATACAGATAAATAAAATTGAAGTGTCTGTTTGTAAATCTAAAATAACAGCTTTTTACTAAATGCATATGATAGTATACACGCTACTGACACAAAAAATCCATGTTTTAAATTTTTTCTCTGTCTGTCTGTCCGTCTGTCTGTCTGTCTGTTTGTTCCGGGTAATCTCTGAAACGGCTGGACGGATTTTAGCGGGACTTTCAGCGGTAGGTAGCTGATGTTTCAAGGAGTAACTTAGGCTACTTTTATTTATTAAAAATATTAGGGTTCCGCAACAATAAGGATGAAACTAAATCTACGCGGGTGAAACCGCGGGGCACACCTAGTCATTTATAAAAAAAAAAATAATGCCAGATTTAGAAGTCGCAGTGTAGTTGAAATGAATGAACATGTATAAATTTTGTATGGGATTTATGATCGTCGAGAAGATTATCATCGGTTCGGCACCTAGCTTTCTGAGAAGAAGCGACAAGAACTCGGCTAGCATAACGTAAAAAGCCTTTTGTCTGTTCAAAGCCTAGTATACACATTATATGCTCACGCCATCCAAGAAGGGTCCCTGAAGGGGTAGGTAGAGGTGTTGTACCAACAAAATCCATATTTCACCAATCAGAGTATGATTTAGTGCCAACGTGACAGAAGGTGAGTCCATCGCCGTCTCAGGGACTATACATCTTTGAATTACTTTTCAGACATATGCAGGTTTCCTCACGATGTTTTCCTTCACCCTGAAGCACGTGGTGTGAAATCGCTGCACATACGTTTTTTGGAAAACTGATTGGATCTATGGCAGTGCCATTTATTCGAAAATTACTCTTTAAATGGTTTAATATTTAACTATTTTATGTTGGATATGAGACGTACGAGAATTTCTATATGATCTTTAATTAATGATACATTTTAAATATATTTTTTTTTGTTTCAGGTATCCCGTTTGAAAGCGACAATATACATCTTCAATCAAGGTAATTACAAATTCAAATGTATTTATTAGGTACAATTACACACAAAGTATATAAAACGAGTAAACACAAAAAAATATTTTATCAAGTCACTTATTTTACAAACTAGCTGTGAACCCGCGGTTTCACCGGCGTAGATTTAGTTTCATGCTTCATGTCGCGGAACCCTAATATTTATAATGAATAAAAGTAGCCTAAGTTACTGCTTGATACATCAGTTACCTGCCAGTCCCGTTAAAGTCGGTCCAGCCGTTTCAGAGATTACCCGGAACAAACAGACAGACAGACAGACGGAGAAAAATTTAAATCTTGGTTTTTCCCTGTCCCTGCGTGTATACTTTCATATGCATTTACTGAAAAGCTGTTATTTTAGAATTACAAACAGACACTTCAATTTTATTTATCTGTACTGTATAGATAGTATAGAAGAAGAATTGTTATTGACGTCATACAGTCATAACACATGTATGGTCGTGACTACCTCAAACAAATCCCATACATGCACGTTCAACACAACTGCCTCCATCAATCCATTTGAGTGCAGATTAACAACAAACAAACATGCAGAGTGTAAACAATAGTTTTTCCAAGCCAACACTGTGAGCCAACAAGTTACTATTACTATGCATTGGCACGAACTCGACAAATGTTGGTCGTTGGTCGTTCCACTTAAACGAACTAGAAATTCGGTATTTTTTTAGTGTAGACTAAAAAGTCTGCAGTCCGGCTGTCTGTCTGTTCGTCTATCACCAGAGGGCCTAGTGCGAGTTTTTCACTGCCGCCGTCACAAGTCACTGCATCGAGGTAAACGCAGATTTGTATGGGATCGGAACAGCGTCTCTGTCGGCTTAAAGATGACACTATTGTGAGCACATACAAATCTGCGTTTACGTCGACGCGGTGACTTGTGACGGCGGCATTGAAAAACTCGCACTAGGCACTCAGGCTGTACCTCATGAACTGAGTGCATAGTGCGAGTTTTCTTAAAATCACCGCCACAAGTCATCGCGTCGACGTAAACGCAGATTTGTATGGGCTCACAATAGTGTCATGTTTAGGCCGACAGAGGCGCTGCTTCGATCCCATACAAATCTGCGTTTACCTCGATGCAGTGAACTGTGACGGCGGCAGTGAAAAACTCGCACTAGGCCCTCTGTGATAATTTGACTGCTGAAATTTTCACAGATGATGTATTTTTGGTAGCTTTTACAAACAAATACTAAAAAATTGAATAAAATAAATGTTTAATGGAATTTACCTAAAAAATAACTTAAAAAAATTGTTAAACTGTGTTATGTCGATTGTATCCAAGTTTTTGATCCACCGCTGTATCAATTTAATTAATAAAAAATAGATTTATTCAAATAAATAGTTTAATACTTAGAATATTCTTTAAAATCAAGTTATTTTAGGGACGCGATAACCACTAGTTTCGGCTAGTGTAAAATAGGCCTAAAAATATCATCTTTGATAACATGAACCGTAAAATCCTCAAATTGCTAGCTATTTGGTTTCTCATTCCACTTACAAACAAACTGACCTAATTATTCGTACTAGCGCTAACTTAGCTATGAATAAATTACACTGGGATTAATGAAATTACCACGAAACAGCCATGGGCTTGCATAAATGTGCTCAATTGTAATTAACGATCTGACGCATTCTGCCTAACATGCTTTGTGTATAGTCGGCATAAACCAATTTGCTACACTAGCTATCTAGAGTAAATTGTTGTTTATGGATGCAGATGGATTAGGATGCATTGGTTTTGATAGATTGCATGGTCACTCGTAAGCGTCGTGTAACTGAATTAATTTATCGCATCACATTGGGCGCTTTCCCACTGCCACGATATCGTCCGCCGATACTTGACTACAACGACACAGTGTGAAAGCGTTCAGCTATCACGAGTTTACCACCGTTTTCTAATCTACACTCGCTAGCGTCTCCGCCTAATATTTGTATGAGAAATTGTACAGCGCCTCCAAGCGCCCAAAAAAGGGGTTACGAAAGTCAGATGGCAGTCGCTCCGTGTAAAATTAGAGGATTGATTGAATCAAGTGCCAACCCCAAAAGTATATGGGATAAGGCCAGGGAGATGATGAAATGTTACACGAAGTACCAGGCGCACATAACAGGCAAGGTGTTAATACGTTGATTGCGACTAACATGGAGTCACTTCGGGTTGAATCAAGTGCCGACCCCAACAATGTATGAGATAAGGCCAGGGAGATGATGATATGGTACACGAAGTACCAGGCGCACATAACGGACAAGGAGTTAATACGTTGATTGCGACCAACATGGAGCCACATTGGGTTGAATCAAGTGCCGACCTCAACAATGTATGGGATAAGGCCAGGGAGATGATGAAATAGTTAGATGAGTTGGAGTGGCATACACATCATAATATGCTCACACTTGCAGAGGAGTAGACAGAGGTGTATTTATAGTATCAATTTGATTAAGTCCCATTCAAAAATGGGCGAATTTATCACTACTAACCGGGCAGTAATCCAGACTCCGGTCTGCTACCGGAAAATTACAGATGAAAAAACCCAATAACACTTCTTGTTGCGCAGTAGCGTTTGCGACCACTAGACCAACGAGACAATGATCTATACATCTATACTCTATACAGATAAATAAAATTGAAGTGTCTGTTTGTAATTCCAATATAACAGCTTTTCACTAAATGCATATGAAAATATACACGCTACTGACACTGAAGAACCATGTTTTAATTTTTGTCTATGTCTGTCTGTACTTTTATATATTAAAAAATATTAGGGTTCCGCTACAAGAAGGATGAAACTAAACCTACGCGGTTTAAACCGCAGGGTGTGCCCTGTTAGCTGTTGCTGTGCTATGCTAGGTATTAATATCTTTGAATTATTCTAATTCAAAGATATATATATATATAGATAACTCTCTATATAACAA
This sequence comes from Watsonalla cultraria, assembly GCA_964035505.1. Classification (NCBI taxonomy): domain Eukaryota; kingdom Metazoa; phylum Arthropoda; class Insecta; order Lepidoptera; family Drepanidae; genus Watsonalla; species Watsonalla cultraria. The sequence continues at coordinate 1,958,182 of OZ037736.1, read as the reverse complement.
ACTAGTTAGTAAGTTTGTCTTTACAACAATTTGAGAGCGAATAACAGTTTCTAAGAAGTGTGATAGTTACAGATATCAGAGGTAACTCCGTCTCCATTTCTAGGAATAAGAATGATTATAAAGTTCCCGTTTGCTTGCAGATCCACTGCTCACAGGAAAACGAAGAATAGACAAAATATGTTCAGTGGTACGTATCCCCTTAATACATATTATTATAATAAAGAAAATGAGCCGTGGTGACCTTGGGGTATGAGCAGTCGCCTATTACGCAAGCGACCCAAGTTCATATCCCAGCGGGGCTTGTACCGATGAGTTTTTCCAAAAAAACTTATGTGCAGTTATTTCACACCACGTGCATTATGGTGAAGGAAAACATCGTGAGGAAACCTGCATACGTCTGAGAAGTAATTCAAATACGTACGTATAGTGCCTGGGGCGTTAGACTCACCATCTGCCACGTTGGCACTTAATCATGTTCAGTGAAAAGTGTGTGTTGTTATTACAACACCTCTGCCTACCCCTTCGGGGAATACAGGCGTGAGTATAATGTATGTATGTAAGTATTTTTTTTCAGGTGTACAGTTCATCAGACACAAAAGGGAACTCGGCTCAGGCCATATTGTTATAACTCAACATTTCAATGACAAGATCGTCACTCCGGGTGAAGATGTAAGTATTTCCTTACAAATACAGTGCCCAAGTAGGTATAGGTTTTTACATGTTTTTACGTTGGCGATATCGCTTGCGTATTTTCCCCATTAGGGAACGTTAAAAAGCCCCCTGCGGCGAGTGTTAAGTCAAAGTCAAAGTCAAAGTCAAAAATATCTTTATTCGATTAGACTTTATACAAAGCACTTTCAAATCGTCAGAATGACTCAATTTACAGGATTATACATGCTACCGCCAGGTTCGGAAGGTTGCTTTTACTGAGAAGAACCTGGCAAGAAACTCAGTAATTACTCTTTTCAAAAATATTATACAATTTAAAAAAAAAAACAAAATTAATCATTTGAGAAATGTAAGCCCATGGACACAGTTCCAATGTACAAATGTCGATAAAAATTAACATAAAGAAAAGTCTAGTAGTTCTATTTATATCTATGTAGGAAATGTTATGTCTCCATACAATAAATTCATTAACAATACAAACAAGTTGCTATTCAACGTGGCATTGCTGCTAGTCTTCTTGGCACGATCCCGAGAGACACCGGCTTGGGACAAGTTTTCTATCTTTAATTAGTTTTAAGTAATGTTCCGTGTATATTTACTTACGTTTTTATTCAATAAAAATTATAACAAGTTAAAACCTATACAAATGGGCTATATTCTTCTTTTTATTTTTTTTAATAATGGATTGGAGTAATAATAAACACGAGGCGGGACTAGAATCTCACGACCTCTGTAAACCATGCAGTTGCTCGGCCCACTGAGCTACTCAACCTCAGGGCCTGTATAGTAGGCAAAGTAACATTATCCTCACGCTTCGCTAGTAGAAGCGAAACAAAATGTACGGTAATGACATATGTCACGTGATTGATTTATATCATTTCCATAATTTTTGTATCGTTTCTATTAGCGCAAGCGCGAGGGAATGTTACTTTGTCTAGGCCTACAGGCGTAAATTTTTCCATCCCTTGTTTTTGCGGTCAAGGAGCCGCCTTGCGCCATCTATCGGTAGGAGATTTCAAACTCATTTCATTTAATTTTTTTGTGCAGGTAAGCTTGCAATGCACAGCAACAGCTGACCGACCACCGAGGTTTGTGTGGGAGAGGGATGGAGTAGTCATAACTTCCAATACTGACCAAAGGTAATATATTATACTTATCTATACATATACAGATTAATAAAATTGAAGTGTTTTAGTGTAGTTTATAGGTCTTGCCTTTTTTACATTTTAGCCGAATATTTCTGGCACAGAGCTTCGATTGGTGTTACATATCAATTTAAAAATACTATAAGAAATCCTTTAACATTTTGTTTTTGTGTCGCTTATTTTATTTTTATTTTTGGGGTAGTTTAGTTTTTAGAATTTAATTTTAAATCAAAAATAAGCGTTGTCTTGCGTTTCACATCAGCACAACTATGCTTTATCCACAAAATTAAATGGGGAAGTAAAAAAATGTAATGGTATATTAAAGATATTTTTTGTACGAATTTATTTTTTATACCACTGATATTATGTGCCAAAAAACTTCGCCTAAAAAGTCCACACCTGTAAACAATAATACCATTATAAGGATACCATTGTAAGGAGGTAAACTTTTTATTATATGCCTGTAAGTCAAAGACACCACACCATAAATCTATACTAATATTATAAAGCTGGAGAGTTTGTTTGTTTGTTTGAACACGCTACTCTCAGGAACTACTGGTCCGATTTCAAAAATTCTTTCAGTGTTGCATAGTCCATTTATTGAGGAAGGCTATAGGCTATATTTTATTCTCATATAAATTAGGGGTCTGTAAGAAAACTGCGATTTTGTAACCCAAGGTGTAAAACCGAAAACCCATTTATGCGTACGCTGCGAAAACTATTGACAATAGAACAAAATGATGTACTACGGGTTTGTAGGTCTTATTAAGATCTACAAAAAAGTCCGCGAGAGCATATATCTAACTATCATAGTTTAGAAACCGCAGGGCACCGCTAGTATCGTATATATTTATAACATGTAAATCGATTTGCTAGTTTAGAACGCTTTCGGCGCCTCGCGGCACATTGCTATCTAAATTGTTTATCTTTTATGAATAATAGGTGCTGTTATACCTCCTACTTTAAAGCGTAAAGGTAACATATATGCCCACGCATGGCGTGTTATTCACTAAGGTTTCTTAGCGTCGAACTCGACGACGAGCGTTGGTATCAATCATAGGATATTGATATATAATGCATAGAGGATGTTCAATTTCGTATCTTTAAAACCGACACTCATCGACGAGTGCGACACTGAGAAACTGAATAACGCGGCTGTATACCACGACGCAGTAGGCCGAGATATACTTATAGAAAACACACACATTGCTCCAGGACATAGTTTTTATTGCTGAATATTTTATGCTCTATAGCTCAACTCTTTTTTCTCAACTTAATTGAGCAGTAGGACATCCTGTAATAAAAACAAACTTTATTACCCACTACTCAACTTGTTTTAGTTGAGCAATTTGGGTTGAGCAGTGATTAACCGGACACTAATCCAGACTCGGAGTTGCTACTGGGAAATTACAGATGGAAGAACCCAGTAACACTTTGTCCGACCCGGGGATAGTACCCAAGACCTCGTGTTCCACAGTAGCGTTTGCGACCACTAGACCAACGAGGCAGTAATTAAGCTAAAGCATAGATAATTAAAATTCAAGTCGTGAGCTCTATCAAAGTTCCCGGGACAAGTTTGAAAGAGTTTGCATCAGCGAAATGTTCTAGTTTCAGTGAAATTGCTTGCACCATTTTGTTGTTCTTGTCAAGACTGTGTTGCGTAAGGCTTTCTTCGTGTTGCCAGTACATTATATTGCAGAACAATTTGTGTACCAATTCATTACGATATCACTTTTTGAATATCTAACGAGACGAAATTTTACACATTTAGGTTTGGGTACTTATGTGGTTTTTTTTTGATTTTTCCATAAGTAATTTTTAAATTTCTCGTTCCAGTGACACCTTGGAGTCGGGATTTGTGGCCGGTTAATTTATGGCAATGAACTCACCCCTATTACATACTTTAACATAACTAACGATATCTGAATCTATACTAATATTATAAAGAGAAAAGGTTTGTATGTACGTTTGTAACGAATTGGCTCAAAAACTACTGGACCGATTTGAAAAATAGTTTCACCATTTGAATGCTACATTATCACTGATTAATATAGGCTATATTTTATCCCCATACTGCCACGGGAACGGGAACTACGCTGGTGAAACCGCGTGACGTCCGCTAGTGTACTATAAATACAGACGACATTGCAGACGTGAGCATACGTTTTGTACGTATCTTCCAGATACATCCTAGGCCAGATGATGTCCCAGGCAGGGCTGGGAGTACTGTCGCAACTGAACATATCCAGAGCTCGTGTGGAGGATGGTGGACTATACTCTTGCATTGCTATCGAGGGAGATTCTAATACTGCCCACGCTGCTCGGATTGATATTTATGGTAAAGAAATTACTATGCCTGTTTTGGTTACGGCCCTAGCTAACCGCGACATTTTCCCTTCGGGAACGACAGTAACGATACGCGATTGCGAGATGTTTTAACAATCGAAACAGTCGGTCAAATTTTTTTCGATTCAACCATTGAATCCGATTCATTTGAAACCATTCGAGCCGATTGAAACCGATCGTTGGCCGATGCGATGTTAGCCAAATACGACGTTGACGTCGCTTCGCTTCGCGTTCGCTTTCTATAACCCTAACATGCAGATGTTTCAATCAACCTGTCACCACAGTGCATTGCTAATCGGTTGGTATGCTTAGTTATCTTTGCAAAGATCGTAACTACTGGAAAAAGATCTTTCACGACAGTACTGCCTCATACGATAAAGCCTTGCTTAGTACACTTCACCTCAATTATGAATATAGAAATTATTATCTCAATGCTCAACCTACGCGATGATTATATATGCCTGTAGTTACTTCTGTGGAACTTACTAACTGTTCAGAGTGCCTAGTGCGAGTTTTAAAATCGCCGTCACAAGTCACCGCATCGACCTAAACGCAGATTTGTATGGGCTCACAATAGTGTCATCTTTAGGCCGAAAGAGGCGCTGTTCCGATCCTATACAAATCTGCTTTTACGTCAACGCGGTGACTTGACGGCGACAGTGAAAAACTCGCACTAGGCCCTCTGATCTTATGATAATCCCCTCATCCCAATCTCGAAGAACAATTTTTAAGTGAAGCTTTTATCACTTTCAGGTCCACCATACATTAGAACTTTGCCACCGATCAAAGTTCAAAGTGGAGACTCATTCAAACTGCGATGTCCTTATTATGGATACCCTATCAGGTAAAGTTTTAAAGAGTTAAGAAAATTACTACAAGTTTCACGAGATTCAGCATTAACACGAATGGGATGGTGAACTGTTTTTCTCTAGAATTCTTAGGTACTTGCTGATGCAGGAACGCATCACTACAATATTAGCGAGCAGTGTAGTTTCACTGGGTCTGGGGCCTTATCATGAGCTCTTATTGCCATGATAGTTTCACTTATTTATGAGACAGATGTACGCGACGTGTATACATCTGTCACTGTCGCACAACTGAATTATCATTGCAATAAGAGCTCATGATTGGGCCCCTGATCTTCTGTTAGCTGGACGGATTCATTCATTTACGAACTTAATGTGATATAACCAAGGCATGTGGAACTACTGAAACGAGTAGCAAAGACCCAATTTTCTGCTACAAAAGTGATAATATTGACAGCAGTCTTCACCGCCAGACTGCCACTCGGGAATGTAAGCAATTCCTTATAAAGAATCATGATGGCGAAAATCCAATTGTTCTCAAATGTCGAATTATAACCAACATAGTGCGTTTCCCCTCCCAAGACGCACTACTTACCGCAGGAACACAACACTGCATTTAGGTAGCATTATTTGGCTGTGATCTTCTGTAGGTCGGACAGCTCCGAATTCAGAACTAAAAATTCTGTTATGATTTTTCTCTTATTTGTATGTGTAGATTTGTGGTATTGGGAGCCTGTGAGTGATAAACGTTTATTTTCTAGCAAGTTAGAATGGGAACACAAAGGAAAGAAAATAGTGTCTTCGTCACTCCCTCAACATGCGCGGTACAAACGAACGTATACAACTTGGACCAACAGCAAGGATACTTGGAGGAAACGTAAGAGGCGACAACTCTTCGAACCTGGGGAGAATGGGCTGTTGAGTATAGCAAAGGTGGTCAAGGAGGAGAATGGGGAGACGTACACTTGTATTGTATACAGTCCGTCCGGGGAGATGGCAAGAAGGTAATATAAGTGAATTATATACAGTAGTTGGACGGGGTCGGTATCAAAACGACTGAATCTACAAAATGATCTGGGGGCCAACTATGACCGCTTAAGCAGCGCGTATTAAGAACTTCTTTGCTTTGATGTTCTTAATACGCTCTGCTTAAGCCGATGATGGTAGGCCCCCTGTCTTGCATAAGGCTATACAACTCAACCACTAGGCAAAGGCCTTCATCTCAGAATGGCTTAATATCAAAACGACTAGTTGGCAGAACGACCACTAAGTAGAAAGACTATATCTTGAATCCGTATAACGACCACTCTGCAAAAGGTCTTCATCTCGGAATGGCTTTGTATCAAAACGCCTAGTTCGCTGTTAGCCTATCGGCTAGCCGTTAACGGGAATCCAGTTTTTGGAGTGAGGAATTAATTTGTTGGCATCAAATAAGAAATTTAAAATTAAACTATGAAGGTCTAGTGGTGGCCGCACAAGCTCCCTTCCTGCTTAAGATGTTAAATTGGCAAGACTAAGTATTAACTACTTCTACTAAAAAGTACTGGGTAGAAGTCACAGGAGAGCATCTCTTACAAGAAATCTGGAACTGCAGGAAAAATATTAAATGTACAAATTTTGGCAATAGCTTTAACCAAAAGATTTTTTTCGGTCAAAACATATAGCTGGACATGACGTCATCTGATTATTTGAATTGCTGCTACATTTTTGTCTAGTGTTGGAATAATATTTTAATTTTGATTTCAGATCATTCGAAATCCAGGTAGTAGAAGCGCCAGAGCTGGATGAACTACGGGTAGGTACAGGACTGAAAGAAGGACAGATAGTTCAAATCACTTGCAACATCATCAGTGGGGACCCCCCTATTTACTTCTCTTGGCTCAAAGACGGGAAGAAGATACCAGCTAACTTAAAGGTTGGTGTGTAGAGATAGAAATTTGGAGTTCTGAATTACATGTAATGACTCTTTATCCAATTTTTTTTTATTGTTAGCTTATGGTTATCAAATTGAAGGTGTTGATGAGGACATTCCAAAACGAAATTATTTGTGACAGTCATCTCCTATCATGTGGGGTCAACATGATCAGGTGGGGTTTCACTGGTGACGCCAATATAGGATGTGTGTGCGCTGCGCCCCAAACTATGGCCCACCTCATATCGTGCCCTGCGTGCCCTACCAGCTGCACGCGGGAACATCTAATGGCTGCCACCAATAATGCTGTTGAAGTAGCCAAGTTCTGGGCTACAACAATTTAAACTGTCTGTCATCGACACGATAAGAAGAAGATCTCCTATCATCTATATGGACATGTTATTCGGAGACGACGATAATGTTGCCAAAAGAGTTTTGTTTATGAATGTAAGATAAGACCCAAGTAACGATGGATGGATTGTGTGAAAGATGATATGGCTAGAAAGGGAATGTGAATACAGATATGACGGCTGATAAAGAGATATGGAAGAGAAGAACACATTGCGCCGACCCTAAATAACATGGGATAAGGGGTAAGAGGACGAGTCATCTACCTGTCCTTATCTCATACATTGTTAGGCTGATCATCTGATTTGTATAAGTGACTGCTACTTAACCCCTTTTCGGAAAGCTGGGTGAAACTAGTTGTCAAACTCTCTTAGGCCTCTAACTGACCTGTTAATTGCCAAAGATGCAACCGGGACTTAAAGTTGCTTAACTGCCGCGAGCTCCTCATGTGGCAGTCCTCTTTAATTAACTTTCAATTTCTAGATTAATGAAAGAAGTTCCGAACTATTCAGCGTGTTGATTATAAAACGTGTATCATTGGAGCATTGTGGGAAGTACACGTGCATAGCAACCAACCACGTGGGAAAGGTTAACCAGAGTTCTGATCTTTATATCAACGGTAACGAGCCTTATTTTCTTACTGTTAAGACCTTAATTTGTTTGGCTTCCCGGACCTAAAAACTCTCTTCTCAACCTGTCGACTCAAAACGCATGTTTCCTATGTATGACGCCATTTTTTTAATGAGTTCTATGTTAAAATAAATACCTAAGATATACGGACATCCGTTTGAAATGTGGAGATATCCAAATGGGGATTGTATCTCCAGCCATTTCGATACCATTTACCTATACTATTATACGCGCAAGCGTATACACCACCCCTTTATTGCAAACATTCGTAGGCTGCATGATTTTAAATCCCTTTTATAGACTAAAAAAAGTGTGGTACTTATTATGCTACATACACTGTTTTAAAATTGTCTGTTTTCAAAGTATACGATAATCGCGCCATCTGTTTTCAAAGTATGGAACTACAAAGAGGTTTTCTCAACAGTCGCCCCGAAGTGGATAGAGGAACCAACGAACTCGTCATTACTTCTCGGACAGCGTGGAGTGGTGTATTGCAACGCAAATGGATACCCAATGCCACAAATACACTGGATGAAGAGAGATGGTAAATATTTAAACATTTTTACGTGCACACCTAATTATAAATTTTTGAAGGAAGGCGAGATCTTTATCTCTATGTCAAAAAATGACAGGTGACTGACAGCAAACTGACGTCGGTATGTAAGATGGCGACGCGATGCTTGGATTTCCATTAAGTTAGATTTTGTTACATTTCATATTAAAAAGTTTAGTTAATTTTAGTGCAGATGTATTGTTAGAAGATAAAATTCATTTAAACGTAAATAATTGTTGGTAAATAGTGTAAATTTTGTTCATAAAAATCATTGCGCTAGTGAAACTATCACTAGCGCCATCTCTCGATTAAAGCAAACAACGCTTGTCAAGGGGTGCTCGCGAGGAAATCAAAATGGGGTAGTTAATTTCCCCGTGAGGGGTGCAATGTTGTTAGAGGTTTTGGCTTGGTTCGAGAGATGGCTAAACGTCTTTGGTTTCTGGGTGGTTTTATATTAGCCCCAAAAGCTTCTCTTCGTCCCCCACTTTAATAACACATTGAATATTGTATTCGTGCATAATCCACCAGGCTTAGCAAAATGCATTGAGAAGTTAATTAAACTGCTATTACATATTATATAGTATTCTCACTTCACACACTAGTTTATGTCCGCGGCTTCGTCTACATGTTACAAATTGTATCTTCATAATGTTAGTAAGTTCTTAACTACTTAAACTAAACTATATTAAAATAATTTAGATTTTTTTTAAACTGCACTTTGAAATTGTTCTGATGTAATAACCATGTTTTTTCCAGCTACCCTTGGAATCTGGCGACCAGTTTTGGACCTAGCTGGAGGTGGAATAATGAGCTACCCCAACGGGACTCTTATCATTGAAGTAGTTTCACTCAGTGATGAGGGGATGTACGCTTGTAACGTTGAAAACGGAGTCGGTGATCCTTTGAATAAAAACCTTTGGATAAGCGTTAATAGTAAGTTTGGTTTTGCGAAAATTTGCTGTTATATTAACTTTTTATTTACTTGCAATGTATGTATGTTTGTCTGAGTGGAATTATGCAACTGAATTTTACATCGCTGAAATTAGGTATGTATACACGCTTATTTTGGATGACAATGCATTTTAGCTTAATAATGTCATTTTAATTCCAATATGGCGGATCATCCAAGATGGCGGACTAGTTGTTTTTCTGCACTGCTACAATATGGGTATCAAATAATAGGGCGCGTTGACGAGAATACGAAAAAACAATAGACTTTTTCATAAAAGCTTATTTTAAAAATTATGAATGTTTCTGAGAAGTACCTCAGCTAGGCAACTTGAATACTGTATCAAAACACTTAAAATATAAAAAACTTTTTACAAAAGTACTCCAACTGAGGTCCATAATACGGTTCCCCTTAAAATCAAGACAATGATTTCTAACAATGACTTCTAGAGCCGGTGCATTTTGAGTCAGTTGGGTTCAACGTGAGTACGAAACGAGGGCTGCCAATCACAATGACCTGCCGACCGTTAGGTGACAGCCCTATAAGAGTCAAATGGACTTTGGATGGTAAACCATTAGATACAACTTCTTCCAGGTAAGATTTGCACTCATGCTTTAAGGGTAGTCATGGGTTTAAAAGACATTATATAAACTGAAATCTAAGCTAGCATTGTTGGCAGTGTCGTACAGTACCTGGACGGACAGCTTCTGAATGGCAAGAATTCTCAACGGGAGCATAGTTTGGCCTGTAACCAAAGTAACATTATCCTCATTGTTCGCTGGTAGAAAATGTATGGTTATGACGTATGTCACGTGACTGATTTATGACATTCCCATACATTTTGTACCGTTTCTATTAGCGCAAGCGCGAGAGAATGTTACTTTGTCTAGGCCTGCCTAGACCCTATCCTTTTATGTGTGACGAAAAGTGTAGCAAGAAAATAAAGGTAGGGTTGTCTCGCACCGTACGTCCCTAAAGGAACGACCTACTACCAATGCTCAGGTTATGCTATGAGCTCTCCTCCTCACTCATGCAGGTTTCTTAGATACCGAAACCGTACACTCATCATCATCTCCCTGGCCTTATCCCATACATTGTTGGGGTCGGCACTTGATTCAACCCATGTGGCTGATCACCTGATTTTTACACGAAGCGACTGTCATCTGACCTTCGCAACCCCATTTAGGAGGAAAATCTGTGATCTGGGTTAAACCAGCTGTCAGATTATTTTTAGGCCTCTGACTGACCTGTAACTATTGCCAAAGATGTTAAATTGGCAACCGGGACCGACAGCTTAACGTGCTCTCCGAGGCACGGAGGGAACTCGGGCGGTCACCCATCCAACTACTGGCTAGGCGTATGGTTGCTTAACTTCGCTGATCGAATGATATGCGCAATAGCAACTGTGCCACGAGCTCCTCCGAAACCGTACACTCTATTACATAAAATATGTCATAATCCATTTCCAGAATAACAATCTCAGACACAAACGCTCACAATGGAATAACGAGTACTTTAACCATTAATTACGTGGAAAGCCGAGATGGTGGTAACTACGAGTGCAAGGCAAGCAATCCATACGGAGTAGCCAGTTACAACATGCATCTTAGTATACTTGGTAAGTTACTACCTCAGGAAATTCGATGACGTGTAGCGACATCTCTCGCCGCTCAGTAATTAGTTCACAACTTACACAATAAGCAATAGATGGCGCTGTTCGTGATAGTATATGTTGCTATAAATCTTAAATCACGCTATTTAGGTTTTCTAAACTCGAATTTATAGTGGAGCCACTGCTGTAGGACCCGCTGGTAAAGAAAATATGCTGAATATCTTCCTTTAGACGAAGATTAGCCTTACAAATTAACAAGACACCATGCCTGAAATACGACAAAGTCCTTTGTCGAATACGCACCGAATTATCTTAAGACAAAACAAAGTACCAAATCACCTTTGTCATACCCATCCCTTCGGCTACTTTCGTGCAGAGCGAGAAAATGTTGTGAATTCCAGAATAGTTTTGCATTCTAAAGAAAGGAGATTAAAGTCTTTATTCGTTCACAGAGCCTCCAACACCCCCTTTGGATCTTCAAGTTGACTCTGTAACCAGTAATTCAGCCAAGCTGTCTTGGAGGGACACAATCAGCGCTCATGTACAATACTACACAATGCAGTATACCACCAATGACTTCATGATTTGGGATACTGCGAAGATTATCAATATCACCAGGTAAATATTCTCTTTACTATGACTCCATACTTCTGTATCTTCGCAGTTTGTATTATGAATTATTCCTGGTATAGTCTTCATCATCCTTCTATTGGCAAAGTTATTCTTGGAGCTTCTTTCACGCCTTAGGAGAGCACGTAAACCATTCATATTTTATATATTTAGCACGTGCCAACCAATACTCGCAATTGGTTGCCAATTTAAACTTCTGCTAATATTCTCAAGCCTATTGGAAGTCTGTGAAGGCTAACTTTTATTTACACTGTTCTTAATAATGTTGAGTTCGTAAGTCTGCATGCATCATAACTTAATGGGAATGCGTAAAATAACATAGGTAATTCATTGTTATCATAATTTCGCTGTCCTGTTCGCTGTGTATTATAATACTAATGCGTAGTTATTTTTTTCAGACAAGAAAACGACATGCGTCAGAGCATAGAACTGCGAGATCTTCAGCCAGCGACGGATTATAGAGTGCGGGTCGCGTCTGGCAACGAAGTGGATCTAAGCCCATACACGCAGCCTGTCCACTTTTCTACTCAGTTAGAAGGTAAGCGGGGATTCAGTTACCTACTTCCTAGCCTGATGAGCCCTACCCTTACAAGTAGCCTTTGAAAGCTAGCAACACCAGGAGTGCTATTTATACCTTTTCAATATATACGGAATGGAATTAAAGCAAAAATTATAGGACCCTCTCCTGCTACTACAGTCCTTCTTATATATGACCTATAGCAGGAATACAACACTAGATTAGAATGGTATTATTTGACTGTTGTATATAATGTAAATAACCCTGGCAGCAATATCTGGAAAATCTTGCAGTTAACTTTGTCTCTCAAAGATGCTATTCGTTGAGCAAGGGGAATGAAACAATTATCAGTTACACTAATTTCTGTGTCTTCTCGCACTTCTACCATATACTTATACTCCTTTACTATATATATATAATCCTTCCTTAATAATCATCCTATACTTATAATCCTTCATTAACCATGATTGACAATAGCCTATATTATTGATAATGAAGACTATTCGTTACAAACAAACAAATCTTTCCTCTTTGTAAGATAATTATCTCAAGCTGGTCATCTTTAAGGAACTCTTATTTTCCAGCCCCGTCGTCTACGCCTTTAGGGGTACAAGTCCAAGCTACAGAGAATCCTGGAGAGCTACTGGTGTCATGGCTACCACCACCGAGGGACAGTCACAACGGGCCACTGCAGGGCTATCAAATAAAAGCTGTTCCTAGGATTAATGGGGAAACAGGTAGTTTTTTTCTACGATGGCAGTAAATAAGCACAACGCGTGATGATAAGCGGCTAAAATAAAGAGGAAGAGGCGCTATGCTTGCTAATAGTGGGACCTTTTTATCCTTCACTATGTCGGCACAGCGTTTCCGTTCTTTTAAAGCCAGCTTACTATCAGCTGGACTACACGCTTGGTAGCCAACCTTTGAAGCGTTCCGTGAAAAAGAACATTTGAGAAATAATTATGTTCTTCATAATAAGTGCTATAAAACAATATAGCGTATAATTTGAGTTTTTATTTATTTTTGCAGTACCCAACGATACTCAAACAAAAATCATAAAAGTGATGTCCAGGAAAGGAAAACACGAAACAACTCTAAGTGGGCTTTTGAAGAACGTGCGGTAGGTTCCATTACAATCTTGAATGTACATACATAAATACATATGCTCACGCTTGTATCCCATGCGGCAGTTAGACACAAAAGACACCATTATATGTAGGCAGTGTGTAACTACTTTGTTCTTCCAGATATGCGGTGTCCATCAGTGCATTCAACTCTGCGGGGAACGGACCGTTCTCTTTACCAGTTTATCAAACTACCAGGGAAGGAGGTACGTATACCTTTTTCACATACATTAGAAATCTTTGATTGTCTTTGAACACCAAAATCGTTTCTATCTACATCAAAATCACTATCAGATGTTTGAAGACTAGATTAGGTAACTTTTAGGATTATCAGAACTCCTACACAGTAAAATAGAATAAAGAACGCTCATTCCATTTTGGGTTTGGTAAAGCCTTGTCGAACGTCAAATGACCACTAGTTCAAAAACTAGCATTCTGAGATGAACCGGCATGAAACTCAGTCTCTATTTTGTTATAATCCTGAGGATTTAACCTTTTACTTTCAGCGCCAGAACAGCCACCATCTAGTATTGAGTGCCGCGGTGTCTCGTCGTCTTCCTTGCGAATATCGTGGCAACCAATCACAGCTCCGGGCACGTCACTACTTGGCTACGCCGTGTTCTATTCTCCTGATGGTATGCATATATCTATACACATCTTCATCATATGAATCACCTAATAGTAAGTAGTTCGAAAGGGTTCAATGGTGGTTGAAGAATGTTCAAAGTATATTTGGTTTTCTATTTATATGAAAATCTACCGCACTGGACTTTTTCATCATGAACCCAATCAAAAAATCTGAATGTAGAATTTAGCAGCAGAAATAAACCGAATTCTTATTAATATTTCAGATGGACCATGGCAAAACATAAGTTCTCCTCACACAGAGATCTACCTGCAAGCGTTGCTCAAATACACAAACTATACGGTGAAAGTAGCAGGGTTTTCCAACTATGGCGTTGGCCCCTTCTCTTACCCAGTAGTCTGCACCACTTTACAAGATGGTAAGTCTTGATGAAAGCTGGGTAGCCGCATAGGTTCATCCTTCTTCTTGCATGAATGTGGCTGAAGCGAAATAATTATGTAAGGATTGTAGGCCGTAGCGTGAGCCAAACGATGGTCTCTGGCTACCGCCATGTGATACTGGCGTGAGCATTTATGTATGTATGTCTTCCCTCACCAATAAATTCATGGTGTGACATCCCTACACTTTTAAAAAGAACCATATGTCTTCCACGGGCCACGGGGGTTCAAACCTGTCAGCCACCACGGCTCTATATGGAAGAATTACCTATTTTGATTTGGTATTCAAGTAAACTGGTTCTCAAATTGCAGATAGCTTTGAATGAAATAATTTCAGTTCCAGGCCCACCAGCAGCCATCAAGGTTCTTGTATCATCAGCTTCGTCTCTGCTGGTCAGTTGGAAGAAACCAGAACAACCCAACGGGGAAATTACACACTACACCGTTTATTTGAAGTCTATTTCAAGGTATAGTAGCTGTAAGAAATAGTGATCTAGTGTGTGACTACTTAGCTTGGAAATTTTGGTAGTCTCACTGAGTATCTATATAATTTTGTGTACTGTTGTTAGAAAGATTTTCTGTACTAATGGTTTACTGCGGTATGTAGGTATGTATGAGTTATCAAAAATCAGGCCATTTCTTAACGAAAGGATTTGTAACTTCCTATTATCCGTGTTGAGGCGAGCGAATCATGCTTACCTCCTGCAAAGGGAAGATCTGCCAGGCCAGTGTCATGTCTGGGGAACATGCACTCGAAAACTCTTATAGCGCGATTTAGGTTCTCGCATATATGTACTTAAACTTGCGATTGTTACCGAATAGAGTCATCTATGTAGCGAGTGGAGAAGCGCTTCTAAATCTGTATTCATCCTACCTTAAATGTATTTAAGTCTAAACACTTAAACCAATAATGCAGTTAGCTTGCATTATGCAGTTATGCTCTTCCTTTCTAGCACCTCATCCCCACAAAGCTACAGAGTGGAGCCGGGCCAGGAATCCAGCGTTTCCAGGCACCTTACCTTCCCTCTAGCAGGCCTGACTTCAGGACGTCAATATGAGGTCTTTGTCAGGGCACATACTGCTGCTGGGGAGGGTACACCGAGCAATAGGGTCCATGCTGAATTGACTACCAGAGGTATGTACCCATGTAGGCTTAATTTCATGGGTAGTTTTATTTTGCAGAACCCACTATTTATTTAAAATTGAAGTTTGCCTAAATTACACCTTGTAAAATCAGCTATCTGCCAGTAAGTACAGTTAAAATTAGTCCGGCCAGAGAAAAAATTTAAAACTTGTTTTTGAATGCAATACCGTACCCGATAAATTCGAAAGAAAAGTGGGTACATCTGCTTAATCCTTGGTGGACCCTTCTGTGATGGCGCAAGCATATTTTAAGATACACGTAGCAGACAAAACGAGACTCGACGTAACACCAGCGTAGAGAGAATCGTCGATACGGACATAATTATTTTTATCAATTTTCAGCATTTAGAACAACCCGTAAAAAAAGTCAAGGACGAGTAGGTAAATAACATCCTAAATTATCTTAATTCCAGTGGTAGCCGGAGTATCTTCTCTAGGAGGTCAAATATCAGTGGGAGTGGGCAGTTCTCTCCTGCTGGTCTGTCAGTGTGTGGGCGTGCCTCCGCCGCGCACCGTGTGGTACCACAAACACAACATCATCACACACCATCCACGCTTCACCAGGAACCATGATGATAGTCTGCTTATCAACAGTGAGTTCTCCCTTCGACTGCAGTCTATAGGCACTTATCGTAGAGAGCGAAGCCAAAAACTTCACATCTGTGTATCAGTTGTTCAATATGAAATCAGTTCCACGATTTATCCACGTTTAATGGCCACAGCAGTTTGAAAGTAGATCAGAATGTTGATATGTACGAAATGAAGTGAAAATACAATGAAGATACTACTTCTATATAACCTTCCCCTTCCTGTTATGTCAATGTTCCACTTTGACCCTCACAATAAATCCAGGACAGGCAATACTCTCGGCCCGTTTCCTTTACCATTTACTTACTTCCTAAATTATATATTTTGCTTCTTTATTCTCGGACCCCAGTCGGTGCGGAGGCCCTAAGCAGTTGCCTCATAATCTGGCTCTGAATAAATCCTTTATTTTCCAGACATTGACCAATCTCTAAGCGGCAACTACACTTGCTTGGCTAAGAACCTGTATGGGTCAGACTCGGTGTCATACGAAGTGTCAGTACTGCCGACACCTGACCCGCCAAGCTTACGAGTGACGTCACACAAGAACTCATTGCTACTGCAATGGGACTTGCCTCGAAGGGCTGGTAGACCGCAAAAGATTAGTAAGTATTATCACAATCATCGGCCTGGCCTTATCCTACACTTTTGGGGTCGTTATTTGATTCAACTCGATGTGTGGCTGATCACACAAATAGCCTAAGAGCCCGCAAGGCTCATACCATCTATTTTATTGAAGCTGAAACTTCTCTGTGTATGGACCCAATATATGTCAGGGTAGTAATATGGTAGAATGGTAGAAATGGTAGGTATCAAACAAATCCTTCAAAAGGTATGCAACAGCCCTGAGAGCGACAGTCGCATAGTGGAACTAGTAACGAACTAAAACCTCGGTGGCCATTATCCATGCTTAGGGGGACCTATATAATACAGGGGATTTAATATCTGGATTATGGTGACTTTGTCACATATGAGTCATCAACATAAAACGAATTATGATGCGGAAATGAAAAATCGAGATAGTTGCCAAACCTCACATAGGATTGACTGTGATTCGTCCGGATTCTTACCTTTAATACCTCATCTTATTTCAAACGTTCACCTGCAGGTTACGATTTAACATGGAAAGAGGCGAACGGATCCTGGCAAGAAGCTTGGTCTAACCGCGGTACGTCATTGCAAGGTGTTCAAGAGTACACCCTACAAGATCTTAAGTGCGGCACTAAGTATTCCCTTAGAATGATTGCATCTAACAGCGTAGGGGCGTCTCAGCCGGCTTATGTGGATGTTTCCACTTTGGGGGGTGGTGAGTAAGCAATTGTAGTTTCCATAAAGGCTTCTTTATCTCTTATTTTATTACTATCCCGTAGATAAGAGGCTAATGTGTGATTCTTTAACATAATCTTCTATTATTATTTTGAACAAATAAAAAAACGTCCACTCACTGTTCTTAGGTTTTTCCCAATTTAATTCGAAAGCACTTACTACTACTGTAAGTGATACTAACATTATTATTATCGCTACTTAAAAGGTTTTGTTCTTTTAACTCTTCACACTAAACTTTTTCAGTTTTTTCCTGGTGACCGTCGACTGTTCGGAAACCAGATAAAATTGCTTTATTAAGTTCTTATTAACCAGAAATATTCCAGTGCCTATATCCCCAACAAGCACCGAATGGTTTTGGAGCAACGCCACCCACATCTACATACAGTTAAGTGGTTGGGATGACAACGGGTGTCAGATCACCAGATTTGACGTCGACTACAGAGAATACGGGAGTAAGGTTTGGAAGAAGGCTGATAATAGACTCGTAAGTTCTTGGTTCGCTTTTAATTCAGACAGTTAGGGCATAACCTTACTGTGGGTGGTAAATAAACTTATGCATTAGTTTACATGGATTATTTTAAATGAAGAAGTCAAAGCCCTAAAAAACTTTCTACTACCATATTATCAGTAGGTATATCTATGTACAGATAAATAAAATTGAAGTGTCTGTTTGTAATTCCAAAATTACAGCTTTTCACTAAATGCATATGAAAGTATACACGCTACCGACACTAAAAAACCAAATTTTAAAATGTTTATCTGTCTGTCTGTCTGTCTGCTTGTTCCGAGTAATCTCTGAAACGGCTGGATGGATTTTGACGGAACTTTCACTGGTAGCTGATGATTCAAGGAGTAACTTAGGATACTTTTATTTCTTAAAAATATAAGGGTTCCGCGACAATAAGGATGAAACAAAATCTACGCGGGTGAAACCGCGGGGCACAGCTAGTATTTAATATGATCATATATTATCAGTTGATCTATTGATTATGATCATATATTATCATATATGATCAGTTGGTAAATATTCAACTAAAAACAAATTTTCATAGTAGCGTAGCAACATAGCGGTCTCTCGCGCAAAACTTATTATATTTAAAAATAAAAAAATTACATAATTATGCTCAATCCATCCTAAAAGGGTCTCCGAGGGGGTAAGCAGAGGTGTTGTAACAACAACACTCACTTTTCACTAAGATGATTTAGTGAGTCCATCGCCGTCTCAAGCACTATACGTACGGCGTCCAATTTCTTGTCAGACATATACAGGTTTCCTCACGATGCTCTCCTTCACCGTAATTACTAACCATGATTTGTGCTATTAAATCATTCACAGTCTCAACTGGAACATCAATGGAACCAATACGTAGGTGCGTCCATCTTGAATCAACCAAACTCATTCGTGATAGCGGATCTGTCGACGAGTCACTGGTATCAGATCAGGGTAACAGCTGAGAATTCTGCCGGGATCTCCACTTCATTGTATAATTATGCAACTACCACTGAACTTGGAGGTAAGATTGTAAATGCTACAAGTAATAATTATAGATGCCGTCAAGACTTAAGAGCGCTCAGCGATAACAATAGTGATAGCTGCGCATGTATGTGTTGTATAGACTCATACAATAGCAACTAAACTGTAGAAGACCTTATAGGATATGAAATAGTTTTGGGTTGAAACGTGAAATTCAGAAATGCGTATCCAATGGAAGTGTATGAAGAGATGCATGAATTGATGTTGACGAAGCGATAGAAGTATGTGGTATTTAGCAAACCGAAAGAAGAATGTAAGGATTTGGCAAATGGTGGTCTCTGCCTACACACATGGGTTACAGACGTGTGCGTTTGTATCTATGAAAAGGAGTAAAAGGTGTGAAAGATAGTTAATATTCTTCTGGATTCTAAAGAGAACAGCAAGAGAAAATCAATTCGCTGACCCCAAATAACGCTATCGAGGATGTGGGTTGAAGCCTTAACATACGTATAGAATTGATAATCCTTTGAAACGATCACAAAGACGGTTCAACTTACATGCCACCAATTGTCTGTATATTCCAGAAACAATAGGACCACCAGTGGAGTACCTGGATATCAATATGCTTGTCATCATCTGCAGCTCAATACTGCTCATGCTCTGTTCATTGGCCTGCGTCTACATACTCGTTAAAAGACACAAGTAAGTCTAAAAAATCTACTACTTAATTCGCATATCCAACTGTCACCGATATTTGCTACGTTATACCCTAGGGGGCTCCTTGTGTGTGAGCCAATCGAGCCATTATCATTTCTTAAAATGGTTAGGAAATACAAGCACGAGGCGGGACCCACGACCTTTGCAAACCGTGCAGTTGCTCTGCCAATTGAGCTACTCGTGATCTCACCTCATGCGTCGAATTTTAACTTCCCTTGTTTTTGCGGTTTAGGAGCTGCCTTTCGCCTTTTTTTGGCTGGAATATCCAAACTCATTCAGATCACGAGTAGCTCAGTTGGCAGATCAACTGCATGGCTTGTGCTGAAGGTAGGGAAACTAGCTCTTCTTATCTTAACCGTAAACTTCGTGGTATGAAATCAAAACTCAGACCTTTTTCTTTGGTAATTAGTACAAAATTCAGTTGTAAGTATCATAATTCTGGAAGAACAGACGCCCCGTCACGGGTGAATAACGCGCTGCTAAAATTTTTGTTTTTATCTTTTATTTTTTTAGGATATGGTCTCTCGCAGTTGGTAGTTTTGAGGAGTAGCCTCCACTGCTAAACCAGATAAAGAGGCGAGACCCGAGGGCCTCCAGCCGACAAAAATCTTAAACTTAACACTGAAAATTGTAGGGAAACTCCGCATGTTTTTATTCGCCTCGCACCATGCGTAAAGACAGAGATTCATAAAATGACTAGTGCGCATTAAAGGTCAGCGCTCATGACGGGGCCTATAAGTTACTATGTTCACAGATTACAACGCCTAACAGAATACCGTAACTCGCTAACAGCTGAATGCAAGTCCGAGCGCAGCAATGTAACTGCGAACACTCCGCAGAGTGTCCCCACTGATATGGGGAATAGGGTGTACAGCACACCTGTGCATCTTACTTCTGATACTAAACATGGTGAGTTGTATATTAATATTAAATAAAAATAATTTTAATTTTATTATTTTACTAGTTCAGTCTCATCCGCGTAGTCTAATTCGCGAATAGGTAGGTAGGTACTAGGTTAATTAAAATCAGCCAGCTGTTTCGGAGATTACAACTGAGAGAACAAACAGACAGTGAATTATTTGAAAAAAAATGTTTTTTATATCGGTACAGTATATAATTTCATATACATTTAGTGAAAAGCTATTTATTTGAAAATACAACAGGCACTTCAATTTTATTTGTCTGTTTATTAATTTTTTGTTTGTTTGGGCTAAGGAAAGGCAGGGCCTTTTCGGAAACTAGCCTTCTGAGAAGAACCGGCAAGAAACTTAGCTGGAATTAAGTAATTTAATAACCGAAAATCAATTCGTTAACTGCAAAGGCGTAAAAATCAGATTGAATAAAATACTTGAAAAGAATTTAGTTCTTTTTTTTGGTACAGTCAGCCACAAAAAAGAAATAAAAAGAGTTTTGAAATATTATTCATCTACATTTATCTGGGCTACAAAAATTTAAACTGTCTGTCATCGACACGATAGGAAGAAGATCTACATTTATCTAAACCTGATAAGTGTTGTTACATGAATAAAACATTTAAGGGTCTTTATTTAACGTAAATCAAGATTTTAAGAAAAAAATTGCGTTTGATGCCTTCAAAGGAATAAATTAATTTTGTTTGAAGTTACTGTTAAGCCGGGCTGATAGCATTGGGTGCCATCTTAAATTATCACACCGTATTTTTGTTTCTTGCTAGATGACACAGTGCGCCCATTAAATGTAGACCTTATCCTCGTACAAGTATGGCTCAAATTACATAGCAAAAGTCAACGTCGGCACCTTAATTTAAATATTGGACCTCCTTATTTGTTTTCAATTAAATTAAAAAATATAATAAACTAGCTGTGCCCCGCGGTTTCACCCGCGTAGATTTTGTTTCATGCTTAATTTGGCGAAACCCTATTTTTTTTTATAAAATAATGTAGCCTAAGTTACTCCTTGTAATATAACCTACCTGCCAGTGAAAGTCCCGCTGAAATTGGTCCAGCCGTTTGAGAGATTACCCGGAACAAACAGACAGACAGACAGACAGAAAAGTTTAAAAAAAAGTGTTTTTATGTCAGTACTGTGTATAGTTTCAAATGCATTTAGTGAAAAACTTATTTTGGAATTACAAAAAGACGCTTCAATTTTATTTACCTGTA
This sequence comes from Watsonalla cultraria, assembly GCA_964035505.1. Taxonomy (NCBI): domain Eukaryota; kingdom Metazoa; phylum Arthropoda; class Insecta; order Lepidoptera; family Drepanidae; genus Watsonalla; species Watsonalla cultraria. Next base: position 1,936,532 of record OZ037736.1, on the reverse strand, counting down.
TAGATATGGATAATTCTTTTTTCTTTCAGAACTATACGAGATAAGTCCATACGCCCAGTTCGCAATAGGATTCCGAACATTTGGTCACGTGGACAATCAGGAAGTCCCCACTCGAGTGCATATGCCAGGGAATAGTAAATCTAGATACGATAGTGGTAAGGTTCATTATTTCATGAAGTTGTTAAACTAATTGTTGCTAGGCTGCGTTTTTTAAGAATAAAGTGTAATACATTAATGGTAACTCCTCACTCTAAGCATACGTACAATTTGTAGAGCAACATAACCTTGATTTGAAGATCCCTATTCTCTGTTTCTTGATAACATGGTGTTATTTATATATAACTTTACTCAATATATATGAGAAAGTATGTCTGCGGCTCAAATACTGAGCTGATTTTATGATATGGGATCCTTAAAAGGTAAGGTAAGGTTAAATTACGTGTTTGAATTACAGAAACGAGTTTTCAAATGAGATCAGAGTCAGAAGAGAGTGACTGTGTATCAAGAACAACAACTTTAAAAAGTGCACCACGGAGTAAGTATTTTATTTTACGTAATGGTTTATGATTTTCAAAACCAAATTCATAACATTATAATTAAATCAGTTGTTCTCACGAAGAACCACTTATATATATATTGATGCCACTTTAAGTATTTACCTACTTATTTAGCAAAAAAAATATTTTGTTATTTATACATCTATATCTATACATTCTACACAGATAAATAAATTTGAAGTGTCTGTTTGTAATTCTAAAATTACAGCTTTTCACTAAATGCATATGAAAGTATACACGCTACTGACACTAAAAAACCAAGTTTTTTCTCTGTCCGTCTGTTTGTTCCGGGTAATCTCTGAAACGGCTGGACCGATTTTAACGGGACTTTCACTGGCATGTAGCTGATGTTTCAAGGAGTAACTTAGGCTAATTTGATTTAAAAAAACATGAGGGTTCCGCCGGAAACGCATGAAATTAACTCTACGCGGGTGAAACCGCAGGGCACAGCTAATAAATAAATAAGCCCTATCATGCCTCAAAGCAGGTGAACCACGGTATACAGATAGTATTGCATACTTTAATGTGTTGCTCACTCTTCCATTGAAATGTACTTAAACAACCCTATGTATATAGAAGGGACACATGTAAAAAAAAACCGGGGAGTTTGTTTCGCCGTTTCTTCTCCTGACAGGCTTACTTTTGGAAACGGTAGTAAATTAACTTAAGTTAGCGTAAGAAAAATGACGTTCAATAAGTGTTCCAAGTGTCCCTTATGTTGAATAAAACTTTTTGATTTTGATTTTGATTTTTTAATGAACCGGTTTTTTCAGAAGCGTGCAGAACCCCTCATCACAGGTAGCTGATGCGGCACTAGGATATCATAACTAGATATAATTTAAGAAAACATTTTGAATGGTTGTGTTCATATCATTATACGGTAATTACAATATAATAAACGTTATAATAGACATCTCAGAAATAGAATATTGTTATAAGAGTTTCACGAAGTATAATCAAAGACAAGACCTGGCATGAATCTTGCGAGATTAAAATAATAATTGTTTTTATAAGTAATGTTTTTACGTACCTTAATTACCTGATACCTGAAAATTGTCCGGCTAAGCAAGCTAGCAGGTAGGCATGCGTTCTTGGTACATACTAACACTACTCAATCGTCCACATTTCCTTCGTCAGAAAATACGTGACGTCTGGTGCCCGTGGGATCTTGGACTATTAGGAATATTATTTTTTAATTTGTCTGTACGTTCTACTTAATATAACTTCTACCAAAACCAGAACAGGATTTTCAATAGAATAATTTTATGTAATTTTAATATTTTTTATTCCTATGCAAAAATGCATAATATCATGTTGGTTGCTTTTTTAAACTTAATTGGGAAAATATTGTTATTTATATATATTCATAATCTTGTGATTTTGAAGCTATTCGTTAAACAATTTTTGTGGCTGACTGTACCTACTTACTTTATTTATATCGATTATTTTGCAACACATTTATTTGCACAATGAAATGGCAATATTATTGATTAAAATGTAAATATACTATTTAGTCAATTTATTTTAGTAAGGGCCCACATTTGATAATTCACACTGACTTTGAAAAGACCATATTCACGTGAATTACGTATTATTTAGTTCCTAAGGAAATTACCTATCAATATTCTCAGAAAGTATCTGTTTAAAATATTATTTTAATCCCTATCAGCAGGAGAAAGTAATAAGTAGAAGCACGAAACCATTCTATGAATAAAAAAAATTGTCATTGTCAAATGTCATTTTTGAAGAAAAAATATCTCTAGATTTTTTGTTTAAAAAAATCCTTTTTTTTGTGTTAAATATAATGTTTCATATCTTAAACAAAACATTGTAAGTAAATTATTTTTTAATTGCTAAAATGATCTTCTAAAAGACTGATTATTCGATTTTTTTAACGTAACTATAAATTATGTAAAATGTGAATCAGTGATTTGCATTCGTGTATTATATTTCCGAAATATAATTAAATGTTAGAAAATTGTCATGGCGTTTTCTTTAATTACCTAGCAATAAATTTAATTACCTAAATAACTATGATCGTTTAAGCAGCGCGTATTAAGAACTTCTTAACTTTGACGTTTAATATGACAGTATTTACCAATATGAAACGTCAACACAGCATGCTGCCATAAATCGATGATGGTAGGCAACCTGTTTGTCTTATAAGAGACTTAACTCAAAGCAATCCTACTTAATATTATTTTGCAAGGTGGTTTGAAAAAAGAGAAGAAAAGATACCTAGGAATTTGATACATAGCACATACATGATAAAGTTCAATTTCGTATGTTTGAAAACGATACCGTCCTCGAGTGCGATGTGATGTGATGTCGATGGTATCATCTTTAGACCGACAGAGGCGCTGTTCCGATCCTATACAAATCAGCGTTTACGTTGACGCGGTGACTTGCCCTCGACTCGGCCCTCAGAATAACGCTCACGCATTTCAAGGTTCAACACCACCCATTTTTCACCTTTGGGTAGCAGGCAACTTCCGACCAAGGCTAAAATATAGATGTTAGTCTAGTGGTTGGAAGCGCTACCTAAGTATTGCGAAATACGACGTCCTAGTAAGGTAAGGTTTGTCAGCGTCGCACTCGACGTCGAGTGTCGGTGTCAAAGATACGAAATTGAACTCTTTTGTCTGTTTTATGTATTCATTTCTTATGATTGAAACAGACACTTGACTTAGGCAAAGCGTAGGTATTAGATTTTGCCGCCTGTGATTTCCAAATAGCACAAAATATTGATTAGTGCCAATAGTATAGACAATAGGCCCCTAATACATGGGACATAAACAGAACTGGCGAAACGTGGCGTGTACTATACATGATGTCGGAGAAAAAGGAACAGTTGTCTTCTAGAAGTTGTAGGGTTTTATGAATATATCACTATATTGATATCGTAAAATATCTAGCTCCAACGATAACGTAGTTATAAGCTATAGCCGAAGAGCTCGCGGCCTTAAGCGATTGAATGAACGCGCGGCCGCGTTTACCTACATTAAGTATGCGGTAATTCAACATTTTAAATTAAGAGGAAGGTTATTGGTTTCGAAAAATGGTTTTATGGGAGTATTTCAGGATTTAAGAGTAGGAAAAAAAAAACGTAGTTAGATTTCACGTGAATAACTCTACGTTACAGCTGATTTTTATGCGAAAATAAGGTCTTGATATGGTCAACTTTGAACGTCAATTACTCGAAAACGGAAGAAGATATTTTGGTCATAATAATTTTATTTGCTTCTTAAAATTATACCCTCTCACATATTTTAACAGCTGTCCTATTTTCCCCGACACCCTATATAAGGACACCTCTGCCTACCCCTTCGGGGAATAAGGCGTAAGTGAGTAAATTAAAACAAATTAGCTTATATAGATCTATTAGATGTCGATTCTATACAAAGTTCACATAAGCCCAGTAGTTTGAAGTTTTCGAATGAAACTTTCCGTAACTATCACTCGGGTTAGTGATGCGCAATTGCGAGATGTTTCAACAATCGAAAAAATCGAAGTCAAGTTTTCCATCGAGTCAACCATTGTCTCACCCTAGCGATGAAACAACCGAGAGGTTTTCTGATTGGGTTTGATGCAAGTGATTCGTCCGAGTCGCGTCGAATCCATCCGAATGGAACCGATTGCGGACACGATGTATTGCGCTGTGTTCGATGAGTGGTGACGCCTTATTCCCACGGGTCTATTCTTACATTGTCATTACATTCAAACCTTCATACATTGATTCCCGAGACCTCCACGGCAATTTCTAGTAAATTAACCAAGTTAGCGTAAGAGAAATGACGTTCAATAAGTGTTCCAAGTGTGTAAATAAAACGCGAAACGTGTGTATATTGAATAAAACTTTATGAATTGATTTGATTTGAATCAATTTCTTGGATGTCGTGAGTATTTTGTATACCAAAACAAAAGCCGTGGAGGTGTTGGTAATAAAATCATGGGTGATGGGAATACATTTTTCACGCAAGTCGGACTCGCTACCATCGATTGAGATTGAAAACAATCACGATGCATCGAGATTATTCGAGATATTTGAGCAATCGGGATTAATTGCCATCGCACATCGCTAGTCCGGGTAGAGCGCATCGGACCGGCAAATTGGTGGAACTTCTTACTAAACAACTTTGCTTTTGTTGAACATAAACCTCCGACGTCCTACCATTTGTTGCGGACAACTTTTACTCGCTTCCCAAAGAGAAAGATAACTATTTAAGTAGGTATTACAGGGGTCATGATAGTTTGATTAATATTACGAGACAGATGTAATTATATGACATGTATCTATCACTGTTGCACAGCTGAATCTATATCTAGGTATATATCTATAATTGCAATACGACCTCATGGTCGGGTCTCAGTTTTAGCGTCACAGACAATATTTGTACGGGGAATTGCACAGCGCCTCCTAGCGGCGGCATAGAAAATAATTAAAAAAAAAAATGGTCCAGAACTTAAGGGCAGTAATGCTTCACGGTGAAGGAAAAATCGTGAGGAAACCTGCATATGTCTGAGAAGTAATTCAAAGACGTATGTATAGTGCCCGAGACGGTGATTCACCCTCTGTCACGTTGGCACTTAATCATATTCGGTGATATCTTGGTGTTGTGATTACCCCTTCGGAGACCCTTCTGGGATGGCGTGAGCATATATTTTTTTTATTTATTTATGAAACCGTTATCACTTCAGACCGGTAGATAGAAATATTTTCCCCGTAGGGTTGCCAGATGAAAGGGAATCTAGGAAACGGCTTGAATTTAGTTAGGTTGGACCATTTAAAATTTTCCGTATTTCCTAAATAAGTAATAGTATTATCTACCCGCATATTTGCATTATATATATTTTTGCTGTGCCCCGCGGTTTCACCCGCGTAGATGTTATACCCGCTAAGTTACTCCTTGAAACATCAGCTACCTCCCAGTGAAAGTCCCGTTAAAATCGGTCCAGCCGTTTCATAGATTACCCGGAACAAACAGACAGACAGACAGACGGAGAAACATTTTAAAACTTGGTTTTTTAGTGTCAGTAGCGTGTATACTTTCATATGCATTTAGTGAAAAGCTGTTATTTTGGAATTACAAACAGACACTTCAAAATTATTTATCTGTATGTATATATTTATATGTATGTATGCATAGATTTTAAAAAAATCAAATCGAATCGATTCAAATTATAAAATATAAAAAAAAATACATAAAAATTGTAAGCATGAATGTAATTCCAGAAGTCTGGAAACCCTACGTAAGGGACCAAATAAAACGCGTCAGAGTGGAAAATTGGCTTTGCTGTCCCTAGAATCGATGCTCTCTATTTGTAAAAGTTTAAGAATAACCTACTAGGGACATTTCCGTACAGAATGCTGCCAAGTGATTGATTACTTTAAAATACGTGATCTAATCTATGCATCTATACAGATAAATAAAATTGAATTGTCTGTTTGTAATTACAAATAAAGAACTTTGCACTAAATGCATATGAAAGAATGTGCGGTACTTAGGTACTTACATAAAAAAACGATATTTAAACTTTTTTCTGTCTGTCTGTTTGCTCCAGCTAATTTCAGTAACGGCTGGACAGATTTGGACGGGACTTTCACTAGCTGATAGCTGATTCTCCAAGAAAAGGTTTTAGTGTTCATATTAAAAAAAATTGTCCCGGCTATTTTCTGAAATGGCTGTACAGATTTCAGCGGAATATTCGTTGGCAGATAGCTGATGTTACAAGAAGAAACTTAAGATTATTCATATTTAAAAATAAATAGGTAACGTTCCGCAAAATAAGCCCCCCATCAAATTATAACTACGCGGGTGAAACCGCGAGGCATAGCTAGTATAAGTATTATAATTACCGAACTCCAAATCTCTTCTATCCCCACTTCCTCAACCCCTACCCCGCGATCACCCATCACCGAGCACCGATGACGTCACACTCACAAGGTCAATGAACGCAGTCAGCAACGCACGTTGTTCGGCCCTCACTTCCATCTCGCTCTCGCGGAAACAAATAATGAACAACCGTCTCTTTTACGCACGCCCGGACCTGCCTTGCACCGCTGACATGCTTCAGTGTATCAATATAATTCACAGTGTGTTCACGTCTTTGTACATCTAAAATGTCATCAGAAACGTTTCTAGTAGTTAATATTCCTAATAAGGGTCTTGAAGAAGCGTATTGGGAGCGAATCCGTGCATATTACCTGGAGCACTACAAGGCAGAGGTTGATAAAGGGCCGTGGTCTGCCAAAGCTATTCAGTTCATCATTCAGCAAATCCTTTATGCAGAAGAGCTGCAATGTAAGAACCCGGCTAGATTGGAAAATAAACAATTGTATTTGCTTACAAAATATGAAGTTATTAAAGATAACATGGATGGAGGTAAGCAATATTTGGTTTTGAAAAGACAAACTAAAAATCATCGCGTGGATATACGACGTATATTGTCTGTGGAAGATTGTCTCTATGTATTCAATGGTATATACGAAGGATTGCCTCGGAAAAGCGATATAAAGGAAACGATGAAATACTCCCTTAGAAATTTTGTCTTCCCCAAAAAAATTCTGCACATATTTTTCGATATTTGCGGTCTTAACACTGTACCGCAAGTTATTCCGGAATGTGGGAAATATCCCGACAAGACACAAGTAAAAACTCTCGCTGTCCGCGCTAAAACCGGACTTTTGGATATTGTAAACTCATTTCGTGATCAAAAACACGATGACTATTATTCTTACCTACTCATTTACGTGGACGATTCGACTGGATTTATTATTCTAAGACCTCTAGTGACTTCTTCAATAATAGAAGTTACTAAGGAACTCTTTCAATTATTCTTGGAATATGGAATACCTGCGAAGGTAGTACTACATAACTTTGAAAGTGGAGAATATTGGGACTCAGTTTTTATGCACTTAAAGCAATTGTTACCAAACATTCTGGTCCCATGGGAGCTCAAGAAATCACGCCTGTACGATGTAGTGCCGGAGACGAAAAGCATTTTAGAAGACTTAGATAACTGGATGGCAAATGGAGGCTGTTGCTGGTCGGTAGGTTGTTACCTCACACAATGGAAGTATAACAGTAAGGAAATATTTAAAAAAAATAATGGCTCAATTTCTCTGAAAAGCAGATATGAATTATTTTTTCCCTTAGACCATAGAATGCTTATTAATGCTTACACCAACTCCAATAATTGTGGTGTATGCAACACTACTCTGGTCGGAATACACCTGACTTGCAATACGTGTCGGAAACTAGTTCATCTGAAATGTATTAGCAAGATGGACCAGGCTACAAAAGTCGGGGTAATAACTGGAATTTGTCAGCTTTGCTACATAATATAAGTGGACCTGCATCAATCAAATTTAAACCCTACTAGCTGTGCACCGCGGTTTCACCCGCGTAGATTTAGTTTCTTCCTTATTGTCACGGAACCCTAATATTTTTAATAAATAAAAAAGCCTAAGTCTAGCCTACTCCTTGAAACATCAGCTACCTACCAGTGAAAGTCCCGTTAAAATCCGGCCAGCCGTTTCAGAGATTACCCGGAACAAACAGACAGGCAGACAGACAGAGAAAAATTTTAAAATTTGGTTTTTTTGTGTCAGTATCGTGTATACTTTCACATGCATTTAGTGAAAAGCTGTTATTTTGGAATTACAAACAGACACTTCAATTTTATTTATCTGTATAGATAATAAAATATTAAAATAAAGCACCTTGTTATATTTTCCTTCGTTTATTTCTACATTTTCAGGGCTGAGTGCCTAGTGCGAGTTTTCTTAAATCGCCGTCACAAGTCATCGCGTCGACGTAAACGCAGATTTGTATGGGCTCACAAATTTTACCCGCGTAGAGGAAACTTCAAGGGTAACCAGCGGCCCAATGTTTTAAAAAAAAAGTAAGCTAATTTACTCTCATAGCCGTTTTAGAGATTACCCGGAACAGACAGACAGACAAAAAAAAATTGAAATTTGGTGTTTTAGTGTCAGTAGCGTGTATACTTTCATATGCATTTAGTTAAAAACTGTTATTTTGGAATTACAAACAGACACTTCAATTTTATTTATCTGTATAGATATAGATGTATAGAGCTTGATTGAATACTAAACAAAACAACAATAGTAAGTATAAACTTAAGTAAACAATTATTACAACAATTAAATCGGGTTGAAAACAAATACAATTACTCAAAGTGTTTGGACACTCGACGCCAGTCGAATCCTGGGGAACATTGAACTACGAGACAAACTCAAACAAGCAATTAAACTATTGCTTTGCCAGATTAATTATTTGTTTGCTCAACAAACTATACTGGATTGCTGTTTACTATCGGAACTAGAACGTATCTCGATTTTAGTTTAAATTTTAGAAATCTTTGGTTTAGTACCCGGCCCGTATCCCGTAAAACAAACAATCTAAATATCGTTGAACGATGAAAGTCATTCGATCAGAATATTGAAATAGGAGGAGCTCGTGGCACAGTTGCTATTGCGCATATCATTCGATCAGCGAAGTTAAGCAACCATACGCCTAGCCAGTAGTTGGATGGGTGACCGCCCGAGTTCCCTCCGTGCCTCGGAGAGCACGTTAAGCCGTCGGTCCCGGTTGCCAATTTAACATCTTTGGCAATCGTTACAGGTCAGTCAGAGGCCTAAGAGAGTCTGACAACTTGGTTTAACCCAGATGGCCGATTTTCCTCGAAAAAGGGGTTTTCGCAACCCCTTTTTCGAGCAGGTCAGATAGCAGTCGCTTCGTATAAAAATCAGGTGATCAGCCACTTGAACCAAGTGCCGACCCCAAATACATGGGATTAAGGCCAGGGAGATGATTGTTGAAATAGGAGGTAACTTTTTGATCACGTAAATTATCTGAGGTTTTTATACAGGTAGGTTTCATCCACTGGCCTAAACGAGAGAATGATTTGTTGTAGAAAATCTTGAAGCCTCCCTTAGCTGTTGGTAAGTACCCTTGTTAAAGAATTACCTACACTAAGTAGTTGATACACTGCGGTGGCTAAATTTAAGCGCTGCGAACCCTTAGTACCTACTGTAGTTTCAGAATCCATGAACAATTCGTGCGACCAACTTTATATTATTGGAGTTCCCAAGTTGTCGCGGTCGCGCAGGCTTAGTAGTTATGGAATACCGTCGAATTGCTGGGATTTCTGTATTAGCTGGAACATTCTACTTGTTAATGTGTTTTACCTACTGCTATTCGTTTTCTTCACGTAAGCTAGTACCATACAAAAAATAATCCAACGCTTTAATAGTTTTGAATAGCAACAAGTAATTTGTAATCATTGCTATTATATAAACGTAGGCGCTTAAAATGAAAGCTACGGAAATGTTTACATTTAAGACGACGTAGTTAGTATTGTATATGGAATGTACGTAAGTAATAATAAGGTAATTTTATAACACTATACGAACAGCTGAAACTAAGATTTAGTAGGTGTGAATGTGAACTTGGTTTGTACCTACGTAGTTACCAGGTTTCGAATCATTAGAATCAATGTGCACCTACGTACCAACTTACATATGAATACGCACTTATTTAAAATTTACAATGTCAAGATTACTTCTTATAGGAGTACCTACACACAAACAACTACCTGAGTGATTTCAGTTCTGAAAATATGGTTTGTTTCACTCCAGTAGGCTTTGAAATAAAAAATATTTTGCGTGACAATAGAAATATCATGGGTAAGTTAGAGAATTGACACTTTTGAGTTGAGAATTTCTTCTTAGAAGACTCCTCACGATGATTCTGAGAGGGAGCTCTTCGCAAAAAATATCTTACGTATTTGATGGTTTTTTAACTTCAAATTAAATTACAGGCTCACAATGTTCCTGCGAGAATCCCAGACTCAGTTTGTATAATAACTTGAAGACCAAATTGAAAGAGTCTGCTCAAGAACGCAAGTACGGGAGACAGAGCTGCAGATGTGAGTACTTGAGGAGAAGACCCAAGTGTTTGCGGATAAGACGACGAACAATGGACAAAGGAAATATTGGACCACGATCACATGACGTAACTACATAATATTACCTACTTACATAAATATGTGAGCTCTTATTGCAATGATAGTTTAGCTGTGCGATAGTGACAGATGTAGACACGTCATATACATCTGTCTCATAATATGTAATGAGTCGGACACAATAAATGCCCGAAGTTTGAAAGTTGGTGGTTTTCCACCCCCGTGCCTCGGAAAGCACGTTGCACCGTTGGGGCTACACCTGATCTCTCCGGTCGTGTCGGATTGCCTCCCATCGGACTATGAGAGTGAGGCAGTAAAGAGTGCACCTGTGTTCGCTCACACAATTGTGCACTATATAGCGGTAGCATGGATAATCCTGTATAATTATGCCAAATCGGATGAAGATATTTGAGAGTTTAAGTTTGAGTTTGAGTATTAGGTAGACAAAGCGTTAGTGACACTCGAGTGTTAAGTCACAAGATATTGAGCTATTCCTACCTTATGTGTTGAATATTTCCATCCGTTATTTTGACGTATTTTCGAACGAGATTCCGTTAATGACTAAAGTTTACCTATAAATCAACAAACTGTTTTTTTTTTCAGAAATGCACGTGTGTGAATCTGTCATGTGAAGACTATACAATACCAGAGGGAACGTGCCCTGACTCACCAACGCAAGTCAAGAATCTTTGCCGATTCACTATCGATGCCTACTTCACTTGAATCAGATCTTTGTTTAGGATTAAACACAAAACTTACGAAATACAAATTATGAAGTATAAAACACCTATTAGTTTTGTATTACCCCAAATTGGAACTTGGTTTACTACCATTTCCAAATGTAAGCCTGTCAGGAGAAGAAACGGCGAAACAAACTCCCCGGTTTTTTTTACATTTGCCCCTTTTTAGGGTTCCGTAGCCAAATGGCAAAGGGAACCCTTATAGATTCGTCATGTCTATCTGTCCGTCCGTTTGTCACAGCCACTTTATTCCGAAACTATAAGAACTCATCATCCTCCTGCCCTTATGCCATGTTATTTGGGGTCGGCGCAATGTGTTCTTCTCTTCCATTTCCTCTATATGATATAAGAACTAGTATTGAAACTTGGGAAGTAGATATATTCTGTGAACCGCATTAAGATTTTCACACAAAAAAAGAAATAAAACAACACATTTTGGGGGTCCCCATACATAGAACCCAACCCAATAAAACCCAGAACAATATACCCAGTTACACTATAATTTTTCACAAAGTTATTGTTTGATGATTGCCTTAAATCTTACAAATGGTAGTTCACACATTTTTACTGGTAGGTCATCATCTCCCTGGCCTTATCCCATGTATTTGGGGTCGGCACTTGTTTCAACCCGATGTGGCTGATCACCTGATTTTTATACGAAGCGACTGCCATCTGACCTTCGTAACCCCTTTTCGAGGAAAATCGGCAATCTGGGCTAAACCAGTTGTCAGACTTTCTTAGGCCTCTGACTGACCTGTAACGATTGCCAAAGATGTTAAATTGGCAACCGGGACCGACGGCTTAACGTGCTCTCAGAGGCACGGAGGGAACTCGGGCGGTCACCCATCCAACTACTGGCTAGGCGTATGGTTGCTTAACTTCGCTGATCGAATCATATGCGCAATAGCAACTGTGCCATAAGCTTTTTACTGTTAGGTAGTTTATTTAAACCACACGGGTATAATAGCATTATAATAGCAAGATTACATTACCAACATTAGGAGCTATAAAGCCTAATTAAAATTGATTAAATGTAAAATATACTTATTATAATTAAGGCACGGGTTTCGTAGCTTAATTGCTCGGCAGCTTCGTGAAGGTAGCATGTAACCCGACTTACTAATTGGCATCATTTACGTATCTTTATTAGTAAGTATTAAAGAAAATTGAGTTGCCAATTCTACCTATATCTATACACAGTAATAAAACTGGAGAGTCTGTTTTTTTATCTATATTTAACACCTTTTCACTAAATGCAATTATGAAATTATATATTAATAGCTGTGCCCTGCGGTTTCAACCGCGTATATTTAGTTTCTTCCTTATTGACGCGGAACCCTAATATTTTTAATAAATAAAAGTAGCCTATGTTACTCCTTGAAACATCAGCTTTCAAACCAGTGAAAATGAAAAAAAAAGTACCAGTGAAAGTCCCGTTAAAATCCGTCCAGCCGTTTCAGAGATTACCCGGAACAAACAGACAGACAGAGAAAATTTTTAAAACTTGGTTTTTTAGTGTCAGTATCGTGTATACTTTCATATGCATTTAGTGAAAAGCTGTTATTTTGGAATTACAAACAGACACTTCAATTTTATTTATCTGTATAGATTTCTCTCCGTAAGAACCATCCTCGTACTTCGAAAAAAATATTAGCAAAATCTGTTCAGCTGCTCTCGATATCTGCGCTTAGCATATTCAGCGATTCATTTTTATACTATAGATACGGTACCTATTAAAACAAAAAAACATTTTTTATGTGTCTGTCTGTTTGTTCCTAGTAATCTCTGAAGCTGACTATCGGGACATTCAATGGCAGATATCTGGTGTTACAGAGTGTAATTTAAGCTACTTATATGTGAAAAAACCGCATGGCAAAGCTAGTAACTATATTATAATAATAGGATATGTATACATGAATACATGTATACATACTGTTTACAAAACTTATGCGTACCTATATCTATAGTAATATTATGAAGAGGAAAGGTTTGTATGTATGTTTGTATTTAATTGGCTTAAAAAGTACAGGACCGATTTAAAAAAATATTTCACCATTTGAATGCTACATTATCACTGATTAATATAGGCTATATTTTATCCCCGTACTCCCACGGGAACGGAAACTATGCGGGTGAAACCGCGTGACGTCCGCGTCCCACATATAACAAAGTGCTTTATTTGAATACGTTATTATCTATACATCTATACAGATAAATAAAATTGAAGTGTCTGTTTGTAATTCCAAAATAAGAGCTTTTCACTAAATGCATATGAATGTGTACACGCTACTGATACTGAAAAACCAGGTTTTAAAAATTTTCTCTGTCTGATTTTAACGGGACTTTCACTGGTAGGTAGCTGATGTTTCAAGGAGTAACTTAAGCTACTTTAATTTTTTTTAAATATTAGGATTCCGTGACAATAAGGATGAAACTAAATCTACGCGGGTGAAACCGGTTGACGTCCGCTAGTAACTAATATGTATAAAGATAATTTGCAGGTATTCATTAAGTGGCGGAATGATTGGACCCGCGTCAATAGTTTTCTCATTTGAGACGCGATGATTAAGCTCAGAGAAGACTTATCAAAACTCACGTATTGCGAAAGTGAGATAGAGCGCCCATAGGGTTGGGACACACGTGTATTATTTGTAGAAATTGGATGAAACCTGTAGCACAGTATAAAAATAAGCTTACTAAGTAGTACGGAATCTAGAGCATCGGTTTGAAATAAGAACGTTTGCACTTTCGAGTGTGAGGGTTGTCACTCTTGAAGTTTTTAAATTAACTCCTTTATTTAAAATGAAAATGATTTATTCAGTTTAGGCCCTGGTAAGGCACTTATGAATGTCGAGGAATTTACCACCGGTTCGGAAACTAGCCTTCTTGATTTATATTAAAACTAGCTGTGCCCCGAGGTTTTAACAACGCAGATTAAGCTTTCATCATTTATTTAAGAGCTAGGCTCTTGTCGGCGAAGCAATCGCCAACCCTCTCTATTGTCCGCTAACACTTTGACTTCCTTGTACGACATGACGCTGACTTGTTCCTTCAGCTGGTGTATGTTACTAATCCTTAGTCTCTTTCGTGCTTTATTTCCCTAATATGTTTTCTAAATAAAATTTGGCTAAATCACTCCTTGAAACATCAGCTATCTGCCAGTGAAAGTCCCGTTAAATTCCATTCAGTCATTTAGGCGTGATGCCGTGACCAAGGGAAATGGGGATTCATTTATATATATAAGATTTATATCGATTTGAAGTTTAGAAAAATATCTGTAAAATATGACTTATACGCGATCGGACACGACGTGACACCCTTATTGACATTACGTATGTCTAGAGGGCCTTGTGTGAGTTTAACACTCCCGCCGTCACAACTCACCGCGTCGACGTAAACGCAGATTTTTATAGGATCGGAACAGCCTCTGTCAGCCTAAAGATAACACTATTGTGAGCCCATACAAATCTGCGTTTACGTCGACGCGATGCCATGTGAAGTGAATTTTAACTCGCACTAGGCCCTCAGTTCATCTTGGATTATCTACCATGTTGGAATTACTATGACGTCACATAGCTGTTTCTACCAAGCCAAGGACCTTATAAAAGTTTCCCCCACATTATAAAAAAATATAAAGACGCTAAGTTCCCTATATATAAAAGAAAAAATAAATCAAAGTCCCCAGTCATGTCCCTGCCTTTAGCCTCCATCACGACTCACGGTAGCGATCCAACTTAGATTAGTTGGTCTGTTTGCTTCACAGTAATTACTGTAACGTTCCCGGCGCTAACTACTCCTTAATATTATATAACAGTTTGTTTGTCTCGAGTTTTTACTGCTACAGAATTAACAGCTGGAGATTGGAAGAATATACATTCTAGTCTTGCTAAAATGTATGGTTAGAAAGTATTTTTCTTCATACATAGTATTGTACTGCCTTAACAGGTAGGTAAAGGTGTATTTATAGTACCTCATTTCACCTATGATTAATTCCTATCTAATAGAAGGCGAGCCTATTGGGAAATTGCAAATACATACATAATCTCACGCCTATATTATATAGGCAGAAGTGACTAGTGCGAGTTTTTTTAAAATCGCCGTCACAAGTCACCGTGTCGACGTAAACGCAGATTTGTATGGGCTCACAATAGTGTCATCTTTAGGCCGACAGAGGCGCTGTTCCGATCCTATACAAATCTGCGTTTACGTCGACGCGGTGACTTGTGTCGACGGCAGTGAAACACTCGCACTAGGCCTTCAGGCGACTGGGACTGCTAGCTAACTGGAAGCGCGCTGTGCCCAAAAAGGATTTTAAATTGACCGTGCGAAGGCCATTGTTCAGCTGGGACCGGCTTGGTCTAGCAAGAGGCATCCTTAATTCGAAATCCGAGTCCGACTCACGGTCAGTTTAAAATATACATTGCATCATCATCTCCCAGGCCTTATATTGTTAGATTCAATCCGATGTGGCTGATCGGTAATCTGAGTCAACCCAGTTGTCAGACTCTCTTAGACCTGTAACGATTGCCAAAGATGTTCAATTGGCAACCGGGACCGACGGCTTAACGTGCTACGGGCACGGAGGGAACTCGGGCGGTCACCCATCCAACTACTGACTTCATATGCGTAATAGCAACTGTGCCACGAGCTCCTCTGTATAAATACATTGCGTCATGTAATTATCATGCTCCCCGTTTGTAATACGAACATCACATGAGCTTTTGTGTCAACACAATGAACTGCACACAACTTTTTAGCTTGTTTTGTGCTCACACTACTAACCATTGTGTTCTCGTATTCATACCAAAAATATTGTTTACTAGCGGACGTCACGCGGTTTCATCCCCGTTGTTCCCGGTCCCGTAGAAGTACGGGGATAAAATAGTGTCTATGTTACACGCTGATGATGTAGCTATCCATTGCTGAAATAATTTTCAAGATCAGTCAAGTAGTTTCGGAGCCTATTCAATGCAAACAAACAAAACAAATTTTCCTGTTTATAATATTAATGTAGACTAGCGGACGACACGCGATTTCACCCGTGTCATTCCCTGTCCCGTAGGAGTATGGGGATAAAATATAGCCTATATTAATCAGTGATAATGTAGCATTCAAATGGTGAAAGAATTTTTAAAATCGGTCCAATACTTTTTGAGCCAATTTGTGACAAACATACTTACAAACAAATCTTTTCTCTGTATAATATTAATACACGCTAATACTCTCAGTAATGTGCCAGTAGAACTGCGTGGAATGAGACGTTATTAAATTTAATTGTGGTGCCTCATGTCGGTGATTTGATCCCTGATGGCACCGTTACAACTACCCTCATTACTTTGAAACGAAAGTTTTTCACAGCTTTATTTCATGTGGATGGTTACTAGGAGAGGAAGACTAAAGATACGATGGATGGATTGTGTGATAGATATGGCTAGAATGGGAGTGAATATAGATATGACGGCTGATAGAGAGAAATACGGATGGTTACAACGGGAGAGGAAGACCTAAGAAACGATGGATGGATTGTGTGATAGATATGGCTAAAATGAGACTGAATACAGATATGACGGCTGATGGAGAGACATGTGGATGGTTACAAGGGGAGAGGAAGATCTAAGAAACGATGGATGGATTGTGTGACAGATATGCCTGGAATAGGAGTGAATTCAGATATGACGGCTGATAGAGAGACATGTGAATGGTTACAAGGGGAGAAGAAGATCTAAGAAAAGATGGATGGATTGTGTGATAGATATGCCTAGAGTAGGAGTGAATACAGATATGACGGCTGATAGAGAGACATGTGGATGGTTACAAGGGGAGAGGAAGACCTAAGAAACGATGGATGGATTGTGAGATAGATGATATGGCTATAATGGGAGTGAATATAGATATGACGGCTGATAGAGAGAAATGGAAGAGAAGACACATTGCGCTTTCTCGAAATAACCATGGGATAAGGGAGGATGATGGTTAAAATTAACACCTTGTTACATCAGCTATCTGCCAGTGAAAGTCCAGTTAAAATCGATCCAGCCGATTCAGAGATAAACCGGAACAAAAAGACTTACAGATAGATAATTTTATTTTGTAAGTACTGCATGCATATATATTTTCATAATGTATATAATATCATTTAGTGACAGACACTCACCCCCTTATTACAAAACATGGTTTAAACCATGACTAGATTAAACCCTGACTAAAACTATTATCCATCCCTTTCTAAATCCGTAGCACGGACAGAGATGTAGCTACTCATAAACCAAGGACTATCTTAGTCTATACGAAAAACTAATTAGTACAGACCACTGGGATATGAACTTGCATCGCTTGCGTAGCAGTCGATACTTAAACTACTATACCCCCACGACCAAATTAAAGTATTAGTAAAATTAAACAGTAAATGCAAAATAATTTACCAGTTTCAGTGAACCATAAAATAAAGTGGACTATCTCCAAGCGATTCTTTGCAATGAGAAAACGTAACCGACTGGAAACTACAAACTTACTCCATCACTTTCACTGTTATTATAGACCTTAAAACTTACACAATAAGGGTTATAATGACGGCAGTAATAAGTTGGGAATGCATTTTCAAGTCGTAATGCAAATAAGCCACAATCCACAAGCGTTTCAAAAGATGCTGACTCCGACGATAGTAAGTGTAATCTTAGAGAGTGTTAAGTACCTATTTGACTGTTTGTTTTCAAAGTTCAGAAACTCCAAAGGATAAAAGAAATCCTACAAGATCATTATCTTGAACTTCACTAACAGGTAAGTTTGTTTAATCATTAAATACTAGCGGACGTCACGCGGTTTCACCCGTGTAGTTCCCGTTCCCGTGGGTGTACGGAGATAAAATATAGCCTATATTGATCAGTGATAATGTAGCAATCAAATGGTGAAACGAATTGGCTCAAAAAGTACTGGACTGCTTTTAAAAATTCTTTCTCTAATTGAACGCTACATTATCACTGATTAATATAGGCTATATTTTATCCCCGTACTACCACGGGAACGGGAACTACGCGGGTGAAACCGTGTGACGTCCGCTAGTATGAATATGAAGTTTTTAATACCATTAGCTATAAAAACGAAAAAAATAAATAGTTCTTGTGTTTGTTTGTGTGTTTTTCTGTTACAGTGGCACCAAAATACATAAGTTGTGGAAACTTTAACTGTCTAACAACTAGCTATTACATATTATTATGTATCTTTAACAAATGTAACATCTTCGTTTTTGTCAAAAGTAACAAAGTTACGCCCAAATAACAAAGTTGTGTCGTGATACTGCGAGATTCTTGCGAGGTTTTCAGAACTCCTTGAGAAGTGTTCGAAACATTTAACTAGTCTATTTATTGTTTTAATTGGTTTCTAACTCACTACAGGCACAGGGATTTCATCCCCTTAATAAAGGTGGAATGTGCTTAGTTACAATTAGCTTCATATATATTACTAGCTGTGCCACGCGGTTTCACCCGCGTAGATTTAGTTTCATCTTTATTGTCGCGGAACCCTAATATTTTTAATAAATAAATGTAGCCTACGTTACTCCTTGAAACATCAGCTACCTGCCAGTAAAAGTTCCGCTAAAATCGGTCAAGCCGTTTGAGAGATTACCCGGAACAAATAGACAGACAGAGAAAATTTTTAAAACTTGGTTGTTCAGTGTCTGTAGCGTGTATACTTTCACATGCATTTAGTGAAAAGCTGTTATTTTGAAATTACAAACAGACACTTCAATTTTATTTATCTGTATAGATATAGATTAGCACTTAGTAAATTGGGGAGCTTGGTCAAGTCTGGATTATCAAAATACCTAAAGAATTTGGCCTATTGACCTTTGACTCCATCGTCAGATCTTCACTCCGGACTCCAAACATTCATTAGATAGTGGCGATTTAAATATTAAAAGCAAAAATAAACAAACGCACTAGAGGCCAGAGGGGTTTAATCTATACAGATAAATAAAATTGAAGTGTCTGTTTGTAATTCTAAAATAACAGCATTTCACTAAATGCAGATGAAAGTATACACACTACTGACACTAAAAAACCAAGATTTAAAATTTTTCTCTGTCTGTCTGTCTGTTTGTTCCGGGTAATTTCTGAAACGGCTGAACCGATTTTAACGGGACTTTCACTGACAGGTAGCTGATGTTTAAAGGAGTAACTTAGGCTACTTTTATTTATTAAAAATATTAGCGTTCCGCGACAATAAGGATGAAACTAAATGTAAGCGGGTGAAACCGCGGGGCACAGCTAGTTTATAATAATTATACTATGAACTTCTGAAAGTTGCTTGAGTGATTTATTTTGTATTTTTAAAACTGTATAATATTCTTTAAAAGTACTGAGTTTCTTGCCAGGTTCTTCTCAGTAAAAGCAACCTTCCGAACCTGGCGGTAGCATGTATAATCCTGTGTAATTGTGTCATTCTGACGATTTGAAAGTACTTTGTATAAAGTCTAATCGAATAAAGATATTTTTGAGTTTGAGTTTGAAAATATGCTATAATTAGAAGAATATCAATACAGTTTTTAAAAAAATGAGAACACAGTGAAATCTTTAAGGAATAGGATAAAATAAATTATGCTATCACTAACCTTTATCACTGCGACACTCGTTCCCGGCTCAAACTCACTGTTCAAGCCTTGTTCATATTAATCCTTTCTTTTTAGTAAAGTTCACTTTTACACTGCACTGCACTCACTGTATGTAAGATCGACCACAGAAGTGCTTAAGTATTTATAACAAGTAACAACTAAACTAACTAATATAAAAATCTAAGATTTGGTACAAGTTCTTTTTAAGTACAAATTAAAATGAACCTTGTTATCCTAAGATGTATAACTTATATGGTCGATTTTACATAAACATTCATATAATGCGGCGAAGGCGACCGTCACTCAGCCGTACAAACACCAACTGCCAAAAGATAAGATAGCCGCAAGCGATCTTGATTTTTATGAAGGAATTGCGGGTAGTTGGAAAAAAATACGTTAATGTAAATTCCGACTCCTATAGTTGTTGGGCTATTGAAATACGCCTATCCTTTTCTAATACAATATCACAAAGATAAATTAATGATATTTTTTCGAAATTACATATCAATGTATTTATTTCATTCACACTTTATGCACACAACTACAAAGGTGGTAGTACTATAACTATATTTCTTACGCACATTTCACCTTTATAGAAAAGAGTTACCCGTATTAATAAAGGGCCACTTATCTCATAGATACGTGTGTCTGTGTGAGTTTGTAATTAAACAAATACTGAGCAGTATGTGCGATGATTTTTAGACACTGGACAAAAATTAGTTGTGTGTATAAAATCTAAAAATCATGTTTATTTTAATTGGTTAAATTTTTACTGCGGTATCATTTGTCAAGTGATTGCTATTTGTTACTGCACAACATGAGGTCCAGGGCTCCATCCCCGAGTCGGCAAAGTATTATTAACGTTTTCCATCTGTAATCCCAGTAGCAGAGTCTGGATTAGTGCCTGGGATTTAAACATATCTGACGAAATGCGGGTGTACTATAAGTACACCTCTGCCTACCCCTTCGAATAGCATAACACAAGTAATGGTCCAGTTAGTAACAATGAGAATTAATAATGAAGTGGAAAACGGTCCTCTTAAATATTCTCTTTGAGAGAAAATCTCAAGGAATATCGTAAGACTTGAATTCTGGGGGTCCACTCTCTTTCCCCAAAAACGAAACTTCCCAAAGGAACGAAAATCAAACGGTTCGGGACCCACTCCTCCCCTGAAATTTTCGTTAAAGTCAAAGTCAAAGTCAAAAATATCTTTATTCGATTAGACTTGTTACAAAGCACTTTCAAATCGTCAGAATGACTCAATTTACAGGATTATACATGCTACCGCCAGGTTCGGAAGGTTGCTTTTACTGAGAAGAACAAGAACAAGAAAATATTATGCAATTTAAGAAAAAACTAAATAAATCTCTTGAGCAATGTAAGCCCATGGACACAGTTGCAATGCACAAATTTCGATAAAAAATAGCATAAAGAAAATTCTAGTAGTTGTACTTATATCTAAATGCGTAGCTTGAGATGACCAGCCCCCACAAGCAGCACCTGTTCACAAGTATGACGAGAATTTATGTCCATATACTAATGTAACATTTATACCAGGAGACTGGGTATCTTGAAATATAATATCAATAATTGACCAATGGGCACTTATATAGGGGCCGTATACAACTTTTATTCTAGGAGATGAATATTGGGGGCGTCCTGACTCAATCAAACATGGGTACAGTATTTATCAAAATTCTTTTTTATGAAACTCAAGTTTTAGTTCGCTTTTAAGAGAAGGTTTGGAATATACGAGTATAACCGTCAAAGAAGTTTCTAGCAGACCATGTTCGGACGTATTTTTAGAACGAATAAGTGTCGTTATAGGAACTTTGAGACTTTTCGGCGGAAGCTTCGGTTTTCGGAGAAAGCGAGTAGGCCCCTGTAACGTTTGCAATTGCTTTGTGTAATTACTCAAATTCCTTAAATTTTAAAGATATTTGTTAATTCTTAATGACAAATGAACGGGGTGGAAATTTGAGCTTTATCTTCTTATAGATAACTAGCTGTGCCCTGCGGTTTCACCCGCGTAGATTTAGTTTCATCCTTATTGTCGCGCAACCTTAATATTTCTAATAAATAAAAGTAGCCTAAGTTAATCTTTGAAACATCAGCTACCTGCCAAAGAAAGTCCCGTTAAAATCGGTCCAGCCGTTTCAGAGATTACCCGGAACAAACAGACAGACAGACAGAGAATAATTTTAAAACTTGGTTTTTTAGTGTTAGTAGCGTGTATACTTTCATATGCATTTAGTGAAAAACTGTAATTTTGGAATTACAAACAGACACTTCAATTTTATTTATCTGTATAGATGTATAGATATAGATGTATAGATGTAGAAAATTTGTCTACACAAAGGTACAGCGAAAGTATTGAGGCCAGCGCTCATACACCCTTGCGTAGCAGGCAACTGCTATCAGCCGCGTTCTAAATATGTCTCAATTTGTGACATACGGACGAGAAGTACAGGCGTGAGCATTAGTTATGTTTAGATCCCATGTACCTAAGTGGGCGAGTCTATTGCCACTAACCGGGCACTAATCCAGACTCCGGGCTGCTACTGGGAAATTACAGATGGACAGAGAAGTTGCAATAACAAAACCCACTTTTCACACAAGAGGATTAAGTGCAAACGTGACAGATGGTAACTCGCCGCTGCCGTAAATTACAGATGGGAAAACTCAAACCACTTTTCCCGACTCAACGATCGAACCAATGAGGCTCTATTTTTAACCGACTTCAAAAAAGGAGGAGTTTATCAATTCGACTATATGTTTTTTTAATGATCGTTACCTCATCGGATGAACCGATTTGGATGATTCTTTTCTTATTTGAAAGGTGATGCTTCCCAAATTGTCCCATTTTTGGTTCAGTTCTGATGGTGACGAGAAATCGAGGGGAACTTACGAAAATCTTATTTATTTATTTAAACCATGTTAGAACGGCTATAAGCCACTTACACTAATAGGTACGCACTTTTACTCAGTCTTCTCGCAGTACTCCAAGCATACTGACATTATATCCTTCCATTCTTCCGCAAACAAATCACATTCAGGATACTTATTTAGTGGCGACTAGTACGTTTGTTAAGTTGTGAAGCATTATATTTGTTGCTAAGTAACATAGACATATTCTCGCCACATAATTATATGGAATCCGTGCACAGTCGAAACTCAAACTGTGTCGGGATCGCAGGTAGAATAAATTAATGCAGAGACAGTGAAAACAGGTCGCGGATTAACTAACCATAAAATCATGTCAGGTTGGATGTGGCATTTGCTTTGGGGTATAGGTGGAAAAGTGTTGATAACTATAGTACAGTGATTCAAGAGTCGTGGAGGCCGTGGGGTTTGAGCCGTTGCCGCTACACAAGCGACGCAACTTCAAATCTTAGCGGACTGCACAAGTGAGTTTTTCTAAAAATAACTTAAGTACAGTAATTTCACACGGTGATTACTTTACGGTGAAGGAAAACATCGTGAGGAAATCTGCATATGACGGAGAATTAATTAAAATAATTTTAGTCATTGAGACGGCGATGGATTCACCTTCTGTCACGTTGGCACTTAACCATCTTCGGTGAAATGTGAGTGTAGTTGTTACGAGACCTCTGCTTATCCCTTCGGGGAGCCTTCTGGGATGGCGTGAGCATATATTTTTTTATAGAGTGATTCTAACGCGATACGCCTTGGCAGCAAAACGAAGCAAATCGGAGCCATCCGATCTTTCGATTGGTCGGCTTTGCTCAATTTTAGTTTCGTTTGAAGCCATCCAAATCTGGAATAGTCCGACTTTGTTCGATGCAACTACCCGATTTTATCTGTTAAGAGGTAAAGACCTCTAGAGTCTGGATTTTGCATTAGATATTTTTTAGTAAACCTGTCTTGTCAGTCCAAAGACGTACTTATATCATATATACTACTTTAAATTATCAAAAACATTAGGGTTCCGCGACATGAATTATGAAACTAAACCTACGCGGGTGAAACCGCGGGGCACAGCTAGTCTATACTAATATGATAAAGAGGAAGGATTTGATTGTTTTTTCGTTTGTTTGTTTGTTTGCATTCTAGGCTTCAAAACTACTTTACCCATCTTCAGCAATGGATAACTAAATTAAACTACGCGGGTGAAACCGCGTGACGTCCGCTGGTGTGACATAAATTATTTTCTACTGTGTGTTTCATACCGAGTTTGATGCTACATTTGACATCAACTTCATATGTAAGTAATTTATTTACATAATTGTATTTTTCATTTTTTAATACGAGTAGTAGTGGTTACGCAACCAATAAATTACCATATCCGTAGCATTTATGTTTTGTAGACCTCCCCTCTGCGGGCTTAATCTGCATGTCGTTACGAGCCGTGTCTCGACTCATCCATAATTCACTTAATGAGGATCACTGACTGTGGAGACTTCAATTCGATAACAATAACGTACAAAAACAATAAGTTTAAGAGATCATCATGTATTTAAGAGTAATGAGACTCTTGTCGGTTTAACCGGTGGAACTCTTTCCATTAGTCTCTGTCCAGTGCCATCTCTTTGACCTTGTTATACGTCATGACGGACAGCTTTTCTTTAACTAGTCTCATGTATGTTAGCCTTGGTCTTCCTCTTTCTCTCAAAGATTAAAAAATAAGAGAGGTAGGTTGTAATGGTTGTAGTGTAGCCGTGGTGGCCTCGGGGTTAGAGCAGTCGCCTGCGACGCAAGCGACGCAAGTTCGAATCCCAGCGGGGCCTGTACCTATGAGTTTTTCTAAAAACTTATGTACAGGGATTTCACACCACGTGCTTTACGGTGAAGCAAAACATCGTGAGGAAACCTGCATATGTCTGAGAAATAATTCAAAGACGTGTAGTGCCTGAGACGGCGATGGACTCACCCTCTGTCACGTTGGCACTTAATCATATTCGGTGAAATGTGAGAGTTGATAATTACAACACCTCTGCCTACCCCTTCGGGGAATACAGGCGTGAGCATATATGTAGGTAGGTTGTAACAGTATTTTCCATTTGATATTCGCAGCCCGACTGGCGAGTGTACTTTCACCTTACAGAAGATTGCAGAAAAATGCTACCTTTGAGTAGTGTTGTGTTCACCAGTGACTCATGGAGGGTAGGAGTAGGAGTATTTGTAGGCAAAGCTTGTGGAACTTTGTGACAAGCATTCAAAGGCTGCAGTAGCTTACCATCATCCTTTTTACAAAAAATCGCAGTTAAATTGTTACCTTTAAAACCTACGCCTGTCGTAAAAAGCGACTTTCAAATTATTATCGTTTTGTAAGCACAAAATTGATCTATCTACATTAATATTATAAAGAGGAAAAATTTGATTGTTTTTTTGTTTGTTTGTTTGCATTGAATAGGCTCCGACCTTGACCGAACTTGAAAATTATTTCAGCAATGGATAGCTACATAATCAGCGAGTAACATAGGCTGTATTTTATCCCCGTACTCCCACGAGAACGGGAACTACGCGGGTGAAACCGCATGACGTCCGCTCGTACTTTATACCTTTGCGATTGACGCTATAAAATCTAACCTTACAAAACTCAAAATAAAGAAAAAAATATATTCAACATTTAGTTCGACTCCAATACTCTGGCTGTTCCTTCAGCTTCAGTAGGAGACAAATCAAAGGCGTTTGTATTGCGGCGCGGATACATACTTTATTGAGCTTTATATACCAAGCGGTTCATTATAATTTAATATTATTTATAATGTTATTATCATTAAGTATTTACATTGAATAGACGATTTTCATTATACTTACCAATTGAGTTAGATCTCATTAAAATAAATCATTTTTCATTTTAATTTCATTTTCATGCCTATCAAAGTATATATATATACTGTTTGGAGATTACCCGGAACCAACAGACACATAGTCAGAGAAAAAATACAATAATTGTTTTTTTTTTTGAAAGTATACGTATCTATACATCTATCTATTATGTCTGTTTGTTCCGGGTAATCTCTGAAACGGCTGGACGGATTTTAACGGGACTTTCACTGGCAGGTAGCTGATGTTCCAAGGAGTAACTTAGACTACTTTCATTTATTAAAAATATTAGGGTTCCGCGACAATAAGGGAGAAATAAAATCCACGCGGGTGAAACCACGGGGCGGTTTAATGCGGGAATGCGGGATAATGTAATTATCATTATACGATTTTCATTATACTTACCAACTGAATTAGATCTCATCAAAATTATCCCAATTAACAGCTTTTCACTTAATGCAAATGAAAGTATAATATATACAGTACTACCATAAAGAAGCCAATTTTATTTTTTTCTTGTCGTACGTGTCTGTCTATTCCAGACAAACTCCGAAATGGCTGGATCGATTTATATGAGACTTTTACTGGCCAGACGGACAGACAGGCAGAGAAAAATTTTAAAACGTGGTTTTTCGGTGTCAGTAGCGTGTATACTTTCATATGCATTTAGTGAAAAGCTGTTATTTTGGAATTAAAAACAGACACTTCAATTTTATTTATCTGTATAGATATAGATGTATAGATAAGTACATCTTAAACTTACTCACTTATGAAACACGAGCGAGCTAACAGTCCTGAGTTACACTTGACCCATTAAAGGATTAGGGTAATACCAAATATCAACATTTTAGCGAACTTAAACAGTTCGTGCGATTTCTCAAAGATTATCTTTTGAGTAAGTATGTTAAGACAGGGCTTATATTTGACTAACAATTTATACATTTACTAGGGGAGAGGAGGGGCTCGTGGCACTGTTGCTATTGCGCATATGATGCGATCAGCAAAGTTAAGCAACCATACGCCTAGCCAGTAGTTGGATGGGTGACCGCGCGAGTTCCCTCCGTGCCTCGGAGAGCACGTTAAGCCGTCGGTCCCGGTTGCCAATTTAACATCTTTGGCAATCGTTACAGGTCAGTCAGAGGCCTAAGAAAGTCTGACAACTGGTTTAACCCAGATTGCCGACTATCCTCGAAAAAGGGGTTACGAAGGTCAGATGGCAGTCGCTTCGTATAAAAATCAGGTGAAAAACCACATCGGGTTGAATCAAGTGCTGACCCCTACATGGAATAAGGGCAGGGAGATGATGACTAGGGGAGTGGAGGTCGTTGGGTTTGAGCAGTCGCTTGGTACGCCTTGCTATAAGCTCTTTCTATTCTCTTCTACATGTCATATACCAGGGGCGTGCAATGGACAACGCTACTGTCATGTATAATGTCTGTCTGTCTGTTTGTTCCGGGTAATCTCTGAAACGGCGGGACGGATTTTAACGGGACTTTCACTGGTAGTAGATAGCTACTTTTATTTATTAAAAATATTAGGGTTCGGCAACATGAAGCATGAAACTAAATCTACGCTGGTGAAACCGCGGGGCACAGCTAATATGAAATACAATACGAGAGAGAAGGATACACGATATCAAACAAGGTTTATAAGGAGGCTTAGCACATCTTAATGAAGACTTGAAAATCGTTTGTGTAAATAAACAGCTTAGAAGTTTCCAAATCAATTAAGAACGAAATCCGTCCAATTTGAACAATTAAATACTGAACAGAGGTATGTAAGTACATCGGAGTTGGAGTGGTATTACGGGATGGTTTCAAAGGGAATATTGAGATGGACTTATTTAAACCGAGGACATGGCTGAAGGGATACATACAGACGGATAGAACTGCAAGCTTCAATATTTATATTTTTATCATTAACTAGCTGTGCCCCGCGGTTTCACACGCTTAGTGTTAATGTCATGGCTGTTTTAAAAAACTACAAAATAGCTTATGTTACTCCTTGTATTATCAGTTATCTGACAGGGAAAGTCTCGTTTAAATCGGTCCAGCCGTTTCGGAGATTGCTCAGAACAAACAGACAGATGACGAGAATTTAAAATTGGTTTCTTTATGTTACTTTATATTTCATTTGCATTTAGTGAAAAGCTGTTAATTGGGAATTATAAACGAATACTTCAATTTTATTTATCTGTAGTATTTGTATAGTCACTTGAACTTCTACAAAGTAACTCCTGATTCTATTCAATACACTTGAAAGTTGCAACGCAAGCGATTCAATGTTACCAATGAGTTTTTCTTAAAACTTAAGGGCAATGATCTCACCACTGTGCTTACGGTGAAAAATGAATGTTACAGCATCCATGCCTACTCCTTCGGATACCCTAGGTTTACGATGAAAAGTGGGTGTTACACCCATGCTTCTTCATCGGAGACCCTTCGGAAAGAGGCACACTTGCCCACAATAAAAAGTATCTTCAAACTAAGCTCGTCATTCTAAACGTCTGTGTGCTCGAAGCAATTCAACGGAACTAGGGCGTTTTTGTCTGCGCTCAGTTTCGTGCTTAGAGCGGTTTTTTTACCGAAACGAGTTTCAAACACAATTCTGGATCCCGCTGTCTGTCCTATTTACTTTTGTGGAAGCCATCGGTGCCGAGCTTCTGTATCATACTGTTTTATTTCTACACGAGAGGTGCTTAGTGAATTAAATAGGAGCTGCCTGTAGATTAGATACTTATCATGCATTTTAAGAGAGGTATTGCACAACGGGATTTTTCGTCCGAAATTCGGAGCTGTTCGACTGGAGACTGTACTTACAGGAGGTATCTTTAAGATCGCAGTCAAATAATGCTAACTTGGAGTTGTATTGTGTTTCTGCGTAAGGCGATTTTCACACTTCGACCACCACGCTGCATGTGGCGTGTCTACGTACAACGACGAACTCGCGTGGATGCATTTTCAGTGGTCTGTGCGTGATTTCTATATAAACGGAGATGCTTTTACAAGAAAGTGATACATTTTCAGATAAAATGATAAATTTCGGACGTTCATAAGTGCCTTACTAAATATAATTTTCATACTCAAACGTTAGGACACGCATTCACCCGCTACACTGCGTAGTGTGGTGCAGTGTGTGGATCGCCTATAATTGCCAGTGCTTTGTGGAGATGCTAGCTATAGTGGAACCTTTCACCTCTTACTATGATTCAATTCTTCATAAGCTAATGCGTAAGTGATACTCTGGTGTTAGTAATGTACATAGACTGCAGCCAATGAAAATTAAATCGAGAAAAAGGCAATTTTGAATGTCGTGAATTTACCACCGGTTCGAAAACTAATCCGTAACCTTCTGATAAGAACCGACAAGAAACTCAGCCAGGCATCATGTATATTTCACCGAAACAAAACAATATCTACACATCTATACAGATAAATAAAATTGAAGTGTCTGTTTGTTATTCCAAAATAACAGCTTATCACTAAATGCATATGAAAGTAGACACGCTACTGACACTAAAAACCAAGTTTTAACATTTTTCTCTGTCTGTCTGTTTGTTCCGGGAAATATCTGAAACGGTTGGACCGATTTTAACAGGACTTCACTGGCAGATAGCTGATGTTTCAAGGAGTAACTTAGGCTACTTTTATTTATTAAAAATATTAGGGCTCCGCGACAATAAGGATGAAACTAAATCAACGCTGGTGAAACTGCGGGGCACAGCTAGTAAATCATATGAAATCGTCATTCAAAAATCAAATAAGATAACAGGTATACATATTCACTCAGGCGAACTGTCCTCTTGTTTGCCATCTGTGTCACCAAAAGAAGAGTTTCGGTACATCCAATTCCATTTCCCGAAATATGATAATTTATGCTTCTCATCGTCAGTATTCGAAGCGCAAACTTAATACGTTAATGGGTTGTTTAAATTCCATTGCCTGCGACCGATAAGGCGAGCAATAAAACTGCCTTTAGGAACGTCAAACGATATGGTAATATCAGGTATTTACATTCGCCGCACGGAGTCGGTATTTTATAGGTAAATCTGTTCAGAACCAGATAAAGGGTTTACCTGGCGTGGAAATGGATTGTTTGTGGGAAGTTAGATTAGTTATAGGATTTTAATTGATAGTTTAGAGGGTGAAGGCGAGTGATTTGATTGGCGCTAGCTTTGTAAGCTACTCAAGTAATGCCAACGCAGCGGACTGAACTAGGCGGTTGCCGGTCGGTGTAGCGAGAGTGTGTGCATTTATATCTATACAGATAAATACAATCGAAGTGTCTGTTTGTAATTCCAAATTAACAGCTTTTCTCTAAATGCAAATGACAGTATGTACGATAATCACATAAGAAAAACTATTAAAAAAAAACTCAGTATGTCTGTCTGTCTGATCTTCTGCCTGTATGTTTGTTTGTTTGTCTGTCCGGTTAGACCGATTTTTACGGGACTTTTACTGACAGATAGCTAATTTATTTTTCATTAAAAGTAGCCTAAGTTACTCCTTGTAAGTAACGTAGGCTACTTTTAATGAAAAAAACATTGGGTTTTCGCGGGTCGACATTGAAATTAGGTCTACGCAAGTGGTATTTAAAGTGGCGGCATTTTAGTGAGCATATAATATCTAGTTATTTCTATAAATTGTGCCATATATATGTTGTATAATAGAGCCGTGAAGGCCTCGGGGTTAGAGCAGTCGCCTGCTACGCAAGCGACGCAAGTTCGAATCCCAGCAGGGCCTGTACCTATGAGTTTTTCTAAAAACTTATGTACAGTGATTTCAGACCACGTGCTTTACGGTGAAGGAAAACATCGTGAGGAAACCTGTATATGTCTGAGAAGTAATTCAAAAGACGTATGTATAGTGTCTGAGACGGCGATGGACTCACCATCTGTCACGTTGGCACATAATCATATTCGGTGAAATGTGGGTGTTGAAAATTACAACACCTCTGCCTACCCCTTCGGGGAATACAGGCGTGAGCATATGTATGTTATTTCTATAAATTGATGATGAATGGGTTAGGATCCTTGCAGAATGAATAATTATAAAAATCCTAAATATTAAATGACAGACGCCCAATTAAAGAATGAACTACAAACCACAACTAAAGGGGTTTGACGAAAACGCAAACCTTAAACTTCTAAATAACAAAGCTATTTCCATACAAACTGGTCGTTTCAAGCACCTGAACGTTGGCAGATTGCGGCCTACACTTACACCGAGGGTTCCAGTTGTATTGCTATCAAGTTCTGCTGATAAATATACTAATCTCGACTTTATTACCCAAGGCATAGAGACTTTAACAAATGTACAGGTAAGTTGGGTCTTGCTTTCCACAGAATCTCGCTTAGGCCAATGATTATGCGGTTGATTTAAGCGAATATAAGTCTTATGACTTGACATTAAGGTTGTTGATAAAAGCAGGGTAGAAATGTTCGAAACATCTATCTGAAAGTGGAAAATTTCTTTTGAAATGTAGATATTATCAATAATATTTATTACTAACATCCGTAGATGCAATAAGAAATATGTATTATTTTATTGTGATGTGATTTTGAAGCATCAATTTGTACCAATATTTTTATAGTGTTGATGAAATGTACAAGATGCCTGACTAAGTATCTACCCAGTTTTCTTCTCAGGACTAGTTTCCGAACCGGTGTTTCTTACCGGGCTGAATCAATCAGCACCATTAGATAATGGTAAACACTAATTAGGATGACAGGAGTATTCCTGTTATCCTTATTTGTGGTCGGCGCAATGTGTTTTTCTCTTCGATTTCTCTCCATCAGCCGTCTTATGTATATTCACTCCCATTCTAGCCATAGGAGCTGTGGTGGCCATGGTTTGAGCAGTCGCCAGTTACGCAAGCGACGAAGTTCGAATCCCAACAGGGCCTGTACCAATGAGTTTTTCTAAAAACGTATGTACAAACATCACTGCACACCCTGCATATGACTGAGAAGTAATTCAAAGATGCATAGTGCCTGAGACAGCGATAGACTCGCCATCTGTCACGTTGGTACTTGATCATCTTCGGTGAAAAGTGGGTGCTGTTATTACAACACCTCTGCCTACCCCTTCGGGGAATACAGACGTGAGCATCTAATATCCTCCTTATGTAAATGCCTCTCCATCATGTATCAAAAAAGATATAAATAGGTACTTTTAAAGACTAATCCAGGTTGATAGTAAACGATTTCACTAGTTCAAACAAAACTTCCATTAACATGAATCTCGTACGGCTCAAAAACAGTTTACCGAGTAAGCTTCTTTATATCTAATGTTTTAACTTCGACCTCCTTTGTACATTTTGTTTGTGGCTTTTAGCTATCAATAATATAAGAACTATTTGGGACAACTTATCAGTTGCTGTTATAATAAGCTTTTTATTGCAATGTATGTTTGTCCGGATGGCATCTTGTAACTGTTTTTTTCTTTACCGACATACGTACATACATATGCTCACGCCTGTATTCTTCGAAGGGGTAGGCAGAGGTATTGTAATAATGTTAGGGCTTGAGCAGTCGCCAGAGAATCCCAGCGGGGCTGCTTCAATGAGTAAAACTTACGTACAGTGATTTCACACCACGTGCTTTACGGTGACGGGCTTACGGGGTCTTGGGGGTCATGACCCCCTCCCTGAGCTGGTTCCAGGACTTAGGTAGACCAATAAATGAACATAATGTTTTTATTTATATATTTTGTCACCATACAGATTTTATGTAACTACATATAATAACTTTGTATGATGGCAATCTTTTGGGAACGAACGAATATGTGACCCTCCTGGATCTACCGCTGTATGTATAGTGACTGAGACGGCGAGACTCACCATCTGCCACCTTGGCAATTAATCACCTTCGGTTAATAGTAGTTGTTATTACAACACCTATGTGTGAGATATTAGTGAGATTCCGAAGCAAACGCTCATATTTCATAAAAATGTTCAAGTTTCCATACTGTTAAGCTTATATTTACACTGGCCGCTTCAGTAGTTAATTATTGTATCGCATTTAGAATTCATTGGACACAGCGTGTTCGCTCCGTGGGGATGCAAGTAATGATACCGTTTGAATAACCAACTGGTTCTTAACCTAGAGACCAAATTTAAGTTTCAAATTAGCTTCGTTGATGGAGATAGATAAGACGTACCTTTAGAGGTGCCGTCACGAGTTATGAGCGCTGTCCTTGAATGTGCAGTAGCAATTTTATGAGTGTCTGTATGGCGTGACGCGAATAAAATACATGCGTCAGTTACCCCCCGCTTTTCTCTAAGCTCTCTTCTTCAATTTAAGAGCTTCGCTCCCGTCGGTGGAACTATCGCCACTCTTGCCTCTTTTGGGCACAATCCTTGACCTCTTGATACGGCACAATATCCGCTTTCTCCTGTCGTTGGTCCATGCTACTTCTCCTTGGTCTTCCTCTTCTCCCTTCCAGTAAAGTCTTGCCGGTTCTTCTCAGAAGGCTAGATACCAAACCAGTGGTGACCTTGACATTCATAAGTGCCTTACCAGGGTCTAAACTAAATAAATAATTTTCATTTTCGTTTTCAGTACTAGCTAGATCGTCATGTTCTAATATTTTTCGTCTTCTAGTTTCTATCGTTCTCAGCAGTGTTCTTTTCTCATTAATCATATCTGATACTTCCACATTACTCTATCTTTCTACCCAGCTAATTCTTACCATTTAAACTTAAACTCAAACTCAAAAATATCTTTATTCGATTAGACTTTATACAAAGTACTTTCAAATCGTCATAATGACACAGGATTTCACAGGATTATATGCTAACGCCAGGTTCGGAAGGTTGCTTTTACTGAGTAGAACCTGGCAAGAAACTCAGTCAATTCTTCACCAGCACCACATCTCGAATGCTTTCAGTCTGTATCCATCCTTTTGTGTAAGTGTCCACGACTTTCTCTTAGTGCTGTTTCCAATTCAAACCAGTGGATTGGCACGTGCTTTATAATATATGCATGAAACTCAATTTACGCGGGTGAAACCTCATATAAACTTTCATCCCCTATTTTATCCCCTTGGGGGTAGAATTAATCAAAATTCTTTCTTGGCGGAAGTATACGTCTTAACATCTACCTGCTTGCCAAATTTCAGCCCGATCCGTCCAGTGGTTTGGGCTGTGCGTTGATAGATCACTATGCCATTCAATCAGTCAGTCACCTTTGAATTGTACTCGTATATATTTAGATAGAATTGAAGTGTCTGTATGTAATTTAAATTTACCGACTTCTCTCAATACATATGAAAATGTATACGGTAGGTACTTTTATAAAAAACTTAATAATATTCTTTAATGAATAGTTTGTTTGTTTGCTTGAACGAGCTAATCTCAGGAGATAAAGGTCTGAAAAAAAAATTCAGTGTTAGATAGCGCATTTACCGAAGAAGGCAATATAGGCTACTAGTTGTGCCCGCGGTTTCACCCGCGTAGATTTAGTTTCATCCTTATGGTCGCGGAAACCTAATATTTTTAATAAATACTCGTAAAAGGTAGCCTATGTCCTTTCTCAGGGTCTAAAGATAGTCTGTGCCAAATTTCATCAAAATCGGTTGAGAGGTTTAAGCGGGAAAGCGTAACAGACAGACAGAGTTACTTTCGCATTTATAATATTAGTAGGGATTAGTAGGGATGTACGAGTATCATCACGCTAAGACCAATCGCGAGTCAAAGTTAGCATTAGCCAAAAGTAACTTATTGTACGTGAACGAAGCCGCGGGCAGAAGCTAATAAATATGTTTGAAGTAGAATTAAGCTTTACGTGATGAAGAGAAAGCAGACGATAACAATAAAAGGTGTTCCTAAAAGTGTGTTTTGTTGCAACCATTAAAATCTCTAATTTCCAACATTCCGCGAAAAATTCTGGACGTAAGCCAAATAGCATTGGGTTTAAATTTTTAAATCGTCGGAGAGGTAAAGCGCATCGAATTGATGGCAACATTAATATTTCATATAGAGTTCGTACGTTGAAACTACATGTTTGTGCTTTTTTCACTATATCGTTGTCGAAATTCTGATTTATTTATTTCAGGAAACGTGGATTTAGGTTTTCAGTTGCAATTTTCAGTTCAGTTGTTTCATGACTATATTCTTTATGCCGTTTGCCTTAATCTATATACAGATAAATAAAATTGAAGTGTCTGTTTGTAATTCCAAAATAACAGCTTTTCACTAAATGCATATGCATTTTATACCCCTTTTCACCCCCTATAGGGAAATTTTCAACCCTTTCTAAGTGAACCTTCACCTCACCAAGAACACGCCCTTCAAATTTCATGTCACTAAGACCAGCGGTTCAGGCAGTGCGTTGTTGAAGTCAGGACTACCATGACTTCTTATTGCCATGATAGTTTAACTCTTATTATGAGACAGATTAATACGACATGTATACATCTGTCACTGTCACACAGTAGAACTATGATGGCGATAAGAGCGCATTGTAGGACTCCGGGATTTTGAATTGTATGTAATAAACTCCTACGTAGTTTAAAAAAATAGCTTATCTTAATGTAGAATCCAGTAACGAAATTAGCATAAAACTTTTCTGGCGCGAAAGGCATCCTGTATTCAGTACGTTATGAAAGACTCTTTGTAGGAAAAACTAGGTCATGTAGTTCCTACGGTACAATTGCGAGCAAGAAATAAGGATACACATGAATTTTAATTTATTCAATCAGCGAAGTTAAGCAAACTTAACCCAAGCCTGTTGGATGAGTGACAGCCCGAGTTCCCTCCGTGCCTCGGAGAGTACGTGAAGCTGTCGGTCTCGGTTGCCAACTTAACTTCGTGGCAATCGTTACAGTTCAGTTGGGGCCCTAAAATAGTCTGATAATTAAACTCAGAATACCGATATTCCTTAAAACGGGGCAAAGCTCAGGTAGGTTATGATAGCTCAGAGCTGAGGCTGTCAGCTTACGAGGTGATAACGAAACTATAGTACCCGGTTCGAGACTGACGTTCACCGGTTCGATTTTTTTCTTTTGGTTCCTTTTGTTTCTACT
Source organism: Watsonalla cultraria (assembly GCA_964035505.1). Classification (NCBI taxonomy): domain Eukaryota; kingdom Metazoa; phylum Arthropoda; class Insecta; order Lepidoptera; family Drepanidae; genus Watsonalla; species Watsonalla cultraria. Next base: position 1,900,824 of record OZ037736.1, on the reverse strand, counting down.
AGTTTTTTTAAGAAAACGTCAGCATTTTATCTTTTGTGGGAAAAAGTTTTGTTTTTTGTGAGAAAAAGAAACAAGGTACTGTCTGTTTATAAGAGAAATAATCCCAGTGTGCCAGTATAGTGGCCGGCAGTGTTCGCCTCATATGTTGACCATCCGTTTGGCCCGTGCAGTTTCCAATTAGTCGCCGGCTTTGTCCTGCGTGGATGTCACCCTACTCCAAAATTCATGACTCGGCCTCGCTATAATAGACGAACGAATATGCACCGAGAGTATTAATTTGGTGCCTTTGACTTCTCACAGATATTGTCTATGATTTGTTGTTCGGTTGAGCTGTTAGGTGAAATGTACACGCATTCACTATTTGTGGAATATATTCTACGCCGAATTAGAGCCGTGGTGGGGTTTAAGCAGGCTTTTTCCCAGACATACATGATTTGTTACCATCAACTCCACGGCTTTTGTTTTGGTAAAAAAAAAAAACTCACGATATCCAAGAAATTGTATTGTCGTGGAAGTCGCGGGAATTGAAGTACGAAAGTTTATTTTTCAAAATCCATGGGCCGTGGATGTCTTTAAGCAGTGTACAGCAAGCGACGCATGTCCGAATCCCAGCACGGCCTGCACCGATTGGTTTTCTTAAAACTTATGTACAGTGATTTCATTCCACGTGCTTTACGGTGAAGGAAAACATCGTGAGGAAATCTGCATATGTCTGACAAGAAATTCAAAAACATATGTATAGCGCCTGAGACGGGGTTGACTCACCATCTGTCACGTTGGCACTTAATCATCTTCGGTGGAAAGTGTGTGTTGTTATTACAACACTACTGCCTACCCCTTCGGGGAATACAGGCGTGAGTATAATATGTATGTACCAAATTTTAAGCTGTAGAATGTTGAGCACATTTAGCTCTCATTAGATATGAAATGAAATAGAATTTTTTATAGAAATAATATCTATTCGCATGAAATATGGTACAATATAGGTGTTATAAAGATCACAAGAATCACATATTTAACCCAATTGTAGGGCATGTAAATATTAACTTAGTTATCGACTTAGCTACTGCAGTTACATTTTAACCACATATTAATATTAAACATACTGTTTTTTTTTTTTTTATAATTATATAAGTATGAGCAATCATAATATTATATAAATTTTTCTTTATTATTAATATATTGTACACTTAAAAAAATACTATGTAGGGTGCAAACAATGTGCATACCGCATAATTAAGGTGTTTGAATCTAAATTATGCGGCATTAGGCACTTGGTTAGATGCACCTAATTATACTTATTTAGGTGTTCGAGACGTAAGTGTTTTCCAATATTTAAGGGTGTTCAAATTAACAAAACTCAAACACCTCGATGTGTTATACAAGCGCAAAGGTGATAAATAAAGCTTATAAAAATATATTTTTTTCAAACCAAAACACACTCGCATCCGCATTACAATAGTTAAACCAGTTTTGGGTGAAACTGTACAATATTGGTACGAGCTGGAATTCTGTACGCTCTGCCTGTAGAAATTCATTCCACAACGATCGCTTGACCGCGTTGGCTAGATAACATGTTGTTACAGCCATATGACTCGTTTGAACGGTGTTACTACTTGCCAAATCTATACATCTATATCTATACATCATTACAGATAAATAAAATTGAACCGTCTGTTTGTAATTTCAAAATTACAGCTTTTCACTAAATGCATATGAAAGTATACACGCTACAGACACTAAAAAACCAAGTTTTAAATTTTTTTCTCTGTCTGTCTGTCTGTCTGTCTGTCTGTCTGTCTGTCTGTTTGTTCCGGGTAATCTCTGAAACGGCTGGAAGGATTTTAACGGGACTTTCACTGGTAGGTAGCTGATGTTTCAAGGAGTAACTTAGGCTACTTTTATTAATTAGAAATATTAGGGTAAAATACGTAAGGAAGGAAGCATTGTCAGAAAACCTGCATATGTCTTAAGTAAGAACTGAAGTAAAGCATTGCTATTCAACGTGGCAATGCTGCCAGCCTTCTTGGCACGATCCCGAGAGACACCGACTTGGGAAAAGTTTGATACGTTTTAAGTACTGTTTCTTGTAAAGTAAGTGAAGTAATTCAATGACGTATGTATGCATCACCATGAGTGGGCTCGTGGCACAGTTGCTATTGCGCATATAATGCGATCAGCAAAGTTAAGCAACCATACGCCTAGCCAGTAGTTGGATGGGTGACCGCCCGAGCTCCCTCCGTGCCTCGGAGAGCACGTTAAGCCGTCGGTCCCGGTTGCCAATTGAACATCTTTGGCAATCGTTACAGGTCAGTCAGAGGCCTAAGAAAGTCTGACAACTGGTTTAACCCAGATTGCCGATTTTCCTCGAAAAAGGGGTTACGAAGGTCAGATGGCAGTCGCTTCGTATAAAAATCAGGTGATCAGCCACATCGGGTTGAATCAAGTGCTGACCCCAAATACATGGGATAAGGCCAGGGAGATGATGTATGTATGCATCACCATCTGTCACATTAGACCATAATCATCTTCGGTGAAAAGTGGGTGTTGTTATTACAACACCTCTGTCTACCTCTTCGGGGAAACAGACGTGAGCATACGTATGTATGTAAATACGTAAATATCTGTGATTGTAGGGGCCAATCAGATTCTTCGCAAAGTTCATACCATGATTCTTATTCGTTCAAAAATTTTTTAACTACAAAAAAATAGGGTATTTATGCATGTTTTCTGTAAGCATGTAATTTCAAAAACATTAAAATTAGATGAACCCGAGAGTACATGGACAATTAGAAAATTAAAATGACTCATTAAGTATGGGCCCTGGTAAGGGACTTATGAACATTAAAAAATTTACCACCGATTCGGAAACTAGCCTTCAGAGGGGAACCGCCAAGAATCTCAGCCAGGCACTTTGTAAACTACATCAAAATTATACTTGTGCAAGTGGCATGGTAAATGTGAACGCTCCCTACACGCTTGTACCCGTATCATTGGGAATATCGGCGGGCCGCCTCGTATCCGTACGATAGGCGCACGAAATTCGCCACAACTACTCGCTATTTGTATGTTTGTTATTTCATTACGGTTTCTGTTTTGGCCGAGGGATTATACCCTACCATCTATACAGATAAATAAAATTAAAGTGTCTGTTTGTAATTCCAATATAACAGCTGTTCACTAAATGCATGTGAACGTATATACGGTAGATAAATAAAAACACATTTATTTTCCTGTGTCAGACTCCGTCTGTATGTCTCTCTGCGTGTCTGTTTGTTGAAAACAGCTGGACCTATTATAACGGCTCTTTCAGCTACAGATAGCTGAAGTTACAAAAAGTTTTTTATTCGCCGGCTCAACCACACTTACATCTTCGAATAACCTCTCAGAAATATTATGCAGATTTCCTCACAATGCTTCCCTTGAAAGCTCGTGGAGTAATACAGTACATAAGGTAGAAAAACATATTCAAATATACTTCAGAGCGCCTAGTGTGAGTTTTCTTAAAATCGCCGTCACAAGTCACCGCGCACTCACAATAGTGTCATGTTTAGGCCGACAGAGGCGCTGTTCCGATCCCATACAAATCTGCGTTAACTTTAACGCGGTGACTTGTGACGGTGGCAGTGAAAAACTCGCACTAGGCACTCTGGGATTTGAGCTTTTTTACGGCAGTATTCTTCATCTTGTAGTGCCTCTCCAGTTACTGAAGGTCAGTTCGGTAAACTTCTGTCTATCCTTCGCGAGGCCGAAGAGCTCAGCAGCACTGCTGATGCCAGTCTACTCGCGAATATGGCGCAGCCACGAAAACCTCCAATATTCTCTAATCTTAATTAATCCATTCATATCACAACGTAACACATACAAAACGTAAGCCAGTAACGAGCATAATACCAATATCACGTCTATTACGCACAGGGCTAGTTCTGCAGTGGTATTGATGCAAATTGCGTCAGCTGTGTCCTGATTCTACAGGATGGCCGAAATAGCCCTTTCGGCATAAGTGGAGCCAATGCCGAAAGAATCATAAATATATATGAATACAACTGTGACACTAAACCCGCGTAGATTTAGTTTCATGCTTATTTCACGGAACCCTAATATACCTATTTTCTAAATAAAAGAAGCCTAAGTTACTCCTTGATACATTAGCTGTCTGATAGTGAAAGTCCCGTTATTCAGAGATTATCCGAAACAAACAGACAGGGAAAAAAAATTAAAAATTGCTTTTCTATATCAGTACCGTGTATACTTTCATAATATGCAATTAGTCAAAAGGTGTAATTTTGAAATTACAAACTGACACTTCAATTTTATTTATCTGTATAGATTGGTAGGTATCGCTAGAGGATAATAAATGACGTCGGGTTCAAGTACTTTAACTAGTAAACCTGCAAATATTTAGCAATGACATACATTTGCTCAGGATTTTATTCCCCGAAAGGGTAGGCAGAGGTGTTGTAGCAACAACACCCACTTTTCACCGAATATGATTAAGTGCCAACGTGACAGATGGTGAGTCTATCGCCGTCTCAGGCACTATAGCTAAGACTCTGAATGACTTCTCAGACATATTATGCAGGTTTCCTCACGATGGTTTCCTTCACCGTAAACAGTGAAGTGAAAAGGTAGAATCACTGCACATTAGTTTTTCTCATTGTATCACTTGCGTAACCGCTACGGCCACCAGAAAGTACACTGTCAGAATTATAATCAAATAAATATGTTTTTGTTTTGATTTTATCCTACACGTCCTCTTATAACGTGTAATTCAGAACAACATGTATAATGCAGTGGCTTACGTATGTAGATAGGAACCAACGTCCACTCTCCGAATAGGACTTTGATTAATAATTCCATGAATATGTTCGTTAGCAACTGTCTTGTGACATATACACACTAATTTCTTCAACGTTGCAAGTGGAGCATAATAATTGCAGTTCAAGTTTGTGTTCCTAGTAAAGTTATAGCTCTTAGCTATAATTAAAAAATAAATAAAAAATATAGTTCGACTTTAAATTGTATTCAGCTACTTTCAAAATGCAAAGGAAAATAATCTTGCCATACCAAAAACCCTAATGTTTTAAAATACATAAAAGTTACATCCTAGCTGGCACTATGATTTTGAGTAAGAAGAATCCACATTTTCCACTTTTCCCAACGGAATCAAAGTAAATTTACAATGATAGTAGATAGCCCTCATTCTAACAATCCAATTGTTCCTAAACTCAATCAGAATTCCATTTCAATCTCGGCAACTACAATCTGGGGCTTAGCCTCGTTTCCTACAAATTACTATTCTAGAATAGAAGATATAGATTTCATTATGATTTATATTGTTTCGATGATATGTACATGATGCCTGGCTGAGTTTCTTGCCGGTTCTTCTCAGAACGCTAGTTTCCGAACCGGTTGTAAATTCTCGACTTTCATAAGTGCCTTACCAGGGCCTAAACTGAATAAATATTTTTCATTTTCATTTTCATTTTCATAGTTTTAGTATTAACGAGTCAATTGGAGTTGGTCGAAAGCACAGTATTCTTAGGTCTTACCTTAGATTCAAAATTACAATGGGGCGCCCATATTGAAGCATTGTCAAAAAAGCTTAGTTCAGCTGCGTTTGCGGTTAGAAAAATTAAACAAATGACGGATATTGATACTGCTAGATTAGTCTACTACGCTTACTTTCATAGTGTCATGTCATATGGCGTATTGTTATGGGGTTCCGCAACAGACTTAGATTCAATTTTTATACTTCAAAAGAGAGCCATCAAGGCAATATACTCGCTGGACCCCCGAGATTCTCTTAGAGATAAATTTAAAGAAATAAATATTCTCACCCTACCGTCACTGTACATTTATGAGAATTTGCTATACATGAAAAAAAATATTCATCTATTCAATTTAAACTCGGACATTCATTCAATTTCAACACGAAATAAACACAAAATTGTAGCTCCTAGATTCAGGTTAGCAAAGGTAAATAAATCATTCATGGGGAATTGTGTTCGTTTCTACAATAAAATCCCACAGTCAATAAACGCGTTAAATTATGATAAATTTAAGACACACATTAAAACTGTACTGATGAAGAAAGCTTATTATACAATTTCGGATTACATAAATGATAAAGACATATGGAATTAAAACTCTGCACAAGTAGCTCCTGCCAATGACATGGTATGCAAACATGATATGTAAATCATTTGGTATTGTTTTTACGTTTTTAATTATTATTTTTTACACATGCATGCTGATACAATTTTCACTATTGTGAATAATTTATGATGTTTTTTTTTTTGTAATTATTATTATTTTACTGTGTAATGAAATGTACATGATGCCAGCTGAGTTTCTTGCCGGTTCTTCTCAGAAGGCTAGTTTCCGAACCGGTGGTAGATTCCTCGACGTTCATAAGTGCCTTACCAGGGCCTAAACTGAATAAATCATTTTCATTTTCATTTTCATTTTCATTTAACATAGTCTTCAATGTTTTCATTCTGGATGCCATTTTCAGGGTCCTGTAACTAAAAGAAATACACAAAATGTTTTTTCATTATATTTATTGAATTATGTTCGTAACATGAAATATACAAAATATATTAATTATATTGATTACCAGAGATTGAAGAATTAAGTTGGTATTAATAGCGATAGGCCTATGATGCATATTTTGATACCTAGCGCTATAAGGCTATTTAATGAAATAACGAAAAAGTTAGTCGACATCAATTCACCGGAGACCGAAGAGCTGGCAGCTACCTCGGACAAAGAATTAGTTTAGCTATTCAAAGGGGGAATGCTGCCAGTATCTTCGGAACCTTGCCTACAAGGACCTTTTAATAATATATTTTAGGTATCAGATTATATATTTCTTTTTAAGGTTTTTAGTTTATAATTAGGGGTTTTTGATACCTAAAATGGATTCAAAACCTTTATTTTTTATAGATCTAGCATCAATACTTACCACAAACACAATAATAAGAACAGTGGTTGAAATACCGCATAAAAAAATAGTTCCCTTGGTAAGCGAGTCCAACAGAATTATCTGGATGAAGATAAAGTTCCCAGACGACCAGCTTGATTCAAAGTCAAAGTCAAAGTCAAAAATATCTTTATTCGATCAGACTTTTTACAAAGTACTTTCAAATCGTCAGAATGACACAATTTACAGGATTATACATGCTACCGCCAGGTTCGAAGGTTGCTTTTACTGAGAAGAACCTGGCCAGAAACTCAGTAATTACTCTTTCCAAAAATATTATACAATTTAAAAAAACAAAGTAAATCACT